>CAKAOJ020000245.1:0-1200000 GCA_916701645.2 Sebastolobus alascanus | reverse complement strand
AACACCCTTGTGGTGACGCAGAGAGATTCATCTTGGAAAACATTTTATGTCATCATTGTATTCACCTTGGTACCTCTGACATATACGAGTTGCTAAACATTGCTCATAAATAAAGAGATTTAGGTACTGAATATATTGAAGATGACTGACAGGCGGCTATAGACTTGATCAGATCCACGTTTACATGTAACGGACTGACGGAGACTCATTACAAGATTCTTCACAGGCTGCATATATAACCCCTGTTACCTTGCACAAAATAAATTGTTCCCTTTCTCCTCTATGCATTCAAAGGCATCCTAATAGGAGGAAGTATTTCCATCGCTTCTGGGAGTGTATTTCCAGAATCTGGGCATGTATTTCCAAGGTAATTAGTGGGATATTTAAAATACAAATTAAAAAAGACCTTGGTGTTTTCCTCTTTGGCCTTCCCTGAAGGGAATTGCATCTCCCTGCATCACACTACAAACTTCTGGAGAAGCTCCTTTTTAATTGCTGGAAAATGTATCCTGCCCAATTCGATCAAAGACTTCCTGCCAAGTGTTACCCGCTGGTACAGAGAGATTTAATATTTAATATTATTTAATGTATTTAAAAAAAAAAAAAAAAAAATAGTGCCAATTAGGATCACCTGGTCTATAACTTAACTTTTTCTTCTTAACTTTGACTTATAATCATGAGGCAAAATAACGACCGATAATAACAACCTACTGCAAAAGTTATATTTTCTGTAAGGGGTGAAGATTAGTAGGGACGAGATGGATCACAGAGGAGCTGCTCTGCATATTGGTGATGGATGACTACCTCTCGGCTTATAAGCAAATTGTAATTAAAGCTGCTACCAGTATAATTTTACATTTGATTACTTGGAGACAAGTAGAGCCCCTCAGAGGTAGTGTTTTAACAGCATCACGGTCACAGTAACAGATCTGAACTTGTACCTATTTAGCAACTTAATTTTATACCACTCAGTTATTATTACCACTATATATTCCAACATCTTAACACCCTAGAAGGGTTAAGGGTGAAAGAGTCTCTGAGGCAGGACGTGGAAAGATGAGATCTGGAGCTTATAGTAAGAGCTTTTAATGAGGTGCGGCAACTTAGGTTTTAACATAAAGTATGTCTTCTTCCTCAGAGACATACAGGAGGAATTACGAACAGAACAGAACAGACAGAATCACTCAATCTGTGGCTTTTCTGACTCCTGACGTCACAATGTGACCACATGTAGGCTTGGTAATGGGACATCAATAGCATCCTAAGCGGTGCTCCAGTCTTGCGTAACCACAGCAGCTAATTGCATTGTTGGTGCAAAGGTGAAACCTTGTCTCTATTAATAGACTCTTAATGGAAAGATCAGCATTAGAATCTAACCAATTGAATACATGCTAAAGGTTGAAATAAGGAACAATAGTTACATTTTCATTCTTCAACACCAGCGAAGGTAAGACAGAACAAATTTGTCTTAAAGCCACTAATTTCTTTAACCCATTAAGGCAGTCGATATTTCTGAGGTTGTTGTGGGCTCAGTTTTAAAGCTAGAGTAAATATACTGGTATCATATGAAACTAGTAACCCTAAGGAATCCATCGGTACCAACCATGTCATACTACCATGTCCCAAAGAAGGTTAAACAACGCTCCAAGATTACGCAAAATTTTGGCGAGGAAAAACTGGCATGGCCATTTTCAAAGGGGTCCCTTGACCATGTGAATGTAAATGGGTTCTATGGGTACCCACGAGTCTCCCCTTTACAGACATGCCCACTTTATGATATTCACATGAAGTTTTGGGCCAAGTCATGGTCAAGTCAGCACACTGACACACTGGCAGCTGTTGTTGCCTGTTATAATTTGAGGAGCATATTTGTTTATGCTAAATGCAGTACCTGTGAGGGTTTCTGGACAATATTTGTCATCGTTTTGTGTTGTTAATTGATTTCCAATAATAAATGTATACATACGTTTGTATAAAGCAGCATATTTGCCTTGTTGTTTGCCGTTTTCATCTTGCTGCACTGCCATACGTTTCAGAAGACATAAAACATAAAGCATGTCTTCATCAGAGACTGATGACATGCTCTATGTCGAAACGTTAGCTGCAGTACCTCATCTTTCCAGTCTCCACCCTCCAAGGTTTACTTTGGTCTTCCCAGAGCTCTGTCTCTCCACCATCAGTCCTCCTTCAAATGCTCCTTTTTATTTTTTATTAAAGAGGGTACAGCTGTCGGAGAGGTGTTTTTTTTTTTTTTCTTCAATGGTTCTACAATCTGGCATGTAGAGTAGCTTCACACTGTTCACTCGCAGTGAGGCAGTCCTTTTCCTGTTGTGGTTGAATACCCTCCTTTGTGTTAGCAATCAGTCCTGCACAGTTTGTGAGAAATTGTATCCATGAAACGAAGACATGGAAAGCAGAACAAAGAATAAACCAATGTTCTTACAGATGTTTTTCTTTTTGTACAGCCATGATGCTAAGCTATAAAAGATAATCAGAGAATGATGCGGTAAGGTAAACATTCAGAATTTGCATTGAAATGTACGACAGTACAGCTACTATGATAGTCAAAAATCAAATCCTTCCTCCCACAAAAAAAAGCATTATATTAAATTATTATAACAACTAAATGCAAGTAACAAAATTAAATTCTGTATTACCTTCACTGGTGTTGAGGTATGAAAGTCAGATGAGTGTAACCATTGTTCCTTTTTTCAACCTTTAGCATGTATTTAATTGGTTAGATTTTAATGCTGATCTTTCCATTAATAGTCTATTAATAGAGTCAAGGTTTCACCTTTTGCGCCAACAATGCAATTAGCTGCTGTGGTTACGCAAGACTGGAGCACTGCTTAGGATGCTATTGATGTCCCACTTCCGAAACCTAAATGTGGTCACACTGTGAACATCAAGAGCCAGAAAAAGCCCCAGATTGAGTGGTTCTGTCTGTTCTGTTCCCATATTGGCTTTTCTCTTCTAAGTATATCCTGTCCCTAAATTGTCATGTTAGTTTGTAAATCCGTTACAGGATGTTTTTGGTTGAGCTTTTAGAATCAGCACAAAATATATCAAATTATGTTGCGCCATTTTCACAAGATAAATATACATTTTAGAAATGAACTGTTTGGTTGTTATAATATAAGAGTCTCTCAAACTAGTTGTGCAAGACTTCAGGGAGTTATATGTTCATGGATCAATCTGTGTCATCCTTTCAGCTGGGGAGCTGATGTTTCTCATAGGAGTTGTGTTTTTAAAGGCCAGGTGTTTGGACAACGTAACATCTGCTGACAGGCTCCTTTTCATCCGAGGCAACAGATGCTGCCTCCGCACCAAACCGCCTCCGTAGAGATGTTCTGTCTTGAGATGAAATAGATTGTAGGAGTGACAGATTAATGATATCAAGTGTGTCTTGAGGGACGAGTTAAAGTTAATGAACGTACTCTTGTAAGTTCATCTCTGCAGCGCAGTGAAATGAAGTCAACAACAAACCACTAAAAATACCATGTGTGACCGATCAATCTGTGGCCACTTTGCTTGCCTGCTGCCCACAAAGCAGATTTCACGTGGTAACTGTGGTCAATATCTTTGACCTGGATATCCAGCTGCTTTCCAACACCATCCGTGTCGATACACAAATTCATTACCGATGATGCCCACAGAGAAAGCACTGGTGATGCAGCTGCTGATCTATAATGTCATTTTAAAAAGAAAAAAAAAAATTGCAATGACAGTTTCAGCTTATGAATGGGAATGAAAGTAGGTTGGTTTACATCCAAATGACTATCAGACTCCAACCTCTGTGGGATCTCAGTGTGTGCTGAGCTGGATCAGTGAAAGTGTGTCACACTGCAACAGCTTGGGTGTCCTGTTGGTGGCCAGGACAACTAGGACACACAATTGAAATTGGGCAAAGCCAGAGGACAGAAAACCATTGGATATCTGTTGTACTGAGCCTGACATGGTTCACTTGTGTGTGTCCATTTCAGACGATGGTCCCAGGCTCGAGTCTGTACAGAAAGGATCACCAAAGACTGCGCGAAGTAGGGGAAAGAAAGCGATTGATATGGCTACTCTGCGGCGCCAACCAAGAGCCAGAACAGCAGCAACTCGGCAGGATCGCGGCTCCTGCTCTTCCTCTGCGTCTTGCCCCGTCTTCTCTGGACCATACAGTGACCACGAAGAAGACCCACCGCTACGCCGCCAATCCTCTCCTTTACTACTAAAAGGTTCTCTCTCCAGTCTACACAGCTCTACCAGTCCGAGCCCCAAAGGTACCCTTTCTAGCCTCCAGGGGGCTTTTCCGTGCCTCCAAGGATCATTTCCACGTCTCCAAGGATCTCTGCCCAGCTTCCGGGGCTCTTTATCCAGCCTCAAGGGATCAATCTCTCGGTTGAGGAGGAGGTCGCTGGGGAGCCTGGACAACTCGAGCCCCAGCCCCAGCGAGAGGAGTACCAGCCCCAGCCTACAGAGCGCCAATGGCAGCTCCAGTGATGATGATGGCAGTTGGGACACTAACAGCTGGAGCTCAGGGGCCACCTGCCTGCTACGGACTCCTGTTAAGCAGGATAGCAATGAGGCATCAGATGAAATGTCTAACACCACTGACCATGCGTCTGGTATTACCATAGCTGAGCCTGAAATAATTTACCAAAATCTTATCTTCTCACGTCCTGCTGCTATAACTGAAAGTAAAGGAGATTGTGCTCCAGAGAGGACTTCCACAGCGCTAAGGAAAGACGCGGGAACCCAAATTGTGTCCTTGCCTAGCCTGATAAAAAATGTTGCTACAGTCTCATTCTATCAGCGGGACGAGAAGACCGAGGACAGGCGCAAGTTCTCGCAGTTTCTGAATGAGGTGACCTGCAGGGTGTTGAAATCTAACGGCGGTCCTCCTCAACAACAGTCCATCCTTCGACATCTCTACTCGTTTCCTCCACCACCGCCGCCGTCAACCCCATGTCACACGTCACAAACAACCACTCTATATTCAAAACCAACAAACCCGCAACAGCCGTCTACATCAGCAACAAATTTGTGGTTCAGCCCGACCAGCGCAAACCTCCAAACCATCGAGGAGTATGATTCAAAGGACATTACCAGCTCCATCCACCAGTGGAGCAAGACATTACCCAGCTGTAAGATCTTAGAGCCCGGGGATGTGTTGAGGAAAGTGAAAGGGGAAAGTCACTCGTACCCAGAGGACGACCTGGAGCTATGTTCAAAGATCCAGGCCCAGCCCTCCACTGGGAGACTTTATCTAGAGACAGACATCGACAGTGTGAGGCGACTTGATGAACTGGTAGCTAATGGCACCCAGGGGAAAGAGAGGAACGAGAAAGTGCCGGAGAAGGTTATGGAGAGAGGGAAGGAGAGGGAAAGCAGGATTCCATGGGAGGTAAATGGGAGCTCGGGGATGGAGAGAGGGAAGGAGAGGGAGAAGAGAAAAGAGAGCCTCTGGGAGAGGGACAGGGGAATAGAGAAAGAGAAGGAAAAGGATAAAGGGAGAGAGACGCCTTGCTGGGAGAAAGACAGAAGGATGGAAAAAGGGAGGGAGAAAGAGAAGAAAATTGTATTTACCAGTCATGAGCCCCCTCCTCCTCCTCAATCAACCTCCAGTGGACGGAGCATCCCTTGCCCTGCCTTCAGCTGGCCAGAGGGCTTCCCCAGAATGTCCTACAGATCTACCTCACTGCCCAGACCTGTTAATATCACTGTGAGTACCACTACATTCAAAGAGTTGATTCACCTACAAATAAGTAATGGGTGAAATGCAAAGGGAAAATCGTGCAGAAATTGATGAATGCATAAATAAATACATGTATTTAAAAATAAATATAAAAATGCAAAAATTAAAAAATAAATGCAAAAAAATAAATTAATTAATTTAAAAATTAAAAATACATAAATAAAAGGGAAAATTAAACAGAAGAGTAAATAAATAAGGGAGTTAATACAAAGATAAATGATAGAGAATCAAATTAAAACAGAAACATCAATTTATGCTTTATTTATATACATTTATTCATTATTATCATACATTTAATTAATTAATTAATAAATTAATGGCTACATTTATTTTGAATATTACCTTTACTAGTCATTTATTTATTCATTCATTTATTTTTTATTTTGACAGGTTCCGTCCTGCATACTCCAGCATGTCACTGACAGATATTACTGAATGTATTTATGTATTACAAGATAATGCTCCCTGTAATAAAGCAAAATTCGTTCAGGAGTGGTTCAAGAATCATTCTTGAAATTAGTTGATGACAATCATCATCAAATCTCCTGACATCGGTCCCGCTGAGTGGATTTACTCACACATAGGGGACTTTTCCTACACAGAAGTGCTTTAGTCCCTCGCCAGCAGCCTAAATGTTGAAAGAGCGCCACCAGCCTATTGACACTGTGATGTGGCGGAAAATGGTACTGCAGCTCATTTCCCTCTGGCTCCTGACGCAGCGTTGATGAGGGTTCCATTCCACCCGCACATTAAAAAACAACAAAACGAGAAAACAATGTGATGGCTCGTGTTTCCAGCAGAGAAAACAATTAAACAGTACTACAGTGTTATCTGTGGCCAGAATAAATGTGATTTAAGCTTGCAGCCCACTTCACCAATCAGCTTACAACTTATAAAAGCTCCTATTTTATGGATATGCCTCAAGAATTCTTAATACATCCATTTTACACAGCGGTAACAGGAGTTACCCATAATTCCAAGGGGCAGCCTCAGCGATATTAAAAGCCAATAATTTGAAAATTAAAGCAATTTAAAATCTGAAAACTGTATCTGGCTAGTGACTAAGAGAGGGAAAGTGTGTCAGACATGGTAATGGCCAGAGAAGAAAATTTGCCACCCTCAGTGAAGACGAGGTCCAGCTGGAGCCCTATAAATACAGCTCGACTTTTTTGTGTTATTGAGTTGAAAGCTTGTGAGCTGGGTAGCACCTCATATGACTGCCATGGTGCTGTCAACATCTGAGTATAAGCAGTGTATAAGCAGCGTATATACAGTGTATATATAGCTACTACTGTCAAAGCCAGTTTAGTGTACTTTGTGATGAATCATACCAGTACTGGTGTGATACAAGGCCATACGAAATGTAGCTAGCCCAGTGCAGAGTTGAGGTAAGCAGGATACTTGTTTTGTGTGTGTGTGTGTGTGTGTGTGTGTGTGTGTGTGTGTGTGTGTGTGTGTGTTTATTTTCATATATAGAGAGGCAAATATTGTACTTTTTACTCCATTATCTGACAGCTTTAGTTACTTTTCAGATTACAATGAAGTAAAATTGATCTACACACCTGTACCGATACGAGAAAGTAGCGGGGGGAGCAGCAGACTGGAGTGCAGCTAGCTGGCAAGCATATAGTCAATCTATGCACTCTGACCCCATGACACATGCTGAGTGACAGCTCCCTTATTTATATAATGAGGCAGGAATGCAGAAAGAAATGTATAAAGAAAAGAATACAGAAATTACACATATTTTCTATTTTATCTTCTGAGATCTCGGTTGACACCCCCAAATACAAATGAATGGAAATTCAATTTGAGGTGCTCGTAGCTGTGTGTCCTGAGGTCTGTACTACGAAGCAGGATTTGGCGTTATCGAGGTAACTTCAGGGTTAACCCTGGGTTTTCCGTCCTACGAAGGCGGATCACTTCTTACCGGGGTAGATCTCCATGGTAACTTAAGCTGAACGGCTAACCTGCTCCGGAGCAGGTTATGTTCCTGATAAGAGATCAACTCGAAGAAAAACACCGTCTACTGACCAATCAGAGCTCAGTGTGCAGATCGTATGGTAATATTACACAAATACGAAGAAGTTTAAGTCATAAACCAGGCTAAAAACAACACAGTTTAAACTGACAAATGCAGGAAGGACAGATGGATTTATGCTGCGGGTGTTTACTGCTTTGAATTATATTTTTATATTTATTTTTTTACTTGCTCTTGAGTCCGTTTCACACCGCAGGAGACGGGGACGCACCTGACAGAAGGTTTAAATAGTTATACACGCCGTTTGTTTAATAATGGGTATAATAACGTGTAACCGTCCATCCAGCCATCAATATAATTTCTTATTGCTATTTATAACCCGACGACTTTATCCGACTTTTGAGTGTTCCGTTAAATTAATAAGTCTGTTAATCTACGCATTAACACATCGGGAGTTTTTTCTTCTGCCAGCTGTCCTTCCTGCATTTAGCAGCTTCAACTGTGTTACTTTTAGACTGGATTAAGTGTTTAACTTCTTCTTATTTGTCTAATATAGTTTACTCTTCCTTTGTAAAATGTGCCGCTCTGTCTGTCTGTCTGCTGACAGTAGACTTGTCCATGTCTGTGATTGGTCAGATGCTGCAAACACCGCCCCGTTCACGTGAACGCGCTCACAACCAGATAGAGAAACCCTGGGTTGACTTACCGAGCTGATAACCACCTTCGTAGGACAGTTTAGCGGGAACTCGTTTGTTAGGGTTGGTTAAGCCAGATAACGAGAAGATACCCTGGGTATATTGAACTCGCTTCGTAGTACGGGCCTCTGGTTGCACTGTATCGTCCACAAAACACACAACTAACATAAGAATGTTGATATTGGACAATCCTGGAAAAACCGTTCAGTGACAACATGTTAATTTCTTCCTACAATATCTGCATATTGGTGACTGGAACATTTAGTTAAGGCTGGGGAAAGATCACGGTTACAGGTCTGTGAAAGGGCACCTGACCCACACACTTTTACTTTCTGCATTGCTACATAAAAAGCATACTACTCCCTGCATTGGCACCGGACACTGGCATTGGTTGTAAATCATGAGGTGCAGAATCGTCCAATATGAAAGTAGTTTCTTGGGACACTGAGTTGCAGAAAACCCGGTCGACAATTTCTGTATCTTTTGTAGAAAATAGTTCCTGTGAATATTTGGTAGTGTTGGACTAACTTAGCTGTTTTTTTGCTTCCTAGTGTCTTTCTCTCAACACCTCTGTTGGCAATGTAAGGGTGTAAACTACCATCTGCTACCACCTCTTATTGATGTACATTAAGCTGCCAGCTGCTGCTTATAGCCTGATAAAGGGAGTTTGTGGCCAAGAACATAAAGTCTGAAACATGCTTCTTCGACCCTGTGAACCAGCACCAAGGTTGCGAAAACCAAGAATTTATCGTCATTTAGTGAGAAGTTTAAGCTTTTACTGTGAAAAGTATTTGCTATAAATTTGAAAGTGATTACTAGAATTAACTTAGTATTAATATAGTTCAGTTCTAATCAAGTTGGTCTAAATCAACATTTGGTCATTTTAACTATATTTTTACACTTTAAACCACAATAATAATATATACAATGATGTCAACTTTATTTTATTTTACTATATTTTATTATTCGCAAGATGGGGTGACCGACTTGATTATCATAAAGTGGGCATGTCTGTAAAGGGGAGACTCGTTTGTACCCATAGAACCCATTTTCATTCACATATCTTGAGATCAGAGGTCAAGGGACCCCTTAGAAAATAGCCATGACAGTTTTTCCTCCCCAAATTTTAGTGCAAGTTTTGAGCGCTATGTAGCCTCTTCACAACAAGCTAGTATGACATGGTTGGTACCAATGGATACCTTAGGTTTTCTAGTTTCATATGATGCCACTATCTTCACTCTAGCTTTAAAACTGAGCCCGCTACAACCTAAAAATCGCAAGTTGCTTTAATGTGTTAAAGAAATTAGTGGCGTTCAAACGAATTTGCGTTCACGCGGTATTATTACGTTAACTTTGACAACCCTAATATATGTATAAGTGAGGAACATACACTCTGTATGTGTTGAGTTTCTTCATCATGCAGTAAGAGTAGACATAGATTAGTGGAAATGAGGAGCCAAATGAATAAGATTACACAAGCCTCTGATGATTTCACTCAATCTTTATTCAAGGCTTTGATATACTGTATTGCATCACATTCCTCCTTGATAGCAGAATATTACTCGTTGAGACTTATTAGACGTGAATCATTTATGTTTGGTGTTTTGCTTAATTGCGTCTGACACATCACCCACTTGCTGTACAAAACAAAATATGCAAACATGATTATTCATTAACATTACATGAATGGGGAATGTGAATTATGTTGTGCTTTACATGCACAGGAACGTAGTGTGTGTGAAGTGAACACATCCTCAGTCACTCTTCTCAAACACAGACTGGAAATGAAAGCATGACCCGCCGTTCGATTGAATCTTCTCTCGCTGGATGTGCATTTTCATAGCCAGGATGTTCTCAAAGGACTTTGCTACGGTAAAGGTCTATATTACTTCTCATTTAAATGCATTAGCATCTCTCTGCCCTCCAAACATCCAACAGGGAGATAGTACAGGGAAAGTATTGGTCCCTTTGGCATGCAATATTAAAAATACACCCAGTCTTATTTACTGCTTGTTTACTCAGAGCCCAGAGTAAAAGAGAGAAAGATGGCTCAAACAAATTTCACTATCCTGCTTAGCTGCCTGTGTGAAGGTAGCTAATACATTAATAATTTAAACACTTTCCTCCATCTTTTTTTTTTGGTGTGCTTTTGAGCCTCAGGCTTAGAAACGCCACTCAGTACTATGGCACACCCTGCTGCACTGTTGTACTACTACTCTGCTGCTAAAAGGGTGGACCTAGACCAAGGTCCAGCAGTGAGGAAGCGGGGGGATGTTTGGGACGTAGCTTCCTGATTAGGATTTATTCACTGAATGGCAGCTCCCTAGCAACTGTTCAGCCGTTGAGTGGGTGTACGCATTGAAACGAATACATTTGGTATCAAGAGAGAAAACTGCTCCATGGCAGCTTTTCACACAGTTAGGGACAGACAAGGAGGGGAAAAACAGCACAAGTGTACTCTGCACTGTGTGTGTGTGCATGAAAGGTTGAAAAACATGTTTCCTCTGCAATATACTGCATGTGATGAAGTACAGTATACACATACTATAGTATAATAAAACAAAATGGCAAATTTGCAGTGGACACCAACTTCCTCAGCTGTTACCAGTTTTCCAAAAACAAAAATGTCATGTAATGAAATGAGCATGAGGCCCAACTCTTAATTTATTTATTTGTTTACATATACTTTATATGAAAGTTAAATCGACATGCATATTGTGGAGTTTGTCTTAAATTTATAACCCTTAAGGCTGCTATAATCAATATAAGACATAATGATTGCTGAATGTTGCCCCGTATCTACTGGATGTATGCAGATAAGCAACTCTTTGCTCACAGGTACGCCATATCAACATAAAAGCTGATAATATGTCAGTGTTATGTGTATGTGTATATGTGTTTAACTGGCCAAAAAGTGCACAAAATAACTGTAGAAGGAGACCAAACTATGTATCTGTACATAGTGCCATCTAGTAGAGGGCGAGAGGATTTGTTTACATACATATCATCCACATGTGACTGTTAAATGCAACCCATCAGAAATATAGAGTATACAAGAACAAAACAGAGAAAGAAAAAACCCAATCCATATATAATACAAATGCAGTTCATTTGAGTCCATATATTGCAAAAAGGGACCCCAAGATTCTTCCCATATACAGTATGTTGACATTCTAAATTATTAGCTCGCAGTTTCTCCATGTGAATAACCGAAATAAGTTCATGCAACCAGTTTCTGGAGCACGGTGGAGTTGGTGTTTTTTTGCTAGAACCATGCCCATCAATAGAGCTGTTTGAATGTGTGAAGGGAGAGTTGAAGAGTCCTCTGAGCATCCAAAGAGAGCCAAGTTTCAGGAGAATCAGGAGAGAGAGTGCTGTTGTAAACCAAGCCTTCAAACCAAATCCAAGCCTTCTTTTTAGTTTATTTGGGGCATTTTATGCCTTTATGTGATAGAGAAGAGAGAGACAGGAAATGTGGGGAAAGAGAGTAGGGGATTGACATGCAGCATACGGTCCTGCCGGCTGGGAATCGAACCAGGGACTCGCTGCTCAGGACATTTGCGCCCCATGTGGTATGCGACCCAACCACTCGCCTGTCGGGTCTCCCCTTCCCCAAGCCTTCTTCATACAGTTGACAGATACAGAATCATATTTGGTTATAAGCTTCTTACTCTCTGGTGAAAGAGAAAGCAATTCCAAACGAGTGTGTCTCAAAGTGGGGGATGTTTTCCCTCACAAAATGCCCAAGTTGCGTACAGCATAACAAAAACAATGGGGTGAGAGTTAAATTGACCAAAAGACGCAAACTTGTCTGAATAGAAGTCCTTTTACACACCATGTAGCAAATGTGTTGTCCAGCAATGCCGGGGGTAAAGACATGGTTATGGCAACCTGACAATAAATCTGTGACTTACTGATTTAATAGCAGATGTAGGATTTGTAAAAAAGTAAGGAGGAGACATATGATTTTATTTAGGAAATATGCTCTAATTTTTGCCAGAGGGGGGCAGAATTGAGTGATTCATGGTCTGGAGAACACCTATTGCCAGTATGCCAATGCATATCAACATTAGCTGACCAATGGTGATGTTTAAATTCTGGAAGACTCAGAAGACCTCCATCCAAAGTAGACCTGGATAAATGATTTTTTTTGTTGTTTTTTTGATGAACTGTTTTTATAACCCAAAATAGATTCTAAAATGATTGTCTTTAGCTAGAGATCAATATCAGCAAATTTTTAAAGAGATTTTGGTAGCAATACCATCTTAATGGTGTTGGGCATGCCCTTTTTATCCATGCAGAATAAGCCAACGCAGACATTCACAAAGAAAACTACCTGATAAAGAGGCAATTACAGAATGTAATTACTTTGAATGGCTAAAAAAATGGCCATAAATAGTGTCAAAACTGTGATTTGATATAATGAATATAACTGTAATGAATACCAGTGATACCCAGAATCATTACTGGGTGTGGTCAGAGGTGTTGCACCTGTAACCGCACCCATCAGTGATGTCACGGTGTACTGACACACCCTGGAGTACACTTCTACATCACTACAGCAAGGTTAGAAGTTTAACCACTGCAGGTCAACATTAACAAAGAGTGTCAGCTGATTTTGAGTTGCTCTGTAACAATTAAAAAATTAGCTGATCATATTTGAGAATATGACCATGTTTTATTGCGGGATTCTCAACCAGTACTGATGTAAACTAACCATAACGAGCATTTGATGCAAAATAAAGGCGTTTTTTTCTCTGAATGAATGTACATCCATAGCTGCAGAGGCAGATTATCATTCAGTGATGCCTTCCAGGAATGCCGATCCACTCCTCCTCCTCCTCCTCCTCTTCCTCCCTCTCTCCAGGCTTGCCCTCCCCGCACAGAGGGATGCTGGGATGGAGGGATGGACAGAGGGGATTACTGAGCGTTGTCTCATTCAATAGCTGTATGAGTCATCCTGCTGTATCACTCACACTGTTTGTAACACCCACACAACATCGTGAAGCGCAGCATACACGTGCTCACACTCTCAAACTAACGCACACTGCACTCTCCCAACCCGTATGTTGAAGCTGTGTACCTGTGACATTCGTTATACCTCGCTGAATCCTAGTCGACAATAAATCCTGAGGCTGGCTGGAACAGCATGCAACTTGGCACATACACACACATACACACTAACCTGCTGCAGCATTAACAACACACACAAACAGTATCTGTCCTCCTGAGCTCTTGAAAGTGAACAGAAATTGGGGAGGGTTTTTATCACTATAGTGTTACAGTAGATAAGTCTTTGTGTTTTGTTTTGGATGTTGGCTGCACATATGCTCTGCCATGTCAACTCTGGTCCAGGGGATGCATTGAGTAATTGGTTCTGCACCAAAGAATTAAGCCAGAGTGAAAATGCAAATGGTAAATGCTCTTGTGAAATCCATGTCATGCATAATTCATGTGTAACAAACAAATGTGTGCAAACAAGGAGCTGTTCTCTTACTGTATGAAGACATGATGAAGCATAACTGAGTGGAGTGGGGTGTCACCTACATGTTGTAGGATATATTAAATGTATGTTTTAAAGGAATAGGTTTTGGGATATACATTTGTATGCATGTTTGTTTTCTTTTCTTTCAAGTTATTAATAATTGGAGATAGGGCTGTCCCGAGTACCATGTTTTGGGTTTCGAAGCTTTAGTGAGTAATATTTCGAAAGTATTTGAAGCTTTGCTTCGCGGTGCGGCGCAATGCAGCAGGCTGACATGTTGTTCTGTCTGTCTGTCTCCATTTCCACCGTTTCAGTTCCCGAGACGGTGCCGCTGTCGCACTACTGTACACACATGCACCTCTACACACAACAAACCGCGATATCCGTCTGAGAATAACTAATATTAATGAATGATGAATAATGAATAATGTTGTGGGATTATTCTTTATTTCATGGGCTATTTGGGATTTATACATTATTCTTACATACTTATATATAAACCAAAAAACAAACAAAGCATTCGAACACTGATTTGGAGGTTGAATACCGGCAATGGTTGAAGCTTCGAAGTATTCAGGTCAGCCCTAATTGGTGAGGTTTAGAGATGCTGATAGACTGAATTTTGGTTATCTTTGGGCAGAGCTAGGCTAGCGTTTTCCAGTGTTTAAGCTACGCTAAGCTAACCGGCTGCTGGCGGTAGCTTTATATTTGAGAGTGGCATCGATCTCATCTAACTCTCGGCAAGAAAGCCAAGAAGTGTATTTCCCAAAAATGTCAAACTAGTGTTTTTAAATTGATTTGCATACATATTCAAGTTTGTTTACCTTCCTACTTTTTCTCCTAGAACTTTCCATTTTCTATCATCCATCTTTTGTGTTTTTCTTACAGTATGTACGTACGTCTGCCTCTCGCCCTCGGGCACTTCCTTAACGTTTCTGCAGCACACAGCATTTTTCTTTTGCACTGTTAATCTGTCATTTCTTGCTCTGTCTCTCTCTCTCTCTCTCCTCCCTCCGTCACTTAATGCTCTCAGTACTGATATATGTGTATGTGAGAGAGTGAGAAATAATAGATATATTTGTTTGCTGAGACGTAGCCGCTCTGAGAGCTCGTTAAACACCAGATAAGAGGCACTCCACAGCATGCAGTGGCAGCAGCGGCGCCAGATAAATCTGCTTGATAAATAAATCTAATCATTTACTCTCTCTTCTTCTCTCCCTACCAGGAATCTGATGGAGAGATGCAGCATGACATGAGGTTAGCCACTTTCACTTTTACCTCCTCTCCTCCTGGCAGTAACACCACCACCACCACCACCACACCTCTCTCTCCTTCTTCTTGTTCTCTCCATCACTCCAGTAACCCCTCCTCTTCCCATACACCTCCTCCTGCTCCATTCAGTGCTCAGCTCCCTCTCTCACTTTCTCTCTCTCTCTCTCTCTCTCTCTCTCTGCCTACCAGCCTGTCTCCAGTCAGAATTAGAGGAGGCTTTTTCTAAATGCATGCCGCTCTGAGGGGATGCACAGGCACATGAATATTGTGATCTTATCTGCTGAAAATGAGGCGAAAAGCGTATAAACGGTAAGGTGAGAAAGAGGAAAAGTGCATGCCTGATTTTATTAGCTGCTCCTAAGATAAGTATGTTTCATTGCTTTGTCACACTCATGGAAATAATGACTGTTGTAGCTGTTGTGCCATTCTGTCCATGTGTTGCATAGTCTGAGTGCTTTCACAAAAGGGTTGGGTAGACTGCTGTGCATTCAACAGTGCAGTATGTTTGGAGAATATGAATACATGTTGTGCAGCGAGTAAACTGAACCTTTTTTTCACGGTAATCTCTGCAGCAGAAGAATAAGAAGTGTGAGGCTGCTGAAGACTGTTTGGTTTAGTTGAAGCAAATCTGCGTTTTGTTTTGTTTTGTTTTGTTTTTTCGTTCTGTCGATTCAGCTGTCATTTGGATTTTATTGGCGTGAGAATAATGAGGCGGAAAATGTTTTCACAGCCCTCAATTAACTCTCATATTCATTCACTGGGCAAGATGATACCACAGAGAGGCAATTATGGCTGAACAAGCGCATCATGAGAGAGAAAGTTGTTCTCATTAAACCAAACTCTTCACCTTGTATAGATTAAGAGAGAGAGAGAGAGAGAGAGAGAAGGGTAAATCCATAGTGTTGTATTATCCTTGATGAGTTGACTTCTTTATATTTCAGGGAGCGAATCATTAAGTCTTCTTCCATACGTTGCCGTTAGCTGTCTTTTATAATCTGCATGTCAGCGTAACATGATCATAACATCTCGAAGTTAATTGCTTTCACCTCCAGCAAGTGAGGAAACATTGATTTGTGGAGATGATCTCTGCTTCCTGTTCCATAATTAAAGCAAACGGCACCTCGAATAAGGTGCTGTCCAGAGGAAAACTTCAGGTCTTTGAAGTGAGTTTCAACACTTCCTGTGCAATGGGAAGAGCTTTAATTAATCCGGTCGAAAAAAGAAAAAAAAAGATAAATGAACAATGAGTGCTAACCCTTTGGCACTACAGTGTTGTTGTTTTTTGATAGCATGTAATTAATGTATCACTACTTCAATGATGGCAGTAAAATTAAGCTTTGCTACAGTACTGTACATGGCATGAGAGGCAATCCGAGTTTTCACATATTACATTTATTCAACCTGTCAAGTCAATTTAGAACATTTTTAATACATAGAACCAAAACTCCACATCGATTTTTGATCATTATATCAGCCAAATACTTAAATGGATCCAGTGAACGAAGTCCAGCGAAGTCTTGAAGGCTGTCCAAACAAATCATCAGCTCCACCGAACCCCAGCAGCGCACCGTGCACTGCTCCTTCTCAGTTTTCTGAAATTATTCTTGTCACAGATAATAAGCCAAAGCTCATCATCAATGGCAGTTTTTGTTCTTTACTTGTAAGCTGAAATATATCGACGCCAACTAAATTGAGATCATCGCGCACTGACAAAACAGCACAAACTCACTGTTTCACATCTAAAATGCACAATATGAAGAGCACATAAAGAGAATATTGAGTTTTTATGGCTTTTACAATGATTGTATCCTTTGTGATAAGTCATATTTCCAATCTTGTGGTAATTTTCCGCTTCAAAGTTCCGTGTAGGGTAGATCACTGTAATCACTATTATTATTTCATTATTAGAGTGTTAATATCTTCTTGATGAGGTGATTTCCTAAGTCTGTTCGCCAGTCAGACAATGAAAATGCTGAACTTTCCACTAACGTGTGATACAAATGCCACTGTCAAACTGAAACTGAAAGCCGAAATGGTGACGCCCAAATGAGCGCATTATGCTCTTAAAAATGGACACTGTGTCCCTTAAGTCAAAAAATAACTACTTTTGACTGCTGACAGATGAAAATGTTACATCTGTTAAAGTTAAGCAAAAAAAAAATATCTCACGGCCCCAATATTATCAAAGAAATCAATGTGTTTCCATGAGTCCAAGGGTAGAGGAAGTTTCTTTGTTTACGTACTGTCGGAGCTCCTACTATTACAGTCATAGCTGCTGAGTTTAGTTTTGGATAAACCAAGGACAGGAAAGTGATTAAAAAAGTACAAACAGCCAGCTCATTAAAAAGCATGGATAAAAAAAAAGTTGTAGTGGTTTCACTTGACTTGCTGTGACTTTTAATTAGGTCTCTACAAATGTTTCCGCTTACCTTCATCAGCCGTATCTACTCGTGATCCACTTTTCCTCCTGCACTAGCCCCTGGGAGACATCACTAGCCCTCTGGGAGACATCACTAGCCCTCTGGGAGACATCACTAGCCCTCTGGGAGACATCACTAGCCCTCTGGGAGAAATCACTAGCCCGCCGGGCTTCACTCAGACTTTGAGGAATATACCTAAAGAGGCTTTGTTTGTTCGTCTCGCTCGTATTTCCCTAAGCTAGGCACATAGCATCCAAAAGCAGATGCTATACGAAGGCTCCCTTCAGGTTAGCCCGGAGCAGTTTACCACCTCCCCGCGCTCTCATTCTTCTGTCTAATTATTTCCGAGACAATGAGATCAGAGATTTATGCGGGAGTCATTTGTGAGGGTAGACGACTGTAGCATCTGGAGGTGGTTGATGAGGGACCTGCCTTGGAGCGTACCCAAGAGGTTGTCTTTGTGCGTGCACGTGTATCTGTATTCTCTGATTGAGACCCTTGTGAGTCACATGCCTAAGTCTTAAGACTCCTTCTCTCTTTGACTTCCCACCTCGCCACCCTCATCGCTCCCTGGACTATTGGAGATACGCCTGTCTGCCACACAGCATTTATGAGGCTCTGTCAAAGCCAACAGGACGGGGTCAGCGGAGCAACTTAAGCCTCTGTAGCGCCCCTACAGCAAACACAAAGTCTATGTACTGTATGTCAGAAGAGTAGGATGTGTGGCATTTTAATGTCACATATAAAATACAGAGGATAGAGCATGGGGGTTTTAATTTAATCTCACTGTCCCCACACTGGCTATTTTAGCTGTGATGAATTATTCTTTCTTTGTTCTTGCAGCTCATTAATGCATTAGCTTTAGTCCTGATCTCTCTTGTTCAGGCTCATGGTTCAGAGACGGCTCCTCGGCAATAATTTGTTCTCCGGCTTCTGTTGTGTGACGGGCTGCAATAAAACATGCCGTTTCAAACAAACAAACACACGTAGCACTCTCACGAGCTACATGTTAAACAAACTGTGCACCTATTGCACCCATTACACCTCGATAAATACTTCATTGCACCCCGGAGGGCCGTGCATGCTGCTGTATGTTCAGCCTACATGCACACAAAGCTCACCAACCCCTGGTCGCCTCCTGCGGTGTAATGCATGGTGGATTTCCAGATGTCCAATCTGGGCTGTGATGATAAAGAGAAAAAAAAAAGCCTCCAAGGTGAAAAGCGCAGGATTCTTTCTTCAAAGGCGAAATTCGCTCGTCATGGCCCTTTGTACCTCTTTGTGCTCTGCAGTGCTGAGCTGAGCTACTGTATGCTGTGGAGTGCCAGGATCCTATAAACAGTAGTCTCTGAATTCAGATTCAGAAGTTATGTTTAATAGTTTATTCAATCCTCTAATGTCTGGATATACTAAATAGTTTCCATAAGAGTTTGCAGATAGATAAGAGTGTGACATGCAGTTGCTGAAATTGTACATGTAAACATTTTTGTCGACCCCAGCAATGTCAACAAGGACTGCATCTCCTTAAAGCGACTACAATCAATATTTTCATATTATAAATCGATCACATGATTACTCATATGGGAAAGGAGTTGCATGTAGTGACAAAACACTGAGACTGATCACCTGACTCTGCAGTTCCCCTCTGCTCTATAGAGCTTTTTAGCGTTTCAGCTCATTGTTTTGGCTTTCCAGCCCACAACTTAACTGTTTTTTTACAGTTACCAACTAGCTGGTGAAGATAGTGGAGCATTTATCAGCTGAAAGAGCCAGATATTTCCCTCATTAGTTGGTAGAGACCAAAAAACAGAGCTAAAAGGAGATTCAATATTGGGCCAGAAACACGACTCCAAATAAATGCTACCTCCATGTCTGCTGAATGTGTAAATAAATAGGCAACTGTTTGCTACCAAGTTTGCCGTATTAGCTTAATGGTGATAATATGTCAATGTGTGCTGCTGTAGGTTTAAGTTACTATACATTTTATATAAAGCGATAGGGCAACTACAAATAAGATAAGATGTGTTTTATAGATCCCACGCAGGGAAATTGAAAAGTAGAATACAACTGTAGAACAAGTACAACTGAGGCTGATGGGAATGTCATTAGTTTTACAGGTATTTGGTCATAAACCAAAGACGATAATGCTAGATGAAAAGTTAAGGGATCACCAAAGTTTATCCTGAGGGGGACATGAATGTCAGTACTAAGTTTCATAGAAGTCCATACAATATTTGTTCAGATATTTCAGTCTGGACCAAAGTGGTCACCAACATTGCCACCTTTATGCCAATATTATGGCTAAAAACTACTAGTATACTACAGTACAGTATGAGCATTTACTATATGTAAAATGAATCATAAAGAATAAACATATAATGTACTAAATACAACATATACCAAGCATAAATATTAAATCAGCAGCAGCATTTGTCTTACAGTTTACATCATTAAAACACTCTCCGTCTACACAGTGTTGTATCTCAACAGTCTGTGAGGCAATTACTCCTTGTCCTTCGCCAGGCGGGGAGCACAGGTATGTCACGACTGTGTTGTCGTGGCAACCTCAGCGAGGACTGAACTCATTCTCTTTGACAGAATTTTAACAATGGAGAAATCTTAACTCAGGCTGCTACGGTTTTAACAAACACAAGGTATTAACCATCTTTTTGGTACACTACTTCTCTTTTCTTTCTCTCTCTCTCTCTCTCTCTCTCTGTCTCTCTCTCTGTGTGTCTGACTGTTGTAGCTTGTTTGAAAGGTTATGAAGGGGTGAAGAGCGCTATAAACTGCTGTCCTGCGGCGCTGTGTAGTTCTGGAGCCATAATATTTATGTCGGGAAACACTGATGGAAAAAGAGACCAAGAACACATTTTGTTAATACCTACAAGTACAGCAATATGAAACATAAAATCCTTATCAAGTTTATTAATTTCACCGTTTTATAACCGCCATAGTTTTTTACTACCCAGGCAGCTATTGTAAAAAAAAAAAAGGAGTCAAAATTTAAAGTGATCTCACAATTGTGCCCTGGGCTGAAAAAGGAATTAAATTTAGGAGGGCTGAAGTTGTTTTTCTTGATGAGAAGGGAAACATCTTTAGGATTATAGGTGACCTGATGAATCTGAAGTTTTTTTCAGTCAAGGCCAACTCTGAAGTTTTGTCGATCTTCAGAAGATATTGAAGTTTTTTTTTTTCATGCTTTACACATAAAGAAACTTGCACAATGTCGAGAGAAATCTTTTCAGAACACAATGTCATATGTGGATGAAAGTGAAATTCAAGACAGCCAAGTGGATCAGCTGTACATTGTCTGCATTCTGCACACTTCTTATTGAATTGAAGGGGAATTGTGATTTAAAGCTCTTTCTCTGGGTCATGCTGTCTTTCCTAAAAACATATCTAGTAGATTTTATTTCATACATGGACATTATTGTGAGCAGCACAGAAAAACGATGAAGGCCTATTGCTGACTGCACAATCACTGTATGTAAAGTGACTCTTTACAGGGAAAACCAACATGCAATCTGAATGACTGAATGACTAATTAGAAGAGTCAAAGCGAGAAATTTCTAACTTACACACCCAAACCTGACCTGAGGTCAAAACCATACACAACAACATTGCATAAATTTGACTGATCTGAAACCTGTTGCTTTGTCAGGTCAGAAAAGGTACAGAAAACTGGCAAGAGCTTTACAAGGACCCCTTTCATTAGTCAATATGGAGCTTTAAACTACTGTTAACCTCCTGCTCACCAGGTTTTTCTCAATACATTAACCTTTACAGGAAACTCAGTTTCCCTGTTTACAATTTCAGACACTAATTTAGTGCCAGAAAGTTGGGAAGAATATAGATTACTTAAGAGTACTCCAGCAATTTTGTATTACACGTCCATAAAGTTGACAATAAACAGACTATTAACACAATTGCACAGGTGGAAATATGATATTGTAGTATGAACTGAAGTTGCACCTGAGTAGTATTGATACGTACATCGGGGAAATAGTAAAGACGTGGAAACAGGCTATTTTGTGAACTCTCATCAACAGGCACGACTACGCCCGTGTCACTTCTCGTGTGTTTTTGTGACAAAACATAGTTTGGAGACCAGACATACTCATCTGGGATTCCTCCCGGTGAAAGATCTTGTTGTGTGGTAGTAGTATTATTAATTGCTACCAAAATAATGTCTGACGATTAAACCTGTCATGATGAAACCAGTCAGATCCAGTATCTTATGTTGTGCTGTGACAGATGGTGATCCAGTCAGTGCAAAGATATATAGCACTATGCAGCATAATAAAGCAGGTTTAAACTGGACTATGAGGAGCTGTGAGCTGCCAGTAGCACACTGTAGTAAGTATGGTTTGGCAGCAGTAAGTTACAGATGGAGCTTGCAATTTACTCCCCATTTAACCGGCAGTACGTCTCCTAAAGCTCCAGTCTACTGCCACGTGAAGCTCTTCCATAGAGGCAGAATGGCTTTTATGTCACTTAGCTTAAAGACACTCTGTGGGGAAAATGGTATTGACTCGCTTATTGGGAGCTGAAAGAAATGAATACGCTAATCAGCGGTTTGCTTTATTGGAAAATTAACTGCCGTTCCTGAAGTCTTAAAGGATACTGTAGGATCACAACTTTTCAAGTCTATCTTTAAACGATAGTCAGGTGCTTATATGAACATCGCTGTAATCATACTGGACATTCATTCCTAATGTGCTTTCATTGTAAGTGTAAGAGTCTACTCACTAAAAGTGTATTCAAAAGCTCAGCTGAATCATCCACTTTCTGAATTAGTCAAACAGAGCACACACCAGCCCTGAACTGCACAACACACACACACACACACACACACACACACACACACACCACAGCGAGGTGTGGGAAAGCCCCCCCCGTGGTGCCTCCCGCTGTGGCTCCCCGATGCGACGTGATCTGATCAGGAATAGTGTGAAATATGCCTACAAATTGTCAAAATTGATTGAACACTTGCCGTTTCCTCTGAAGCCTGTTAGACAGGCGCGCGCACACACGCTTCTACTCTACACAAATAAAACGTTATTGCTATGACTGACGCGTTGTTTAAAGGGCCAAGGATACATGAAGGAGCTGGAGGGAGTTTGATGAGTCACAGCGCACCAAGGGGAAACAATTCATTATCATTTAATTTATCCCCAGGAGCTTTTTTGTGTTGGAAAATAGGATTATGGTCACAAAGCCAGACAGTGAATTAAAGCATATTTGCTGTGTGGTCGTGAACTGTGTTTGACATCAGCTACAACAACATGGTCAGGTCTTATACTTCCTGATTTATACCCTCATCACAACTACAGTTAATCAATGCAAATGTTATCAATGCCATTTTTAGATGATTTGATACAACCTCAAATAAAAACTATTTCTTCAGGCGTTTATTATACAAAGTTAGTGTTTTAAAAGTTTTATTAGTTTCAAGGCCAACAAGTTTTTCCTCCTACTCACTTAAGGTTGAGTCTTTTGATATGTAGATAGAAACTAAAGAAGAGATAAACAGTGAAAGGGGGGGGGGGGATCGCTCCTCAGTTGCATTTCTTGTCTTCAGGCAGCAAACTGTGTTGACTAGTCATCATCATTGCTCTGGTGACTTAATCCACAGAGCTGTTTTTCTGGCCGCTGGTAGTGGAGCGTGCACAAGAGACTTTTGTATTTCTGGAGTCTTGCATCAGAAGAAATACACAACTCGTGGCTCTCAAAGTAAAGCCTCAACCACTGTGGTAGATCATACCAAGGGGAAGAAAATAGTTAAATAATGTTGCTAATTATCACTACTTCTGCTCTTGTTTGGTCTCTTTTGGCTTTTAGGCTGTCTGAGACTTATCCTTTTGAGTTAAGCAGCAGTTGAGATGCATTTTGAGTAGGGCTGGGCAATATGACGATATAAAGTATATATATTGTCATTAATTTTCAATCACAATATAGACTCGGCCTGTATTTATTTCTGTATTCTCTATAATTTCACTTAAAACTGTTGATTTGTGTTAATTTTGCACTCTAGTTTTTAAAATGAGAAAATACTCAGTGCTTTTCATTTAATTCACACAGGAGTAAACAACAATAGGCTTTACTGTGTGGGTATTTCATATAGACTATTCATTTATTAAATTATCAGAAAACATGCTTTATCGTGATATATATCGTTATCGAGATATGAAATGATCTTTATCATCATAGGGCCATATCGCTCAGCCCAGCCCTAATTTTGAGGAAACATTTCGGTATATTGTAACTCAGGTCTTATCTTTGTTTTGTTTTTTTCCTATTACATAACTTAACATTAAGTTATAAGGTCTGGAATGGCAGTGGCATCGCTAAAAATAAGACAAGTGGGGCAAGAAGCATGGCGAGACAGACAATCACACAATTGCCCAAAAAAAACAGAGGTAACGATAAAATGATGATTACCCATCACCGCTGACTAGACAGATGTCCTGGTTCAACTTTGACCTTTAGTTACTGCAGGTGTCCTTTTGAAATGAGGGAATATTAGCAAAATTATGGGTGTGCTCACTTGCTGTTTTATCTACAAATAAGGCGGTGAGACATTGCCTTTGTAATGCACACCCAATCACAATCTTTCTTTCAACCTTAAGTAGTAGTTTTGGTGCGTTACCAAACCTTAAAGCAATAGTTTTGTGGAAAACTAAGTGTTAAAGCGGGGGGATTATGTGCCAGACTATATCTTGGCCAGGCTCAGTAACTTCCCAGAGTGTCCTTACAAGTTGTCATTGTTGGCCTACACTTTGTTTTGTTTGTACTGATTAAACAAACTAACTAGATATATCGTGTTAACTGGTGAGCTTTACTGTATGTGTAAGGCAGATTTTGTTACCTTTGGACAGAGCGAGGCTAGCTGTTTCCCCCCCGTTTCCAGTCTTTATCCTAGGCTAAGCAAAGGAGTTTTTTGCCTAAACCTAAAATAAACATTAGTATTAATGGTGTCAGGTTAGAAAACTGTCATATTAATATTCTTTTATGGTTTTGAAAGGCTCTGACAAACATGTTTCTAGAGGCACCAGAGATGATGGCCAAAATAACACCTATGGCGTTATCCTCTTAGCTGGATCATGAAGGTTTACTTGTTTACAGTAGACACGGTGTTTCTGTGAGTTGCTCACTTAATAGTAGACTTCAGGAGGGATGGCACAGTGGCCATTAAAGTTTAACGTCCTCATTTGGTCACTGTGAATAGTGTATCTGGCAGGCAGTGGCTGTCTCGCTCACCTCCCGTAGCTCATTCCTAGTAAATCAACCAGCAGGCTCCATAAAGGCTCCCCTTTGTAGATACAAGACGGATGCTAGCCGGTTGTGACCTTTAGTAGGTTTCACATTAAGGTTTTTTTTTTTTTCTAAATTAAACTGGAGTCACTTGCTGTTGGAGCCATGGAAGAGAAAAAGTATACGGGCAGAGTGGGAGGTGGAAACTGCCTGAAGTAGGTTACAGTCTGCAGCATTACAACAGCCATGTCTTATTCTCCCTGTAGTGTGCATTGTCTGATCATTATGATAAGTTGTCACACATGGGGAAAGTTTTTCAGGTAAACAAGGTTTACCCGTGTTTCCATCCACACTATAGACTCCTCTTAGCACTTACTGTAGAGAGGAAAGTGTGCTTAATTTACATATCTTTTTTTTTTTTTTTTGAGTTTCTCTAGCAGTGTAGAAACAGCAGTAAGCCTATCACGAGGTCCTCTAAGGACTTGTTCCTTCATGTGGATGGTGTTTACCTTGCCAAACAACACCTGAGGCACCGAGATCTGCTGTTTATCCCCCTGGGGGGAGGTGTGAAGATACAGTGGGGGGGTACAGTACTTCACATGCACTGCAGGAAGGTGTATTTTTATGTTTGTGCATGTGAGGATGGACTCTATAGAACCACACTTACTTACAAATTCAGCAACTATTTCTGTCGTATTTCTCTCTCTCCCCCCTCTGTGACTTGCTGATAAGAAAACGGCTACTGCAACCGTATTAACAATGTTTCCAGAAACTGCCATTGTTTCCTGGGCCAGTGTTGAAGGGAGATTAAAAATAATAAGTAGTGGTGCCATTAGTAGTGGCGGCAGGCGACAAAACATTCATTCCAGTTTGTTGTTGAACTGCTAACCCGCCACTCTGCAGGGACTGATAAATGTTATGCTGCTGGTCTCTATTTATGCTGACTTGGTTCTTAAGGACAAGACATAATGGTGCTCAAATATATGGATTATGGAAATGTTCGCGCTCCAGTTATATTATATATTTGTGGTTGTAAATTGACCGTTTACTAAGTCCCGCCCCCCTTAGTTACTGTTGCTATGCCTGTCAAGCTTTCTCTTCTTCTGCAGCACACAATGCAGTTTACAATCACAACGGTGGCAGATTTACTACCCAGAATTCTTTGTAATTTTTGAAACAATGGGTCTTCAATTTTAAATAGAAGTAGACAAAAGCAGGCTTCTCATTTCTAGCCGACGACAGAGCTAGTTAGTGCTAGTGTTATAAATAAGATAAGGAAAATGTAAGATCAGATTATTTTGTGTTTAACCAAACACTGTGTACATACAGTAGGCATCTAGGACAAGCAGAGGTTAGATTTAATCTTTATTGTTCTGTATTTTCAAACAGCAAGTTTCTCTTTTAACGATACCAGAGAGAAAAGGCTTTTAGGGTGAGGACTGACTGATGTGTTTGGCTGCTGTTGCTGGGGTGAAAATCCCCCAAAAAAAACACTTCAGAGTCGCTAACGTTAGCCTAAACTCTAATAGTATCCAGGGATGGCTTCTACATAGTGACAAAATACTACACAGTGGATGAGCTAGTTATGAATGGGCATTTAATGTAACCTGTAACCCCACAAAATGTAGTTAGAAATGTTCCTTGGCCTGGAAGTAATGCACGATTAGGTTAACGTTACTGCAGTGAGGGAGTTAGCTGGATGTGCTAACGTTTGCAGCTCACGTGGGAGAAGATGAGCACAGTTTAATCTAGCGCTTTTATACGTCAATATCGCAGGCAATCATTCGACGATCAGTCGATTAATATTCGATTAATTGTGCATCCCTAGTTAAATCCATTCCTTTTTCTTTTGTATTTATGATTTTAGTTTTGGGAAAGCTAAAAAAAAAAGACATACCACTCTCCAAACTCTTTAAAATTGCTCTTATTACAGCCCAATACTGGCTGCTCCATGTAGAGAAATCCAAAGCTTGGCAGTCCATGCTCAGTGGAGAGCTCCACCAATTGTTTTTGCTCTTAACAGATCTTCCATTTTCAGGTGCAATCATTTGACATTACATGATTTGTAACATTGCATTGATGGCTAACTGATATCAACAACACCCATCAAATGCAGCTGCATAAAGAAATTATTATTATCATGGCCATTTTATGCTCACTAGTGGCAGGTTATTAAGTTCTCACGGTGCTGGAGTCCTGAGTTCAAGCCCTACTGTAGCACCACAGAGAGATGATGAAGGATGGAAACGGAAACACACACTCATTCATCATAACACTGATTTATTGAGGAATAACCTCTGCGGTCAGCTGGTCAATAACTCACTATTCCATAGGGTCCTGCAGTTTGTGGTGGCTGCATTCAATTGTTCCCAACAAGAGAGAGAGAAAATAAATGATGAAAAAGGAGGCTCAAGTGACAGAAATATTTCTACATTCAGTGTTGTAGTTTTCTTTACTAGTGTTGGTTTTAGAAACGTGCTTATATTTTTGGATAACAGAATCATAGGATAAAGATCTTTGTGCGTTGATCTCTCAATAGGAAGGGCAAAGTTCAACTGGCAGTGCAGTAATTCAAAGTATTGCATGCTATTTATGTTTGTTTACAGAACTTATCTAATTGAGCCCCCAGCTGTGCTTCGTCATACCAAACTGGCTCATTTTCTGAATGCACCCAAAAATCTCTGTTTTTCTCCCGATTCAACAGAACTAAATGTGCTGCTAAATCTGTGGGACTTCAAAGCTGTTTTTCTCTGCTCTCTTGCCAGGGTCATCACAGATAGCCAACTCCTATCTGCCTCCCCAGGCAAGACTTAGAGCTTTCACTGTTGGTTTGTGGTTAGAGTTCAAACTTGGCTTCAACATCCAGCCGACCAGCAGACGCAGCAGCAGCAGAGGCAACAACTATACACACATGAGAGCCGAGGCAGAGAGAAAAATATGAAAAAGATATATATTGGCAAAACTGCCCTCAAAACACAGAGAAATGGTTGCAAACATCAGAAAAGAAGGTAAGATGAGTCAGTCTGGGGAGTGTTTTTATACTCTAAACATCAGCCTCATTATTGGGGGATCCATTTCATTCATTTGGACTAATGGAAATGGATTCTCATCGGGAGGTCATGCCCATTAAAAAGCCATTAAAACATATTTTGGCATGTATTCATTCCCATCATTCATCTTCATATCTCTCGTCATGTATCAGCTGACATCTACATCAAAGCTGCTCTGCACTTTACCAACAACTCTTATATATCTGAACATAAAAACAATGTAATACCCTAAAAAGAAATAATCAATGGCCTTGCACTCAGACTTAATTAAACTGGCATTACAAAGCGATAAGAGCCCAGAGCACTTTTCACGTGTTCTTACAATAGCTCTCTGGCTCTCTGCCATGCGTGTTGCAGCACGAACATGTCGAGCTGTTAGACAGCGGAGAGGTTGTACAGATTTTGTTTTGTTGTAGCGTCAGGCAAGCGGAGTGGGCTGAACCTGCAGCCTCAGCATGTTGGATACATAATCTCTTCAGTGGCTCATCTGTCTGTCAATAATTTATAAAAGTAAACAGTTCAACATTTTGGGAAATACATGCTTTCTTTGCAAGTGTTAGCAAGGAAATTTGCATATTTTTCAAATAGTTTATCTATTCCTTTAAAGATTGGGTGCATGTTTGTGCTGTTTTTTTACCACGGCCAGATGTTTGTTGACTATTCTAATGTCGGTGTCCACGTTTATGGGCTTGTTTTTGCTTGGCTACTTATATACTGACTTCTTACTGCTTGATGAAGGCTTAATTAGTGGAGATCTTCAACCAAGTACCCAGACATTACAGGTAGTCCATCCCTCGTATTGACACAACACAGTCAATAAGTCTTCCTGTGGACACCATTTTCTCCTCCTTTACTGCCAGCCTCCTAATTGAGGCTCTGGGCCGAGGTGGACTTGGATGTGCACCTATTGCGCCTGCTGGTTGGCAGCGCTGAGCCATCGAAACTCTCCGTGAGCCAAGTATCCATCAATCTGGCAAAATGCTAGATCCCCCCAGAGCTCACACAGCCCCTGCTCCCCATCTCTATCCTTTCATTATCCCCATCCATTCCCTCAGTCACTCCCAGTCTGTGTGTTTTCATCCCCCACACTCAAACCTGCATCAAAAGACAGAGATATTGCTCCCTGTCTGGTATGTTGTTGCCGTTGATGGTGGTGTTGGTGCTGAAACGGTACTATTGTGGCCTCTCGCTATCGCTCTCTCATGCTTGTTCTGTCTTAAAGGGGACGCCCATTTTCAAAATTCATCCATGTTATTCCTATGTTCTAAGACAGTCCAAAAATATTAGTAAACATGAACAACTCTCCAAAATCCCAAAACTAGAGCGCTAAAACTCAAATTTGTGATATCATAGAGTATAAAGTGTGGAACTGCTCCATAGACAACGAATGGGAGAGATGTTATAGTTGACACTGAGAGCACCCAGGGGGATGTTCTGAGTATATGGGAACATTTTCTGTTTCACAACTGACAACACTACGATAGAATAAAGCTTATTTGGGTATAAAAAAAGAAAACAGACATTCTGTTGGTCCACAAAATCATTCCTTCATTCATTGTCTATGAGACTTTATACCCGATGACTTCACAAGTTTGAGACTTTTCTGGTTACTGGCTTTAAGAGAGAGTCGTTCATGTTCACAAATATTGATTGAACTTTCCTAGACCATGGAAATAACATATTGGAATTCTTAATTTAGGTGTTGTTCCCCTTTAAGCCTTCACATGATAAGAAATTTGCTCTTCACTCACCGCGAGGTAGGGCGTAGAGGCAAAGTGTAGTGCAGGTATTTTATGTCATCGAAAAGTGTGCAAGGAACGGCATTCACTGTTTCTAGGCAATAACAACATTGTCATTGGTTGTGCTTTGAAATGTCAGTGGCAACCAAGGTCATAGTTGAAATAATTCGAACTTTGAGCGCAGCGCTCTGTGGCAATTTTGGCAATTTCGGACGGCACCGCTCTCCCCATATGAAAACAATGGCACAGCCAGCGCAGGGTGATTTTACCGCTAATCATATGTGGTTGGCTTTACTCACACACAAAGCCGTAGTCCATACTATATTTTCTTCTTCTATGAATCACCCATGGTCTGTGTCGGGGGGCAAAGAATCCTTTCCTATTCTTTCAGAGGTTCAATGGGGGGGTTGTGTAATGGTATTCACTATTACACCGATGGGAGCTCCTTTCTCAGCTCCTCTCCCTCCCTGTGAATGGGAAAATGATTAGTATTCCTCCTCCATCCATCTCCTCCTCCCCATCAGCCTGCTTTCCTCCCGGCCTGGGACCTCTCTCACTCAACTGAATTACACACCAGCTACACTTCATCCCGTTTCCTCCCTCTCACACAACACACACACACTTTACTTTCTACTCTGTTTTCTCTCCCTCTCTCTGCTTCAGCTTCATGAATCTGACAAACTTTGACGGCAATGAAAGTACTTCAGTGTTGTGACTGTGTCTTCCTGTTCTCTAAACTCTCTCTCTCTCTCTTGCTGCACGTTCAGCTCTTTCCACGACCACAAGGATGACCTCCGTAAGCGCCTGTCGTACACCACCCACAAACTAGAGATGGTGGAGACGGAGTTTGATTCCACTCGGCAGTACCTGGAGACAGAGCTGCGCCGGGCCCAGGAGGAACTGGAGAAATTTACAGAGAAACTACGCAGGTGTGTGTGTGTGTGCACGTGTGCATGACTCAGTGGACAGCTTGTCTTTTTATGTATGCATGGACTGTCATTTCCCCCCCGAGGAAGAAACCCACCAAAGTGTCAACGAGGAAAATATATGATAGATGAAGAGTGTTTTCACATGTCATTAAAGAGCATGACGGTGGCACTCAGAGCTCATTTGCAGCCCAGTTTCCCAATAAATTAAGTCCATATTAGAAATTCCACGCCTCCGCCTCAGTGTTAATTTCGTTAACGAAAACTATGACGAAATATGTTCGTCAACGACCTTTTTTTCCATGACCGACGTCATTAAACACGGAAGGTGACGATATCAAATATGCAATATCGTTGACGAAAAAAGACGAGACTAAAATGTAGTTTTAAAACATACAAACTTTACCAAAATCTCTCTTTATATCTGTCACCTTCCACCCTCTCTTCCCCTCTCTCTGTCTCAAACACACACACACACACAATGCACTGCGGAGGCGGCGCTCAGTCCGTCTCTCTCCTTCTTGTCTCACACCTCAATCCTGACAATTGTGCTACTATAATGCATAAAGTTCAGATGGTTGATTAACGCATATTTTTACATGTTGGGTGGGCAGATTGGCTCTTATAATAGACCGGTGGGTGCGACTGAACCCCGCATCATTAATGAGCGCCGTCAGGAGGACTGCATTCTTCATCATTCAACCTGTGTTTTTCATCAGATAATAATAAGATATCATTTTATGTGAAATAAGTTTGACTAAAATGACAGAAATGTTCAATATAATCTGATGACCAAACAGGACTAAGATTAAATAAATAAAAATAGCTGACAAAATTAAGAGAGAAAACATTTTGACTAAAATCAAATCGGTGACTAAAACTGGACTAAAACTATGAAGGATAAAAATGACTAATGACTAATAAGCATTTTCGTTTAAGACTAAGACTAAATCTAAAATAGCTGCCAAAATTAACACTGCTCCACCTGATGCTGACGCTCAAGGAAGTAGTGCCCATGCAGCGTGTCTGACTATTGTGCAGGAGACCAGAGTTCTTGCCCTGTTACAGACATGAAATAAACCCTTTTATGAACTGTAACCACGATCTTATTCTCTCCCTAACCTTAACCTTAATTTGCCATGATCACCATCTTTTCTCTAACATTAACCGCCATCTGCAGATATTTTAAAAAGGGAGAATTTGAAAAAAAATGTAATTGAATTTACTGTAATCCAAGGTTTTGCAGAATCGTCCAATATTGGTGATCTTGCAGCCTTTTTGACTTCGTTACCTAGGCTATTTCTGTTTCCTCAAGGTGATGGAAGCCCCAATTCACCTTATTCCTGTGGTCCTCTGGCTGGATAATCTATTTAGCATCAATATATATATATATATATATATATGTACAATATGCTGTTTAAATAAACTTTAAACTCTTTCTTGAAACTTGAAAGCAGACAGCATCTTTTTTTCATCAATCCCAGCCCTCTGGTGCTAATTTTACCCCTCTGAATGATTGGTAGAGCTCGTTGAAGACGGAGAGTGCTGCCTGACAGACTCACGTCTTAAATGAGCAACAGCACTCGGTGTTCTCGCTCATAATGGCTGGTTTTGTTTGTTCTCCATCAATCAGTGAACCACTCTGTTTCAGTGGTACTCCTTCATTTTCATTTACGCTCCCTCTGTGTCCCCCCGCTCAAATCTCTTTCAGGTCTTTGTTTCACGATGTGTCTTTGCTTCTCGTCTCCGCTGCACACTCTCCATATCTGTCTGGTTAATGGAGCCATAAATGCTGGTTTATCAACACTCTCTTAGGCCCGAGAGCTAATTTGAAAATGCGATACTGATACTGAGAGGTGACATGATAAAAACACCAGGAACAAGTTAACAAATAGAGAGAGTCGAGGTCCTGTTCGATTAAGCTCACTAATGCGCTGGAAGTCTACCAAAGAGCAATAGTGATTTAAAGAGAGAGAGAGAATTAAAAGGAGAAATACGAGAGAAAAATGTTAGTCTTCAGTTGTAGACTCAGTGCTAGAGGTCTGCTTATGTATGTTTACAGATTTCATAAAATATTTATAGTATGATTATGTATTTTACTTAGTATCTCCTGCTGTGGCGATTAACATTTCATCGACCCTTTATACTGTGTACTTTTGCAGATTTTTATCCTGAGTGAAATCTGAGTCAGTACTTAGATTATCCTGCAAATACCCTCCGAGATTACTGGTGCTTATTCAGCTGTATGAACAGTAAAGATATTCTTTAGTCATCATGTGTTGTGGTTTGTATTTAAAACCAGGCCATAATGATTCTTCTCTGTTGTTCTAGGATCCAGAGTAGCTATGCAGCTCTTCAGAGGATCAATCAGGAATTGGAGGACAAGATGCACCGAACGGTAAGAGACTCCTGCTGATGTGTTTACAGTTTTGTGTCCTATTTCAACCAAAAGATCTGTAGCACAAACTCCACCAAAAATCATATTTTCTAAAAGTCGGGTGCAAGAAAACACTTAAAGTACATCAAAAATCTTGCCTGATGATCAAATACCAAAGTCTTGATATTACCATTAATACAGTAACCTTTACCTTATTATGTACTTTCTGAGCAACACATTTGTGCATTTCCACACTTAAACCCCCAATATTAATATATGTTTTATTAACCAAAACCATTTGCTGCCATTCAGTCTTGTACTGCAAAAACTACTTAATGTACCTTTATCACAGTGGCCTTCATTTGGTGTCATCAAAGTTTATAGTATTTGATTGGGGATTATGTTTAATAGTGTTGCAGTCATATCATACTTGTCATAGTGTTCCCAATAAGGAAATAATCAACAATCATCTTACAACCTTTTTTGTTACATAAACATATATTTTATTTTTAGTTTGATTCATCTCAGTATTGAAAGTATTTAAAATATGTTAAGCACTTGTCAAAAAAGTGTTGTTGTAACACTTTACTTCCTAAGTGTTAAAGTAAATGCATCCGCGTAAATATGCTATGCTCAGAGCTATTGACGTAGAATAAAAAGTGGACTGTTGGTGAGCGGGAGGTGAGGTGTATGGGTCCAACAAACACAGGACTTTCAACCAGGAGGCCGGTGTTTGTAAGCTGCGTTTGTGACGTGTTGTCCGTACTTATGTGACATTGTTTCCATACATATTGTTCTTAGTTTATGTACTTATTTTAAGGCCAACCGTGATGTTTTTTCCTAAACCTAACTAAGTTGTTTTGTTGCCTAAACTTAAGTGAGTGGTTTTGTTGACCCCCTGCTGGTACTGCTCCTTCATACACGCCTGTAATATTCACACCTTAGCGAGGCAAAACATGACACTGACACTGATCTCTGGTCAGAGAGGCGGGTCTATTACATGCTTTGGCGTGATATTGGCTTGTTGAGGTAGTGGTAGTGGAAAGAGTGGAAAGTAACTTTGTACATTTGTACAAGTACATTTACTTAAGTACTGTCCTGAAGAGCAAGTTTGAGGCTTGTACTTTGACCACATATTTCCATTTTATGTTTCTCTATACTTCTAGTCCACTACATTTTAGACGGACAAATTGTACTTTTTACATCATTACATTTATTTGATAGTAGATTGTAGTTACTGCAAGACTTAATACGATTTTGATGTGCTTATAGAATATGATATATTGTTATAGATTAAACTATCCAATAGTATGTTTAGCTGGTAAAACTTGCTGCACTTAACCAGCTATACAACATAAACATGTTGCTTACACATTAATGCATCAGTAATATAATTTTAGAATCTATAATAATGTAACACTCTGAAAGGGGCTATTCTGCATAATGAGTGCTTTTACTTTTGAGACTTTGTGTACATTTCGGCTTCTGTACTTTTACTTTAGTACACAAGCAAGTGCAAGTATTTCATCAGTAGGGGTCACAGATTTAAACTGGCATCTTTCCAGCTTCTCCAACCTTCACGCCACCACTTGCTTGTTCAGGCTTCACCACTTTGTTTCACATTTCCTGACTGCTGTGGTTGTTTGTATTGATATTAGCAAGAAGTGCAGACTCCTGGTGGTGTCTGTAAGTACCACAGAGCTCTCACATTAAAGATGTATGAAGGTGATGAGGCTTTGTGAGCTCAGCAACATACTTACACTACATAAACGCGCGCACACACACACACACACACACACAGCTAAACAGCTTGCGACCCAAAGTTTGACCTGGAATCATTTATTCGAGAACATGAAGTCCTGTAGTTACTAGGAAACCATGACTACAGTCTGTTTTTGTACGAAACTCTTCTTCTTTCCCTCTTAATACACAAACTGTTGAACAAAGGTGGCCAAGAAAAGGTTGTTGTCTTGGCAGCAAGTGTTTCTTCAGCTCTGCACTTTGTATTGTGAACAATGAATTATCTTTTCAGATAAATCCAAGAGAAAACAGACTTTTTATAATTGAGTTGACTGGAAAATATATGGTTTACAGTAAGTGTGGTAGAGTTGCAAGTTACGGAGGCTTTTTCACCCACTGTAATGATATCTTCAGGAATCTCCTGGGTAGTTTGACGATGCTATGGGTTTATGTGATGTCTATCAGATTTAGTATCTCCACCTTGTTTCTGAGAAACACACTATACTATGACTTTTTATTTTTTTCCGAAATACTATACCATGACTTTCTTTCTTTTTTCGACATACTATTCTAAGGCTTTTTTTTCTAAATTTATGAAAAAAAAGTCATAGTATAGTATGTTGAAAAATTTATGAAAAAAAAGTCATCGTATAGTATGTCGAAAAATTTATGAAAAAAAGTCATAGTATAGTATGTCGAAAAATTTCATGAAAAAAAGTCATAGTATGGTATGTCGAAAAATTTATGAAAAAAAAGTCATAGTATAGTATTTCGAAAAATTTCATGAAAAAAAGTCATAGTATAGTATGTCGAAATTTTTATGAGAAAAAAAAGTCATAGTATCGTGTGTAGAAAATTTTATAAAATAATGTCATAGTATAGTATTTCGAAAAATTTCATGAAAAAAAGTCATAGTATAGTATGTCGAAAATTTTATGAGAAAAAAAAGTCATAGTATAGTGTGTAGAAAATTTTATAAAATAATGTCATAGTATAGTATGTCAAAGATTTTCATGAAAAAAAAGTCATAGTATAGTATGTCGAAAATTTTATGAAAAAAAGGTCATAGTATAGTATGTCAAAAATTTTATGAAAAAAAAGTCATAGTATAATATGTCGAAATTTTCATAACAAAAATCATAGTATAATATGTCGAAAATTTTATAAAAAAATGTCATAGTATAGTATGTCGAAATTTTCATAAAAAAATATCATACTATAGTATGTTGAAAATTTTATAAAAAAATGTCATAGTATAGTATGTCGAAAATTTTATGAGAAAAAAAGTCAGAGTATAGTATGTCGAAATTTTCATGAAAAAAAGTCATAGTATAGTATGTCGAAAATTTTATGAGAAAAAGTCATAGTATAGTATGTTGAAATTTTCATGAAAAAAAGTCATAGTATAGTATGTCGAAAATTTTATGAGAAAAAGTCATAGTATAGTATGTTGAAATTTTCATGAAAAAAAGTCAGAGTATAGTATGTCGAAATTTTCATGAAAAAAAGTCATAGTATAGTATGTCGAAAATTTTATGAGAAAAAGTCATGGTATAGTATGTTGAAAATTTTATGAAAAAAAAAGTCATAATATAGTATGTCGAAATTTTCATAAAAAAAGTCATAGTATAGTATTTCGAAATTTTCATAAAAAAATATAGTATAGTATGTTGAAAATTTTATAAAAAAATGTCATAGTATAGTATATAAAATTTTAAGACAAAAAAAGTCATAGTATAGTTTGTCGAACATTTTATAAAATAATGTCATAGTATACTATGTCGAAATTTTCATAAAAAAATGTCATAGTATAGTATGTTGAAAATTTTATAAAAAAATGTCATAGTATGGTATGTCGAAAATTTTATGACAAAAAAATGTCATAGTATAGTATGTCGAAAATTTTATGAGAAAAAAAGTCAGAGTATAGTATGTCGAAATTTTCATGAAAAAAAGTCATAGTATAGTATGTCGAAAATTTTATGAGAAAAAGTCATAGTATAGTATGTTGAAAATTTTATAAAATAATGTCATAGTATAGTATGTCAAAGATTTTCATGAAAAAAAAGTCATAGTATAGTATGTCGAAAATTTTATGAAAAAAGGTCATAGTATAGTATGTCGAAAATTTTATGAAAAAAAAGTCATAGTATAATATGTCGAAATTTTCATAACAAAAATCATAGTATAATATGTCGAAAATTTTATAAAAAAATGTCATAGTATAGTATGTCGAAAATTTTATGAGAAAAAAGTCAGAGTATAGTATGTCGAAATTTTCATGAAAAAAAGTCATAGTATAGTATGTCGAAAATTTTCATGAAAAAAAGTCATAGTATAGTATGTCAAATTTTCATGAAAAAAAGTCATAGTATAGTATGTCGAAAATTTTATGAAAAAAAAGTCATAGTATAGTATGTCGAAATTTTCATGAAAAAAATCATAGTATAGTATGTCGAAATTTTCATGAAAAAAAGTCATAGTATAGTATGTCGAAAATTTTATGAGAAAAAGTCATGGTATAGTATGTTGAAAATTTTATGAGAAAAAGTCATAGTATAGTATGTCGAAAATTTTATGAAAAAAAAAGTCATAATATAGTATGTCGAAATTTTCATAAAAAAAGTCATAGAATAGTATGTCGAAATTTTCATAAAAAAATATCATAGTATAGTATGTTGAAAATTTTATAAAAAAATGTCATAGTATAGTATATAAAATTTTAAGACAAAAAAAGTCATAGTATAGTTTGTCGAACATTTTATAAAAAAATGTCATAGTATACTATGTCGAAATTTTCATAAAAAAATGTCATAGTATAGTATGTTGAAAATTTTATAAAAAAATGTCATAGTATGGTATGTCGAAAATTTTATGACAAAAAAAAGTCATAGTATAGTATGTTGAAAATTTTATGACAAAAAAAGTCATAGTATAGTATATCGAAATTTTCATGAAAAAAAGTCATATTATAGTATGAGAAAAAAAGGCATAGTATAGTATGTCGAAAATTTTATGAATAAAAAGTCATAGTATAGTATGTTGAAATTTTCATGAAAAAAAGTCAGAGTATAGTATGTCGAAATTTTCATGAAAAAAAGTCATAGTATAGTATGTCGAAAATTTTATGAGAAAAAGTCATGGTATAGTATGTTGAAAATTTTATGAGAAAAAGTCATAGTATAGTATGTCGAAAATTTTATGAAAAAAAAAGTCATAATATAGTATGTCGAAATTTTCATAAAAAAATATCATAGTATAGTATGTTGAAAATTTTATAAAAAAATGTCATAGTATAGTATATAAAATTTTAAGACAAAAAAAGTCATAGTATAGTTTGTTGAAAATTTTATAAAAAAAAGTCATAGTATGGTATGTCGAAAATTTTATGACAAAAAAAAGTCAGTGTAGTATGTTGAAAATTTTATGACAAAAAACAAGTCAGAGTATAGTATATCGAAATTTTCATAAAAAAAAGTCATAGTATAGTATGTCGAAAATTTATGAGAAAAAAAGTCATAGTATAGTATGTCGAAAATTTTATGAAAAAAAAGCCATAGTCTAGTATGTCGAAATTTATGAAAAAAAAGTCATAGTATAGTATGTCGAAAATTTTATGAAAAAAAAGTCATAGTATAGTATGTCCAAATTTTCATAAAAAAAGTCATAGTATAGTATGTTGAAAATTTTATAAAAAAATGTCATAGTATAGTATTTCGAAATTTTCATAAAAAAATATCATAGTATAGTATGTCGAAAATTTTATGACAAAAAAAGTCATAATATAGTATATCGAAAATTTTATGACAAAAAAAGTCATAGTATAGTATGTCGAAAATTTTATGAAAAAAAGTCATACTATAGTATGTTGAAAATGTTCATGAAAAAAAAGTCATAGTATAGTATGTCGAAAAATTTATGAAAAAAAGTCATAGTATAGTATGTCGAAAATGTTCATGAAAAAAAAGTCATAGTATAGTATGTCGAAAATTTTATGAGAAAAAAAGTCATAGTATAGCATTTCGAAAATTTTATGAAAAAAAAGGCATAGTATAGTATGTCGAAATTTTCATGAAAAAAGTTATAGTATAGTATGTCGAAAATGTTATGAAAAAAAAATCATAGTATAGTATGTCGAAATTTTAATAAAAAAAAGTCATAGTATAGTATGTCGAAAAAATTTCATAAAAAAAGTCATAGTATAGTATGTCGAAATTTTCATGAAAAAAAAGTCATAGTATAGTATGTCGAAATTTTCATAAAAAAAGTCATAGTATAGTATGTCGAAATTTTAATGAAAAAAAAGTCATAGTATAGTATGTCGAAATTTTATGAGAAAAAAGTCATAGTATAGTATGTCGAAAATTTCATGAAAAAAAGTCATAGTATAGTATGTCGAAAATATTATGAGAAAAAGTCATAGTATAGTATGTTGAAATTTTCATGAAAAAAAGTCATAGTATAGTATGTCGAAAATTTTATGAGAAAAAAGTCATAGTATAGTATGTTGAAAATTTCATGAAAAAAGTCATAGTATAGTATGTCGAAAATTTTATGAGAAAAAGTCATAGTATAGTAAGTTGAAATTTTCATGAAAAAAAGTCATAGTATAGTATGTCGAAAATTTTATGAGAAAAAGTCATAGTATAGTATGTTGAAATTTTCATGAAAAAAAGTCATAGTATAGTATGTCGAAATTTTCATAAAAAAATATCATAGTATAGTATGTCGAAAATTTTATAAAAAAATGTCATAGTATAGTATGTCGAAATTTTATGAAAAAAAAAGTCATAGTATAGTATGTCGAAAATTTTATGAAAAAAAGTCATAGTATAGTATGTCGAAAATTTTATGAAAAAAATGTCATAGTATAGTATGTTGAAAATTTTATAAAAAAATGTCATGTATGGTATGTCGAAAATTTTATGACAAAAAAAAGTCATAGTATAGTATGTTGAAAATTTTATGAGAAAAAAAGTCAGAGTATAGTATATCGAAATTTTCATGAAAAAAAGTCATATAGTATGAGAAAAAAAGGCATAGTATAGTATGTCGAAAATTTTATGAATAAAAAGTCATAGTATAGTATGTCGAAATTTTCATAAAAAAAGTCAGAATAGTATGTCGAAAATTTTATGAAAAAAGTCATAGTATAGTATGTCGAAATTTTCATAAAAAAAAGTCATAGTATAGTATGTTGAAAATTTTATAAAAAAATGTCATAGTATAGAATGTCGAAAATTTTCATGAAAAAAGGCATAGTATAGTCTGTCGATTCATTTGGTGGAAAAAAAACTCACTTTAAAATTTCGTCAATTTTCAAAAAAGTCATACTATAGCATGACTTTTCATGAAAATTGACGAAAATTTAAACTGAGTTTTTTTTCCACCAAATGAATCGACAGACTATACTATGCCTGTTTTCATGAAAATTTTCGACATTCTATACTATTACATTTTTTTACGAATATTTTCGAAAATTTTCATGAAAAAAGTCATGTCGAAAATATTCGTAAAAAAATGTCATAGTATAGAATGTCGAAAATTTTCATGAAAAAAGGCATAGTATAGTCTGTCGATTCATTTGGTGGAAAAAAAACTCAGTTTAAAATTTCGTCAATTTTCAAAAAGTCATACTATAGCATGACTTTTCATGAAAATTGACGAAAATTTAAACTGAGTTTTTTTTCCACCAAATGAATCGACAGACTATACTATGCCTGTTTTCATGAACATTTTCGACATTCTATACTATGACATTTTTTTACGAATATTTTCGAAAATTTTCATGAAAAAGTCATGTCGAAAATATTCGTAAAAAAATGTCATAGTATAGAATGTCGAAAATTTTAATGAAAAAGGCATAGTATAGTCTGTCGATAATTTGGGAAAATTATAGTTTAAAATTTGTCAATTTTCAAAAAAGTCATAGTATAGCATGATTCATAATTTGAGAAAATAAACTCAGTTTTTTCCACAATGATTCGTAAAATACTATGCCTATTTCATGAAATTTTAATTCTATCTATGACATTTTTTAGAAATTTTCATATTTTTCAAAATTTTGAAAAATTCGTAAAAAGTGTCATTATATAAAATGTCGAAAATTTCATTGAAAAATCATAAAGTTCGTAATTTGTGAAAAAAACATTTTTCAAAATCTATAATCGATATTTAAAAAATATTTTTCATGAGAAAAATCTTTAAATTTTAAAATTATAAGACTTTTATAATGAAAAATTTAAGAAAATTATCTGATATGAAAAAAGTCATAGTATAGAATGTCGAAATTCTTAAAAAAGATAGTATAGTTTGTCGATTTTTTGAAAAAAATCACTTTAAAATTTTCAATTTTAAAAAAGTCATATATAGCATGATTTTCATGAAAATTAAGAAAATTAAACTGTGTTTTTTCACAAAAATCGACACTATACTATGCGTTTTTCATGAAAATTTTCATCTATACTATGACATTTTTTCGAAAATTTTCGAAAATTTCTAAAAAGTCTCGAAAATATCGAAAAAATGCAGTTTATAGAATGTTTCAATTTCTGAAAAAAGACATTTTTAGATGTTTCAATTGTGAAAAAAAACTCATTAAAATTTCGTCAATTAAAATGAAAGTAATAATGGAATTTTCAAAAAATGACAATATACTGGTTTTTTTGACAAATAATCCAGATTAACTTCTTTTTCAGAAAATTTACATCTATACTATTCATAATTTGACGAAAATTTTAAAATTTTCATCAAAATAGTCGAAAATCTAAAAATGTTTTAAAATTTCGAATTCTATACTATAAACTTTTTTTTACGAATATTTTCGAAAATTTTCATGAAAAAAGTATGTGAAAATATTTCTAAAAAAATGATAGTAAGAATGTCGAAAATTTTCATGAAAAAAGGCATTATAGTCTGTCATTATTTGTGAAAAAAATCAGTTTAAAATTTGTCATTTAAAAAATAATACTTAAAATGATTTTCATGAAAATTGACGAAAATTTATGAAAACTAGTTTTTATTCACAAAAAACAGTTAAATGCTGTTTTCATGAAAATATTTATCATTTTTTATAAATTTTAAATATTTTAAAACGATTTTTGAAATTTCGAAAATTTTCGAAAAAATGTCATAGTATAGAATGTCGAAAATTTTCATGAAAAAGGAAGTTAGTCTGTAATTCATTTGGTGAAAAAAAACTAGTTTAAAATTTAATTTTCATGAAAATCATATATAGATGATTTTTAAAATTGACGAAATTTAAAACTGAGTTTTTTTTCCACCAAATTAATCGACAACTATACTATGCCTTATTTTGAAAATTTTCGAATTTAACTATGAATTTTTTTACGAATATTTTAAAATTTTCATGAAAAAAGTCTTCGAAAATATTCGTAAAAAAATGTCATAGTATAGAATGTCGAAAATGTTCATGAAAAAAGGCATAGTATAGTCTGTCGATTAATTTGGTGGAAAAAAAACTCAGTTTAAAATTTTTAATTTTCTGAAAAAAAGCTATATTGACTTTTTTCATAAATTTAAAAATTCTAAAAAAATTTTTATAAAATGTCGAAAATGTTCATGAAAAAAGGCATAGTATAGTCTGTCGATTATTTGGGGAAAAAAAATATTAAATTGTCAATTTTCGTGAAAAAAATCATTATAGTTGATAATTTTTTAAATAAAATTCTAAAAAAATGTCATAGTATAGAATGTCGAAAATGTTCATGAAAAAAGGCATAGTATAGTCTGTCGATTCATTTGGTGGAAAAAAAACTACTTTAAAATTTCGTCAATTTTCAAAAAAATCATCTATAGATTTTTCAAAATTGACGAAAATATTAAACTGAGTTTTTTTTCCACCAAATGAATCGACAGAATTACTATGCCTGTTTTCATGAAAATTTTCGACATTCTATACTTGAAAATTTTTTACGAATATTTTCGAAAATTTTCATGAAAAAAGTCATTAAAAATTTCGTAAAATAATGTAAGTATAGAATGTCAAAATTTCATGAAAAAAGGCATAGTATAGTCTGTCGATTAATTTGGTGGAAAAAAAACTCACTTTAAAATTTCGTCAATTTTCATGAAAAAAGTCATCTATAGTATGACTTTTTTCATGAAAATTTTAAAATATTCGTAAAAAAATGTCATAGTATAGAATGTAAAAGTTCATGAAAAAAGGCATAGTATAGTCTGTCATTATTTGGTGGAAAAAAAATTTTAAATTTCTCAATTTCATGAAAAAAGTCATGCTATAGTAAACTTTTTCATGAAAATTTTCGAAAAATTCGTAAAAAAATGTCATAGTATAGAATGTCGAAAATTATGAAAAAAGGCATAGTATAGTCTGTCGATCATTTTGGTGAAAAAAAAATCATTTAAATTTCGTCAATTTTCATGAAAAAAGTCATGCTATAGTATGACTTTTTTCATGAAAATTTTCGAAAATATTCGTAAAAAAATGTCATAGTATAGAATTCAAAATGTTCATAAAAAAGGCATAGTATAGTCTGTCGATTCATTTGGTGGAAAAAAAACTCATTTAAAATTTCGTAATTTTGAAAAAAGTCATACTATAGTATGATTTTCATAAATTTGAAAAATTTAAACTAGTTTTTTTTCCCAAATAATTACAATATACTATGCCTTTTTCATGAAATTTTCGAATTTATAAATACATTTTTTTACGAATTTTTAAATTTTAAAAAAAGTCATTAAAATTTCGTAAAAAAATGTATGAAAAATGTTAAGTTCATGAATAAGAATAAGCTTTAAATTGTTTTTAAAAAATCATTTACAATATCTCAATTTTCATGAAAAAAGTCATGCTAAATGACTTTTTTAGAAAATTTTCGAAAATATTCGAAAATAATGAAGTAAGAATGTCGAAAATTTCATAAAAAAGGCATAGTATAGTCTGTCGAATTTGGTGAAAAAAAATCAGTTAAAATTTTCATTTTTCAAAAAAAGTCATTTAAATATGAATTTTATAAAAAATTTCAAAATATTCGAAAAAAATTTCATAAAAAATTGTCGAAAATTTCATGAAAAAAGGATAGTATAGTCTGTCGATTATTTGTGAAAAAAAATCATTTAAAATTTCGTCATTTTAAAAAAGTCATATATAGAATGATTTTCATGAAAATAGAAATTTATAGTTTTTTTTCCACAAATAATCGAAGTATACTATCCTTTTATAAAATTTAATTTTATTAAATTTTTACGAATATTTTCGAAAATTTTCAGAAAAAATCGTCAAAATATTCGAAAAAAAATTTTCATAAATAAATTCGAAAATTTTCATGAAAAAGTTAGAAATTTAATTATTTGTGGAACAAAATATTAAATTTCTCAATTTTCAAAAAACATTCAGCATGATTTCTGAAAATTTACGAAAATTTAAACTAGTTTTTTTTCCAAAATGTCGAAAAATTATAGCCTGTTTCATAAAATTTTCGAAATTTAACTATAATTTTTTGATTTTTCGAAAATTTTGAAAAAAAGTCATGTGAAAATATTCAAAAAATTCATATATAAAGCAAAATTTATGAAAATAGGCATATATATCTGCATTCATTTGGTGAAAAAAATCATTTAAAATTTCGTAATTTTCATGAAAAAAGTCATGCTATATATGACTTTTTTTAAAAATTTTCGAAAATTTCTAAAAAAGTCATAGTAAAATTTCGAAAATTTCATAGTAAAGAAGTCATATTTTATATTTGGAAAAATATAGTAAATTTCGTAATTTTAAATAAAAAATTAATTGAATTTTTGAAAAAAGTCATTATAGAATATTTCTATAAAATGTCAAAATATCGTAAAATTTCATATAAAATGTAGAATTGTCATTATAGGATAAATATCTTTATTATTTTGAAAAAAAATCTTTCTAAAATTTTTCATTAATAAAAGATGTAAATAGTTTTTTCAAAAAATTGACAGTCTATACGTATTGTTATAAAATTTTAAAATTTTATTAAAAATAATATTGTCGAAATTTTCATGAAAAAATCACTTAAAATTTTAATTTTAAAAAATATACTATAGAGACTTTTCATGAAAATTGCAAAATTTTAGATGATTTTTTACAAATATTCAAAATATTTAATTTTCATGAAAATTTCGTATATATAATTTTAAGAATTTTGAAAATTTCATGAAAAAAGTCATGTCTTTAAATATTGTAAAAAAAATTTAATTGTCGAATTTTGAAAAAAGATACTATTTATTTCATAATTTAAAAAAAATCTAGTTAAAATTCTCATATGAAAATACGTATTTAATATGATTTTTCATAAAATCGATATATTTTAAAAAATTTTCACATTTAAATTCGAAATTTTCAAAAAAGATAGTATAGTATTATTCATGAAAAAAAAGCTCATTAAAATTTCTCAATTAAAAAAGTCATACTATAGAATATTTTCATAAAAAATGCGATATTTAATGTTTTTTTTAACAATGATTAAAATTTCTATTTTTTAAAATTCGACATTTACTAAAATTTTTACGAATATTTTCGAAAATTTTCATGAAAAAAGTCATGTCGAAAATATTCGTAAAAAAATGTCATAGTATAGAATGTCGAAAATTTTCATGAAAAAAGGCATAGTATAGTCTGTCGATTCATTTGGTGGAAAAAAAACTCAGTTTAAAATTTCGTCAATTTTCAAAAAAGTCATACTATAGCATGACTTTTCATGAAAATTGACGAAAATTTAAACTGAGTTTTTTTTCCACCAAATGAATCGACAGACTATACTATGCCTGTTTTCATGAAAATTTTCGACATTCTATACTATGACATTTTTTTACGAATATTTTCGAAAATTTTCATGAAAAAAGTCATGTCGAAAATATTCGTAAAAAAATGTCATAGTATAGAATGTCGAAAATTTTCATGAAAAAAGGCATAGTATAGTCTGTCGATTAATTTGGTGGAAAAAAAACTCACTTTAAAATTTCGTCAATTTTCATGAAAAAAGTCATGCTATAGTATGACTTTTTTCATGAAAATTTTCGAAATATTCGTTTAAAAAAATGTCATAGTATAGAATGTCGAAAATGTTCATGAAAAAGGCATAGTATAGTCTGTCGATTCATTTGGTGGAAAAAAACTCAGTTTAAAATTTTCGTCAATATTCATGAAAAAAGTATGCTATAGTATGACTTTTTTCATGAAAATTTTCGAAAATATTCGTAAAAAAATGTCATAGTATAGAATGTCGAAAATTTTCATGAAAAAAGGCATAGTATAGTCTGTCGATTCATTTGGTGGAAAAAAAACTCAGTTTAAATTTCGTCAATTTTCAAAAAAGTCATACTATAGCATGTCTTTTCATGAAAATTGACGAAATTTAAACTGAGTTTTTTTTCCACCAAATGAATCGACAGACTATACTATGCCTTTTTTCATGAAAATTTTCGACATTATATACTATGACATTTTTTTACGAAAATTTTCGAAAATTTTCATGAAAAAAGTCATGTCGAAAATATTCGTAAAAAAATGTCATAGTATAGAATGTCGAAAATTTTAATGAAAAAAGGCATAGTATAGTCTGTCGATTCATTTGGTGGAAAAAAACTCAGTTTAAAATTTCGTCAATTTTCAAAAAGTCATACTATAGCATGACTTTTCATGAAAATTGACGAAATTTAAACTGAGTTTTTTTTCCACCAAATGAATCGACAGACTATACTATGCCTGTTTTCATGAAAATTTTCGACATTCTATACTATGACATTTTTTTACGAATATTTTCGAAAATTTTCATGAAAAAAGTCATGTCGAAAATATTCGTAAAAAAATGTCATAGTATAGAATGTCGAAAATTTTCATGAAAACAGGCATAGTATAGTCTGTCGATTAATTTGGTGGAAAAAAAACTCAGTTTAAAATTTCGTCAATTTTCATGAAAAAAGTCATACTATAGTATGACTTTTTCATGAAAATTTTCGAAAATTCGTTAAAAAAATGTCATTTAGTATAGAATGTCGAAAATGTTCATGAAAAAAGGCATAGTATAGTCTGTCGATTCATTTGGTGGAAAAAAACTCAGTTTTAAAATTTCGTCAATTTTCATGAAAAATATGCTATAGTATGACTTTTTCATGAAAAATTTCGAAAATATTCGTAAAAAAATGTCATAGTATAGAATGTCGAAAATTTTCATGAAAAAAGGCATAGTATAGTCTGTCGATTAATTTGGTGGAAAAAAAACTCAGTTTAAAATTTCGTCAATTTTCAAAAAAGTCATACTATAGCATGACTTTTCATGAAAATTGACGAAAATTTAAACTGAGTTTTTTTTCCACCAAATGAATCGACAGACTATACTATGCCTGTTTTCATGAAAATTTTCGACATTCTATACTATGACATTTTTTTACGAATATTTTCGAAAATTTTCATGAAAAAAGTCATGTCGAAAATATTCGTAAAAAAAATGTCATAGTATAGAATGTCGAAAATTTTCATGAAAAAAGGCATAGTATAGGTCTGTCGATTAATTTGGTGGAAAAAAAACTCACTTTAAAATTTCGTCAATTTTCAAAAAAGTCATACTATAGCATGACTTTTTTCATGAAAATTTTCGAAAATATTCGTAAAAAAATGTCATAGTATAGAATGTCGAAAATGTTCATGAAAAAAGGCATAGTATAGTCTGTCGATTAATTTGGTGGAAAAAAAACTCAGTTTAAAATTTCGTCAATTTTCATGAAAAAAGTCATACTATAGTATGACTTTTTTCATGAAAATTTTCGAAAATATTCGTAAAAAAATTCATAGTATAGAATGTCGAAAATGTTCATGAAAAAAGGCATAGTATAGTCTGTCGATTCATTTGGTGGAAAAAAAACTCACTTTTAAAATTTCGTCAATTTTCAAAAAAGTCATACTATAGCATGACTTTTCATGAAAATTGACGAAAATTTAAACTGAGTTTTTTTTCCACCAAATGAATCGACAGACTATACTATGCCTGTTTTCATGAAAATTTTCGACATTCTATACTATGACATTTTTTTTACGGATATTTTCGAAAATTTCATGAAAAAAGTCATGTCGAAAATATTCGTAAAAAAATGTCATAGTATAGAATGTCGAAAATTTTCATGAAAAAAGGCATAGTATAGTCTGTCGATTCATTTGGTGGAAAAAAAACTCAATTTGAAATTTCGTCAATTTTCAAAAAAGTCATACTATAGCATGACTTTTCATGAAAATTGACGAAATTTTAAACTGAGTTTTTTTTCCACCAAATGAATCGACAGACTATACTATGCCTGTTTTCATGAAAATTTTCGACATTCTATACTATGACATTTTTTACGAATATTTTCGAAAATTTTCATGAAAAAAGTCATGTCGAAAATATTCGTAAAAAAATGTCATAGTATAGAATGTCGAAAATGTTCATGAAAAACGGCATAGTATAGTCTGTCGATTAATTTGGTGGAAAAAAAACTCACTTTAAAATTTCGTCAATTTTCATGAAAAAAGTCATGCTATAGTATGACTTTTTTCATGAAAATTTTCGAAAATATTCGTAAAAAAATGTCATAGTATAGAATGTCGAAAATGTTCATGAAAAAAGGCATAGTATAGTCTGTCGATTAATTTGGTGGAAAAAAAACTCAGTTTAAAATTTCGTCAATTTTCATGAAAAAAGTCATGCTATAGTATGACTTTTTTCATGAAAATTTTCGAAAATATTCGTAAAAAAATGTCATAGTATAGAATGTCGAAAATGTTCATGAAAAAAGGCATAGTATAGTCTGTCGATTCATTTGGTGGAAAAAAAACTCACTTTAAAATTTCGTCAATTTTCAAAAAAGTCATACTATAGCATGACTTTTCATGAAAATTGACGAAAATTTAAACTGAGTTTTTTTTCCACCAAATGAATCGACAGACTATACTATGCCTGTTTTCATGAAAATTTTCGACATTCTATACTATGACATTTTTTTACGAATATTTTCGAAAATTTTCATGAAAAAAGTCATGTCGAAAATATTCGTAAAAAAATGTCATAGTATAGAATGTCGAAAATTTTCATGAAAAAAGGCATAGTATAGTCTGTCGTTTATTTGGTGGAAAAAAAACTCAGTTTAAATTTCGTCAATTTTTCATGAAAAAAGTCATGCTATAGTATGACTTTTTTCATGAAAATTTTCGAAAATATTCGTAAAAAAATGTCATAGTATAGAATGTCGAAAATGTTCATGAAAAAAGGCATAGTATAGTCTGTCGATTCATTTGGTGGAAAAAAAACTCAGTTTAAAATTTCGACATTTTCATGAAAAAAGTCATGCTATAGTATGACTTTTTTCATGAAAATTTTCGAAAATATTCGTAAAAAAATGTCATAGTATAGAATGTCGAAAATGTTCATGGAAAAAGGCATAGTATAGTCTGTCGACTCATTTGGTGGAAAAAAAACTCACTTTAAAATTTCGTCAATTTTCAAAAAAGTCATACTATAGCATGACTTTTCATGAAAATTGACGAAAATTTAAACTGAGTTTTTTTTCCACCAAATGAATCGACAGACTATACTATGCCTGTTTTCATGAAAATTTTCGACATTCTATACTATGACATTTTTTTACGGATGTTTTCGAAAATTTTCATGAAAAAAGTCATGTCGAAAATATTCGTAAAAAAATGTCATAGTATAGAATGTCGAAAATGTTCATGAAAAAAGGCATAGTATAGTCTGTCGATTCATTTGGTGGAAAAAAAACTCACTTTAAAATTTCGTCAATTTTCAAAAAAGTCATACTATAGCATGACTTTTCATGAAAATTGACGAAAATTTAAACTGAGTTTTTTTTCCACCAAATGAATCGACAGACTATACTATGCCTGTTTTCATGAAAATTTTCGACATTCTATACTATGACATTTTTTTACGAATATTTTCGAAAATTTTCATGAAAAAAGTCATGTCGAAAATATTCGTAAAAAAATGTCATAGTATAGAATGTCGAAAATGTTCATGAAAAAAGGCATAGTATAGTCTGTCGATTAATTTGGTGGAAAAAAAACTCACTTTAAAATTTCGTCAATTTTCATGAAAAAAGTCATGCTATAGTATGACTTTTTTCATGAAAATTTTCGAAAATATTCGTAAAAAAATGTCATAGTATAGAATGTCGAAAATGTTCATGAAAAAAGGCATAGTATAGTCTGTCGATTCATTTGGTGGAAAAAAAACTCAGTTTAAAATTTCGTCAATTTTCATGAAAAAAGTCATGCTATAGTATGACTTTTTTCATGAAAATTTTCGAAAATATTCGTAAAAAAATGTCATAGTATAGAATGTCGAAAATGTTCATGAAAAAAGGCATAGTATAGTCTGTCGATTCATTTGGTGGAAAAAAAACTCACTTTAAAATTTCGTCAATTTTCAAAAAAGTCATACTATAGCATGACTTTTCATGAAAATTGACGAAAATTTAAACTGAGTTTTTTTTCCACCAAATGAATCGACAGACTATACTATGCCTGTTTCATGAAAATTTCGACATTCTATACTATGACATTTTTTTACGGAATGTTTCGAAAATTTTCATGAAAAAAGTCATGTCGAAAATATTCGTAAAAAAATGTCATAGTATAGAATGTCGAAAATGTTCATGAAAAAAGGCATAGTATAGTCTGTCGATTAATTTGGTGGAAAAAAAACTCACTTTAAAATTTCGTCAATTTTCAAAAAAGTCATACTATAGCATGACTTTTCATGAAAATTGACGAAAATTTAAACTGAGTTTTTTTCCCACCAAATGAATCGACAGACTATACTATGCCTGTTTTCATGAAAATTTTCGACATTCTATACTATGACATTTTTTAACGAATATTTTCGAAAATTTTCATGAAAAAAGTCATGTCGAAAATATTCGTAAAAAAATGTCATAGTATAGAATGTCGAAAATGTTCATGAAAAAAGGCATAGTATAGTCTGTCGATTCATTTGGTGGAAAAAAAACTCACTTTAAAATTTCGTCAATTTTCAAAAAAGTCATACTATAGCATGACTTTTCATGAAAATTGACGAAAATTTAAACTGAGTTTTTTTTCCACCAAATGAATCGACAGACTATACTATGCCTGTTTTCATGAAAATTTTCGACATTCTATACTATGACATTTTTTTACGAATATTTTCGAAAATTTTCATGAAAAAGTCATGTCGAAAATATTCGTAAAAAAATGTCATAGTATAGAATGTCGAAAATGTTCATGAAAAAAGGCATAGTATAGTCTGTCGATTCATTTGGTGGAAAAAAAACTCAGTTTAAAATTTCGTCAATTTTCAAAAAAGTCATACTATAGCATGACTTTTCATGAAAATTGACGAAAATTTAAACTGAGTTTTTTTTCCACCAAATGAATCGACAGACTATACTATGCCTGTTTTCATGAAAATTTTCGACATTCTATACTATGACATTTTTTTACGAATATTTTCGAAAATTTCATGAAAAAAGTCATGTCGAAAATATTCGTAAAAAAATGTCATAGTATAGAATGTCGAAAATGTTCATGAAAAAAGGCATAGTATAGTCTGTCGATTCATTTGGTGGAAAAAAAACTCACTTTAAAATTTCGTCAATTTTCATGAAAAAAGTCATGCTATAGTATGACTTTTTTCATGAAAATTTACGAAAATATTCGTAAAAAAATGTCATAGTATAGAATGTCGAAAATGTTCATGAAAAAAGGCATAGTATAGTCTGTCGATTCATTTGGTGGAAAAAAAACTCAGTTTAAAATTTCGTCAATTTTCATGAAAAAAGTCATGCTATAGTATGACTTTTTTCATGAAAATTTTCGAAAATATTCGTAAAAAAATGTCATAGTATAGAATGTCGAAAATTTTCATGAAAAAAGGCATAGTATAGTCTGTCGATTAATTTGGTGGAAAAAAAACTCAGTTTAAAATTTCATCAATTTTCATTAAAAAAAGTCATGCTATAGTATGACTTTTTTGAAAATTGACGAAAATATTCGTAAAAAAATGTCATAGTATAGTATGTCGAAAATGTTCATGAAAAAAGGCATAGTATAGTCTGTCGATTCATTTGGTGGAAAAAAAACTCAGTTTAAAATTTCGTCAATTTTCATGAAAAAAGTCATGCTATATTATGACTTTTTTCATGAAAATTTTCGAAAATATTCGTAAAAAAATGTCATAGTATAGAATGTCGAAAATGTTCATGAAAAAAGGCATAGTATAGTCTGTCGATTAATTTGGTGGAAAAAAAAACTCACTTTAAAATTCGTCAATTTTCATGAAAAAAGTCATGCTATAGTATGACTTTTTCATGAAAATGACGAAAATATTCGTAAAAAAAATGTCATAGTATAGAATGTCGAAAATTTTCATGAAAAAAGGCATAGTATAGTCTGTCGATTCATTTGGTGGAAAAAAAACTCACTTTAAAATTTCGTCAATTTTCAAAAAAGTCATACTATAATATGACTTTTCCTGAAAATTGACGAAAATTTAAACTGAGTTTTTTTTCCACCAAATGAATCGACAGACTATACTATGCCTTTTTTCATGAAATTTTCGACATTCTATACTATGACATTTTTTTACGAATATTTTCGAAAATTTTCATGAAAAAAGTCATGTCGAAAATATTCGTAAAAAAATGTCATAGTATAGAATGTCGAAAATGTTCATGAAAAAAGGCATAGTATAGTCTGTCGATTAATTTGGTGGAAAAAAAACTCACTTTAAAATTTCGTCAATTTTCATGAAAAAAGTCATGCTATAGTATGACTTTTTTCATGAAAATGGACGAAAATATTCGTAAAAAAATGTCATAGTATAGAATGTCGAAAATGTTCATGAAAAAAGGCATAGTATAGTCTGTCGATTCATTTGGTGGAAAAAAAACTCACTTTAAAATTTCGTCAATTTTCAAAAAAGTCATACTATAGCATGACTTTTCATGAAAATTGACGAAAATTTAAACTGAGTTTTTTTTCCACCAAATGAATCGACAGACTATACTATGCCTGTTTTCATGAAAATTTTCGACATTCTATACTATGACATTTTTTTACGGATGTTTTCGAAAATTTTCATGAAAAAGTCATGTCGAAAATATTCGTAAAAAAATGTCATAGTATAGAATGTCGAAAATGTTCATGAAAAAAGGCATAGTATAGTCTGTCGATTCATTTGGTGGAAAAAAAACTCACTTTAAAATTTCGTCAATTTTCAAAAAAGTCATACTATAGCATGACTTTTCATGAAAATTGACAAAAATTTAAACTGAGTTTTTTTTCCACCAAATGAATCGACAGACTATACTATGCCTGTTTTCATGAAAATTTTCGACATTCTATACTATGACATTTTTTTACGAATATTTTCGAAAATTTTCATGAAAAAAGTCATGTCGAAAATATTCGTAAAAAAATGTCATAGTATAGAATGTCGAAAATGTTCATGAAAAAAGGCATAGTATAGTCTGTCGATTCATTTGGTGGAAAAAAAACTCACTTTAAAATTTCGTCAATTTTCATGAAAAAAGTCATGCTATAGTATGACTTTTTTCATGAAAATTGACGAAAATATTCGTAAAAAAATGTCATAGTATAGAATGTCGAAAATGTTCATGAAAAAAGGCATAGTATAGTCTGTCGATTCATTTGGTGGAAAAAAAAACTCAGTTTAAAATTTCGACATTTTCATGAAAAAAGTCATGCTATAGTATGACTTTTTTCATGAAAATTTTCGAAAATATTCGTAAAAAAATGTCATAGTATAGAATGTCGAAAATGTTCATGAAAAAAGGCATAGTATAGTCTGTCGATTAATTTGGTGGAAAAAAAACTCACTTTAAAATTTCGTCAATTTTCATGAAAAAAGTCATGCTATAGTATGACTTTTTTCATGAAAATGGACGAAAATATTCGTAAAAAAATGTCATAGTATAGAATGTCGAAAATGTTCATGAAAAAAGGCATAGTATAGTCTGTCGATTAATTTGGTGGAAAAAAAAACTCACTTTAAAATTTCGTCAATTTTCATGAAAAAAGTCATGCTATAGTATGACTTTTTTCATGAAAATTTTCGAAAATATTCGTAAAAAAATGTCATAGTATAGAATGTCGAAAATGTTCATGAAAAAAGGCATAGTATAGTCTGTCGATTCATTTGGTGGAAAAAAAACTCACTTTAAAATTTCGTCAATTTTCAAAAAAGTCATACTATAGCATGACTTTTCATGAAAATTGACGAAAATTTAAACTGAGTTTTTTTTCCACCAAATGAATCGACAGACTATACTATGCCTGTTTTCATGAAAATTTTCGACATTCTATACTATGACATTTTTTTACGGATGTTTTCGAAAATTTTCATGAAAAAGTCATGTCGAAAATATTCGTAAAAAAATGTCATAGTATAGAATGTCGAAAATTTTCATGAAAAAAGGCATAGTATAGTCTGTCGATTCATTTGGTGGAAAAAAAACTCACTTTAAAATTTCGTCAATTTTCAAAAAAGTCATACTATAGCATGACTTTTCATGAAAATTGACGAAAATTTAAACTGAGTTTTTTTTCCACCAAATGAATCGACAGACTATACTATGCCTGTTTTCATGAAAATTTTCGACATTCTATACTATGACATTTTTTTACGAATATTTTCGAAAATTTTCATGAAAAAAGTCATGTCGAAAATATTCGTAAAAAAATGTCATAGTATAGAATGTCGAAAATGTTCATGAAAAAAGGCATAGTATAGTCTGTCGATTAATTTGGTGGAAAAAAAACTCACTTTAAAATTTCGTCAATTTTCATGAAAAAAGTCATGTCGAAAATATTCGTAAAAAAATGTCATAGTATAGAATGTCGAAAATGTTCATGAAAAAAGGCATAGTATAGTCTGTCGATTAATTTGGTGGAAAAAAAACTCACTTTAAAATTTCGTCAATTTTCAAAAAAGTCATACTATAGCATGACTTTTCATGAAAATTGACGAAAATTTAAACTGAGTTTTTTTCCACCAAATGAATCGACAGACTATACTATGCCTGTTTTCATGAAAATTTTCGACATTCTATACTATGACATTTTTTTACGAATATTTTCGAAAATTTTCATGAAAAAAGTCATGTCGAAAATATTCGTAAAAAAATGTCATAGTATAGAATGTCGAAAATGTTCATGAAAAAAGGCATAGTATAGTCTGTCGATTAATTTGGTGGAAAAAAAACTCACTTTAAAATTTCGTCAATTTTCATGAAAAAAGTCATGTCGAAAATATTCGTAAAAAAATGTCATAGTATAGAATGTCGAAAATGTTCATGAAAAAAGGCATAGTATAGTCTGTCGATTCATTTGGTGGAAAAAAAACTCAGTTTAAAATTTCGACATTTTCATGAAAAAAGTCATGCTATAGTATGACTTTTTTCATGAAAATTTTCGAAAATATTCGTAAAAAAATGTCATAGTATAGAATGTCGAAAATGTTCATGAAAAAAGGCATAGTATAGTCTGTCGATTAATTTGGTGGAAAAAAAACTCACTTTAAAATTTCGTCAATTTTCAAAAAAGTCATACTATAGCATGACTTTTCATGAAAATTGACGAAAATTTAAACTGAGTTTTTTTTCCACCAAATGAATCGACAGACTATACTATGCCTTTTTTCATGAAAATTTTCGACATTCTATACTATGACATTTTTTTACGAATATTTTCGAAAATTTTCATGAAAAAAGTCATGTCGAAAATATTCGTAAAAAAATGTCATAGTATAGAATGTCGAAAATGTTCATGAAAAAAGGCATAGTATAGTCTGTCGATTCATTTGGTGGAAAAAAAACTCACTTTAAAATTTCGTCAATTTTCAAAAAAGTCATGCTATAGTATGACTTTTTTCATGAAAATTTTCGAAAATATTCGTAAAAAATGTCATAGTATAGAATGTCGAAAATGTTCATGAAAAAAGGCATAGTATAGTCTGTCGATTCATTTGGTGGAAAAAAAACTCACTTTAAAATTTCGTCAATTTTCAAAAAAGTCATACTATAGCATGACTTTTCATGAAAATTGACGAAAATTTAAACTGAGTTTTTTTTCCACCAAATGAATCGACAGACTATACTATGCCTGTTTTCATGAAAATTTTCGACATTCTATACTATGACATTTTTTTACGAATATTTTCGAAAATTTTCATGAAAAAAGTCATGTCGAAAATATTCGTAAAAAAATGTCATAGTATAGAATGTCGAAAATGTTCATGAAAAAAGGCATAGTATAGTCTGTCGATTCATTTGGTGGAAAAAAAACTCAGTTTAAAATTTCGTCAATTTTCAAAAAAGTCATACTATAGCATGACTTTTCATGAAAATTGACGAAAATTTAAACTGAGTTTTTTTTCCACCAAATGAATCGACAGACTATACTATGCCTGTTTTCATGAAAATTTTCGACATTCTATACTATGACATTTTTTACGAATATTTTCGAAAATTTTCATGAAAAAAGTCATGTCGAAAATATTCGTAAAAAAATGTCATAGTATAGAATGTCGAAAATGTTCATGAAAAAAGGCATAGTATAGTCTGTCGATTCATTTGGTGGAAAAAAAACTCACTTTAAAATTTCGTCAATTTTCAAAAAAGTCATACTATAGTATGACTTTTCATGAAAATTGACGAAAATTTAAACTGAGTTTTTTTTCCACCAAATGAATCGACAGACTATACTATGCCTGTTTTCATGAAAATTTTCGACATTCTATACTATGACATTTTTTACGAATATTTTCGAAAATTTTCATGAAAAAAGTCATGTCGAAAATATTCGTAAAAAAATGTCATAGTATAGAATGTCGAAAATGTTCATGAAAAAAGGCATAGTATAGTCTGTCGATTCATTTGGTGGAAAAAAAACTCACTTTAAAATTTCGTCAATTTTCATGAAAAAAGTCATGCTATAGTATGACTTTTTTCATGAAAATTTTCGAAAATATTCGTAAAAAAATGTCATAGTATAGAATGTCGAAAATGTTCATGAAAAAAGGCATAGTATAGTCTGTCGATTCATTTGGTGGAAAAAAAACTCAGTTTAAAATTTCGTCAATTTTCATGAAAAAATTCATGCTATAGTATGACTTTTTTCATGAAAATTTTCGAAAATATTCGTAAAAAAATGTCATAGTATAGAATGTCGAAAATGTTCATGAAAAAAGGCATAGTATAGTCTGTCGATTCATTTGGTGGAAAAAAAACTCAGTTTAAAATTTCGTCAATTTTCATGAAAAAAGTCATGCTATAGTATGACTTTTTTCATGAAAATTTTCGAAAATATTCGTAAAAAAATGTCATAGTATAGAATGTCGAAAATGTTCATGAAAAAAGGCATAGTATAGTCTGTCGATTCATTTGGTGGAAAAAAAACTCACTTTAAAATTTCGTCAATTTTCAAAAAAGTCATACTATAGCATGACTTTTCATGAAAATTGACGAAAATTTAAACTGAGTTTTTTTTCCACCAAATGAATCGACAGACTATACTATGCCTGTTTTCATGAAAATTTTCGACATTCTATACTATGACATTTTTTTACGAATATTTTCGAAAATTTTCATGAAAAAAGTCATGTCGAAAATATTCGTAAAAAAATGTCATAGTATAGAATGTCGAAAATGTTCATGAAAAAAGGCATAGTATAGTCTGTCGATTCATTTGGTGGAAAAAAAACTCAGTTTAAAATTTCGTCAATTTTCAAAAAAGTCATACTATAGCATGACTTTTCATGAAAATTGACGAAAATTTAAACTGAGTTTTTTTTCCACCAAATGAATCGACAGACTATACTATGCCTGTTTTCATGAAAATTTTCGACATTCTATACTATGACATTTTTTTACGAATATTTTCGAAAATTTTCATGAAAAAAGTCATTCGAAAATATTCGTAAAAAAATGTCATAGTATAGAATGTCGAAAATGTTCATGAAAAAAGGCATAGTATAGTCTGTCGATTCATTTGGTGGAAAAAAAAACTCAGTTTAAAATTTCGTCAATTTTCATGAAAAAGTCATGCTATAGTATGACTTTTTTCATGAAAATTTTCGAAAATATTCGTAAAAAAATGTCATAGTATAGAATGTCGAAAATGTTCATGAAAAAAGGCATAGTATAGTCTGTCGATTCATTTGGTGGAAAAAAAACTCAGTTTAAAATTTCGTCAATTTTCAAAAAAGTCATACTATAGCATGACTTTTCATGAAAATTGACGAAAATTTAAACTGAGTTTTTTTTCCACCAAATGAATCGACAGACTATACTATGCCTGTTTTCATGAAAATTTTCGACATTCTATACTATGACATTTTTTTACGAATATTTTCGAAAATTTTCATGAAAAAAGTCATGTCGAAAATATTCGTAAAAAAATGTCATAGTATAGAATGTCGAAAATGTTCATGAAAAAAGGCATAGTATAGTCTGTCGATTCATTTGGTGGAAAAAAAACTCAGTTTAAAATTTCGTCAATTTTCAAAAAAGTCATACTATAGCATGACTTTTCATGAAAATTGACGAAAATTTAAACTGAGTTTTTTTTCCACCAAATGAATCGACAGACTATACTATGCCTGTTTTCATGAACATTTTCGACATTCTATACTATGACATTTTTTTACGAATATTTTCGAAAATTTTCATGAAAAAAGTCATGTCGAAAATATTCGTAAAAAAATGTCATAGTATAGAATGTCGAAAATTTTCATGAAAAAAGGCATAGTATAGTCTGTCGATTCATTTGGTGGAAAAAAAACTCAGTTTAAAATTTCGTCAATTTTCAAAAAAGTCATACTATAGCATGACTTTTCATGAAAATTGACGAAAATTTAAACTGAGTTTTTTTTCCACCAAATGAATCGACAGACTATACTATGCCTGTTTTCATGAAAATTTTCGACATTCTATACTATGACATTTTTTTACGAATATTTTCGAAAATTTTCATGAAAAAGTCATGTCGAAAATATTCGTAAAAAAATGTCATAGTATAGAATGTCGAAAATTTTCATGAAAAAAGGCATAGTATAGTCTGTCGATTCATTTGGTGGAAAAAAAACTCACTTTAAAATTTCGTCAATTTTCAAAAAAGTCATACTATAGCATGACTTTTCATGAAAATTGACGAAAATTTAAACTGAGTTTTTTTTCCACCAAATGAATCGACAGACTATACTATGCCTGTTTTCATGAACATTTTCGACATTCTATACTATGACATTTTTTTACGAATATTTTCGAAAATTTTCATGAAAAAAGTCATGTCAAAAATATTCGTAAAAAAATGTCATAGTATAGAATGTCGAAAATGTTCATGAAAAAAGGCATAGTATAGTCTGTCGATTAATTTGGTGGAAAAAAAACTCAGTTTAAAATTTCGTCAATTTTCATGAAAAAAGTCATGCTATAGTATGACTTTTTTCATGAAAATTTTCGAAAATATTCGTAAAAAAATGTCATAGTATAGAATGTCGAAAATTTTCATGAAAAAAGGCATAGTATAGTCTGTCGATTCATTTGGTGGAAAAAAAACTCAGTTTAAAATTTCGAAAATTTTCATGAAGTCATACTATAGCATGACTTTTTTCATGAAAATTGACGAAATTTTAAACTGAGTTATTTTTCCACCAAATTAATCGACAGACTATACTATGCCTTTTTTCATGAAAATTTTCGACATTCTATACTATGACATTTTTTTACGAATATTTTCGAAAATTTTCATGAAAAAAGTCATGTCGAAAATATTCGTAAAAAAATGTCATAGTATAGAATGTCGAAAATGTTCATGAAAAAAGGCATAGTATAGTCTGTCGATTAATTTGGTGGAAAAAAAACTCAGTTTAAAATTTCGTCAATTTTCATGAAAAAAGTCATGCTATAGTATGACTTTTTTCATGAAAATTTTCGAAAATATTCGTAAAAAAATGTCATAGTATAGAATGTCGAAAAATTTTCATGAAAAAAGGCATAGTATAGTCTGTCGATTCATTTGGTGGGAAAAAAACTCACTTTAAAATTTCGTCAATTTTCATGAAAAAAGTCATGCTATAGTATGACTTTTTTCATGAAAATTTTCGAAAATATTCGTAAAAAAATGTCATAGTATAGAATGTCGAAAATTTTCATGAAAAAAGGCATAGTATAGTCTGTCGATTCATTTGGTGAAAAAAAAACTCAGTTTAAAATTTCGTCAATTTTCAAAAAAGTCATACTATAGCATGACTTTTCATGAAAATTGACGAAAATTTAAACTGAGTTTTTTTTCCACCAAATGAATCGACAGACTATACTATGCCTGTTTTCATGAAAATTTTCGACATTCTATACTATGACATTATTTTACGAATATTTTCGAAAATTTTCATGAAAAAAGTCATGTCGAAAATATTCGTAAAAAAATGTCATAGTATAGAATGTCGAAAATTTTCATGAAAAAAGGCATAGTATAGTCTGTCGATTCATTTGGTGGAAAAAAAACTCACTTTAAAATTTCGTCAATTTTCAAAAAAGTCATACTATAGCATGACTTTTCATGAAAATTGACGAAAATTTAAACTGAGTTTTTTTTCCACCAAATGAATCGACAGACTATACTATGCCTGTTTTCATGAAAATTTTCGACATTCTATACTATGACATTTTTTTACGAATATTTTCGAAAATTTTCATGAAAAAAGTCATGTCGAAAATATTCGTAAAAAAATGTCATAGTATAGAATGTCGAAAATGTTCATGAAAAAAGGCATAGTATAGTCTGTCGATTAATTTGGTGGAAAAAAAACTCAGTTTAAAATTTCGTCAATTTTCATGAAAAAAGTCATGCTATAGTATGACTTTTTTCATGAAAATTTTCGAAAATATTCGTAAAAAAATGTCATAGTATAGAATGACGAAAATTTTCATGAAAACAGGCATAGTATAGTCTGTCGATTCATTTGGTGGAAAAAAAACTCAGTTTAAAATTTCGTCAATTTTCATGAAAAAAGTCATACTATAGTATGACTTTTTTCATGAAAATTTTCGAAAATATTCGTAAAAAAATGTCATAGTATAGAATGTCGAAAATTTTCATGAAAAAAGGCATAGTATAGTCTGTCGATTCATTTGGTGGAAAAAAAACTCACTTTAAAATTTCGTCAATTTTCAAAAAAGTCATACTATAGCATGACTTTTCATGAAAATTGACGAAATTTTAAACTGAGTTTTTTTTCCACCAAATGAATCGACAGACTATACTATGCCTTTTTTCATGAAAATTTTCGACATTATATACTATGACATTTTTTTACGAATATTTTCGAAAATTTTCAAGAAAAAAGTCATGTCGAAAATATTCGTAAAAAAATGTCATAGTATAGAATGTCGAAAATTTTCATGAAAAAAGGCATAGTATAGTCTGTCGATTCATTTGGTGGAAAAAAAACTCAGTTTAAAATTTCGTCAATTTTCAAAAAAGTCATACTATAGCATGACTTTTCATGAAAATTGACGAAAATTTAAACTGAGTTTTTTTTCCACCAAATGAATCGACAGACTATACTATGCCTGTTTTCATGAAAATTTTCGACATTCTATACTATGACATTTTTTTACGAATATTTTCAAAAATTTTCATGAAAAAAGTCATACCATAGCATGTCGAAAATATTCGTAAAAAAATGTCATAGTATAGAATGTCGAAAATTTTCATGAAAAAAGGCATAGTATAGTCGGTCGATTAATTTGGTGGAAAAAAAACTCAGTTTAAAATTTCGTCAATTTTCATGAAAAGTCATGATATAGTATGACTTTTTTCATGAAAATTTTCGAAAATATTCGTAAAAAAATGTCATAGTATAGAATGTCGAAAATTTTCATGAAAAAAGGCATAGTATAGTCTATCGATTAATTTAGTGGAAAATAAACTCAGTTTAAAATTTCGAAAATTTTCATGAAAAGTCATACTGTAGCATGACTGAGTTTTTTTTCCACCAAATGAATCGACAGACTATACTATGCCTGTTTTCATGAAAATTTTCGACATTCTATACTATGACATTTTTTTACGAATATTTTCGAAAATTTTCATGAAAAGTCATGTCGAAAATATTCGTAAAAAAATGTCATAGTATAGAATCTCGAAAATTTTCATGAAAAAGGCACAGTATAGTCTGTCGATTCATTTGGTGGAAAAAAAACTCACTTTAAAATTTCGTCATTTTTCAAAAAAGTCATACTATAGCATGACTTTTCATGAAAATTAACGAAAATTTAAACTGAGTTTTTTTTCCACCAAATGAATCGACAGACTATACTATGCCTGTTTTCATGAAAATTTTAGACATTCTATACTATGACATTTTTTTACGAATATTTTCGAAAATTTTCATGAAAAAAGTCATGTCGAAAATATTCGTAAAAAAATGTCATAGTATAGAATGTCGAAAATTTTCATGAAAAAAGGCATAGTATAGTCGGTCGATTAATTTGGTGGAAAAAAAACTAAGTTTAAAATTTCGTCAAGTTTCATGAAAAGTCATGCTATAGTATGACTTTTTTCATGAAAATTTTCGAAAATATTCGTAAAAAAATGTCATAGTATAGAATGTCGAAAATTTTCATGAAAAAAGGCATAGTATAGTCTGTCGATTAATTTGGTGGAAAAAAAACTCAGTTTAAAATTTCGAAAATTTTCATGAAAAGTCATACTGTAGCATGACTTTTTTCATGAAAATTGACGAAATTTTAAACTGAGTTTTTTTTCCACCAAATTAATCGAGAGACTATACTATGCCTTTTCTCATGAAAATGTTCGACATTCTATACTATGACATTTTTTTACGAATATTTTCATGAAAAAAGTCATACTATAGTATGTCGAAAATATTCGTAAAAAAATGTCATAGTATAGAATGTCGAAAATTTTCATGAAAAAAGGCATAGTATAGTCTGTCGATTTAAACTGAGTTTTTTTTCCACCAAATGAATCGACAGACTATACTATGCCTGTTTTCATGAAAATTTTCGACATTCTATACTATGACATTTTTTTACGAATATTTTCGAAAATTTTCATGAAAAAAGTCATACTATAGCATGTCGAAAATATTCGTAAAAAAATGTCATAGTATAGAATGTCGAACATTTTCATGAAAAAAGGCATAGTATAGTCTGTCGATTAATTTTCTGGAAAAAAAACTCATAGTTTAGAATGTCGAAAATTTTCATGAAAAAAAGTCATACTGTAGTACGTCGAACATTTTCATGGAAAAATGTCATAGTATAGAATGTCGAATGTGTTCATGAAAACAGGCATAGTATAGTCTGTCGATTAATTTCGTGGAAAAAAAAGTCATAGTTTAGAATGTCGAAAATTTTCATGAAAAAAAAGTCATACTTTAGTATGTCGAAAATTTTATGAGAAAGTCATACTATAGTATGTCGAAAATTTTCTTGAAAAAAAAAGTCATACTATAGTATGTCGAAAATTTTCTGTGAAAAAAGGCAAAGTATAGTATGTTGATTAATTTTGTGGAAAAAAATCTCATAGTATAGAATGACGAAAATGTTCATGAAAATAGGCATAGTATAGTATGTCTATTCATTTCGTGGAAAAAAAAAGTCATAGTTTAGAATGTCTAAAATTTTCATGAAAAAAAAGTCATACTAGTATGTCGAAAATTTTATGAGAAAAAGTCATACTAAAATTTTTTTTGGGTTAAATTGTCGACAAACTATACTATGACTTTTTTTCCATAAAATTTTCGACATACTATAGTATGACTTTTTTTTCATGAAAATCTTCGACATACTATAATATGAGTTTTTTTTTAATGAAAATTTTCGACATACTATACTATGACTTTTTTATGAAATTTTCGACAAACTATACTATGACATTTGTTTTATAAATTTTCAACATACTATACTATGACTTTTTTTCATAACATTTTCGACGTACTCTACTAAGACTTATTTATGAACATTTTTGACATACTATATTATGACTTTTTTATGAAAATTTTCGACATACTATACAATGACTTTTTTTTCATGAAATTTTCGACATACTCTACTAAGACTTTTATTTATGAACATTTTTGACATACCATATTATGACATTTTTATGAAAATTTCGACATACTATACAATGACTTTTTTTCATGAAATTTTTGGACATACTATACTATAACTTTTTTTGGTGAACTTTTTTCGACATACTATACTATGACATTTTTTAATAAAATTTTCGACATACTATACTATGACTTTTTTTCATGAAATTTTTTCGACATACTATACTATGACTTTTTTTGGTGAAATTTTTCGACATTCTATACTATGACTTTTTTTATGAACTCAAGCCATAGTATAGTATGTAAAAAAAAAGTCATAATATAGTATGTCGGGAAAAAAAGTTATGGTGTAGTATGTAAAAAAAAAAAAGTCATAGTATAGTATGTCGAAAAACGCCAAGGGAATATTACTGGAAAAGTGCCAGACTAAGAGAGACAAAATATTGATAAATACACAAGTTCCAGATCCTCAAATACAGTGATTACAATAAATGGCATAATGATAAACTATAGTCTAATACAACTAGGTATTGTAAGAGTGATTTTTACTGTCTCTGCTCTCTTTCTTTCTGGTCTAAGAAATGAGAAATCTACTATAATCGATTTGAACACACTTGTTTAGCAGCAGAACCTCTCTCATCTCTCTCAAGGCAATTACATGATCAAAGACAGGGAGCGCAATCAATGTCCAAAGTAATTGGTCTTACCTGCCATGCAACCCCTGTTAGAAAACTATTACAGCTAACTGCTGTTCTGGTCACCTCAGCAGCAGCTGTCCAATCACATCAGGCTGAGAGGTTCCCTGAGTGTTTCCCCCCCCATAGCTTCAGCTTTAGTATTTATCAAACCGAGAATCAGAGCAGAAGATGAGCCGGTTCTACAGCGAGGTCCATCCTCATGATTTACAGTATCTTGATTAGAGAGGATTGTAATCTGATCAGAAGTTTGATCCACAAGCCTTCTCTACCCAGCACACACACTAATGAAAGAAGACGTGAAGTTATTGGTGAACCAGCAGCAACTGCTAGAATATTGATGGCGAGCTAAACAGTGAAATAAAAAGGCATCAGCTGGCATCTGATATTTCAGAATATATACGCTTATTCACTTTAATGCCAGTTAGATGAAAAGATTGATGTCTGATGATTTTTATAACTGTATTTGTATTTGCAAGTATGGACTTGGAGCCAGGAGATGGTTAGCTTAGCTTAGCTTAGCATAAAGACTGGAAGCAAAGGGAAACAGCTTGGGAGTTATATGCTGTAACTATTACTACTTTATCCATTTCTGCTGGTTACTTTGCAATCTCAAAAAAAATAGAAAAATCTAATGCTGTAAAAAATTTAGCTGTCTAGTCCTCGAAAGTAATTACCAAAAAAAGAATATTATTTTGTATTCTGGGGGGGTGCAAAAGATCGGGTACGAGTCCCATTTGTAATTAATTACTTGAGATTTTATTACTACAAGATACCACTATGAGTAATTTGGGTGAACTGACCCTTTAAAGTAAGCAGACGCTACTGTGAATACCTATATTTTGATTTGCAGTAGATAATGGAGATTTGCTGGTTGAATTTCTCTGTCAACTCGTGCGTGGTGGTGCACCAGTGAGGCGAGAAAAATTGTAATAAATCAACCCAGATATGAAATACAGTACTGTATAAGAAGACAGCCATTCACAGCAGAATCTGTCTCGCAGTATTTGCAGCCCATTATTTGTGATGCTCCAATGTAATCCGTCTTGCTTTGTCACACCGTGAATACACTGAAAGCTTTCCCATCGTGGATCATTCCTCTCGTACAGTACACACACATTATCGTATTCTAGTCACGTGAAGATGATTCTGAAAACTGTTGGCTTTCAAAGGGATTGTCTGTCTAGCAGAGAGCCTTGGTGTAGCAAATCGGTCTTCATGGCAGGAGACAGTATGGGATTTTCTATTTTTTTTTTTCTTATGAGGCAGCTCTCATTGGGATTGCCATTTCTTTTGATGTCATGTCATGCAATGGCATTTCAAGGGGGAAATATGTTCCTTTGTAGAAGACGGTCCAGGCAGGCTGGCAGTGACAACGGCAGCTCCAATCAAATCAGACATGTAATTAAAAGTTCTGAAAGGCCCGAACTGACAAGGTCAACTGAAAAACAGCGAAGAATGAAACTATTTCACGAAGAGCAAAAGCAAGAGATTAACGCCTCGAAGAACTGACAGATGCACGTTGTGATGAGACTGTGTACGTTCTGATCTGTAGATAATCAGTGCTGCAGATGAAGCTGTTTGTATAGATGAAATAATACCTAAAAAAAACCAAATACAATGTCAGCGATGGACTAGTTATGGCTCGGTGCCTGAGAGAGTTCAAATTAATCTTTGAGCCTCTTGTGAGGAAGTGCTGGTGCAGGACATATTTGCATACAATTGTTAGTCAGGTAGTCTTTTTGTCTGTGTTGCCCAAAATATACCATGCAGACTGCTTTAGAATAGATGCAATTTTAAAGATTCAGGCTGTAATAAACTATAAACTAATGAAACTACAAATACTACTTATACTTGTTATTGTATAATAGACTATTTTATATGATATGGGTTATTTAACTATAGTATTTTATCTTACTTTTTACCCAATTCTGTTAAAAGATGTTGGACTCAGGAGCTGTCCGTGGTGCTGAAAGTCATCGTTTCTCTTTGTCAGGGTCAGCTGACTAACAGCCGCCCTGGAACTCACAGGAAGTCGAGGTCTCGCTCAATGACTGCCCTCCTAATAAGGGTAACGTCCACTTAATCAGTAAGTGAAACCGCTAAACAGTCCTGCCGTGAATCACTTATAAACAAGAAATATTGTTCATATATATTGTAATTTATCCAATCAAAAATCAGTAGATGCAGTAATAATAACATTTAACGATCATCTTAGAGATCCTCTGGCCATAAAGAAGGAAACAGGCAATGAATTGCGACGAAAACGCAAATTTGTTTTAACGCCACTAATTTCTTTAACGCATTAATGCAATCGATCTTCTGGAGATTGTTGCGGGCTCAGTGTTAAAGCTCGTCGCGAAGGAGGCTAAATAACGCTCCAAACTTCTGCTAAATTTTGCTAAATATTTGCCCACTCCCATGTTGATAAGAGGATTAAATAATATCTCTATTTAAGGTACATTTTGAATGGATAAAAAATGTGCAATTAATTTGCGATTTATCTTAATTAATCATGGACAATCATGCGATTAATCGCCCTAAGTTAAACTAAAATCCAGAGATGGAAAGTAACTAAGTACACTTATTCAAGTACTTTACTTAAAGGAACACTGTGTAGGATATGGCGGTATCTAGTGGTGAGGTTGCGACGCCGGCCGACGCGAAAACGTGAATGGCTCTCTTTATAGCCAGCTATTGTAAGAGTAGAATGCTTACAGTGTGTGTGTATGTGGGAAGTGAGTGGTGAAGCAAGAGAGAGAGAGAGAGCGGCGACGGTAGCGAGTAACGTTATCGACTCTGTTTATATAATACTTATAAATGGTGAATAGGGGGACTTTAAGCGTTGCCGTAAATACTGTAACTTTAAAAAAATGAGAATTTTCAAGGGAGATCTGAGAGGAAGTTTAACTACATTATTTAAAAAAAATAAATAAATAGACTATTAACAAGGTATCGAAAAACAGTACCCTATTTAAAAACAAAATAATAATCACTCTGTTAAAGAGAGATATTTAAAGCTGGTTATAAATGCCTCCGGGGGTAACATGCTGTGGATATTTAAACTGTGTTGTAAATCATTCCAGGAGCAATAAACAGGCTCTTTGATGGACATCTGTCTTTATCTTTCATAGTTTATAGACTAAATAAATATCTCCAGTGAGAGTTTGATCAATAGAACAAATCAATAATGAAAAATGATTTGTTAGTTGTTATTCAAAGCTTCTCCCCAGGTGGCTGCATGCTTTACCTTTGTTCTTGTGTATGCAGTACATTTCTATCCAGATGTATTAATCTACCTCCTGCCGTAACCAATCAGAATTATTCATGAAACAAAGAGGCTCAGTCTAATCTCTGGGGTCTCTGATCGGCTCTTTCTTGGCCAAGCCTCTATGAAAAAAAAAAATTAAGATGATCAATAATATTTGATTCGGGATCGATGCATTTTAGCTGCATAGTTTATCAAGCATGAAGAGTAATTGTTGGTGGCGCTGACATCTAAATCTAAAACAGGGAAACATTGAATATATGCTAGAGCGATAAATAGAGAAGAATTATGAGAATATAAACAGAATATGGTTCAATAAGGAGTGTGTGGTTGGTGAACGGAGAGTTATCTATTGTTGTTTTGATGTCACAGATTCCCATAAGAACGGCCAAATAGCAAATAATGTCTTCTACATCCATGTTCAGCCGTGTGAAAGGTGTTAGATGAATCATAGTGTTGGTGTTGAATGAGGGACATGTGTGAGGAAGCCTGTTGTGTCTATACAGTATATGGATGTGTTGCTCTCTGCTCTTCAATGAGGCCTGCAGAGCACTAATTAGTGCCATTAACACTACAGTCGTTAATCATAACTCTTCACTGAAAAGTGCGAATTACACATGGGAGAGTATCACCATCGTGAAACCCAGCAGATGTGATAATTATATACTCTTGATTCTGTCGGGAGCAGAAAAGTAAAACTATTTGGACTGATTTAATAACTTCTTGTTCCCATACATTTAACAAATATTGTATTCTTACTAGGGCTGTCAATCGATTCAAATATTTAATCGTGATTAATCACACATTTTTTATCTGTTCTAAATGTACCTTAAAGGGAGATTTGTCAAGTATTTAATACTCTTATCAACACGGGAGTGGACAAATATGCTGCTTTATGCAAACGTATGTAAATATGTATTATTGGAAATCAATTAACAACACAAAACAATGACAAATATTGTCCAGAAACCCTCACAGGTAATGCATTTAGCATAAAAAATATGCTCAAATTTAGCGCATATTTGGAGCGTTATTAGGCTCCTTTGCAACAAGCTAGTATAACATGGTTGGTCCCGATGGATTCCTTAGGTTTTTTTAGTATGATATGATGCCAGTATCTTTACTCTAACTTTAAAACTGAGCCCGCTACAACCTGAAAATCGCAAGTTGCATTAATGCGTTAAAGACATTTAAAACAAATTTGCATTAATGCATTATTATCTCTTTAACTTTGACTGCCCTAATTCTTACATTACGTTACATTTGACCTAATGTTTGTTGGAGATATATCACCTCAGTGACCAAAGAGATGGATGAGCTCACCATCACTTTTCATTCATTCTTTATCAGTTATGTTAAGTTGTGAGAACACACTTGCGAGCAGAGAAAGTTTTTTTTCTTTCAGTTGTTAATTTTTTTTTTCATATTTAGAGATAACACAACCCGAAGCGTATTTTTATGCTCTGGTCTGCCAGAGAATTTCTCTCCCGCCGCCGCGGTGTCCACTGAGGTTGTGACCGACTTTCTCCTGATTTCTGAAGAGCTTTTTTACTTCACAATATTTAGTATCTGCTTTGTTCAGGAAGGTGGTTATCTTTGCTGTTTCCATTCGAAAAATCCTCTTTAATGAGTTTTGAAAATGTAATTTGTATAAGACCGTATTTAACTGTGAGTGGAGTTTTCTGCTCTCCTCTGTGAACCACAGTCTTCAGTAATTGCATCTCGTGGGATTTAGGCTTCATTTGTTGTCCAGTGAAGAGGCAGAATCTCCAGCTGAATACGTTAAACAAATTGGGGGTGTCTAAGAAAAACTGACATTTTTATATATATACACGCTGTGCTCAATCCTACTGATCAATAATTGAAACAAACTCTACAAGTTGATGTTTTATTCTTTCACATATCTGCATTATAGAGGAGAGATCTGGCCCTTTTGTTAGCTGAGTGAGGATTTAAACGTGTGTTTAAATGTCACGATTATCTAGTTGCTCAGTAATTAGAAGAAACTTACGTACATTTATGGTCAAAAGACAAAAAGAGGCAGGCTGTGGTGGGAAACAATATCCCTCCTCCTCCACTGGGTCAATCTCCTTAAGATATGATAGTCAAAATTTGCATATTAATTTTCCTTGATGCTGTTCTCTTATATGTATGGCACCAACTGATAAGAACGTCTTGGTGACGGCCTGTGTATCCAACGCGTTGTGACTAGAGGAGATAGCGAAAATCAGCGTGCACAGCTGGGATTCTTCCGCTGGCCATAACGCTGTAATTAAAATTACACTTCCTCCTTCTCTCTCTCTCTCTCTCTCTCTCCAAAGTGCAGTACAAGATCATGTTCATCACATCAAGCCTATTAAAACCGCTCTCTGTTTCATTTTTAATCTATAGGTAGACGCTGTCTCCAATTTCGCCTCTAATCATGTAAAAGTGGAGCATCGGTATGTTGGAAGATCCAAGAGATTACTGGATGAAAGTTTTCACAGTTAGCAGCTGTAGTGTAGTAGAGGGGAAAAGATTAGTTCTGGCTTCAAAGTTACAAAATGTACAACACTGTTTTCACACTTTCGTACTAAAGGTCACTTTAGGTACACTAAACATCACACCAAGTTTCTAATACATTTTTTTACTGGAGAGATTTTAGAGATTAGAAGAATCAGATATTAAAGATGAACCTGCTTGATGGATTTGTGGCTTAAAGTAATTATCAAAAAGAGAGTTTTTATGCTCTATTAAAGCTGCGCTACTCAATATATTAACGTGAACAACTTCATTATTTTTGTAGTTTGATTCCCTATCAGTAATAATAACATTGAACTCCCAAGTTCATTGCTGAGATCTGGGAGGTTCAGGCCGTAACATCTGAGTGGGAAATTTTTGATCCAATAAAACACAAAGACAGAACAGGGGAGCAGTTACATATCTGAGCTTTAAAGTGCCCTAATGTGGTCATCTGCACAATCAGCATCAGGACATGTATGAATAGAAATCCAGAGTAATGAGCTGGAGAAAAAGAGTGCCAGGAAGCTACGTGTCTCGACAGCTGATTAATGAGATCCTAACAGAATTGGATTTGAATATCAATGCTGGCCTATTGCTTAAACTGACATTAATTGCCACCTATTAGATTGGCTCTGCACCCCTGTACTTCAAAACAATCACCGCCACGGAGAGATTAGAAGGGAGAGGGTGGGAGGCCAAGCGAGTGCTTAGAGCTGTATCATTTGTCAGCTGGTGCTGGGTGGCAGTTTTCACTATTATTAGTGAGTGTGTGTGCGCGCGTGTGTGTGATAGAGAGAGAATGAGGAAAAACAAAATCAATATTTTAGCCAACAGAACCCACTACCGGCCCCGAGAGGCTGCAGTGTTACCTGCAGCTCACAACATAAAGATGTTGGACAGAACAACAAACTGATAATCGGCAACATCTCAATTTAAAGGCACAGCTTCCACCTGTCGAAAAGTCCCGCTGTAATTGAAATCCAAAAGGTCTATCCTAGGGCCGTCAGTCGATTAAAATATTTAATCACGATTAATCGCACATTTTTTATCTGTTCAAAATGTACCTTAACGGGAGATTAGTAAAGTATTTAATACTCTTATCAACAGTGGACAAATATGCTGCTTTACGCAAATGTATGTATATACTTATTATTGTAAATCAATTAACAACACAAAACAATGATAAATATTGTCCAGAAACCCTCACAGGTACTGCATTTAGCATAAAACAATATGCTCAAATAATAACATGAAGCCCAACAGGCAACAACAGCTGTCAGTGTGATAGTGTGCTCTCTTGACTTTGAAGATGGCCATTACAGTTTTTCTTCGCCAAAATTTAGCGTAAGTTTGGAGCGTTATTTAACCTCCGTCTCGACAAAGCTAGTATGACATAGTTGGTACCGATGGATTCATTAGGTTTTCTAGTTTCATATGATACCAGTATCTTCACTCTAGATTTGAAACTGAGCCCGCTAAAACCTCCAAAAGATCGATTGCGTTAATGCGTTTAAGAAATTAGTGGCGTTAAAACGGTAACATGTAACATTTTATATACTATATTAAGTACTTGTTAATGATTACCAGATGATTTGTAAACCTTTAAGAAATTGTTATAGATGGACCAGATATTTGTAACACTTTAACTTTAACTTTGTTAATGGTTAATAACTAGTTTGTAAACCGTCTGTTAACATTACTTGGATGGTTATTATGAAGTTGCAACTAATGATTATAATACCTTGTTAAATGGTTAATAAATACTTTGTAAAGCATCTATAAACATTATTTAGATTGATAGGTAATAATTGGTTTCTGGTCCATCTATCTATGTAATATAGATGTTTTACAAAAAGGTTTTAAAAAGGGTTTACAAATAATTTGGTAATCATTAACAAATACTTAATATAGTATATAAAATGTTATGTGTGCAACAATGAACTGTTAATAGTTTACTAATGTGATCAGAGTGTAATTGATATCATCTCATCACCTATGAAACATCATTTATAAAGTAATTATTTCACATCACACAAGCTAATGATAAAATAAATTATTGCATTAATTAATTATCATTTAATTGTTTAACAGCAAAATAACTTCACTTAAGATTAATTAACTATTAATTTACCATTTCTTAATGATTGTTATTATGAAGTGTTTCCGTTTCATGTGTACGTGTAGGACTTTTAGCCTGATGATGTCAGATCTGGGTCACCACGGTTATTAGGACTAATCCTCGGGGAACCATGAATGTCTGAATGTCTGTTGCCAAATTGCAGGACAATGTGTCCGACAGTTGTCGAGATTAAAGCGGTCAGACAGACAGAAAGACAGACTAGCCAACCAGAAGACATCGCCATCATTAGGCTCCGCTGTTACCGAGGCTAAAATGTCACTCCAGCAGAGTCATTTTGCATATCTTTGACGGTAATCACTGAAAATGGAACGAGTGTTTCATTTGTCATTCTCCCTCTCTCCCTCTTTATTTTTCTCTCTCCCCCTCTATTTCTCTATCTCCCAGAGTAATTGATATGATACGAGCGCTGGCAAGTGTAATCTTCTTTTAATTAAGACCTGCTGCTGGCACCGGCTTCAGACTGATAGTGACTTACGGCTCTCTTCCTCTCATTTTTCTTCCCCTCTTCTATCATCTTATTTTTTTCTTCTGTTGCTCCTCCAACTTTGGCTCCCTCATCTTTCTCTCGTTATCTCAACACTTTTACTTCCTGCCTCCCCTTCTTATGATCTACTCCGTCTGTAACATCCTTTGTTTTTTTTTTGTTTTTTTAAACAATTTCTCTTCTCCCTTGTCGATTCTCTCTCACTGCAGACCCAGCACCATGAAGAGGAAAAGAGAGCACTCAGCCGGGAGATCATCCTCCTCAACAACCACCTCATGGAGGCCAAGATCACCATAAATAAACTCAGAGAGGACAACGTGAGTACCCCGAGCTGCATCATGTAACATAACATCTCCGTCAGCATTGTGCTTGTAGGCTCACTTGTACAAAATCTGAACGTTTTGGTGGTGAGACTTCAGTTGAGGACATGTTGAATTATATTCTGCCTTCAAGCCCACAAAGTGAGCAGTAGCCTGGGGCATTAAGGGCCACAGAGATCCGGGCCCTGGGGCATTAAGGGCCACAGAGATCCGGGGCCCTGGGGCAGTTGCTGTCCTTGCCTGGTCAGTAATCCAGCCTTTTTAGCACTTTTCCTGATGAGAACACGTTCTCCTGTCACATTAGCAGCGATTGCTAAAAGTCTCATATACGCTGTATTTCTGCAACATCCTGGATATTTGTGCTTCATGGAGCCACAGCTGATAGAGGAATTAACTCTAAGCCACTGGGTGTTTTATAGTGATTATACTGAAATCAATGGGTATCCTCAGGGCTGCTAGAATTTGGAGCCAGGGCTCCGTGGATCTGAGCTCAGGGGCATGTGGCAATCTGGTTCCTCACTTTCTTTGAAGTGATTTTACTGGTATTGCGACCGGGGGGGGGGCTCCAGGTTAGGTTAGGTTCTCTCTCTTTGGTCTGTGGCCACTTTTAGCACTTCTGAGCTATAGAGAATTTTGACAATCCCTCCCAGATCGGGCCGGGCTGATTGGAGTCAAGGTTCATGTTGAGTGGGAGGACAATTTGTCCCATCAGAGCCGGCAGCAAGGCAGGCTTTTCCTCCAGAGAGTGAGCTTTGAATTTACTGCTTATAACATTGGATAAACAAAAAATCCTTTCAAATGGGACATGCTCGAGACCTGACGGGAGAAGCAAATGCATCATTTTGAGTAAAATGTATTACATTTGAATTACTCTTAAGTGATATAAAAAACATTCAATCTAGTATAGAATAGAGTTCCTTTATTGTCATTTCACAGAATACAATGGAATGAAGTAGAATACAAGACAATAGGTTATTACCATGGATGGATTACTGAATGAATGGATTACTGAACGGGCCTACCGGGCACAGAGCAGACGGCCCATGGGCCAGAGCCTCTGTGACTGCTAACATATTATGTTGGAAAGTCAATCAAATGACTACAAAGAGGCACAAAACAACCACAAAGACGAGGAAAACAACCACAAAGAGAAGAAAAACGACCACAAAATGACCACATGAAGATGCAAAATGGCATAAAGGACACGCAAAAAGGACCACGAAAAGAAGCAAAACAACTACAAACACAAAACAACTACAAAGAGACGCAAAATGACAAAGACAGAAAATGGCCACAGAGAAACCTAAAACGACCACAAATCGATGCAAAATGACGACAAAGATGCAAAGCAACTATAAAGAGAAGAAAAACAACCACAGAGATGCAAAGTGACCACAAAGAGATGCAAAGAGACGCATGGCAACCACAAAGAGATGCAAAGCAACCACAAAGAGACGCAAAGCAACCACAAAGAGACGCAAGGCGTCTACAAAGAGATGCAAGGCGACCACAAAGAGGTGCAAAGCGACTAAAAGAGAAGCAAGGCAACTACAAAGAGATACAAAGCGACCACAAAGAGATGCAAAGCGACCACAAAGAGATGGAAAGCGACTTCAAAGAGAAGCAAAACGACCACAAAGAGAAGCAAAGCGACTACAAAGAGATGCAAAGCGACCACAAAGAGAAGCAAAGCGACCACAAAGAGATGCAAAGCGACCACAATGAGATGCAAAGCGACCACAAAGAGATGCAAAGCGACCACAAAGAGATGCAAAGCGACCACAAAGAGAAGCAAAGCGACTACAAAGAGAAGCAAAGCGACCACAAAGAGATGCAAAGCGACCACAAAGAGATGCAAAGCGACCACAAAGAGAAGCAAGGCGACTACAAAGAGATGCAAAGCGACCACAAAGAGAAGCAAGGCGACTACAAAGAGATGCAAAGCGACCACAAAGAGATGCAAAGCGACTTCAAAGAGAAGCAAAGCGACCACAAAGAGAAGCAAAGCGACCACAAAGAGAAGCAAAGCGACCACAAAGAGATGCAAAGCGACCACAAAGAGAAGCAAAGCGACCACAAAGAGATGCAAAGCGACCACAAAGAGAAGCAAGGCGACCACAAAGAGAAGCAAAGCGACCAAAAAGAGAAGCAAAGCGACCACAAAGAGAAGCAAAGCGACCACAAAGAGAAGCAAAGCGACCACAAAGAGAAGCAAAGCGACCACAAAGAGAAGCAAAGCGACCACAAATAGAAGCAAAGCGACCACAAAGAGAAGCAAAGCGACCACAAAGAGAAGCAAAGCGACCAAAAAAGAGAAGCAAAGCGACTACAAAGAGAAGCAAAGCGACTACAAAGAGAAACAAAGCGACCACAAATAGAAGCAAGGCGACCACAAAGAGATGCAAAGCGACTATAAAGAGATGCAAAGCGACTACAAAGAGATGCAAAGCGACCACAAAGAGACACAAAGCGACCACAAATAGAAGCAAGGCGACCACAAAGAGACGCAAGGCGACCTCAAAATGGCTAAAAACCCAAAATGACCACATGAAGATGCAAAACGGCATAAAGGACACGCAGAAAGGACCACATAGAGATGCAAAACTACTACAAACACAAAACAACCACAAAGACATACAAAACATCTGCAGCCTAGTTGTATGTAGTCGTTTTGTGTCTTGCTCCTATGTAGGAGGGGGGGTGGGGGGGGGGTCCTCTATATCTGTGCCCCTGAGCCCATTGTCCCGTAATCTGTCCATTCTTATTACTGGCTATCAGACTGCATGAATACCACATCTATACAAAGCCACAAGAAACTGTCATTCCTCTATTATTCACATAGTCATCTGAAATATATACACGCCAGCAGCTGGTGGCTGACATTCCCAGCAGAAAAAACACCACACAACTCACGTTAACTAAGACATCAACAAGGACTCAAAGGGTTTTTTGACATGTCCACAGAGGACTTCAGGGAGCCAACATGTCCCCTAGCGACAAAAAGAAAAGAAATGCAGTGATTCAGAAAGCAGTCGCTGTTAACTGGTGGGGGAGCTGAGACTGTCAACCAGAAGGCTTTGATGGTATGGGGAGTATAGTCGGTCGGGGCTGTGGTGTGACAGAAAGGCTACAGAGCAGCTACAAGTGACCTTTAGAAGAGGATGGATTTCACAGAGGAGGGAGAGGAAAGGAAAGTGAGCTAAACCAGCTAACCAGCTAACCACCCACACAAACAATTCAACGGAGCATCTGCTGCACCAATGGATCACCCTGCTCTGAAATTTAAGTAAAAATCTAACAACCATCCATTATAGAAAGAAAGTACAGAGAAGGAGATAAATAATGCTGCACTAGACCCCCCCCCCCCAGGCTGGAATGTGCAGATAAGTGAATGTATAATAAAATTAGCACAGACTGTACTGGGCAGATATATTACACAGGGAAAAAGTTTAGTGGTGTTATTAACATCCTGCAATCCCCCTGATGTCAACCTTGTGAAATAATACAGCCAAGGTGAAAAATACGAGCTAACTAATTAAACTCCACCAGCTCCAATGGATGAATTTGTCCCGTTGACTTGACGGTTCACTTAATCAATTAATTGCCTAATCCAGTGGGCTACTTATCCCAATTTTCCAATGGAATACATCATGTGTGCTACATATTTTATGCTATACTGTAATTTTCTTATTATTGAAAAATCCAGTTAATGCCAGTCTTTTTGATTTGTTTCCGCATGACCCATGATTAATTTATAAATATCTCATGAATAATAAATTCATTTTATTTTTAGATTTGTTGTTGCTATAGTACCATGGTAACATTACATTACTGTAGCCTTAAAGTATTTCCCCCAGAAGTCCCCCATCATTACAAAATAATTAAACCCCAATTAGAAGGCTGTAATGTAAAGTGTTTTCCCCAGAGGGTGTTTGAACTCAATCCCCTTCGGTCAGAAGCTTACTTGAACCACCCAGGCTGCCAAAATGAACTAGATATTTAAAGCATGAAATTAGTGATTTGAGGATAATCTTTCTTTCTGTCTTTTTCTTACAGGACCTGTACAGGAAAGACTGCAACCTGGCCGCCCAGCTGCTGCAGTGCTCCAAGTCTCACTACAGAGCACACAAGATGTCTGAGGTGAGCTCCCCACACAACACGGCTACGACTGCATCAATGTGCAAATTCACATCTGTGCTGCAACAAAAACGCTCCCCTTTAAAATGAGGTTTAAACCATTTAAGAAAAAAATACTTGAATTGCAAAGACGTTCAATTTAGTTCAATTAAATTCCAAATAAGACTAGATTGAATTATTAATGTTTTTACTTCCTCCACAATAGCAGAAGGCTGACAATGATCCAGATTAAGCAGCTTGATTAGGGCTGTAGCTAGCATTAAGGACATGGAGGTCATATCCTCTGTATTTATTATGGAAATTCAGGGGTTTTAGCAACCTGGGGGGAGTTAACAGTCTTAATTAACAGTTTCTCATGGTTGGCATTTTAGAGGCTGATTCCAGTTTTGACTGGATCGACTCAAATTTGACTACTTTTAGGTCAACAAAGAATAAATAAATAAAAAAATGGAACTGGGTATAGACATTGATGCCTATACTATACCTTACTTTAGGGAATATAAACATGTTTTAACCCTCCATGGAGAGGACCTGCTCCCTATGTAGATATGAAGGGCTCATTCTAATCTAACAAAAACACAACGATTCTTAGTTTCAGGTGATTATACACTAAAGTATAGTTATGAATATTATATTCCATTTCTGCCAATAGATCCTCTGAAATGTTACACACTGTTCCTTTAACTGTAAGCATAAAACATATCTAAATAATACTAATTTTAGGAAGGTGGGGTGAATTTGGGAGAACTTTGACTATGACCTCAGTATTACCCAAATCCTGCTAAAGCTCTGAGCTTGGTGGATAAAACTACATCATCCATCACTGATTCTGTATATAATTAGTGTGCTAATGAACTATTCTTGATGCATTATTTCTGTAATGGAGAGATGTTCCCCGTGTTGTGTCAGTGTACCTTTAGAAGCCTTGGCGAGTGCTTTTTCACAATAACACGGAGGCGCAGTGCTCACAGCCTCTTCATCCAGACTGATGAAGGTCTGCTGTGTGAAGTGCCATCTGTCTGCACCTCGGCTGTGCATAATGAATGAATGAATGAATGAATGAAAGCCCGGCCTGAGACGACACCTGATGATGCACAAAAGAAGAAAAGTTATACTCTCCAACAGGGCACATAATTAACTGAAGTACTGTATACAAATACATTTATTTAGATCATTAAATATTCATCAGTTATCTTTTATGATTATATATATGAACAGGATAATTAACCATACAGTATGCTTCTGTTCGGGATAACAGGCTGTCTGGAATTTTTTTTGAACTATTGGCGTTTCAGAATAATGGGCCGTCGGAACAATGGCATGACACCGCGTTTTATTGCTAAGAAGTTAAACTTTTCACTTGTAAGAGGAAGAATGTATTTTTTCTTCTTCCTGAAGTTACATAGTCTCACTTTCAATAAAACAATTTGGCTATAAAACATGAAAATGTAAAACCACTTCAGTGTTTTGAGGGAATATCTTTCACAGAGTGGCTGTGAATTACTAGAATGACTAAAATAATAAGTGCCACTTCACGTCACCGTTAAACCACTTATTTTCAATAACTGGAGACCTGTAGACGTGCACGCTGTCACGTGGATTAACACTATGTGACTGTTAATTAAGATTTGCCTCAGATAGCGGCGAATGCTGAGCTAGCTTACTCGGAGCGCACACACTGTATATCATTTTGTGCTTCCCCCCCACAGCCTCACCTACTTTCCATCTCCATTCCCTCTGGGAGAGGCAGCGGCTGCTAAAAATAGCTCAGACTTAAAAGATGCAGGTTATTTTATGCCGAGGCGAGCTTCTATTTTTTAACAAAGCCAAGTCAGTATTTTATCTTTTTTTTTCTATTCCCAGCTGGAGACCCGGAGCACTGGTTTAATTTGAATCTAAGCCGTTCCCTGTGGAACTGATGTGTTTGATGGTAGACAGAAGAAAGAAAGAGAGAGAGAGAGAGAGAGAGAGAGAGAGAGAGAGAGAGAGAGAGAGAGAGAGAGAGAGAGAGAGAGAGAGAGAGAGAGAGAGAGAGAGAGGGAATGAGGGACTTTTGGTTGTGAAGGCAAGAGGAGAAAGATGAAAGGATAAAGAAAGGGATGAGAAAAGAGAGAACTCAGTGGGGCAGAAACAGTTCCTACTGACCCTGACCAGCTTTAATAGGCACAAAGAAACCAGACTGTAATTGACAGGAACAGTTTTCTCAAACATGAGCCAATCAAACAGATTATGTCTGTCTGTCGGTGTGAGCGAGAGGAGGAACAGATGGGAGAGAGAAGGACGTTTGGAAAAAAAGAAAAAACAAGATTGTGTTGGGAGAAAAGGAAAGCAAACAAATAAATAAATAAATCTTGTGTTCAGCAATTTTCTGACAAGTTCATTAGAGGGGCCAAGTAGTGCAATTCCCCTGAGATACACAAACTGGTCTGGACTGTGTGAGCTTTGCGAGAATGAATTACTTTCTAAGCCAGAGCTATAGATTAAAATCCTTGAGGAATTGCTCTAAAAACAACTTCAGTGCAGACGCAGAAAGCATAGAATATGTTTGAGGAAGTGATTCAAGTTGATTGTATGAATAATTAAGAAAAGGCTGTTGAGGAACGCTTCATTTTTTTAAAGATCTTTTCAGGCTAAATCTGAAGACCGGCTCAGCAGCTGTTGAGCCGGTCTTCCAAAAAACATCTGTGTAGATTTTTGTTTTAATTTCCTCTTCATCAAGCATCTTTTGTCTCTCTGTTTGTCTGTCTTAGCTGCCGCTGGATTTCCAGGAACGCATCAGTTCCCACATGGAGAAACAGAATCGGGGTAGCGGAGCCACCATAGCTATGTGCCACTCCAATTACTCCGACGCCGTGCCCACAGCCTTAATCGCCAAGGTCCTGGCAAAGCCCGAACCAGGAAGCAGTTGCCCTGTAACGCGCTCACCGAGCCCGCAGCCACAGGATGGAGACTTCCTTACAGCGACGGGAAGCACCGATCACCTGAACCGCCGCGTTTCGTACAAAACATCTGACCTGTACTGCAGCGATACGGCCCTCTACTGCCCGGAACGATGGCAAGTTACAGAGCGCAGGCAGAGCGTCGACCTCCACGGCACCGCTCTGCTCCAGCTTCACGCCCAGAACTCCACTGACAGCAACCCAGACGAAGAGGCCTACAACTCTGGAAGCTTCTCCCACCATGAGCCTCCATCCTCCTTCCACAACCAAGATGACTTCGGCACCGGTAGCCTCCCCGCCTCCAGCTCTTACTCCAGCTTCAGCCTTGCGTCGGACGAGAAGGGAGGAGTGAGCGGTGGTTGTGGGCGCACTGCAAGCAGCACCTTATCCTCTTCCCACCAGGGTCTCTATATGGACTGGCGAGATGGTGGCAATGGGGACTATGAGCGCAAAAGCATGTCCTCTTATGATAAAGACAGCCCAAGCTTCCCCAAGTCCCTCAGCATCCAGCACATGGTGACCCCCAGGAGTCCTGAGAAGGGAACATCACCAGCGTACACAAGGACGGCTTCATGCTTCAGCGAACCGTACCATTCCAGCACCCCTCGCCTGGCCTCCTCTCACAGCATGGGGTCCACAACTGGACTGGGCCAGGCTCGGGGAGGAGCTCTGGACGGCCGAGGTGACATCCAGGTCCCAGAGGACGACCTGAGCAGCCGCTGGAGACAGCTCAGCGTGGAAGACATCAACACGTTCTCATCTTCCTACCGTAACGTCACAGGGCGGGTCTCTCCGTACAGTTTCTCAGAGCGCCACTTTGCCATGGGCCCAACCAGTAAGGTCAAGGGGTCACTCTACAGCAGCTTCCAAGAAGGAGATGACGTCTTCCACAGCCGCGTGCTGGACCAGTGTTTCGCTGTGGGTCCCCCTTCGCCCAGCCGCAGTCAGAAACCGATGGAGCATCGGAAGCAGGAGAAAACCTCTGTGCTGTATAGAGCCAAGGAGGACAGTCAGGACTCCGAGTGCAGTTTGTTCCTCTCAGCGAGCTCTAAAGAGAAGGAGAGTGGTGGGGGAGCAACGGCGGCAAGCAGCGCCAAGAAGGACTACGTGAATCTGAGTGCGGACAGCTCAGCTGAGTCCTTACACCAAAGCTCCCTCGAAGCCTCAAGTCTTCAACACTACCCAAGCCCCAGGCCGAGCGTCCGGCCTCGCCCGAGCTCCAGCTCCGCTGTCAGTGTCGGCCCCGCACTCCCAAAGAAGACCTCTCCAAGATACCAAAAATTTGGCAGCACTGGACTGACGAGGAAGGACAGTTTGACGAAGGCACAGCTATACGGTACACTGCTGAACTGAGCTGAGAGAGAGAGAGAGAGAGCTTTTCATTTTATGCATGATGATGATAATGATTCCTAACTTACTGTACTGTACGTCTCAAAAAGTCCCCTGCAGCAAACACATACTTGGTGTGACGGGGTATTAATATGTTGTTGTTTTATGTATCTCTTAGCCAAGGCACGTTTCATGCAGTCTGCAACACTTTTTCTATTGTATGTAATGATACGGTGTAGTTACCTGAGACCAGCTGTTTAGTGTGTTTCTGTTTCAATAACGATGATAATTAGAGCCACAAGGGAAGAACTACAACACAGACCCGGCTAACATGAACATACTGTGCAATTTGCCCTTTTTTTGGTGTTAAGTACTGTTTATAAAACCAGCAAAAGACCATTAATTCCTGCTCTAATATATACCGTATAGATAATGGGACTAAAGCGTGTGCAATGGGGTGACTTAGTTACACGTTTGGGATTATGTACAGTAGACTCTGCTGACTGCAAGCTGTTATAAAGATTTATTCATTCTATATTTTGTCTTAAACAAAATGCATGCTCTATAATGCATATAAATAATTTCAAGATAAATTGTTTCTCATAGGGACATTATCTATAATCGCCACTGACTAAAAAGGATGTTTTATTACTATTTTCAAATTGGCTAAACAAGAGATATTTAAAAAATATATATTTTGTAAAATCCATGTAATATTTATAGCAAGACACTCAATGTCGATTGCGAGAGTTCCTTCCTGATGATAGATTTCTCACTTGTTTCTTGGAAACTTAAAACGCCTGATTTTGTTTGTTGGAAAAAAACATCCCTAAGGGGCTGATCACACCGAGTTGTGTCGCTAGAAACGCGTCGCCAGCAAAACTATTGTTTTCCTATGGTACGGTGCGCCTGCCGGGCGCTCCTCTCTGGCACTGTACGTCACGTTTTTTAGACGCACATAAAATATTCTAAATAAAATATAGAGAGAGACCACATTTTCCCGTTAATCACATTTGATCATACAGATCTCCACAAGCTCACCTTTTTTGCCCGACGCGCTTTTCCAAGGTGTTCTTGAAGCGTCCGCGCCTGTAGCGATGCGTCTCGGTGTGATCAGCCCCTAAAAAAGAAGAATATATATATATATAAATAAGAGAATTACAATAAGTTGCCAGGTGAACGACAAAAGAATAGAAATGGTTAAACAGAATTGCGAGATTTTTAGCTGGAATTTTTCTTATTTTTGTATCAAAATGAGGCTGCAGAGTAGTTACCCTCATACCAGGACACTTGTGAAATTGCCTTAAACCTGGAAAGGTCTCCATTATAACAACTGTGTACATACTATATTATCTGCTGTATTGTTACTGTATGTATACACTACTGTTCTTCCTGTCAGACATTAACACACACAAGGCCAGTTTCTTAGAAAAGGATTAAGTCCGTTCTTAGACTGGGGATATTTTTCAGTAGAGAAATTTGCTTTTAGTTAAAGACGATGAGGCTTAATCCCTGTCTGAAAATCTGGCACACGCAGCCACATTTCTACCCCGATACAAACTCTTTAAAACACTGTTGGCACTAGTTGCACAAACCAAAACAAAGTGAGTGCTGGATCTTCTCGTTTTCAGGAGATTAATTGGAACATTCTCCAGGCAAGCTGGCAGTTCTGCGATGTATGCACAACAAAAAGTCTCCAACTAAAAAGGTGGTAGGAAACGACTGATTAAAGACAGAAATGTACAGTCGGTGTGTTGTTTTCAAACCAGCATGCTGAATTAGGCTGTTTTAGAGAAAACACTGTGAAAAAGCGTGTATATATGCGTACATAGAAAGTGGCTAAGACATGCTGTCCTGTTGGGGAATAAAAAAAAAAAAGGATAAAGCCTTATGTTAAATAAAGTTGCAGAGAGGTTGTCCTGCTGCCCCACAATCACGCCACCATCTGCTACTGTTACTAGTATAGATGGGGAGAAAACGACTCTGTTCCAACATCTGTGCGCCCCTTGGCATGATGGATCTCGGAAGGATTTCTTCCTGCCTGCGTAGCTCTATAGATCTGAGAGGAATGGCGAAAATGGATAAGCTAAATAATCAGAACTCGGCTTTGCCCTCGAGCAGTCACGTATAGATTTTTCTGGAAGGCCGTGCCTCTACATCTCCCATTCCTGCAGATCTGGGAACTGGCTTCAGGCTGTTTTGTTAAAGATTTAAAACCTGCATCTCTTCTTTATGACCTTGGCATGTTATGAAGGTGAATCTGAGCCACAAAAAGTCTCCACTTATATTCTTATTTGGTAGAATGTATAGGTATCTAAATAAAGGATTGGAACTAATGTACAGAGGGATTGAGAGGTATTTTTGTTGTGGACATAATGTATAAAAAGAGATATAGATACTAACATACACAATTGTTATTACACACTATGACTATTTTTTATCCAGTTTCAGTTGATGTTATATTTATGGAATGTTTTGACCCTGAATGACGAGGCGGAAGCGGTTCTGTCCTGTTCTACCTCCAGCTCTGTTCCAGGAACAACAGGCCAGCTGTCGAAATGTCAACATATTTGTCTGTCTGATGCATGGTTATATATATTTTTGCTGTGTGTTTATTTACTTAATAAAGATGGGTGTTGGGAAATGCATCATGGACTTCCAGGGATATTGTTTTACATTACTTATTTTAAGAACTTTTAATCCTTAAGATCGTAGAAATGTCTTGATCTGCATGCTCACAGTGCGGGACGGTTTTTGACCTTGATGCATTTGTCACTATTCCAATTGGCTTTCTCAACTGAGTGTAGCCACTCCTTTGTATTTGTTATACGTTATTCAGCTTTATGAAGCTTAATTAAGCTTTATGTTATCCTGTCAAAACTTCTATGAGTATGGTCTTCAAGACATCGTCTATTTCAGCCTCCTCGCCTAACTTGTAACGGTTAGAGTTAGCAGAAGTTAGCTGGGGAAGCGTTGCTAAGAGTTTCGTTTAGTTTTTCAGATGGCTTTTTTTTTGTTATGCCCATCTTTTGCCTTTGCTCAACTCTTTTTATTTCGTTTCTGTTGAATGTTATTGATTTCAAGGGCTTTTTAAAAAAAAAATCTGATTACAGGGAGAGGATTTTTCCGTAATTGCCAGACTCATAGATGTGTACGTGGAAGTTGAGTTAAAGTTAAGTTAACGCGATAACGCATTAATGCAAATTCGTTTTAACGCAATCGATCTTTTTCGGAGGTTGTTCAGGGCTCAGTTTTAAAGCTAGAGTGAAGATACTGGTATATGAAACTAGAAAACCCATGTCATAGTGGTTTGTGGGGAAGGAGACTAAATAACGCTACGAATTTACGCTAAATTTTGGCGAGGAAAAAACTGGGGTCTTTTATATATAATTGACAAATCTCCCTTTAAGGTACATTTTGAACAGATAAAAAATGTGCGATTAAATGCGATTAATCATGGACAATCATGTGATTAAATGCGATTAACTATTTTAACTGATTGACAGCCCTAATTTGTGATTTTAAATATACTTCCCCAAAGTCTTAAACACCCAATGTGATAGTTTAGGCATTGAACAGACATCCATCACCATAAGTTAAGTTAAAAGTTTGGTTACTTACCCGAAGTGGCAACACCGTCTTCAAAGATGTCTTTCTTGAAAAGACCCTCCAATATTCACCCTGGTTTTGCTGGTCTTGAACTTTGGCCAGCAAAATAAAAAAACACTACAAACTACAAACAGCAGTAGCTTTTGCCAGTTAGTACATGCAAATTATCATTTGGCTTCACAAATTGCTTTGTTGTCCTTTAAGCCAATAACAGTGTCGGTTGAACTATTATTAACTACAGTATAAACAACCGCAGGGGCTTGAAAAAGTACTGAGCCATTAGAATTTCCCTCGGCGTCAAACAGCAAAGTGTATTTTAAGGACTGTTCTGCTAGATACTGAATAAAGATCATAAGCATCTGTCTGCACTTCGCTGCTCTGTTGTTGACTGGCAGGATTTTGGAAGACGCTGGCAATATTTTGACAGATGTCTGCGTATTTTCTTTAGTTCCGTGGTTGTCTCTCTGTGATGCTTTAAGCTGTCAGTGTGAAAATAAAATGTCATATCAGAGCAGTGAGAACAAAAAGGCATAGAGGAAAGTTATGTGTATGCAGAATGAAAAACACTACTGATTAGAAAAAAATAGATTTTTTTTTTTTCTTTTTGTTTTGACAAAAAACTTCAAGAACACGATGAAGTCCCTAGCTGTTTTTAGAGTGGAACGCAAACTATAAAAGCATTAAGGTTGTGTGTGTGTGTGCATCGAGACTCTCTCTCCCACCGCCTACCACTTTAGATAAAACTCATAATAATAGTTCACTCTTTAAACTGTACAGAAACTTCCTTTTATCTCACAGTGCATCTTTCCCTGATATCAGGATGTTAAAACAATGTTAAATATGAAAAACATGCTTACAATAACATTTACACCCCAGAGAAGTTCATATCAATGGGAATGAAGACGTGGGTAGTGCACATCAGTAGATAGTAGATATGCTGACTTACGTTCTTATGCCAAGAGATTATGGGAGATAAAGTCTTGAAGATGGATGTGCACATGAGATTTCAGTTTACTATAATCGGCCTTTTTTAGTCCATATTTACATGTTCATCCTTAGTGCCAGACCTTGACCTCACCGGCCCAGTCGCAGGTGGCCGCGGTCGCAGGCAGGACGGGATGCTGGGAAACACACAGGCAGGGCTGGCTGTGGGCGCGGACAGTGTGCAGCACACGAGCGTTGTGGTAATCGTAGAAGTGAGCGGAGCCGGTGGAGCTTCCTGAGGCCAGGATGGTTCCATCCAGAGAGAACTCACACTGCACCGCGTATCCCTCCACCTAGTAGAACGAGAATATACTGCGCGTGTCAATTACGATGCATTAACCTTTCACCAAGAGCCATTTTAACATCAGCATAATAACTGGATTGTGATGCAGCTGATTACAGACTTGGGCAGCCTAAATGTTAGAATAGCATGCATGAATAGTTCTTTAACATCTCTGGTTGTGTTAGAGTTGATAGTTTAATTAAATTCACTGGATTAAACCTGCAGTAGGCAGAATGTTTTTGGCATCACTGGGCAAAAATTCCATAATAACCTTTCAGCATATTGTAATTCAAGCGTTCTGAGAGACTTCTGCACCTCCTCATGGCTCTGTTTTCAGGCAAAATCTAGCCCATGACGGGAGACTTTGGCCAATCACAGGTCATTTCAGAGAGAGAGCGTTCCTATTGGCTGTTCATTCACCGGAGGCAGCTGTCAATCACTCGCAAACTCCGATCAAATGGTCAAACTAGGCCGCGCTGATCAAATATGAATCAATATTCTGTTACTGTAATGCCTATTTCTCTACTCAGATGTTTTCAGAAACATCTCGTAGTGTACTGTTACTACTGACATTCATGTAATGTTACGTCACAAGGTCTGCTGTATTAGCCATTTTTTTACTACGTGTTTATTTGCATACAGAGCGGGGGAGTGAGCTCGGATCACAAGTGGTCACTCATGTGGAGACGCATTCTAATGTCAGGTGTGAACAGACGTAATTAGAGCTGTCCACTTGTGATCCGATCACTCAGGACGCATGTTAATGCCAGGTGATGTCTGAACAGAGCCTCATCTGGAGGGATCTCTTCAGGATCAGTATGTACAGGAGAAATGTATACAGCGACCAATAACTCTTTCAATATACATATGAACACAGTATTGTATTAAGTTAGACAGAAAAATCAAGTATTAAGTAGTGCAATCAAGTATTTATAAGCACAGTAAAGGTTGTGTTATACACTGATTGCTTGCTGACACATTTACTCTGTTAAAACACTTCAAAGTCGTATATAATAAAGAAAACATGAAAAAGGTTCAGAAATGATTTTTCTTCGTTTTCTGGAATGTTGCATTTTTCTGATTTGTTGATTTGAAATGTTGTGTCTTGCACCTCGGGGGGGGGGCCTGGACTGTGAGATACCAATTTGTCCATCTCTGGATTTTTCTTGGATCAACAAACCAGAAACTACCGTAGCAGCTCAACATGCTTTCAGTAATATTTGCCAGCCATATTCTGCTCTGTTCTGCCTCCCTCAGTGGAAATATTGTAATGTACGTAGTGTGTTTGTTTTGGGGGGGAGGGTGCTGTGGAGGAAACAGGCCATGGATCTACGGTACATGTCGACTATGTGTAGGTAACGATGTTTCATCTGTGTGTGTGTGTGTAGGTTTATTATTCTACTGCCTTCGCACAGTTTTGTGTGCATGTGGGATGTTGCTGAAGTTGTTTGTGTACATTCTGTATTGATCAGGCACGCGTTACCCCCCCCCCCGCCCCACCCCGAGGCCACAGTCATTACTGACCTTGTGTCCTTCGTATCGCCGCCTCTTGTTCATTCTATATGGCTGCTGGGAGGAGAACACTGCCATGTAGTCCCCATTAGTCTGGGCAACAAAGGACTCCTCCAGTGGGTGGAGAGCCAGGCTGGGACAAGTGTATCGCTCCTGGTGGCCAAATGAGTGGAGGGAAAAACACAGAGGGGGAAATTAATTCATCATTTGACCTTACTAAGCATGAAGTCAGTATGAAGAATTTACTCCGGAGACTTCCTGTACTGTACAATAAATTCTCATTTCAACTGCAGAAACACGGATTCAAGGACACACACAGCACAAGGGTTATTCAGCAGAGAGCACACTTCCTTCAGCACTATACAAGTGTCAAAATATGCCATTTATATAGGGGCTATTTTTCCTCATTTCCACACTCTTTACCTGGTAGATCTGGTTGGAGACCTTGGCTGTGGTCTGGTAGTCCCAGGCGATGAGGGTGCGGTCGGCAGAGTCTCTGCTCACGCAGTCAGAGCTCGTTATAATGTCCACACCGCCTCTCAGAAACAGGATGTCCAGGGTCTGTTGGATCCCTGCTTTGTACACTTTCACCACCTGGAAACACACAAAAACACACACACAAATTAGCATCAAGCCCTTCAAGATTCATTGTAAAAACATGGAGAGATGCTCTTCAGAGCAGGGTATTCCAGACATCCCTCTCCCCAGCAACATTTTGCAGCTTTTCCTGGGGGACCCCAGCATGTTCTGGGTCGACCCGGGGCCTCTTACCAGTTGGACGTGCCCGTAAAACCCCCAAATGGAGGCGTCCAGAAGGCTTCCTGATCAGAACCACCTCAGCTGACCCCTTTTGACACGAAGGAACAGCTACTCCGAGCTCCCTGCGGATGTCTGAGCTCCTCACCCTCTCTCTAAGGCTGAGCCCAGCCACCCTACGAAGGAAGCTCATTTCGGCCGCTTGTATCCGCGTCCTCATTCTTTCGGTCACTACCGAAAGCCCATAGGTGAGGGTTGGAACGTAGATGGGCCGGTAAAGACTTCAGACTAGCGGTTTAATGTTGTGCCTGTGCGTCTTGGCCCTTTTATCTAGTTTGGTAAATTCACCCAAAGCAAGAAGAATCAGAGTTAAAACTGACAGGCAGCCAGGACGCTACAGCATTAACAACCTATTTGCTGAAGACCGGTCTGCGCTCTCTCTGCAACTCACATTGACACCTACTGGCAGAAGCAATCCCTGCTGTATTAAATCTAAAAACCCTGCAGGGAAACGAACCGATTCAGTTAGCTGTGGGGAAAAATTACATGTGAGCATTCAGATTCTACGGAGGTGAATAAGATTATCATATAAAACAGCCCATTAACCTTAATAGCAATGCTAGGTTGCAGCTTCACGGGAACAATTTATGAGCCCCAAAGGAAATTAAAATTCACTTTGAACAATTAGTGTGATAACGTGCAGTGTTGCTTCTGTGCATACAGTAATATTATCCTTTCAGCGACATAAAGCACGTGTGCACGACCGAATCTAGTCTAGCTGTTTTTGTACTAGAATGTAACCGAGTGTGCAGGAGGGAGCTGCAGATGAGGAGCATGTGTTCAGAGCCTGTCTGTCTTAGATGTACAAGGTCGAAAAACAGTCTGTGAACCAGAGTTAATAAAAATGATAAATCTACTGTAGGGGGGGTTAATAAGTTTGACCTTGCAGCTGCGAGAGTCCCAGGCCTTGACCGTTGAACTGTAACCACCGCACAGGAATACCTCTGGGTTGCTGGGATGCAGGACCACACACATCACTTTGAACTGGTTGTCCAATTTCACTACCTGCTGCCCTACAGACAAGAAGAAATAACAGAGAGAGAGAGAAAAGAACACGATCAATCATCCTTTGTCAGTAGTGAACTCTTGGATTACACGCTATGAAACCGAAGTATGATGGAAACAAGAGGGCTGTTATATATTATATTTTGTGCTAAAAGCTAAGATTCATATGATAAGAGCAATTTTCAACATCTTGCCGTATCATATACTTGATACGGCATAAAAGATATTTCTTTTTCTCATCAATATTTAATTTGAAATATATTCACATCCAGTGTGAGGGATTGTATCAAGAAAAGCTGCTACGATTAGACGATTGGTCAACTGAATGAAAAAGAAGCTGCAACTTATTGATAATCGAAGGGATCATTTTGGTTATATTTCAAGAAAAAAATGGCAAATATTTGTGTGAGAATTTGATGCTTTCCTTTGCCACATTTGAAAGTAAACTGATTCTCTTAACAAGACATTCAAAGCAAGATGCACAGAAGCAGGCTGGTGCCACATGCATAACATAAGCAAAGGTTAGAAATACATTGCTTGGTTTTTACAAGCCATGTCCAAATAATATTTTGAAACTAGTTTGAAACACTGACTAATCTCCTGCTACATTTAGGAGGTGTTTACACATCGTGATAGCACATTTACCTTGATAAAAAAAAGGCTTGAATCTGTGTCAATGATCATGTGTTCAATTAGCACCCTCACATTGATAACACAGCATAAAAGGAGAGTGCTGTAAAACGTCTGCATACTTGGATTTTTGTGAAAGCACAAGTGGGAAACAGTTATCACTCGTTTCCCATGAAGTGTTGCAAAGTATCCTTCATACTGTAGACATTCACTATGAGGTTATATATATATAAGGCATAATTACTGGAGGGGAAAGGGAGATGGGACCCTCAAAAAGTAAAAATAATTCAAGTATGAAGCAAGTATGTCAACTTGGACTCTTGGAAATTATAATGGACAATATTCTCTAACATTTTACTGAGAAAATAATTAATTAAAATGAGAAAATAATCTGCAGATTAATTAACAATAAAAATAAATGTTAATTGCAGCTCTGGTCAAGTCCAAATAGGTTTTAGTCCAACATAAAAATCAAGCTTTCCCTTACATGTCAGATATTTGGGGAGATAATAACAACAAAAATATATATTATTTAAAGAAATTATCATAATAAACAAATAAATAATCAAGGCAAAAAAGTTTCTTTGCTCTTCAGCAGGGTTCCCATATTGTCATGTTTACATCTTATGCTTATTGTTCGCACATCAATATCAAACCCACAGATACAATTCACAGGAAACACAACAATCAAAAGGAGTTAGGGGCACCTCACCAACCACATCCTTCACATTACTTAAATCTACGATACATTCTCCTTATATTGTACAAAATAAAAAGGACCCCAAATGTTTTCAGAGACTGATTGTTTACTGTAATGGACAATAAGAGATATTTCTTTCATAATCTTCTGGATCCATGACACGATACTGTTGATATTTGACCATTTAAGACCTGAAAGCACTGCTTTCATATGTGATGCACCCAGTAAAGAAACAGTGATGCTTCTGGTTCAACATCCTGACTGTGTGTATATGTGAGAGCAAGCAGTGTTTGCACCTGAGTATGATGCCTACTCAGCTCCAAGGTACTCGTTTCCAGCTCGACTCTGACCCCTGGCTGGTTTCTGTCCTCTCTGTGGGCCGACATTTCCCTGCGTTGCCAGGGCTGCCAAAGCAATCACATTATTGCCGTTTAATCTCTGCCTTCTGGAGTATCACTCCTGCTGCTGCTGCTACACACATCTGTCTAAACCAACCAATATGCACACATCGGTCTAAACCAACCAATATAGTCTGCATGAATGAGTTTGTAAGTGTTGCTAAGCTCCTTTGAGGTCTTCAAAATACTGTGATTTAGCAGAAAGAGAGACGAGTACATTCTGTGTGTGTTCTTCTATACATTCAGTTCACACTATTAAAATAATGGATGAAGACAAACATGAAAAGCTCAATAAAAAACATACATTTCAACCACATTTCCACTAATGCAAACTCTGCTGAAACTTCTCTTCGGTTTATTAATTGAGCGCACTGCGAGGATCCAGTCCTCCGTGCGAAGCGCCCATTAGATTCCTGTGCAGTAAACATTGTGTGTAATTAAATTGTGCCGTCGCGTTCGCTTATAAACGAGCTCGCTGATAAAGGATACAGTAAATCCAGCTGTAAGACGCTGCCAAAGATAGTGTTCCCAACTCAGTGTAGCCTCTGAAGTTCATGAAGGATTGATGTTAAAGTAAAAGGATGAGAAGCTTTCTGTGATCGTTCCAGGTCAGAGGCAGGACGTGAGCTTGTTTACAGGCTACGTCCATCAGTCCTTGATCACATAGACTATGGACAGTTTCTTGTAATAGAGTGAAACTATTTTTATCATTGGATGCCCCAGAGCAGTTCAACAACTCAACTGTCTGTCTCTAACTTCTTCAAATGACGATGGGCGATGGGACTGACCAAAAAATCTGTAAGACTTGTACAGCTTTTGTGTTCATGTTGCAGAACGTTGGCAAGAGGGCTACTTGATTTAAACATTGCTCAAGGCAAAAACATAATCTAAACTAACAAAGACATAAAGATAACCCACAGCGTATTGGGATACTTGTGGGTTAAAAAATAAAATTACAGAGCCAGGGGAGGGGGGGGAATTCTGAGAAAACAATTTCCAAGATTAAAGTAATAAATTTACAAGAAAAAACATGGATATTCTCTGGTATTAAAGTGGTAAATTTAAGAGAAAAAACTCACAAATCTAAGAGAAAAGATCTTGAATATTCTGAGATTATAAAGTCACAAATTTAGCCGCCGTCTGAATTTCGTTGCACCCAAAGTAGCGTTGAGTGTGAGTCGTGTGTATTTATGTATTCCAGATATTCCTCGTAAAGTTGTGACTTTAATCTCAGAGAATTTCAGATTTTTTTGTCGCAAATTTATGACTTTATAATCTCAGAGTTCTTTCTCTGTTACCCCCCCTCCCCTGGCTACGTAATCATATTTTTTTTTCACCTGCAATGGCCCAATACGCCGCCGTATAAAGATGTAGAGAAGAGAAACCAGAATATAAAACAGTGTTTTTGGCTAGAGGCAGCTTTATCTAAAATCAATTAAAAAATGTCATACTTAAAAACAAAACAAAAACACTGAGGGGCTTAAATACAATTAAGCCTGACAGGGGAGACCAAAAATTAGTTTCCTGGGAAACGATGAAGAAGACTACATGAGGAGCCAAGCCAGACTTAAGCCAGCAGCTCTGTCAAAGGCTATGCAAAGTAGAACACCTCAGGGTTCAACGGCTCCTCGTTAATTCATCCAACAAACAACAACAAAAAACAGTCTTAGCCCACAACAAAAAATGCACTTCATTACACACTTGTTCCAGGATGTTCCTACCAAGTCTTTTTAGAAGGGGGAATGAGCCACAGCTAATAAACTGCAGCAAAAATGGACCTTCTTTCACCTAATGGCGGACTAGCCCGCTCCCAAAGTCAATTGCATTGATCCAGAGTTTTAACAGGCAATTTCATCGCGCTCACACTTCCTGCTTAATTGGCTTACCCGTAGCGATACAGAGATCTGTCATCCAGATTTTAAACTCATGTTTGGCAACGAGAAATCAACATTCCCCTCATAATAAATTGGGCCTCGTCATGTTTTAATTAAGCAAGATTAACTAGCGTGCTTGAGAGGGGAGATAAGGGGAAGTCTGCAGTGATCTGTCCCTCCACTCACGATAGTTTACTTTGTAGTCCTGAAAGAACTGTGATCACGCTGCAGAGCTGACACACGGTGGATGATACAGTGCAGAGGACATTAGGGATGATTGGGACGAGTCCCTTAGAGCAGAGGGAAGCTGGGATGAAATAGATATTCTGCCTCATTACCGGATCCATCATAGCAGGGTGCTGTCACTGCAACATACGCCAAGGTTAGAAACACAGTGCTTGGTTTTGACAAGCCATGTCCAAATAATATTTTGAAAATAATGCTTAATATTTGTAACTAGTTTGAAACACTGACTAACCTCCTGCTACATTCAGGAGGTGTTTACACATCGTAATAGCACATTTACCTTGATAATTAAGGCTTGAATCTGTTTCAGTGATCATGTGTTCAATTAGCACCCTCACATTGATAACAGAGCACAAAAAGGAGAGTGCCACGTCTGCATACTTGGATTTTTTTGTGAAAGCACAAGTGGGAAGCAGTTATCACTCGTTCTCCATCAAGTGTTGCTGATGACAGAAGTGCTGCAAATTATATTCAATACTGTAGACATTCATTCTAAGGTTATAAGGCATAATTACTGGAGGGGAAAGGGAGATGGGACCCTCGAAAGGTAGCTCCAAAACACCAAATGACTTCAGGGAACACATCCCGCTGCATGTTGGATGCTTTTGAATCATATCATCACAGTATATATTAAAAATACACCAATGTCTTTACTACTATTACATGTGCACTAAAGTGAGTTAGAAATGTGACGGTCGCCACAGAATAAAAATAAAACCTGTGTCAACCCAGCAGGTTACCACTGTAACATGGAGCTTTCAAAGTAGGTCAAAATGCACATACGCTTGCCGGTGGCATTTAGAAGAAATGCTTCTGTGTGTGCTGCTGCTGCATGAACTGTCTCCTGAGGTGTAGTGCTTAAAGGGCGGGTCCATTATTTATTTATTTCTTTTGAGGGTTTTATACAATTCTGTAGCTTCCCAGTGGTGTTCCTGTACTCAAATCCGAACATTCAAGTTTGGTCTAAGTATGTTTAGCGTCAAAATGCTATTTTCCCTTCGCCCTTCTCAAAACTTTTTCCTACATGACCTGACGTAACTTAGATGGCGGTCGGCACGCTCCCAGTTTGGAGAACCAGACAGGAGAACCGGCACAGAGGCTAAGCAACGTACTGCAACATAACACAAACAAACTAACAGATCTTTGCAGCGCTAGACCGGCAGCAACTCCTGTATTCTGCGACGTAAAATGACTGTTTTTGTCAATGGAGTCTGGTGGCTTTAAAGGGAGCGATACAACGTTTCAGCTCCCCATCGGAGGTGGTTAAAATACTTTTTCAAAAAAACAGACATGTTGCCAATATTACTTGAAGCTTTATAGGAAATGGATATCAATTAAAACTCTTTGATCAGTCCTAAAGTGGCGCCGAGGGGCGTGACAAAGTGTCTGTGAGAACGTGCTGAAATGTATTTATCTTATTTATTATTTAACCTGTATTTAACCAGGCAAGGTATTAAGAAAAAAATCCTATTGACGATGGCTGCCTGGTATATAAAGTGGAAAGTGTAGATTTTGGAGACAAACATCCCAAAAGACAAAAGTGTTTTCCTGTTAAATATATAAAATATTATACAGAAAATAGCTAAGACCCACTATTAAGAACATTACAATTCATTTTTTGCAATCATAAGTATATCTTTGTTTAGCTCCTACAAGTTAAAAGCAATTAGTTTTAAACATGTAACAACAGTGATACGTAAAATAGTGTTTTTTTTAAACAAATGATGTACCTGAAGTAGCTGCAGCAAAATCCTCCCACGGCAAAATATTGAGCTAGAAGCCAAGGGTGTACATGATAAAAATCTAGTACAAATGCTTATGCTTTTTTTTGTGCAACAGGATGTGAATTTGTTTTGAAAAAGATTGAGCACTTTGTCACTCGGTTGGCTCAGAAATATACTGTTATGTTATGTTTTTAATCAAACTATTTTCTGTAGGATGACCCCCAGTGTGACTCATTATTCTGCCCCTTGCACTTCTGGCGCACTTAACTTGTAGCTCATTCTCAAATAATGCATTGCGATATTGTGAAACTCCATCTTACAGCTAAAATATTGTTGAAGCCTTTAGCTACATTCAACGAAATATGATTCTGCAAAGCCGAGGTGGGAGGTGGAAGGGCAACACACAAGCCCGCTCTAGTACTAGCACTACCTTTTTGTATTATTGTTTTTTTGGAAAAGACAATCTCCTTTCTGCCAGTGCCTGAAGGGATCTGGACAGAAAACTCAAGTTCTGCATACACGTGCACGAACTGACACTTCAACCTGTGGCAGCCTGTGGGTATACAGGCATATTTTTCTCTGCCAATCAGCTTTTCCAAGGACAGCAGTGAGAGCGCTGGACAACAGCTGCCACTTCACACTAATGCCCTGCAGATGAAATTCATTTATTCCACTCCCCAACTCCTGCTCTCTCTGTTCTCTTTCTTTGAATTCATTCGGCCTCTTTTGATTTCTTTCTCTGGCATTCTTCCTCTGCCGTTCTCTTTCTGCATTATGCCTTTTTAACCTGCTCTCCTTCTTAAGATCCTTCTCTCCCTCTACTTTTGCTATTCAGCTGTGACAGCCTGCCTGTGGCCCCCTGGGAGTGCATATACGATTCTACAAATTAAATTGGACACAGGAACAACTGCAAAGTCTGCCAATGAAAATGGGCCTAAACACCACTCTGAATGCATAGGCTCCTTAATAATTCCATTTCTTTTTAAACATACCAGTTGGTGCAGCATTTGGTTAAGTATGGCACCCGATTCGACTGTTATCAGGCCATTAAACAGGCGATATCAGTCGCTATAAGCACCAGCACCAAGAGAAAGTGAGATTTAAAGGCAACACGTTATGTTTTGAACACAAACAAAAAGGCTTCTTTAGGTTTATGGAAAAAAAACAGTTAGCTTTAGGCAACAAAACTACAACTTCTTTAGGTTTATGAAAAAAAAAAACAGTTAGGTTTAGGCAACAAAACTACAACTTCTTTAGGTTTAGGCAACAAAACTACAACTTTTTTAAGTTTAGGCAACAGAACTACAACTTCTTTAGGTTAAGGGGAAAAAAACAGGTTTAGGCAACAAAACTACAATTTTTTTGGGTTTAGGCAACAAAACTACAACTTCTTTAGGTTTAGGCAAAAAAAAAACACTTGGTTGGGGTTAGGGATAGATATCGTGTTTTCGGTTAAAATAACTACGAACACAAAGACAACTACACATTTTTGCTTTCACACGGGATGCGAAATCTGGTCTCCTGACCCCGTGTTTTGTGTCCCATCCATCATCCCTGACCTCCACCCATTATGCAGTTTCACACTGTCTGTACTAAAGCACCTGACTACCGCTACGGCTCCAGTCATAATTACTACGGTCGCTGTCGTCTTCTTTTATACCTTCTTTCGATAATCTACCATGCAAATAGATGATAAAACCTACTAGTTGGTGTAGCAGGCCTCTATTGACCCACATCTATGGGGCTTATAGCGACTGATAACGCCTATTTAATAGCCTGACAACAGTCTAATCGGCTGAGTAAGCCATGGTAAAATAAAGGGTCGGGTGTCCTATAAGACTCTCACTGATCATTAAAGGGCCTGCAGACATCTCCAAAGAGAGCTCAATACAACAGAAGAGGCCCAGCTGCCTTCCTTGTTAGAGTCGAGAGGCTTTGCATTACCGTGAAGAGCGTAAAGATCACATTCATCCTGATTACAGTCTCATGTAGCAAACACTCGGCTCCCTCAGTGTCCCATCACTCTTGGTAGATCTAGTGTTAACACATATGCTGCATGAATGTTTGAAGCTTCATTAATTTTTCAAATATCACTGTCATAATAATGCCAGCACCTTGGTGTAGCCCTATTGTGAGTGTGTGTCATGTGTAATCCTCTGGAAAGATGGGAGCTTATCATGTTGTGATGACAGTTATGTCAGTCTGTATTTAAATTATTATGAGGCCAATTATGCAGCTTGGCCTCTATTCTCTTTTCACAGCTTGAATGTGATTGGTTTTAACGTGCCAGCGCCGAGGTTTTCCGCTATAACGCAATAAATTGCACTACAATTGTGCAGAAACTGGGCAAGAATTCCCAACTCCCATATTAATATGCAACTAAATTAAATTTTCTTCATCTCGTCCTGCCATAGCAATGCTTATTGCTGTGTAGTGCCAGCACACATCTGCTGCAGACCCCCATCCTCAGAAACAATGCGGTTTATTCAATTTTTATACAAATAAATAATAATAGTAGTAAGTAAATAAATAAGAATAATAAAATATCATAACACGCATGGAGAGATTGGTGCAGGATTGAGTGTGTGTGAGGGCTCTTTGGATGTCTGACTTCAAAGCTGCTAGTTTGACCCCACTAGGACGTCCTACAGCGCTGAGCAAGGCACAGGTGGTTCCCAGAGTACAAGACCAAAATATTGTTCTATTTATGATTGTTTATGGTTTGTGACGTTCCGGTGTAAGGTCACGGTGGCTGCTCCTGTGGTGATGTATCCATTATTGATCCCCTTCCTGGAGCTGCCTGTGTGTTTAATGGGCTGGCCAAGCTATTATCCGTAGGCTTTATTGGCAGTATTGACAGACGTGCTGAGAGGGGAAGTGCAAACGGCAGCAAGTCATCACAGCAATGGGTTGACCCTAGAGATGTAGATGCCACAGGGGCTTCAAAACAATGTCTATTGTATGTGGGCTCATTCTCTTAAGCCTCTTTGAGGTCTTTTCCTACATATATGAACATATTATATGTTGGTGAATATACAGAAGGGACAAATTATAAGGAATCATTCTCAGTGAGTCTTCAAGTTTTTCTATGAATTCTTACCATCTTTTTTGTATTTTAGCTGTGTAGAAATTCATGAATTGTATCAGATGAAGGAAATACAGTAAGTGCTGAACAAGCAGCCTCCCTGTTGTAGATTTGTATCTGTATGACTGGTTCTCATCTTTTCTTCCACGTTTGGCTAGAAAGCAAAGCATTTCCAAAGCAAACCAAATTATTGATCAGTTGTAAATGTCACCTTGAATGGTTTTTATGATCACACAAAAGAGCCAGAACAGATTTAGTTTTAGTGAATTTTGTTATAGGAAGACAAAAAGATGTCTAATAACTTTTGCTTTATTTGTAAGCACGTAGTGTATATGTATGTCTGTGTGTGAGATACAGAGAGAGATAAAGAAAGAGAGTAGTGGTGTCCCATTTTAGGGACAATCTCCACTGAAGCGGACGTGTAGCCTCCATAGAACTTAATTACTCTGCGGTAAACTCGGATTTAAAAGTGGCTGGACCCCAGTGGATACTAACTTCCTAGCTAAACAAAAATACGTGTTGTTGTGTTATTTAAATTATAATAGAATTATAATATTGGGAATAGAATGCAGTATTTCTTGAAGCACTTGAAGGAATCGTTGTAATTGGACTGCTGACGGGTTAGGATGTATTTGCTCTAGAAATGTGGATTCAAAGGTTGTCCCTGAAATGTGTCACGACTACAGAGAGAAGCAGCATTGCGATTTATACAATAAGTTTATAACAGGTTTTGGGGCCCAAGGCAATTCAAAGTCACTCCTCACATAAATTACTATACTAACTTTAAATTTGAATTAGAACGCACTGAATTTCCAAGACGTAAAATCGCCAAGAAGTTTGGTTTTCCCCACAACACCAGCAATACGCTTGGAGAAAAATGTTTATTAAAAAGCAGCTTAAACTGAATTTTAATGATGTAAACGTTAAACAGTTTGACTGTAACTTCCTCAATATTGTGGTAAAATATAAAGCTACACCAGAGTCGTTCTAGTTTAGTGTACCTGGCCGAGTGTCGAGTTCAGTTGTTGCCGACTACACAGTGGTTTGTTATGTGACATTATGTTCATGAGACCTACAGAAAGAAAGTGTTGCTTCTCACCTGTCTCTACGTCTGTGAACACAGCCGTGTTGTCGAAGGAGCCGGTGAGAAGTCGTCGCCCGCAGGGGGTCCAACAGGCATCACGCACAGCTCCCGAATGGCAGGTGTAAACCCTCAGGCATCGCCCGCTCTCCGCTCCATCCCACACCTGCCAAACATGGGCACATCGCATCGAGTCACAAACACACCTAGACTGCAGCAACAAAGGCATTGTTACCAACTGTGCATGAGCTCAAACTGTTCTGGAAGAAAGATTTTGTAGCTCTGCTGCATGAAATACACAGATGTGCAATAGAACAACTTGAAATGACAGGAAATAATTAATGAGTTTAAAGCAACCGTCAAATCCAAAAGACAAGGTTATATCAGTAATTTGTGCTGAGTCTTTGTTAGGCATGTCATAATAATTACTATACTAACTTATTGTACAATATATGGACATGACCTCAATCATTTTTGCTGACCTTGATATTGCCTGTTGTGTTTGCATGCATGTTTGTAAGAATATCACCAACATTTCAGCCAAACCAATTTCAAAGTCTGAATATCTTTAAGAATTAATGGTGCCTTCAAATGAAACTCGTGAGCTCGTATTTACAACATGGGAAGTCGTGTACACGATATGCTTGGTGTTTAAGTGGTTAAGTCGTGAGACACCGCTGCTAAGCAACGGCAATATTAATGTTACTGTCGGCGTCTAGAAGCCACAGATTCTAACAATTTAGCAAGCTAGCAAGCGGGTAACATAATGCAGTAAATGCAAAGGTATAATGACAGAGGAAGAAGATGAGGCCGTTGGGAATATCAACATTTTCCTCAGACATATTATAAATTTACGAAGGATTACAATATACGACTAAAATTACAATATATTAATTTATTATGCACCGAAAAATGAACTTCGATGGCCTCCGCCATTTGTGACAACGTCAACAAACACGTCACAACTCGTGAACTCCACTTACGAGGTTGTGAATACCACAAGAGGGGAGCGTTCATATGGACTCTTCTCACGACCCCATTTGAAGGCACCATAAGTGCATTGCTCTTTTAAAGGGTGTATTGCATTATTATGCTATTATATTATCAGTGGTATAAATGGTCTTAAAATGACAATAATAGCGTTTATCGCAATTATATCTCGGACAATATATCGTCCGACAAAATTAGTTATCGTAACAGGCCTAGTCTTTGTATGCTCTATGAAAGAAAGAAAAAAGTACTGTAGGTGTGCTAGCAGGCAAACAGTTGTCCTGCATCCTTTATAGCAGATGAATCAACATGCAGTATGACAGAGAGAAGACATCAGGGGGGGCTGACACACTGTGCTTTCCATCACACAAACAAGAGGAAAGGACCTGCATGCTTTGGATGACGTTTTAAAGCGGTATACTGACTGAATCACACTGAATAGTCCAGGCCTGGTTTGACGGCTACTGCTCTCCCAAACAAAAAGAAGAAAACAAGGTGAAATTTCTCTGCCAAGCCTTTTGCAAGATGATGCATTCGATGTGTCATCCGGCACTAAAAATCTTGAGAATTGGTGAATGTCTTTTTTTTTCAAAGCAGAGAAAGATATCATCTAAGACTTCCTCCCCCTAAATTCTTTTGTAATGAAAAAGAATGAAATTACTCATGCCGCAAAAATGCCGCTGGATAAATTGGCATAATACGTATACAAATCAGGCTTATTTGCTGGATTTAAAAGCAAAGACGACCTTAATAATTAATTAATCAAACTAATTACCTTTGAGAGTGCCAGTAAATCAATTCCCTGTGGGGTGTAATGGCTTTAATGGTTTTGATTGTCAGAGGTTTCTCTGATTATAGAGAGAGCAGAGGAGAAAAGCACCCACTGCCATGACTAACCTAACACCTCGCTGGCTTGAAATGTTATATCATGGTGCAAATAAAGTACAAAAAGAGGCCTATTAAAGCAGAGAGTGATTTATGAATGAGGTGTCGCCAGATTGTTCTATTTTGGCATCATCTTTAGTCATTGTTTTTTGCACTGTGCTTCACAAAGATCACTTGGCAAACAGGCTGGTCAATATCGTGACCTGCATTTCATCAGATATACTGATGAAAAAGAGCAGGATTTTCTGTCAGACATGTCAAAAGACAAAAGCTCCTCCCTAAAGCCCAGTCTGAAATCCAGTCAGTGGTCTGGTCGGGCGCCTACTGAGGTACATTACACTAATGATGAAGTATTTTTTTGCTTCCCCGGCATCGCCAGGGCCACAGAGGAACTTTGAAGATCTGTGGGGGCACTGCAGCTCCCTCTCTGCCTCTCCCTGTGTTTCATTATTAAAGCCCAGTTCTCCATACAGCATAAGAGAGTGAAGAAACACATTGAGAAGTTCTGCACCACAGCTCCCACAGGAGGCAGACGGGGTGGAAGAGAGATGGAGAGATGGAGGGGGCTGACACGCTGACATATCAATCCAGCCGGCAGTAGTTTAACAAATAGAATGCCAGAGATGCCTTCAGGGTGAGAAGAAAGTGACAAAGAGATAGAGAGAGAGAGAGAGAGAGAGAGAGAGAGAGAGAGAGAGAGAGAGAGAGAGAGAGAGAGAGAGAGAGAGAGAGAGAGAGAGAGAGAGAGAGAGAGAGAGAGAGAGAGAGAGAGAGAGAGACAGACTTTTAATTGCAAAAAGCTAAATATTGGAGTGAAGCATCTATTACGAATATTTCCATTTATTGTGCAACAGGATATGCCACTTCTCTGCATGATCTTAGGGAAACACTGCCATCTCAAGGTAACATGAAAATCTGTTAAAGAACCACTCATGATAGCATCTATAGTCACAAAAGCAGTCTGATAAAGTGCCATGTTGCTTAATCCTCATCCTACCAACATATTTAACATACAAGGACTAACTACTGGTCTCCCTGGAGACACCAAGAATAAACCAGCATAGCAAAATGTTAACTAATAATGTTTTGAGAAGACGTAAGTTATGTAACTAATGTTATTGCAGGAAAAAATATATTAATTTGCATCCAGAGCACATGAGGAAGTCTGTGTCTGCTGCATCTGTTTCTGTCTCCTTCAAAATGACTGACAGAGTGCTCCTACCCCCCTGATAGTGTCTGATACTTTAAATCAGGACAAATGACAAACATTTTATCCATCTGTTCTATTTTATCTATTAAAACTGCATAAACTGCAACTGGATGCTTTCGACTGGGATCCCGACACATTGGTATTAAAAGCACTACACAACATTGATATGAAGTCAGAGTTTTCCAGGGATGACGTATTTTTGTAGGCCAACCAGGAAGTTAGCATCGCCCTGGTTCCCTCCACAAAAAGCCAATGAGGATTTTTCCATTGGGTTTTTTGGATTATTGCAGAAAATAAGCTCTGTGGAAAACACACGTTTACTTACGATACTTTAACGCTTTGTTCAGCAAGATAATCTCCACAAATGAACACCACTTTTTGAAGTTTAGTAGTCTCATTTAGCCACTTGTTAGCTACCGCCTTTTTAAAGACACATAAAGGCCTCAAAATTCACAAGAGGGAACCACAGACCTTATTTCAGCCATCTAACTAAAAACCCATTCAAAAAACCCACCGACTTCCAGACGAGGGAACCAGAAGTTTCGACTCATTTCGGGGTTTTAGGACTCATTCCTGCAGCACTCTATTTGGAACAAACTGATTGACAAAGTCAGATATAATAAAGCACCTGTGAGATATGACAAAAAGTATACCTCTGGGGTCTGCGGGGAACCCAGCTCGTAGGATGAGGGTTGAGCTAAGTCTCCAATGAATGACAGCGCTAATGATATTCACCATAACAGCACCATTCAATGCACACACAATTGCAACAACCCTGTACAATGGGAGACCTGGGCATGGGTGAAATTGAGCACTTGTTTATTTGCATTTCCTTTAATTTCACCAGCCACTTAACAGACACGCAGAGCGGATCCTCGCAGATGACTCATTGGGGTAATCTGCTTCCTAAATGGCTCTCGGTAATTAAAACTAAATTGGAATTTGTGTTATCAACTTAAAACTGCGGCGTTACACCTGCTGTAGCCATGGTGACCGACAACGGCCGCAAACAAGCTGGAATAATGATAGTCTGAGTCTGCCTCTGAGGAGCTGACAGACAGGATGGAGGAAGAGAAGGCGGAAGCCTGAAGGGTGAAGAAACACAAAGATGGAAAGTGTTACGACTTCATAGAGTTGAAGTCCCCTCTCGGTCTCCAGCCAAAGGGAATAGAGAAGCATAGCTGTAGTCAAAGTGCAAGAGTGCTGAAAGACATAATCGATATAGCTGTGCAGTAAGTCAATAATGTATGACAAGCTGCCACAATACAAGAAAATCATATATGTGCCTGTAATTTTCTATACCAGGACACCCTGATGTGTATTATTGTACTCATACTATAGCATATATATAAGTTACTTTTCAAGCAAAAGTGTCAAACACTTCCTAGTTCCAGATTCCCAATTGTAAGTAGGGCTGCAACTAACGATTACTGTCGTTGTTGATTATTCTGTTGATTAGTTTCTCAATGAATTGATTAGTTTTTTGGTCTATAAAATGTCAGAAAATGATGAAAAATGTCGATCGGTGTTTCCAAAAGCCCAAGATGACATCCTCAGATGTCTTGTTTTGTCCACAACTCAAAGATATTCAGTTTACTGTCATAGAGGAGGAAAGAAACCAGAAAATACTCACATTTAAGAAGCTGGAATCAGAGAATTTTGACTTTTTGTTTTCTTTAAAAATTACTCAAATTACTCAAGATTAATCGAGTTGGCGATTAATTTAATAGTTTAATTTAAAAGTATGTTCTGCCTTTTAGTAGACCAAATGATTAATCAATAAATAGAAAAAAATCTATGAATTGATAATGACAATAACTGTTAGTTGCAGCCATTAAAATAATAATTATTCATAATATAACTATCTATGGTTGCAGCCCTACATTTTTTCAAAGTTTGTGGTTAGTTTAATCCAAGGCTAGGTTTTAATAATGAGAGTGTGACACTTAGGTATTGTTGCTATGGTTACCTGAAGTTTATTATATTGCCGTTTGCAGTGTCATATTATTTAATGAACACCTGGCAGCCAAACAGGATTTTATGTGGCCATAAAAACATCTACAATTATTACAAGGCCGGAGAATAACTGTCTTTATTAAAATAACGGTTTGTGACTGTGAAGAGGAGCACCTCCTATTCTCTGCCACTCACTCATTAAACACAGTGAGAACCTGCTTACTTAAACATATTTATTGAAATTAACCACTAATGTTATGGTTTTAAAACGTTTATATATGTTTTTACATCCTGATCATGAGAATAAAATCCTCATATCGCCTCATAATCCTGCAGTTCTGGTCTAAATCATGTCTGATTGCAGTCGAACCATGCACTGCCAATAGTTGGACTAACTTAGATTACTGTGTGGACTGAGGATCTCCGATGTCAGTACAAACATTTGGAGGAAAAGAAATGACCTGTTGAAAATCCTTCACTCAAATTGAGCAAAATGGCTCACAAGACATGTGCACAGTATTTCACGTGCTCCTCTATGTCAACGAAAACAGCTGGTAAGGCAGTCTGAGACAGAGAAGAAGAGAAATCCTTGCATACAAACAACCAAGTCTTCTCCTCTCCTCCCCTCCTCTCCTCGTCTCCACCATCTGCTCCAAACCGCCCATTCCAGGTGCCAGAAGAGGTGGCAGCCATACCGCTGCACTTGTATAGTTATGCAAATGATCTCATGCATATTCAAATCATTAATTATGCAGAGTCCTCTTAGGGTATTGGTGGGGTACGAGGTTTCATACTGGGATAAAAAATATTTCGTCGCTGGCAGACACCTGCACGACTTGACCTTTGCAGTAGGGAAATGAAGGATTGTTTTCCTGGTTTGAAATACCGAAACGGAGGGGGGAGGGGTACTCAGAAAGAGAGTGAGAAAGAAAGAGAGAGAGAAAGATAGGAAGCCCCATGGGCTCTGACATACATTCAACTGACAGTGACAGATATGATTCTAAAGAAAGTGGTTTGTGGTACATTTATAAATCGAGGCAGCGGGGCAGATATTATCTCACTGCCTGTGACTCTGTGCCAATTACACTGACTGTCGGGTAAGTGATTATCCCCTTAGACCTCCCCGATGCACTTGGCACCTGCCTGAAACTATACTGATAAATGGATTTGTGTGTCATAAAACAATTGTCCCAGATCACCAGGAATATGGAGCAGTCAACTTGAGAAAGGAGGAAAAATTTTATAACGTGGAAAATACATCCGAATTATATCAAATCTTGAATTACTGGGCTGCTAGGGCTGCAACTAACGATTATTTTCATTGTCAATTAATCTGTTGATTATTTTCTCGATTAATCGATTAGTTGTTTGGTCTATAAAATGTCATAAAATGGTGAAAAATGTCGATCCGTGTTTCCCAAAGCCCAAGACGACGTCCTCAAATGTCTTGTTTTGTCCACAACGCAAAGATGTTCAGTTTACCGTCATAGAGGAGTAAAGAAACCAGAAAATATTCACATTTAAGAAGCTGGAATCAGAGAATTTTAACTCTTTTTTTTTTTTAATTACTCAAACCGATAGTAGACGATTAATTTAATAGTTGACAACTAATCAATTAATCATTGCAGCTCTAGAAACAAACATTAGAAAGATATCTAAATCTTGAATTGCACTTCAGTTTGAATAAAATAAGAATTGAGAACACCTACATTATTGCACTACAGAAGCAATGAAACCCCTCTTTATTGATTTCATAACTTCCAAGGCTAAGTATCAATGTGCATCATTTCTGAAGTCAGTGAGAGTTTTATTGTAGCTCATTACCTTGAACGTCTTGTCCATGGAGGCAGACAGCAGCAGATGACTGAGCTGAGGCACAGGACACCATTGCACCGTGTTGACTGGACCCCGGTGGCCTCCCAGGCTCATCAGAAGCCTCCTCGGTACCCCCGCAGCGCCGGGCTTGAGGGCAAGATATGGTTTTACTCTCGCCGACACATCTGAAAGAATTTGACTTTCCCTGGTCTGATTCCCTGGGACTTGCTCTGCTGTGTTCTCTGGGTCCACTGTCTCTACTGAAGTGGCAGGTCTCTGTCTCTTGGGGATGTACGGTCTGACACCAGATGGGACAGTGTGATGTCTTTTTGCTGAGTTCAACCCATCGGCAAAACTTTGTGGCATGTGAGTAAGAGTTAGCAGTGGTGAGATCTTCCCCTGAGTGGCAGATAAACTCAAAGGAGCTGCAGTATCTCTAAAATGTTTTTCTTGTGCTGTCCCGTCACTGCGATATTTTCTTTCAAAACAGCTCTGAGGCTGTGAATGTGGGTGTAGCGAAGAACTGCTTCTTTCTGAAACGTTGCCATGATATTCTAACACTGACCTGTCAGGGTCAGGTGTGAAGCTGTGAGGGCGGCTCGGTGTTACCGCAGAGGAATTACACACCCTGACTTCTTGGTTTTGTTTACAAGACCCAGTTTGGACAGAAGCTGATGCTCCCTCCTCCGTCTGAGCAAGGTAATCATCCTCTGGCTCTGAATCCTCGTAGGCCACTAATGAAGACATCTTGACATGATGACACCCTATAAAAAATAAGAGGACAACAGGTGAGATGTTAGTTAACCCATTAGAGGCCCAAGGGTGACATCTAGTGGTTGCTTGTATTTCTGCACCTAAAAGTATACAATAAGCTCAAATCTCTGAACAATTAGTTTGTTGTCCACAACAGATTAGAATTTCTCATGTATTCAAGCAAATTGCACCTGTTTTGGCACATGGGTGCAAAGAGTAAGTACAATTGTCTACAATTTGCACAATAACAACCTGCACATGTATTGCTGATCAAAACTGATGAGTTGACTCTCAGTGAAACTGTCGTCCTCTCCACAACTTCTAAACACTCCTTCATCGTTTGAGCCGTCACATGCAAAATTATCCATTCAATTATCAAAATCTGTCGGACATACATGCATATTCCATAAATCTCTATGACGTGGTGTTACGTACTGTGAGGAGGTATAATTAGCTGCTTTTTTTACTAAACTACAGCAGGTTCTTTCATTGTTTCAGGGTTTGTTTTTTGGGCATTTCTGTTCACTGTATATGACTTTACATGAAATATCAAAGGTGGATTTTCTATTTATAATACATGTAACACATAGCTACACAAATACATTTACTGTATAAACACACATGTGCATATCCTGTTTCTGTGTACTAGTATTTTACAGTACTTCCACGTAAACTTTGACCCACTGTTGAAATGGGAATCTAAAAAGCTCAGTGTGATACACAAAAGCATTCAGCTAGGCAAAACTGACATTCTGGTATAGTACAGTAAGCAATCAGTGTAAAGAAAGAAGTAGAACAAAACAGAGATTTGTATATAAGAAACATTTCCAGGGTTGAGTGTTGTGGTGAAAAAACATCTAAACATTTTGTCTCACAAGATGACAAAACAACTTTTAATTTTGGTGGCCAACTTACTGACACAATAACTAGGTTTTGAAGCATGAATTAGATAGAGAGAGAGAGAGAGAGAGAGAGAGAGAGAGAGAGAGAGAGAGATAGATAGATAGATACTTTATTGATCCCGAAGGAAATTTAGGCATCCAGTAGCTTAGACAACAAGTCCCAACACCAATACACCTTAGTAGTACATGACACATGAAAGTAATACAGAGTATAAAACAAAATATGAAATGTGCAGGAGAACTGTTAAAAAATAATATAGTGCAGGGTAAACAGCTGAGATACAGGACTATTTAAAGAAAAAGTGAATGTAGTGCAGAAAGTGATATAGTAATGGGTGATAAAATATAGGAGATATAGATATTAAGAAATGTCAGATATGGAATCTAATGCAGGATAAGAACTGAGGTAGAGTAGTTTTTTGTAGTGTATAGCAGCCAAGCAGGCATTTTATTTTGAAAGGGAAGGACAGGAAGATCATTTCCGTGAGATGAAGAATTTGAATTTAACGGTTAGTTAACGTCTTTTAGCATGACCGTTAGCTAAACGTTAACCTAGTTAACGTTACTTGGGTAAGTTGTCCTGTTAAATCCTTCTATCAGTCAACACAAAGCCAAAAGAGAAAGAGAGTAATAGCTAGATAAGTCAGCTAACTACCTCCGGACAGAGCACATTATCGTTATATTGTTTGTTAGTTGTCTTATAAATGTGAGTTAACTTACAGACAAGAGGTTAGGTTATGTGTCTTCACTGCCACCAATGTAGCAAAGTTAGCTGGCTAACGTTTAATAGTATAATATAGATAATAAAGCGTAAAGCCAGCAGCTACCTGGTGAATCTGCCTCTCACTGTCGCACCTGCAACCTGGACAACAATCCGTCCAAAATCACCATTACAGATTATGCCGAGGCTTCAAAATAAAAGTAATGTGTCGATTTGTCCAGTAGTGTCACTCTGTGCTTACGCGTAAAAGCTTTTATTTTGAAAGCTTCCGGGTAGAAGCAGAAGTGTCCCTTCCTTCCTTCTCTTCCGAGGTACAACGTGTATTCACAGTTAGTTTAACTCGTTTGTTTTCCTATTAAAATAAGCTGACAAAATATAGAAAATCTTCTGCGTATTTAATGCATTAAAAAGAGTTTTCAAGGTGGAACTTTTGCAGTCAGTAATTTATAGTGGAACTTTCAAAGTAGCTTGTTTTCCTGGGGAGGATTTGATCCAAACACACTACCTCACTCAGGCTGATGCGGCGGATGCGAGTTGTGAGAGAGTGAGCTGTCAGCTTTGTGTGGAGAATACTGAGGTATGCTGGCTTTTCACTTATTTAATCTTAACTTACATTAGCTACTCTGTTATTTAATGTCATTTTAATACTTTTATCATTTATGAAACACAAACAAATCTAGAGGTATTTATAATGTGATGATTAGCTAGCTCACAAGTTAGCTGTGGTATGTTCCCATATGGGAGTATTATCAACTGCGGAAGGAGATACAGTACTGTAAAGCTAGAGCAGATAAAACCTCAGTAATTCTGTTAACCTCATACGAGATGCTCCTCAGAACGTGTCATTTTCATTTATGTTATATATTTGGTTGGTAATGACTTTTAACACCTGTATTGCTGTTACCTGGCCAGTGTGAAGAAGATGACAGACTGTCAGGGAGCCAAGAGTCCAGCTGAGCTCTACGAGAAACTGACAGCACAAGGAGATGAAGTCAGGATCCTGAAGACGGCCAAAGCAGAGAAAGTAAGTAAACTTATAAACAAGTAGGTAGAAACAGTGATTTGACTCTGTGGGTTAGTTATTTAAAAACATTCCTCACGTACTTGCCAGTGGTTTAGCCTTACAGATAGTTTTGGTTTTGTTATATCTGCCATAACAATGTGATGAATCAATGCAATTTTGTTTGTAGGTAGGAGTGAGCAATATGCCGATATATATATATACCACGAGGTAATATGAATTTATCAGCAGAGACTTTTCCATACAGTTTATACTAGGGCTGACCTGAATACTTTGAAACTTCGACCACTGCCATGGTATTCAACCTCCAAATCACTATTCGAATGCTTGGTTGTTTTTTTTTTATTTTAAAAAACATTTTATATATAAGTTTATAATAATAATAATGTATTAATCCCCAAATAGCCCATGAAATAAGGAATCAACAACATTTCAACATTTATTATTATTAGTTATTCTCAGACGGACATCGCTGTTTGTTGTGTGTAGAGGTGCGTATATGTACAATAGTGCGGCAGCGGCACTAAATTCGAATAATAATCAAATAATCGCAGTGATTTTCAAATAGTATTTTTGCTTGGAATGCACATCCCTAGTTTATACCAGTGTATTAGATTAGACCACTGTGAGCAATGTTGCAAATCAGTAAGCGGGACTGTTTTATAGTCAGGTTAAATTTTGTTATGATTTTTTGCATCAGTGGGATGTCCTTTTATTCGTTAGGTATTTAATTTACTTCATTCCTGTCTAGTTATTTTTATATATATAGTTTATAAACAATACTACAAATGTCAATACTGTGATATAAAGTTACACACACTGTGACACCTCTAGCTTACAGCACTGAAAAGTGACATTTAAAACAAGTCAACCGCAACATCTTTTTTTCAAAAACAGTGTCCGTTTACTCTGGATAATCCACAGAACACGCTGTCAACAGTTTTCAGAGGGACTTTTTTTTTTCATAGTCAGGTCTGTGGATTTTCCACAGTAACCTGGACATTGTTTTTCCGTAAAGACACGTGGCTGTTGCATTATCAAATATATACTTTTTTTAATGTTGTAAGCACCACAAATTAAATTCCATTCACCTCAATTGTATCAAGGTGATGCAGAAATCTCAGAAACAGATATGCCAGCTGAAACCAAAACTATCTGCATGGCTTTGTATTTTGGGTGAAATGACCCTATCGCTTAAAACATAATGAGAATAGCTTTTACAGAGCCACGTGATTCTGTTGAGGTTTGGGCTTTCTCCTATCTGTGTGTGTGTTATCTGACAGACAGTGTTTGGGTTCCTCAGGCTGAAATTGATGCTGCTGTCCAGTTGCTGCTAAAGCTGAAAGTGGACTACAAACAGGTGACAGGTCGGGACTACAAAGCAGGCTGTCCGCCCTCAGAAAACTCTGTTGCCCCCGACAACGGGCCAGCGGCAGATGGTGCCGACGACGAAGACACGGTTGACCCATGGAACGTTTCCACCAGCAACGCCAAGGGAGTGGATTACGACAAACTCATAGGTACGATTCAAACGAGCTTCAAGCGTGGTTTTCACTCCAAGAGCTGAAATTCTATAGAAAATATATATTTTTAGTTTTTAACTTGGTTAAAAAAGGAATGTCAGTGATGTATTTCCAACCATACATGTGATTTAAAATATACTTTGTGTCGTGTCTTTCCTTAGTGAGGTTTGGCAGCAGCAAAATTGACAAGGAGCTGGTGGACAAAATAGAAAAAGTGTCGGGACAGAAGCCTCACCGCTTTCTACGAAGAGGAATCTTCTTCTCACACAGGTCAGCATCTTAGGAACTGACAATGTTTCCATCAGTGTCACCTCTTCATGTTTTCCTAATTCCTGACTTCTAGTGTATGGGTGTTTCACAAGTGTGGTGCATCATCTGTAGTCATTCAGAAATTCTCCAGTGTGTAAGCATAAAAATATTTCATTCAGATTTAAGATTTAAGAAGTAAAGCGGAAGGTGATGAGAGTTCACGGGGGCAATGACACATCAATATATCACTTTTCCTCTTATTGCTGTTTCTGGCAGAGATTTGCATCAGGTACTGGATGAATATGAGCAGCACAAGCCCTTCTACCTTTACACAGGCAGAGGTCCGTCCTCACAGGCCATGCACGTTGGTCACCTCATCCCCTTCATCTTCACCAAGTGAGTCTACATAATGTATTAACACCAAACAGCTGTCTAACTAAAGGCACGTTTAAGAGTTAAATCAGCAAGGCAACATCTCAAATTATGAGAATTAAGTTGGAACCAAAACTTACATCCTTGTTGCAGATGGTTGCAGGATGTGTTTGACATTCCTCTGGTGATCCAGTTGACGGATGATGAGAAGTACCTGTGGAAGGATCTATCGCTAGTAGAGTGCCACAACTTTGCTCTGGAAAATGCCAAGGACATCATTGCCTGTGGTTTTGATGTCAACAAAACCTTCATCTTCTCTGACCTCGACTACATGGGGTAAAATATGACAAAAACGATCTATCAGGCAGGGATGCATATATAAAATTCACCTTATTTTTTCACATAACAGCATTTTTAATGTGTTATTTTTCATTTATTTTCTGCAGTGAATCACCTGCATTCTACAGAAATGTGGTAAAGATCCAGAAGCATGTGACATTCAACCAGGTCAAAGGCATCTTTGGCTTTACAGACAGTGACTGCATTGGTGAGACAACTGATGACTAAGACATACGTAATGATTAAAAAATAAAGACAAATCATTCTTTGATTGCTTTCATAGTCAGACCAGCAGCTGAAAAAGTTTTCATTTTGATGTACAAAATGTGTTAGTGTAATCCTGTGTTCGTGAGTTTTTTTTACATTATTTCCTGATCCTGAAGTGTAACTGTGTGAATACCTTATTGGTTGTTCACGTTGTTTATTATTTTCTATCCATCCAGGAAAGATCAGCTTCCCAGCCATCCAGGCGGCCCCAGCCTTCAGCAACTCTTTCCCACAGATCTTCATGAAGAGAAAGGACATAAAGTGTCTCATCCCCTGCGCCATAGACCAGGTCAGGACAGCATTACAGTAATAGATCACACTACTACATACTAGCATCGTGTTTCACAATAACATGTGTTTGCATCTATCCTCTCGCTCCTCCAGGACCCCTACTTCAGGATGACCCGTGATGTAGCTCCAAGGATCGGCTACTACAAACCAGCCCTGATGCACTCGACCTTCTTCCCGGCCCTGCAGGGAGCGCAGACCAAGATGAGCGCCAGTGAAGCCAACTCCTCCATCTTCCTCACGGACACAGCCAAGCAGATCAAAAACAAGGTGCCGCTATTACTAGTTATTACTAGTCAGATTGATATTGCCTATGATTGCCTGACTGACCTGTGTAACCGTCACTCGCAGGTCAACAAACATGCATTTTCGGGAGGAAAAGACACAGTGGAAGAGCACAGGGAGCACGGTGGAAACCCAGACGTAGACGTCTCCTTCATGTACTTGAGCTTCTTCCTGGAGGATGATGAACAGCTGGAGAAGATCAGACAGGTGAGGGTGTGGAGAACGGGAAAAACAAATGATATCTTTTAAACTTTATTTCTTTTGTTAATCACGCTCTTTCCTCTGTTTGTTTTCCTTATTCTCTCTACGACTTTGACTCTCATTCTGCTTTCTGTATCTTCCCTTGTGCTCTGTTTATCATTCTTCTCTGCTCCCTCATGCTCCTCTTCAACTCTCTTTCTCCCACAATCTCCTCTCTACAGGATTACGCAAGTGGAGCTCTCCTAACGGGAGAACTAAAGAAGCTTTTGATTGAGACTCTGCAGCCAATAATCGCACAGCATCAAGAGCGACGCAAACAAGTCACAGACGAGATGGTCAAGGAGTTCATGACACCCAGGCCTTTAAATTTTAAAATGTAGCCTGCTAGAGCAACTGAGATGTCGAGGTTTAACATATCACTAATCTCAGTGCAAGATCAAATGATGAATCTTTTTTTTTTTTCCTTTAAGATTATTGTAATATGTAACGGGAAGATTTTCTCACACAGTTTGCATCAGGACTGGAGAAAAATGTAAAGCAATGGTGTGCTTCTCTATGTCAGACTCAGCATGGCATTGCCCTCGCCTTCATGCTAATTGTCATGCTACTTGTTAACTTCATTCTGCACCAAATGTACACGTCCGTCTTCATGAAGTGTTTGCGTTTGCAGCGCTGCTGTAACGGCACACGAGCCCCACTCCTCGTCCTGAAATCAGTTCAGGATGAATGACAATTAAAGCGGAGTACAAATGTACATTGTTGTAAAATCTGCTTACAACACAGCTGCACATCCACTTTGAAAAATGTGGTTTAGAAGTCTTATATTACTTGGGGGGGGAAAAACAGCCTTTGTATATGGGGTTAAGAGATAGGCGAAGTATGATAATAGGAGATACTGTATTTTATGAGAATCTCTGAAGAGTTTGAACACATACCAATAAGGAGGTTATCAGCGTCGTACTCAAAGGAACTAAAGCAGATGTATGTGTTATCAGCAAAAGGGAGTTAAGGTAACTCTTTCTCTAAGCATGGGAAGAGGGTTTCACTCATGCCCTAATCTCTAAATAGATTCTGCATCTACATGTAGACTCGCATGCTTATCTGTCGTCAGACCAGAAGCTGATTGGTTCAGATATTGGCTTATGCTCAGACTAAAAATGTAACTGTACTTGAACAACCAAAAACACATCCTTTCAATACACTTGTTTCTATGGTCACACAGGAAAACTGTCAGTATAAACACTCATAGGGAAGTGGTTCAGGTGTTCTCTGCAAGAAAAAGAATGAATGATTAATTCTATTTTACCACTGATATAATTGTGTTACTGCAACCCCAACGTGTATTTCAGATTTTTCAGTACTGATACAGTATAAAATGAAGTGAATAGAATGTGATGTTTTGCTGGAGGGACAACTCACTAAATATTCACAATTCGAACACATTTATACTAAAAAAATGTTGTCTTGCTGATGTTTTAAATCACTTTAAACTGGTACTAAAGGTACCTGAAGACCACTGCAGAAACAAACACTGTCAGCACCAGTTGTAAACTCCACAGAATATCTTCTATATATGAAACTATTTGCTTACTTATATACATACTTCATGCACAAATATTAAATATCAGTGGTATAGTATGCAGACGAACACCTGTGCAACTCCCCCAGTCAGGCGATTAATCGCGATTACTTGCAAATTAATCTCACATTTTTTATCTGTTCAAAATGTACCTTTAAAGGGAGATTTGTGAAGTATTTAATACTCTTATCAACATGTAGCTCAGTGGGTAGAGCGGGTCGTCCTTTAACCGCAAGGTTGGCGGCTCGATCCCCGGCACCTACAGACTGCATGTCGAGGTGTCCTTGAGCGAGACACTAAAGCCCAAGATGCTCCCCGGGTGCTTGCAGCAGCTCACTGCTCCTAAAAATACTTAGGAAGGGTTAAATGCAGAGGTCAAATTTCATGTATGTACCTGTATGTACTATGACAAATAAAGGTTTCTTCTGGGAGTGGGCAAATATGCTTGCTTTATGCAAATATATGTGTATATTTATTATTGGAAATCAGTTAACAACACAAAGCAATGACAATTATTGTCCAGAAACCCTCACAGGTACTGCATTTAGCATAAAACAATATGCTCAAATGATAATATGGCAAACTCCAGCCCAACAGGCAACAATAGTTGCCGAAAACTGCATGTGATTATCATAAAGTGGGTATGTCTGTAAAGGGGAGACTCGTCGGTACCATAGAACCCATTTACATTCACATATCTTGAGGTCAGAGGTCAAGGGACCCCTTTGCAAAAGGCTATGCCAGTTTTTCCTCGCCAAAATTTAGTGTTAGTTTTGAGCGTTATTTAACCTCCTTCACAACCTCCTGAAGATTGATTGCGTTAAATAAATTGGGGGCGTATATATATATATATATATATATATATATATATTGCTGGGTATCATAATCCAGTACTATAATTCCATCCATAACTCACACAATGACAGAATATATGACTATTTTAATCATGGGTTTCATACACTTTATGCAATAAAAACATCTAAAAGCAAAAATCCCATCAGATGGGATAAAATCTTAAACACTGGATTAATCCGTATAATACATCATCTGTTTATTACTTGATTTATAGTTTTGATTAATAATCTGAAACTGAAAAGTAACTACAGTTGTCAAAAACAATGTTAAGCACAACATTGGCTTCTAAAATGTATGAAAAGTTGCATAAAATAGATATACAGGTAGAGTACAATTACTGCAAAATTGTACAGTACTTGAGTAAATGTACTTAGTTACTTTCCAGCACTGGTTGCAGGGCTTTTTTTTATTGTTTCACCAAACTGCACAGCTGTGTGATGTTTTGGCACAGTGTATTACTGCACATAGCTCTGTAATCACTGTGTGTTAAAGCTGCAGTATGCGATGTTGGCGCAAATATGATTTAAAAAAGTTATTTTTAGAAAACGGCCGCTATATCGTGACAGTAGTACATGAAACAGGTAACCTGAGTAAAATCCTGTTCCTCTGTGTCCTACTGTGTCCTCCGGTGCTCCTAACGGCATCTGAAGGATTTCACCTACCGGAGGAAAACAAGGTCCGCTGTCCAGCTGCAGTCTATGAGAGACGGCTGTCAATCACTCACGAACTCCGACCAAACGGTCAAACTAGGCAGCGCTGATCAGATATGAATCAATATTCTGTTACTGTAATGACTATTTCTCTCCTCAAATGTTCTCAGAATCATCTTGTAGTTACTGTTTAGCTGTAAAATGAGAAAGTTTGTGACTCCGCCGCCATTGTAAAATCTGTTGAAGGAAGCCAAGTTCTGGTCACATGACCGGAGCACAGCCAATAGGGACGCTCTCTCTCTCTATCTGAAATTACCTCTGATTGGTCAAAATCTGCCGTCACGGGCTAGCTTTTCTAAACCCTGAAAACAGAGACATGATAAGGAGCAGAAGTCTAGTTTTCTCTCAGAACACTTGAATTACAATAATATGCTGAAAGGTTATTATGGAATTTTTGCCAAATTATGCCAAAAAGTTGTTGCCTACTGCCACTTTAAAGTCTCCCAGTTGGACAGTGATACATGCTGATGACTCTATAGCACCATGATGACGGTGACCGTTTCGAACTCTCCTCTGCGGCTCAGCCAATCGCAGCGAGGGGCGGACAGTTACCCGCGGAGGGGGGAGTTGTCTTCCTCCAAGTCATCCGATTGGGCTGCCGGTAAAAAAAATGGCAAACACGCTTCTTCTTTTCTACTTTGAACCTCCTCCTCCTCCTCCTCCTCCTCCACGGGTACAGAAATAGAAAGGTCTGGCAGTAAGAGGCACTTCTAGTAGTGCACTAGTGAGGACACATCAGCAAAAAACTCGTCACAGTCTGCTTAGCATCGTCATCTTTAGCCGTTAGTTTTTTGGTGGAATGGCATTGGACTTCGCTGCGGGCTGCATAGGAGGTGAGTTCACCAGCCTTTAGTGACTTTAGATAGATAACAAGTTGAATCTATCATTAGCCAGCTTCTTTTTTCCATCGTGAAGAAACACGTGGACAACTCATGTTGTAAAGTGAGAAGTTTCCACGTCCGATAAAACGTTAGAAACAAGCTAAACAAGACACTTTAAAATCCGAGATTTTCCGTTGGCTAAAATGTATGAAAAAATCCCCGGATGTAACGTAAAGCTAGTGACGTTACATTCCATACCTGCAGCTCCCACACAGGGAGTGGTGCTGTCATTCATGCAATAGCTTGTTTCGTGTGAATTAAACTTGCACACACCCAGCGAATATAATACAAAAAAAAAAGGTTTGTTTAATTGTGTATTAAGGTGTCTTATGTCGTCATCTTTTCTCATGATCATTCATCATCAGATATGACACCATTCTGCATTGTGAAATAAGCCCTACCATTTCTCGTTAAGGCGTAACTCTCCGGAGGAAAGGGCTACTACCTAAAGTTATGACTGGCAGACTTCCTGTAGCTCACACCAGTAAATCCAGTGAATCATCCCCTTAAAGCCTTGGGAATCTTATCAGCTGTTTTGTCTTTGCCCAAGGTCTCAAAACTACAGCCCAAACTACCCCAGATAGTCTCTCTTTAGAGCCCCGGGGAGATAAAAGGTCAGAGCCGTAGTCATAATATTACAGGAAGAAAGTCGTAATTTAATGAGAATAAAATCATACTATTTCAAGACAAAAAAGTCGTAATATTACAAGAATAAAGTCCTAACTTTACGAGAAAAAGTCGTAATATTACGAGAATAAAGTCATAACTTTACGAGAAAAAAAGTTTTAATATTACAAGAATAAAGTCATAACTTTATGAGAAAAAAAGTTGTAATATTACGAGAATAAAGTGATAACTTTACGAGAAAAAAATTTGTAATATTACAAGAATGAAGTCATAACTTTATGAGAAAAAAAGTCGTAATATTACGAGAATTAAGTCATACTATTTCAAGAAAAAAAAAGTTGTAATATTACGAGAATAAGTCATAACTTTACGAAAAAAAAGTTGTAATATTACGAGACTAAAGTCATAACTTTACGAGAAAAAAAGTCGTAATTTAATGAGAATAAAGTCATACTATTTCAAGAAAAAAAAAGTTGTAAAATTACAAGAATAAAGTCATAACTTTACGAGAAAAAAAGCCGTAATATTTCAAGAATAAATTCATAACTTTATGAGAAAAAAGTCGTAATATTACGAGAATAAAGTCATAACTTGGAAGAAAAAGTCATAATATTATGAGAAAAAAATCGTAATTTAATGAGAATTAAGTCAAGCTATTTCAAGAAAAAAAAGTTGTAATATTACGAGAAAAAAGTCACAACTTTATGAAAAAATAAGTTGTAATATTACGAGAATAAAGTCATAACTTTACAAGAAAAAAAAGTTATAATATTACGAGAAAAATTTTGTTATTTAATGAGAATAAAGTCATACTATTTAAAGAAAAAAAAAGTTGTAATATTACGAGAAAAAGTCGTAATTTAAAGAGAATAAAGTCATAATATTTCAAGAAAAAAAAGTTTTAATATTACAAGAATAAAGTCATAACTTTACGCGAAAAAAAGTCGTAATAATACAAGAAAAAAGTCATAACGAGAAAAAAAAAATCGTAAGACTATTTTGTTATTCATTCACTGATGCATACATGCTAAAGCCTGTCCCAATGCACGCTAATTACACCATAGTAATAACAGGAGGTGCATGTATAATTTATAACCATAAGTTCAAGACAAGTACATTAGAATTGCGATACACTTATGAATATCCATGCAACACCATTAATAAATAATTTGATTGAAAATAGGGATGCACCCATACCACTACCGGATCGGATATCGGGCCGATACTGACTCAAATAGCTGGATCGGGTATCGGTGACAACGGAGCCGATCTATTCAATTCAGTACTATGTTTATATACTACATACGTTATAAACTGGAAATTTAATTCCTAATTTCCCAATTTGTTGCTGCATTAAAAAGGTTTACACTTGAATTGTAGTTCATGTTAATTTTGAAGATTTTTTTTAACTAAGTCTGATGTTACCTTACACATAAAACAATGATCCCAGTCACTACCGGCCGATACCCAAAGCCGAGGCATCGCTATCGGGGTTGTCAGGTCACGGTCAAAGTGTGTTGCAGTTGGTGACCAGATGCCTCTGATGACTGTACCTCCTGGCTAACGGGTCCTAATATGACTCAATGTTGTATAATGGATCTTTGGCTCAGTCATGTCAAGGACAGGCCGCCGTCAGGCTTTCGTCACAGCCAGAGTACAGTGCAGTGACCAGCTGATTACGGTGCTCAGTCTCGGGGGGGGGGGACGGGCTGTTTGCTGTCCAGAGATGAGCCACTTGATTATGAGACATTCATTTGTTTTCTAATCATAATTAGTATTTTAAAATGTGATTTTTTTCTTTTAACCTTGTTTTCCAGGTGCTGCTGGTGTTTTGGTCGGACATCCATTTGACACTGTGAAGGTGGGTGTCTGTTCCATCCTCTGCACTATTTACTCATGTTAGGCAACGGCATGATTCAGTACTTTGCTGTTAAAGTGTTGTAAGTCAATTTGAACCCAGATAATCTGAGTCAGCCTACAATAGGAACGAGACAATTGAGCAAGAGGATTGGGACAATGATTACTGTTGTATTACTATTATTATTATTATTATTATTATTATTATTAATAATAAAGACATACTTTTGTTTTAACTAAGGATGCACCGATACGGGTTCGGATATCAGGCCTATCAATAATAAATAACAATTCAGTTTATTTCTATCTATGTATTTATTTGTTACACTTTGTCTTACAAGGTTAGGAAAGCAATGTTTAAGTCAAGCCTGACGTTTCTTCATGGAACGTGTCCACAACCTCCGTCTTTTCCACTCTTCCCATTCATTATCTATGTAAGCAGCCGTACAATGCATTCTGGTAGTGTGGCGGCATAAAGTTGAGGTCCAGGCTACTTAATGCAAATCACGGGCGTACGACGCGACCCGCCGCCTCTGGTAACTCCCGAGAAACTTTTAAACTAACAGTCGTCGATCCAAAATAAAGACAGACTTAACTACATGGCTTATTTCTTGCATAAAATGTTTTCAGAAAGAAGAAAGTTTTCAAACGAGCAGCAGCCCACGAGGGAAAGCGTTCGTCCAATCAGGTGCCGAGTGCCTTGTGTCTAGTGGCAGCCCATCAAGCGTCCAATGCTTGGAAGCGAGGCGATCTCTCTCGCGATAAAAAAAACCGCCCCTGTGGACATGTACCATAACACATACAAGAATGATCCCAGTCAGTGAGGCATACAGCTCATTAATTAAACGCTCGTATCGGGTCGGTACTCGGTATCGGCCGATACCCAAATCCCAGGTATCGGTATCGGTACTGAAAAAGTCGGATCGGTGCATCTCTAGTTTTAACTCATGCAGATCATGTTTTATGTTGTGTATTTCTTTAATTCTAAACAGATCTTTATTCACGTGCCATGACGTCCCCCCTTCAGTATTTGTCAGCAACCAAGTGCTATATACCGTATATAAAGTATTGTTCTGAACTTCACACTCACTCACTATCAGAGGCTATTTAGGGGCTTCAGTTACAGCCATTTGTCTGATTAAATGCAGTACTCCTTGTGGCTTAAAGCTATTCGCAAAATTAAATGGTGAGTTTTTTACTTTTAGGATTTCTGTAAATGATTCCAAACACTAACTTTGTTTGCTTTGAGTAAATTGACGTCATAAATCATTCACTTAATTTGTTTGAAAAGGGGAAGGTTAGTTTTTATGTAGCCTTTAGGTAGCACACAATTGTTTGAAGTTGCCTCCGAAGTGGATGCATACAGAGATGGTTAATGGTTTTGGTTGTAGCTCTTTTGTACTTTGCTTTTAATGTCATTTCTTCCTGAGCTGGTGTGTTGGGGGGGCTGTCTTTAACAGCAACAGTGTCACTGTGTTGTAGATGAGAGAGAGAAATAAACAACCTCTCCATGGAAATGTGACCTATAGTAAGTATGGTCCAGGTCTTTTTTTTCCCTCTCACCCAATGTCTTGTCTTGAGCTATAAAAATAAAAAGCACAGAAGACATTTAGTTTTTTATACAACTTCATTCTCCCTCATGTTGTACCCCCCCCCTAAGCATATTTTTAGTTTTTTTTTTTTTACCCTGAAAAGAACCATTTCAAAGCTCTGCCTGCTTGTTTCCCTTTAAACCTGTATTACAATATGTGGTTCTGTAGTTGTTGTTTTTGTGGCCCTGTTGTTGGCTCTGTTACTCTGTCATACGACTCTAACATGAAGGCCGTCAATCCACAGGTGAGACTTCAGGTTCAAAATGTGGACAAACCTCTGTACCGTGGGACATACCACTGCTTCCAGTCAATCGCACGCCAGGAGTCGGTAAGTTTCTTGTAAATGCCTCTTAATGTCTTCCTCATAGAAATAGAATAGATGTAGAATGCACATTGAACTGTGGTCATTTGACTAAACCAGGAGTCAGCAACCTGCGGCTCCGGAGCCACATGCGGCTCTTTAGTCCCTCTCCAGTGGCTCCCTGTGGGGTTTTAAAAATGGAAATGAATAACTGTTTTTTTGTTTACATTTTCATTTTTATTTATCATTGTTGTAGGTCTATGATACGACGGAGTATTAGGGCCACATTGAGGGAAAAAAATCAATCTGAGATTTCGAGAATAAAGTCATAATATTACGAGAAAAAAGTCGTAGTATTATGAGAATAAAGTCATAATAATACAAAGTAGTAATTTTACGTGTTATTTTCTTTTTTCTCGTTAAGTTATGACTTTATTCTCGTAATATTATGACTTTATTCTGGAAATCTCAGATTTTCTTTCCCTCAATGTGGCCCTAATACTCCGTAGTACATTTGCACTTTGGCCCTCACTGCATTAGACTTATATACTAAATATTTATAGTATATACTGATAGCAAAGGTTGCTGACCCCCGGACTAGTACAAAAGAAAATGGCGATTGTTGTTAGTTGTTATGGTGACAACACACATCAGTAAAGTGCTGAATTGACATCTGTTAAAGACAATTTATACTACCTTCTTTCTTACATACTTGTAAAAGGGACACACTACACACACACACACACACACACACACACACACGCACACACACACACACTGTGCGGTCCAGTACCCATACTACCATACTATTTAGTATGCCAGAAAATGTCAAATGCAGTATGCCAAAAATACCAGGATGTCCTACTACATCCGGTCGCATTTTGCAGTATGCAAGCCAGCAATGGCTATTCTACCCTATGAGCAAGAGGGTCAAAGTTCAAGGAGCAATGTTATGATGAAGTAGTATGTCCCAATTGTATGCATACTGCGTGCAGCAGTATGTACTTTGTAAGAGCAGCTGCAGTGTGTACTAAAAGTATGTGATTTGGAACGTAGCCACACACTTGACGCCGACGCTGTTGTTAGCTCGCTACAACTTGGTGTAATTGCAACGCTACACATAAAAATGGCCGCCACTCTGTCTGACCGCCCTGCTACCGTGATTTGAATGGGAATGTCCGTCCTACTCCTATTCTATTTCTATGGTTTTACTAGTTTATATACTTTATTTCTTAGGATGCATTTAATCATATCATGGCTGTTAAATGATGTGTGAGTCTTTCACCATGTGCTGTCTACCAATTGCCAACAAATTAAAGTATCCAGTTACAGTCCCATCTCTAAACATGATCAGCCAGCATGTTCCTAACATGGGGTGAGAGGAGTGAGAAGGGTGAGAGGGGGTGAGAGAGGGTGGAGGTGTGTCAGTTAACCAGGGTCAGTGAGGACCTTATTTCTGCATGGGCTAAATAAAGCTTTGGACACCGTGCCAGTGAGCTGAGTGGAGTATGCTTGGTCTCAGTGAATTCCTCGAGGCTGTTTCCACATGGAGGTAATGGATTGTATTCCTCCTACGGTGCAATATGAAAACGTCTCTCTATTTGACTTTGACTGGCCACACTTTCATTCCCTCTGCTACAATAACTTATAACACTTGAGCTTAATTTGAAGGAATTTGTTAAGTAATTAAAGGGAGTAATTCAGTAATTATTAAAAACTTAACTTTTCATACCTGCTGCTCTGTAGAGATGCAACACGATGTTGTTCCCTCACCGGTCCCAGTAATCTGTCTTTGTGTCGTTAGATGCTCGGTCTGTACAAAGGCATCGGCTCTCCGATGATGGGCCTGACCTTCATCAACGCCATAGTCTTTGGTGTCCAGGGCAACGCCATGCGTAAGCTTGGCAGAGACACGCCTCTCAACCAGTTCCTAGCTGGAGCGTCTGCTGGAACCATCCAGTGTGTCATCTGCTGCCCGATGGAGCTGGCCAAGACGCGCATGCAGCTGCAAGGGACGGGAGAGAAGAAGTCGAAGAGGAAGCTGTACAAGAACTCCCTGGACTGTCTGGTGAGAATCTACAACAAGGAGGGAATCCGAGGCATCAACCGCGGCATGGTGACCACCCTGCTGCGCGAGACACCGGGCTTCGGCGTGTACTTTCTCGCTTACGACATATGGACCCGTTACCTGGGCTGCGAGCCAGAGGATCCTTACATGATCCCGAAGCTGCTGTTCGCCGGCGGCATGTCCGGCATCGCCTCCTGGATCTCCACCTATCCCGTGGACGTGATCAAGTCGCGTCTTCAGGCGGACGGGGTCGGCGGCGTCAACAAGTACAGCGGCATCATGGACTGTGTCAGACAGAGCTTGAAGAAAGAGGGATGGAGGGTGTTCACGCGCGGGCTCACGTCCACTTTGCTCCGCGCTTTTCCAGTGAATGCCACCACGTTTGCCACTGTGACTCTATTTTTATTGTACATGCGCGAAGGAGAAGAGTGTAGCATTCAGGACTCTGAGCCGCCGTCCGTCCAGCTGCAGCCTCTGCAGCCACAGACGCAGCCAACCAGCATGTGAGCATCACTACAGTCATCAGTCATACTACATAGTATAGATGAAATACGCAGCTTAATGCAGGTCTATGATCTGTTGACTGGTGTCCGTAACGAGAAAGGTGAACTGATCCTAGGCCAGGTGACCACATGTATTATTTAAATAATATATATTTTAAGATAAAGGCTGCACTTGTAAATATGGTTAAAAGTCCTCGGTTTTTGTACACTTTCTTTTTTTTTTAGTTTTAAGTCATTGAGGAAACTTAACTGTTACAAGAGTTACTGTAACGCACAGTGACAGTTACAGATGTTCCTAACATCTGGAGTAAAAGAAACACTTTGTCTTTAATGCTGTGTTCAGGTCATAATGGAGTATGTTAACAACTGGTCTCCACTATTAAGACATGCCTAAACTTGTATTCAATGATAGTTATTGATTACCAAAAACAGGCTACAAAGTTTGGCATGTTTTTGAACATGAACGCATTTTTACTGTTCCTTTTTGCAAACATCAATCAGTGAAATTAATGTGATTTTTAAGATAATTTTAATAATGTAATAATGTTCTCACCGTGGTGTCCAGGTCGAGACTATTTATCTCCACAAAGTGTGAACACAGCATTTCAGCATTTTATCGTAATTGTTACAAATACAAAAGAAAGCCTTACACATGTAGATATTGTTGTATTATTTTTCTGAGGTCAAAATCTTGTGTGTAGTTCAACCTTCCTATGAGAGGTCATAGGAATGTGATTCAAGGTGTGGATGCTGCCTGAGGTTTTAATTGGTAATTGGTCGTTGGCCCACTGCAGTATGACATAAACATGGTTTAGATACAAAATAATCACGTGTAATAATTTAATTTAAATTATGTGACACAATCTTTGTCTAAATCTGATACCATTTTTAATCATTTGTTGTGGACAGTCGTACAGTGTCCAAAGAAAGCACCTTATGGTATGATATTAAGCACGTGTACGGTTAAAATCAGATTTTAAACTTTACAATAGATTTTATAGTTTGTATTTTCCCCGCTAATATAAGATGCTGTTACAGTGTCGAGCAAAGCTGATAGCTTAGTTGTTTAAAAGTGGGCTTTTTAAAAATCCAAAATGTATTTTTACACCTTGCGCTCCTCGTTGGTGGATGTGAGGCACAAAACTTAGCAGGCTGCACATCCTCCACACGGGGAGACTTCATGATGTCAGACCAGTTCTGTACACACCAGCCTGCGCCACCTACAGGCAGAGGAAGTGATAGCTCCTGAGATTTTAACACGTTGAGCTGCAGATTTGTGTGTGTTTAAGAAGTACATTTCTATTATTTATGTCTCCAAACATTTATGCACCTGTAATGACATCTGATCAGAGACACAAGTGTTATTTTTTTTAGAGAAATAGTCACTTGTTAAGAGCTTACTATTCTGCCAAAAGGACCCCTCTGCTTCCCTCTCAATATTAACCAGGACCGAGGGCACACAGCGTCAGTGACCTCTGTACTTTACCCAGTTAACAGCTGACAGAGTTCACAAATGTTTTACATTTTTCAGGTTTAAACTGTAACATATCAAACATTGAAACTACAGTTGTGCACAAGAAATGCATTCATAAACCTACCTGCAGGTGACGCAAGTATCAAAATTGTTGGAGCTATTAACTTTCCTTGCACATAGATGACGCACATCTGCAGTTTTAAACTGCTGCTGTTACTTTTCTCATCAATGAGTGGCTGATGTTCAGACTGGTCTGAAACAGCTTTGGGGTTGTCCAAAGACATAATGTTGTACATACTGTGGATATGGTGGTTTTTTTTGTTTTCATGTCACCCTTTACAAAGGTGTGAAATCTCTGTAGGCTTTAGGTTTTCCTTTAAAGGTTCTCTATTCGATATCCAGAGCATTTATATAGCAGCAAACAACTATTTGTGATGTAAAGATGTAGAGAATGAAGTCGCTCTCCCTCTGTGTGGGTTGTAATCAGAGCTTCTCTGTGCTTTGTTTACATTGCCGGACCGGCTGTGCGTGCCTTCTGTGCATGTGAGCGTGCCCCACTGGCTAGCTCACTGCCGCCGCTCTGCACTGCGCTTACACAGCGGTTACAGCTAATAACGCCGTCCCAACCAACGGCATCGTCGCGGTTCCTTCTCAGGTTAAAACTGTTAGCTCGGTCAGCATAGCGGCGCCATGTTGAGAGCCGTTGAGAGCCAATAGAAATGCTCTGAATGTCGCGTTCAGCTCCTTTGATTACAATTACAATTTCAAGTCTTTAGTTCTCTATTTTGTCCGGGTTCGTCTGACTGTACCGGTGGATGTTGCATGTTGGTTAATATCTTTGTAAAAAGGGGCTGCTTTAACTGTCTAATGTTGCCTTCATGTTCTGTGCTCGTTTATGTACGATATCTTGCACCAAAGCAGCATGCTACACAGTGTAGTTCTTTGAGAGAATGGTTGAAATAAAAATCTAATTTTTTTTCTCATGTTTTCTGACAGACATAGTTCTTGGTGCAGCTTTTACCACAATATGTTGTGAGAATGAATGAATGATTTGTTTAAAGTGGGTGTTCTGTCAAAGAAATGAAAGACTGACCTCTCGTGGTTACAGACGGTATCACAGGTTCTGCTTACGTTTGAGGCTCGAAGCAGAATCATTCAAATCTATCAGGGAGAACACAAATACTTTGTGACACTAAAGTATAAAAATAGCAGTTTATTAAAGCACTTTGCTATCATATTATTTACTTCTTTCAGATTGGATTTGTAAACAAATGCATCCATTATTTGACAAAAATAATAAGTTATTCAAGTTATGATCGCAGTATTGCCTCAACACCATCTCACAGGATTAGTGCCAGTACATGAGTCTTAAGGAAAACACCCAAATGATTTTCTTTAAAAAGCAACATAACATAAATAGTAGGCCTTATATCAAGAAACCCTGGTATGGAATGGTGCTCCCCTTCAACTTATTGTGCAAGAAGGTTGAATAAATATCCCTCATTGAGATACAACCTCAGATTGATCAGTTACTGTACGTAGCATCGTTCATCCTCTGGTCCCTGATGAGACTGAAAACAAAGAAGTACAGCGAAAAGAAGAGAAAGTAGTGGGTAAATAAAAGGAATAGTTTTCAGATTGTGGTTTTCCTACAGTGTTTCTCTCCCTCGCTGCTAGCTGGTTTTCCCAGATTTTGATGTGTTCATGAATGAGGAGGCACAGGAGTAACGCAGGAAGCGGTAGATCTCCTCGGCTCTGGGTCGACTCATGCAGCCTCCCTTCTGTATGGCTTCAATGGAGCTGCAGGAGGGAACAAAAGAAGTCGAGAGGAGATGTTATACTGTGTAGACAAGAGGGGAAAGAAGATATCTGCTCTCACAGTATATATACACACACTTCCTTTACCTGTTTATGAGTTGTGCAATAGACCTGAAGTTGTTGCTCATGCTGAGGGCGTGGACGTAGTTGACCGAGGGCATGCCCATGTAGAGCTGAAAGGCCTGCTGCCTGTGCTGCCCTTTGACCTCCAGCGGCACGGCGATGCCCTGACCTTTACGCTGCTCCAGCCGCGCCAGGTCTGCCAGCAAGGCGGCGCTCTCTTCGGCGCCATCACTCCACAGCAAGCGCACGCCGGTACGCACCAGTGCCGTCAAAGTGCTGTCGTAGTAACGCGTTCGCTGGAAGGGACGTGACGCCTCGCCTGTGATGTTGAATCATAAAGAACAGAAGCATTTAATGTGATCTTAAATAGTCAATCAAATTGTTGTGTAAACCACTGGTTCCCAACCTGGAGGTCTCGACCCCCGTTAGGGGTCATCAAAGCTTCACAGGGGGTCACGAGGCCTTCTTGATTTTAAGGGGTGTAAGACAACTTTTTTTTTTTTTAAATATATAGTTTGCCTTTATCTCAGTATTTCATTCATTTCTGTGAAGAAAACTAAATGAAAATGATATTTTTAAAGTTTAGATTATTATTTAAAATATAAACTTATAACAAATCTCACATGATAAAAAAAAATACAGATAATTGTGTTAAAAGTCCATAAAAATAACAGGAAAACTCCTCTCTGATACGATATTCACAGGAAATTAAATAATCTGCTCAAAATTCATCCAAATGGCTCGTTTAACACAAACTTCCTGCAGTTATTGCGTTCACTATTTGGGTTAATTGTACAGTTTATCAGTTGTTCTGTACGGTTATTATTATGCATTGAATATAATCCATAAAATATATCTCTTAGTCAGAGGACCTCAGTTTACTCAATGATAGAAAGGAAAGAGGTTGGGAACCACTGGTTAACTATCAAAACTGTAATCAAAATACACAGTAACATATTCAACTAAATGTGTCTTTTGGTCAACATATGAAGCGGCTGACTGACCTGGCTTGGTTCGGTCCTTCTCCACTATCAGACAAACACGCTCAAACAATCCCTGCAAGCCGTTCACTCTTTCAGCCAACCGCTTCCTGTTCTGCGCCGCGGCCAAGTCCGACTGGCCGTGCCTCTCCACCGCCGTGCGGTTGCTGACGATGAAGTAGCTGCCGTCCAGTGAGCAAACGTGCACAGTGGCTGCGTGGCGCTGACGGAGGCTGGTCATCAGCTCCGCTCCACCGCTGATGCAGCGACTGTCCACCAGAATGCAAACAGGCCCGGATGGAGCACTGAGTGATGAGTCCTGTGCAGCGGATGCTGGTGGAGCTGAGGAGGTGGCAGGGAGGGCCTGGACCTGGAGGAAAACCACAAAGTTCTACTGACTTCTATGTATGTTTTAGCGACTGGTTTAATAACTCCCTTCTTTCTACGTCTTACCTTCACACACACACTGTATGACTCTATGGACAGATGTGTGTATGTGTGTCATCTTTGCTCGTACCTGGGGTTGTTTCATGGAGGATAACAGCAACTCTGACTCTGCAAAGTCCAGTTCGTCTGAGAGCAAATGCTGATTTTCTGTCCTCTGGCGACACCTGCAGGAGAAATAAAATGATGCTCTAGTGGTTGATGAAAGTTTGCAGTGGCAATTTTAAACTCTTTTTAGAGGTGCTCAAGCACACCTACATTTCATCTCAGCACCTCTAAAAAATAATTATCTAACCCTCTGAGACCCGCGGGATTGCGGGCGTTAGTCACATACTTAAGGTATGTGAATGAAAATGGGTTCTATGGGTACCCACGAGTCTCCTCTTTACAGACATGCCCACTTTATGATAATCACATGCAGTTTTGGGCAAAAACTATGCAGTTATTTGTATGCAGTATAATATACAACGGGATAACATTTAATGAGAAAAGTTTATCTACAGGAGAATAAATATTTGAAAGCAATACAGAATGACTGAGAGCAATACTGCATTATATTCCATTATGTTTTTGTTAATATTTTGAATTGTCACCTGGTGCCTGAATTTTGTGTGTATGGTGGACATTTCCACCATAACTTGATGCAGAAACAGCAGAAATTGGTGCATAAAAACTCACCAGAATGCAGGAAATGAAGTGTTTGGTGCTCAAAACTTTCTTTCCCCATACCCCGGGTTAGTATGTCCCCCCCCTCAATGTTGAAACGAAGCCTACGCCCTTGACTGTACACATGTCACATTCACCTTTAGGGGGGTTGAACCCCCCTAAAGGTCTGATCCCTGAATGGTTGTGTGCTACCACATGAGAATTTCTTTACCTCTCCTTTTGCTGGTCTTCACTCACTGAGCACCTCTGTGCCTTGCTCAGCAGTGAGACCTTGGATGCTATGGTTGAAGATGAGGAAGAGGAGGAGGAGGGTTTCTGCTGCTGTTGTAGCCCGCTGGGCTCCGGCTGTACCGCCTTTGGCCACAAGGGGGCAGCAACACCCCCTCCTGTTGCCACACTTCTCTTTTTACCAACTTCCTCTGTCTCCTCCTCACTAGAATCATGAATGCATATGACACGGGCGCGCTTGTTTTTCACCCCAGCTCTCTGCTCTGGCGGAGCTCCAGCTGTAGCCTCAGCGCCGGCCCCGGCTCTGGCTTTGTGCAGGAAAACACGCCGTCTGGTGGCGTACTGCCTCCGCCCCTCCACGTAGGAGTCCTCGGGCATAAGTTCAACGTCTTCGGCCTCCTCTTCCTCGCTGCTCTCCGCCTCCTCGTTTCCCACCACGAAGCTGTCCTCTGCATATGTCTCATCCATCTCAGGAACCTGGAACCCAACGTTAGGAACACGGACTGGAGTCAATCATTACACTAAAAGTTATCTGAACTACTTTATATTTGGTTTCTTTTTAAGTCAAGGTTTTTTATTTGCATTGAGTAAAGAAAAGATATACAGTTTACCTGAGAAAATATGTCCATGTTGTGATGATTTCTGTAGGACAGTTTGAACTTTCCCTGGACTGCAGGGCTTCTCACCGACTTCAGGTAAACACCTCGCATCTCGGATTCTGTTATAGAGGGAAACAAACAGGAAGTGTAAATGTTACGGCACAATTCCTTCAGCCAACTGAAATAAAATCCACTGAAGGTACAATAAAATCACATTTCTTGGAATAAACATGTTGCACCATTCAGTCCCTGGGAGACGTGTGTGTTGTCGACCACGAAGCCTTCAAGAGAGTGGTTCTGATCTTCTCCATCCTCTTCATCAGAAGACACGTCTGCCCCCTCCTCGTCCGACAGCTCGGCTTCCTCCACCAGGAACTGGCGCCCTTTTCGACACACGGGGTGCTGAGAAACAAACAATTGGAAAATGTCAAGTTTGACAAGATGCTGAAGGTGTCTGCGACAGATATTTATAGACTTGACATTTTTATGGAAGGAGGAAGGTGTCATTTTGGGGCAAAAAACTGGTCTGAAATATGTTATGGTTGCATTTTGTGTTATTACAATGTGACAACGTGAAAGTGGTCGAATTATCACCCAAATCTGCAGCTTTACGGCTCTATAGCGAGTTTCAGCTCATTGTTTAGCTCTCCGGCTCACAACTTTACGGTTTTGGTTTTGGACTAACTAAAAAGTCAAAGTACACGTCAAATATTTTTTTCCCAAAGATGGCTCCTGTCATTTCAGGTAGTTCTCATCACGCTGATGTTTGTTCAAGTGTTGGTTTGTAAGTTTGGTTTTAATTAGTTATTTGATGCTATAAAAAGGGGGTGCAACGTCATGATTGACAGCCGGAGGCTCGGGAATTGTACGAGAGGAGTTGTAACTTTCCATAACCGTCACAAGTCTGTCAATTTGATCATAAATGTAGTTATAGAGATATTATGGTTAGTTGTTGTGTCTTTCTAGCCAAACAGCTACTGTGGTGCTAACGTAGCAGCTAGGTGGCTAACGCTAGCAAGCTGGCTTGACTGGGTGTGTGGGCGGGACCTCGATACCGCGGCTCCAACCCCCCCGATCAATACTGCTCAGACTCTGGCTCCAAATGACGTCAAAATGTCAAGATGGCAGCTCCCTTATCCGGAATATTTTGGCTTCACTTTTGTACAGTGGAGACAGTATATATACGGTCTATGGTAGAGACCAAAAAAAGAACTAAAGCAGAGTGAATATTGGACTTTGCATTCATCAGGTGTCCAGAAAACCGACTCTAAATGAATGACATGTTGCTCTATAACTGCTGGATGTGTAGATAAGTTTGCCATATCAACTGTAAAGGTGATAATATGTCAGTGTTGTTACTCCAGGTATAAAGAATACACTCATACACTACAAATCATATACAGTACATTTCTGCACTAGCAACTCATTCAGCTCTAAACCAGAGCTGTGTTTGTGTCTATATTACACAGGTGCCTTTCATCGCACGCAGCGATATGAAAACCTGAGAAATAAATGAAATGATTGAGATTCAGATCACAGCGCTCCGCAGAGCCATCTGTTGTCACACAGACCTTGGCTTTGCCTTGTTGGACTCGTTGCCTCTCAGCTCCGGGTGCTGTTGTGGTTCTGCGTGACACAGACTCATTCTGGAAATCATCATCAGAAAGAGCGTCGCCCTCCATTTCATCAGACTGGGGGGGGGGCGAGGAGAACAGATTAGTCAAATACCGTACACCGTTAAACGCTCTATGAAGCTGCATAGTATCGAACCATTAGGACTTGAGGAGATTATTCTAAGTAATGCACGGAGTGAAGGTATTTAAATCAAATCGGCTGTGTTGAACAGGTTGAATCATGTGATGTAATTTACCGCTAATGAAGAAAATCTTACAGTATTAAGTGCAGCGGCGCGTTTCCTCCTCACAACCAGCGGTGAGTCCACATCATCACTGGACATCTTTGACTAGCAAGAGACAAAACGTGTTACATTTCACATACATACACGTTACTTGTAAGCAGTGCAAGTTATGTGATTCTCATATATATATTTATATATATATATATATTTATTAAGATGCTCAGACATTCCAGGTACAAATGCTTGCAAGCTGGTTGCCGTGACAACTGCAGCAGGTGCCTTTGAAGTGATGGACAGAGGCAGCGTGAGCCGTCTGAATCAGATATCTCCCACACAGAGGTTGAGCCGTGATTATTATTTTACTGTGTATTTATAATGAATATACAAAGATTATGACCATATTTTTTTATATTTATCTCATTAATCTTATGAAAGGAAAAAATGTGTATATCAACTTGAGAATTGATTAACGGTCATAAATGTGAATATTGTCTTCTGTGATAATAAAACTGTTTATCTTTTGGACTGAAATCATCACCATGGGCTCTGGTGATGGGCATTTTACATCATGTCCTTTAGACCAAATGATTAATCTAGCAAACAATCAGCAGATTAATAAAAATAATAAAAGATTAACAGCTCTAATATCGACAGGCAATGCTCACCACGTCCGGGGACCACAGGGGTTTGACCTTGTTCTGATGTCTTCTTTTATGAGCCACGACTTCATCCTCACTATCACTGTTGCACTCCACTAACAAAGAGGAAGGTGAGTAAGAGTTAGAAAAATGCAGAGATCTCTACAGCAGCAAGCTGGTATGACGTAGTTGGTACCAATGGATTCATTAGGTTTTCTAGTTTCATGACAGCCCTGTTAGGAATCCTATTTTTTGAAAGGTAAACAAACCTGGAGGAGGAGGAGGAGGAGAGTTCTCCTCCAGTCGTCTCTGTTTGAAGCTGGAGACTAAAGACGGGGTGCGAGACCCGGCGCAGCCAGGCATGAGCATCCGCCTCGCTACTGGTGATGTGATCGGAGACGGGAGCGCAACACCTGTAGACACCAAATGCGACGCCAGAAGAGAGGACGTTCCTCTCTTCCCGTGCTCTGGCAGCATCTGTGGTGTAGATACCTTGGAGTCACTGGACTGCGGAGGGATTCTGGGTCTGTGGAAGCTGTTGTAGGGAGTGGAGGAGCTGGAGCCGGCCGGCAAAGGCGCCGTAGAGGTGGTCAGCTCTTTAGGCTGCAGAGAGGTCGACATACACGGAGCAGCATCTTCTTCCGCTTCGTCAGAGTCCTCCAGTGAATAGCCGAGGTCAAAGTTGACAGAGTAGTAGTCATGTGAGCTGTCTATTACAGGTTCACTCGGTGCTGCTGCTGTGTGTTTTCTCTCTGCAGTGCTCGAGGTATTCAGCTCGGCATGTGGAGTATGAGTTTTGTGCTTTGTGCGTGCTAAATCATCTGTGTGCGCCGTGTATAATCTACGTGCGCTTTCAGCTGTGCGTGTAGTGCTACGTGGGTTTGTCGGGGTATGCGTGAGTAAAGGCATCTTTTTTGTGCTATTAGCAATGTCTCTGGCGCTAGGGGATGTCCTGGGCGTGACACCAGGAGTGGGGATGTCTGGGATGGACATCTGCAGGAAGGCCTCGTCATCCCCAAACAGATCCATGCTCTCGTCCATCTGAGTTCTGTCATCTTGCACACCACCATGTGTTTTTATTTCCTTGTACCTCTCCGCTTCCTCGCCAACACATTCCTCATCTGTCTCCTTGCGGTTATCTGTTATATCATGATTATAATTCACATCTTCTTCCCCAAAGACCTCGTCCCAGGTCGGGCTGTTTGCTGCTACGCTGACGCTCTGCTGCTGCTCCTGACGAGGCCCTTTACTGTCCTCTGAGTCCGCCCTCGGGGGGGCATCGTCAGCGTCGCTCATCATCACCTCATCGTCGTCATCGTCGTCCACATCCAGCGTAAAGCTGACCTGGAACGGCGGATGAGGCCTCTGAGGAGAGGGAGGAAGTGAAGGAGCAGCCACGTCGGCCTCTAAATGGACAGGCGGTGACGGTGGAGATCGGGACAGGAGCTCCGCCACGTTGGCCAGGATGACCTTCAGACTCTGATCTCTCCCCGGGAGGAGTTTAGCAAAGGAGGGCGGAGGTGCTGAATCCCGTTTAGGAAGGTAGAACATGGCCTGAAGTTCCACATCTTCATCTTCATCAATCTTTGTGATCGACTGTGAAGTTTGGTCAAAGTTTACAGGCTCTGATCTCATGACATCCTCATCGATAATGGCACAGTCGTCATCCATGTCAGCTTCTGGACAGTCGTTGTTTGAGGGACGAGGAAAAATCACCTCAGGTCCTGGGTGATCTGTGATGTCATCATAAGGCGCCTCGGTATCATGCGCAACAGGAAGTCTTTGTTTTGCCACACCGAATGTGGAAACTACAGTCTTTCCTCTCGTTTGTTTCCAATCTCCTTCGTCGTCGAAGCGTTCCAGATCAGGCAACATCGAGCGAAACAGTTTGGCTTTGTTGTTGGTCGTTTTAGCGCCGGTTTTCTGTTTCTTCTGTCCTTTCTTCACATGGCCGACAGCGTCCGCTTTGTGGAGGTACGGAAGAAGCTCCTGTTCGTAACGACACTCCCCCTGAACACAAACACACACAGAAGAGTTGTATAGTTATAGACGAAAACAGGTGACAGGAAGTAAACATGGACCCAAGCTGTTGCCTAGAAATGCTATTCCGTTGAAAAGGTCTATAAGAAATATCCGTCAGCAGGAGAACCAAGATCAGGGAGCTGTAATCAGCCTCTGAAACATCGAGGAAGACAGACACGGGAGCGTCTTGTCGCAATAATTTTAACAGTACCACTAAAAATCTGCCCAAAATCAAGACATCTTCCCATCTCTTTCTTGTTGTACCTCACATAAAAGCGCCCTCATGTCGTAATCATACAGCACCTGTCTGCCTGTGCAAGCGTCATGACCTGGAAGTGATTCATCTAGAGTGGCATCCTTTTTTTAAAGATTATTTTTGGGGCTTTTTAATGCCTTTAATGATAGTGAGAGTACATGGGGCGCCCGCTCTACCAGAGTGGCCTCCTGCTTTGGGCTGACGGGGTGCCATCGAACCTGAGACCAGCAGGACCAAGATGCTCAATGAACAGAAAGGAAAGAACAAGACGCCCGATATAGAGTGAGAGTAAGAAAAGGAGTGTGTATGGAGAGCAAAATACTGGTTTTGCCTATATAAGGCAAGATGACAGGAGACTAATGGCACTAAGAGTTGCATGAAAGGCCGTCTTGCTGTGATGAAATTGGTCATAGCTCACTTGTTTCCACCTTTATTCTGTTATAAAACTGTGCTTTAGTGCCTTTTGATGCAGACGGAGTCGGTAAGATCCTGCTGTGTCTTCACTGTTGTTCTCTTTTTATAAGACAAAAGCTTGATGTACTCCAAGATATAACTACCTTTAAAATCAAACCATTCCTGTCTGCCTGCCGCTGACCTTGTGATGCCATCATTTCATCCTCTCTTGATCAATGTAACTCTCCAACAATAAAGTTGTTGAGATAGATTTCTATGTAGAAACCTGGAGCCAGTATGAAGGATGGAGCATCATCATTTGCCAACACACAACAAAGTTCATCTCCCACACACACACACACACACTGGCAGTAAACCATTATACAGGCTATAAATCATATATATTGGCAATAACTCCAACACTGAAGTCACTGCGATGTTTAAAAGCAAACAAAAGAATAACGAACAACACCCAGACAATTATTTCTTTACACCATGTACTATCTGCCTCCTTTCATTATTAGACAAACAAGCCTTGGAGGCAGACAACAGGTTACTATGCAGGCGTCACACTATGTGCAGCCGGAGCAGGAGACCTGTAATTAACATTTAGATAATACAAATACATATCAACGGTGTTTCCCTGTTGGAAATACATCAACAGGAGCTGACAGGGTTGTGTTAACGTAACAAAATCTGATGGAAAATAAAACTACTTCACAGCTAGATATATATATATATATATTCAGAAAAGGGAAAACTAACACATGCTACTGGAAATTATTATTTAGCTACTCGTAACTCCATCGTAATGCAGTCGTTTCATTCATGTTATGACGAACACACGTGGGGAGACAAGAGGGGCGAATCACTGTGCTAATTTAGGTGAGGACGTAACAGAATCTGTCAATATAAATTATTAATTAAAATAAATAAAATTATTATTATTATATATAAATTATGAAGCATGAGACAAATCTTAATTTATTTAAAATATATTTTTTATTTTATTATAAATTTTATTTAAATATTTATTATTTTATTTTATTATTATATATTGGATTTTATTTTGTTTATTTTTTATATTTTTTTTAAAACACACATTATTATTATTATTATATGGAATAATATTTGTTTTTACAAATAAATATATTTATTAATTATTTCAAGTCCCAATCTGTATCTTTTGACCATGTAACCATGTTAAAGGCATTCACACATAAAAAATTAAAAACTTTATAGGAAATACCAGGTTTCTGTGGTTTTCTTAGCTGATCATAGTTTTAAAATATGGGCCTGTTTACAATTTACAAATCCATTAGTTAGTTAATTATATTTTTGACCGTGTATATTGACCAGTGTTGGGCAGAACTGTAATAATATTACTGTCCGCAGTAACACGTAGTGTACGGGATTACAACACAGTAATTATAATACAGTTATTAATCCGAGTAACGCAGCGTTACCAGAACACAATTAGTTTTTTGTGCCAGGTAGGCTTCTGTTACGATGATGTGCCTCATCGCGTCAAGTTGAACTTCGTTGAACTTTCAGGCGAATATCGCCTCGGGCTCATGTGTGACGAAGAGACAGGTCCGGATATACGAGGTTGTAAAAGCATGCATGGCACCTTCAGTTTTTCTCCTGTGTGACAAGCTATCAAGCAAATTGCTCTTAATGAATAACTGAAATATTTGGTAATTACACTGTTGAAACCCCCCTGCAGTCAATCAGTCCACAGGTCATCAAACTGGACGAGGAGAGGTGAGGTTTGAATGATCGGACCAAAGGTTTCCACCACCGGCTATTCTGTATGCATGAGAGGTTTCTCCTTTCATCTTGGGGTGTTTTTAATAGTTACTGTTGAGTTGATAAGCATCCACTAATGAACGGAAGGTCTCTACAGAAAGTCATGCTCAGATTGATGTTACTGTACTGCAGTTACCCTAAATCTTTTAAGGGTAATCCATCATATATAAATCCTTAAAACTCCTGTATACCTCAGCTGCAGCTTTGCTCATAGCTGTCCACATCGGGGCCACAGGACGTCCTTTAAACGTCACAATCCTGATGAAAAAGGGAACAGAGGCTTTTAAGGTATTCAAGGATTTAGTCGCACTGGACACTGAGGGAATGAATTATCACGCTCCTCCCTTGAAGATTAATTTTAATTTCTAGTGAGTTCTGACGCCCTTTTCTCGACACCCTTTCAGAAAAAATAACGACTAGAACTGGATTCCCACAGGATTGACCTTAACCCCCCGTGACACACAATTAATTAATGATCAGATTAAAGCTCTAGATCGAGAGATGCCGCAGACCGAAATAAACTTGATGACGCGGACTGAGAGAGAGCGAGAGCTGCAGAGGCTGGAAGCATCACAGGGTACGTGCAGTTTCAGACTGAAGCAGCCAAGTGTTTATCATCTCATTGCACTACAACGATCATGTGACGCTCACGAACACGCACAAAAATCCATATCAAACAGTCGGCATGGCTTTTTTTTTTTTTCAAACTTGCTACGGCTCAGGATGAGAGCTACTGTAGTTTCTTTGCTCTGTAACTGGTAGATGCTAATCAACCGACAACACAAGCTGCCCCTATTTCAAATGACGCTCTTCTGCAGAATGCTGCAAAATTGATTAGAGGATTTTGGCAACAGTTACTATGATGCTGCTGCTTATAAGACAACTCAAGAATCATCTGAGGGAATCTGAGATAAAAAGGATGACCTGCAGGCACGAGGAAGAGTGCAAGGCTTTTGAAAAAAAGCTTCTTCTGACGTCAGCCGGTGATACTAGCTGACGTGCAACAATGTCGAGCTGCAAGAATGAAATATGAGATATAACAACAAAGCAAAATAGTGTATTAAACTTTGTATAAAAGCACTCACGTGATTAAAGCCATGGTATATTGTGAGATACTGGAAGTGTCATGCACTTTAAGCAACTCGAGCACAATCGAACTTAAACTATTCTACATGAAATATCGACCACATATGCTAATAATGCAGCAATAAGTTCAAGGTTCTTTTTGTCAATTCCAGCAAAGCATGGAATCATTGGCAATGAAAATCTTTTATCTCAGGATCCTATGCATATATAAAAGGGGAAATCACACTAGTTAAAGTAAAAGCAAAATGATAATCTAAGGCATAAAATAGTGCTGTTAAAATATAAGTAATTAGTAATGTAAATGCAAATTTGTATATTTGGATTTGGATTTGGCGACATCTAGTGGTGTGGTTGCAGATTGCAACCAATTAAATACCCCTCCGCTCGGCGGTACCACGGTTTTGCACTCTGTGACTCACGTTACCGCAGTTTCACAAGCGTGTCGGAGAACTACGGTGGCCTTCAGGTAACATAAAAAACGTTAAAGTCTCCCTCTAGAGCCAGAGTTTGGTTTGTCTGTTCTGGGCTACTGTAGGAACATGGAGAAGCAGCATGGTGGACTCCGTGAAGAGGACCTGCTCCCTATGTAGATATGAAGGACTCATTCTAAGCTAAGGAAAACACAACGATTCTTAGTCTCAGGTGATTATACACTAATGAAAACATAGTTATGAATATTATATATCATTTCTGCCCGAAATGTTACTTTTCCTTTAATTCTCTTTAAAGTGTTTTCTATTTGTTTTCTTTTATCTTTATTTTGCATCTGTTTTTTGATCTCCCGCGCTCTCCCTTCCTCAGCCCGGTACGCTACACATGTGGGTCATCGCTGCCCAACCTACTTCCAGCTTCCTGGCTTTATGCAACAGTTCAGAGAAGCGTTATATAATCACAGGAGAGGAGGCCGGCCTGCCTCGTGTCTCCTCATCATACAGAGAAAAGAGGCAGCGCAGGGAGAAACACAGCATGGTTTTCAGCTCACCGAGACGGAAAATTGCCTCAAATTAGGCTTCTGGAGTGCAAGGCTTTTAAGGGGAGGAGGATATGTGTGGACGAGGTTTATGAGAAAAAAATAAAGTTTGGACGTGCTTTATTTTTTTGTTCTCCCTCTGATGTTTCTGGAGGCGAAGGGTCTCAAGGCAAATTCAGGCCAAGCAAGTAAAGTGGCCAACGTTCTCCCTCACAGAGTAAAGACGAGTGTAGAAGATAGCTGGAGGAGAGGCTGCATGAACACGTCTGTTTGATGCCTACTGTAGGGGATCTCTTTACCATTATATAGTGATATAGAAGTATCACTGTAAACACAGTACAATAGAGTACAACCTCTATCCGACACACTTTAATCTTCTAAATTCATCATCATTAAAAGGAGAGGACGCTGCAGGGATAAATATGCTAAACTGAAATATACAAAAAAACAAAAACAGACTTGCTTATTTAATCAAAAAAGAATTACTTTTTTTCTGGAAATGTTGAGTGAGTTATAAACTTATCAGTGTTTCAAGGAGGTTTTGTTTTTGGTTTCATTAGACGTTGAAAACAGATTTTAATTCAATTTAATGGAAAATTAGCTTTTTCAAGATTTTGGCTTTTTACGACTGTGTTTATTTGACAGCTTTAGTTACTCTGTACGTTTCACATAAAAAAATTGTTTATAAGATTATAAAAAATTAAAGGTCTTATTTTTAAATAATACATTCACAGAGCTTTTAGAAAGGTGACAAATAAGTATAAGTATGGCTTTTCCTAACAAAAAAAAAACCTATAATGATTGTGAATTAATCATTTAAAAAAATTTTGACGGGGCCAAAATGAATGTTTTGTTTATATCTGTGGAAGATATCTGAAACGTTTGGTTCCCACTCCTAATGAGGAGCCAATAGCATAACAACGTTGGTATGGTCGTTGCCAATTAGTGTGGAAAAAAAAACTGGCTGAGTTTGACAGTTAAGTGCCTGGCAACAACTTGTTGTGAAGTGAAAGCAATGGCTGAATGTTATCAATAGCACCTTTTATCTACCCGTCAGTGTATAAAGTAATTAATAGTAGCTTCACCTCCACAGGTTATGAATGCAGGGCTTTTTACTGCAATTAAAGCTAGCATGCAGCTCTACCTGCTAGTCATTGAAGTGAATGCCCTGAGGGGGGAAAAAAAACCACTTGAATAGACCGTTTCAATGGCGTTACGTTGCTAGGCAACAGCTTAGGTCCATGTTTACCTTCCTGTCGGCTTATGTCATATTCACATACACTGCAACAAGGACATAAACTGGGACACATTTATAATGTTTAATGGTCTATACGATGGAGATTTATGATGGAGCACACCTAGCCAAACAGCAAATACAAAGCAATCAGATCCACTTATTCAACAGTGTGTACAAATAACTGCAGGGGGACGATAACATGCACAGTATCCCTCTGGTGTAAAACACACAGGGCCACTGCACTGCTTAGTGTTCATATTTATGGGCTTTGTGTTGTATAGTGGGATTTTTAACTAAATAATGTTGTACTAAGCTGATCAAATGTTTGAATTGAAGAAGTTTGCTTTCGTTCGCTGAGTATTTCCTGACCTGAATTCATCCATGAAGGCATGTGAGACATCAGCTGCCATCTCGCCCTGTAATCCAGTTTTGTTTTTACAGGTACGGGGCTAATTCTCTCCTTCCCCAAGTACGGTGAAAAACCAACGGTGGGAAAATAAGGTAATAAGAGCCCACTTGTTAGTTCGGCCAATAGTCAGTTTTACCATAATCTCTGACCTAATTTCAAGGATTTGGACAAATTCAGGGGTGTTATCGACGGCGCAAATCTTGTGAAACAACAGACGGTGAGACAAGGAGGCATGGAACATTCGCAAAACCGATATTTTGGAGGTGATTAGGTGTGTAATGGGGAGGGATTGGCAAAATGTAAACAAGGTCACGTAGAGTGTAATGGTTGCTGATAAAACCGCACTACAACAACACAGTCTGTGAGACACATTTCCTGTTGATGTTCTGTAGATTCAGCCCAACAACAACTGTTGTGACTTCTTCTAGTAGATCTGATGACCTTGCTGATGTAACTGATCTAGTCAAACTATCAGGAAAAACAAGAGCAGCTAAGACCATCAGCTCTCTGTCTAAAAAAATATTTTTGGCACTCGTCAAGTAAATCTTGATCAACAAGAATTACTGCCTCGCGGCTGTATGCCTCCGCCAACCGGTGAAGTTGCAATTAACATCCATGTCTGTCCCAAATGTCATCATTTTATCCTATTAAACATTTGTGTCATAATTAGCGTATGAATTCTTAAATTACGGCCAAAAACCTGTCCTTTGACCACTAAAATCGAATCAGTTTACCGTTGAGTCCTAGTGGATGTTTGTGCCAGACGTAATGAAATTCCTTCAATGCGTTCCTGAGATATCACGTTCACGAGAATGGGAAGGAAGTGAGGTCGCGGTGACCTTCAACCACCAAATTCTAATCAGGTCATCCTTGAGTCTAAATCGATGTTTGTGCCGAATTTGAAGAAATTCCCTCAAGGTGTTCCTGAGAATTCACTGGGAATGGGTCAGACAACCCGAAAACATGATGTCTCCAGCTCGCACAGAGGCATAAAAATCACATCACATTTCCATGCACATGTTCAGATGTCCTAGTACTATTTCAAAAAGAATGTTATTTCCTTAATCGGTTATTTTTTGTGAAATCTAATTAGCGAGAAAGGAGATAACAGGAGGAGCAGCTCGGAAACACCCGCTTGAATATAAAAGATTTTCTATTTTGAAACTAAATCCACAAATTAAACCGTGGAGCCTCTTTTATCATGCCAGGAATTTTCCTTCCAGCTCAAAACAATGACTGTAGTCACGTAGCAAAAAAAACACATTAAACTCAGCTGACTCCTTTCAGTCTGGTGAAGCCTTGATAAAGTTTGCTCTCCCTTTTCATAAACACAGACTTTCTTTTATGAACCTAAGCATGGGAACTTTGATTTAATGGGCGTATACCTAGAATTAGTGGATACATTCTCATCTGATTAACTTATTGAGCTGTTGACACACTTAAGACCCGAGTTCAGTTGATGCCACAGAGTCGGAGTACATCAGCTTCCATCTTGATGCTCACAGAATTAACACACAGCAATATTATCATGCACTGTCCTCACCTCATTTTCCTCTCTCATGCCGTCCACGAGCTCCATCACCTTAATGAAGTGGTTGCAGCGGAGTGAATGATCAACAACGTGGGTAGGAAGCGCCCTGTGCTGCCAGTGTCTCCATTCCCACAGAGATAGCTCTCTGGACGGTGGTCCACTGTTGGAAACGTCCTCCTTTGGGGACATGAAATGACATCATAAAGGTGTTAGTGAAATAGAAACAATATATTCAAGCCCTTAACAAAAGACACACAGGAAGAATAGAACAAGGTTTTTGCACATTTTAAAATGAATGTCTTTCCAACCTTGGGGTTAAGATTTAGCCACCTGAAGTCACAGTGGCTGCCACGGTGCAAAAAACGGGAACCAACTCAGAGTAAGATGCAGGACCATTTCTGGCTCCGAACAATATAAAAATCTGTAGAGATCCATTCAAAATATCTAAATTTACAGTCACTTTTTCTACAAGATGTTAGATTCAATTTCTTATGGGTCTTATAGGTCTACAATTTCTTATGGGTCTACAAATTAAATGCTTGACTGACAGGAGTCTTAGCCAATCACTGGAGTGAAAACAAAGATGGCAGCCAGCTGTAACATCACATCTATGCCAAACATCCCTTCGGCCCTTCATGTTTTTGTTTGTTTTGTATGTAAAGTCACTGCAAACACAGTGTCTGTGTAAGCTACAGACAAAAAGTTTGTTTTATTTATTATTTTTTAATGTATTAAGAAACATATAACGACGGCTTTATTTTGATTTACATTGTCTTCTATAGAGCTCGACAGTGACCGCCCACTTTTAGAACAGCTATGAACGAACTACTCATCCCATAAATCATTGCGAATGGCAAGACACCGCCTCTGGAAACTCCCGAAAAACGTTTAAACTAACCGCTGTCGATCTAAAATGAAGACAAATTCAACAACCGCATGCCTTATTTCTCGCCTCAAATGTTTTCAGAAACACATTTCGGTGAAGTATTTTCGTGATATAAGAGAACGTTTCCAAACGAGCCGCCATGTTGGCCCGATTTGAAATCCAGGGAGCAGACCACGGGAGCAGGTGTGGTACACATTTCCATGTTAACAGCGAACTCCACCAATCAGAGACGTCGCTGTTACACTTAGGATTGTGGGTAGTGTAGTACTTCTCCATGACATTGTGAATAAAACACTGTTTTTCTTAAAACAAGGTTGATATTATACGAACGTGTGGCTTCTACAGGAGCATATACCGTCGTTTCACAGTCTCGTAGCTCGTGGTAAATCTACATTTGATGGTTACAACATAATAGTCAAATCCACGATTCAGAATATGAACGGGATTTTCACTTCTGGAGCCTCACTGTTGAGCTGTATTGTCTGGTACTTGTCAAAGAGAAAAGAAAGACAGAAACCTGAGGTGTTAGATCACTGGGGAGGGACATGAAACGGGACTGTTTCAGGGTTGGATGAGCTTCATCATCCTCCAGCTTCATGGTGGACGCCCACAGGGAATATTCAGTGCTGCTCAGAAACCCGTCCGACGTCGCACTGCCCTGCCGAACTACCACATAAGGCACACAAAAAAACTCAGATATGGAAACTTTATTTCTCCACTTCCATTCTGTATGACCAACATCTCCCCCTGCCGCATCACTCACTCATGTTTTGAGGGTGGATGAGCGAGGCCCGTCCCTCAGTGTGGGACCGTCGACCCCTGACGGACCGCCTGCTGCTCTCCCGATGGTCAAACTGGCCACAGATGATGTGCATCTTATGCATGGTGGGGTTCACCCCCTCGGGCAGCATGCGGGGACTGTTGGGGTACATGTGGAACCCGCTTTTGTTGCCGATAATGGACTTGTCCACGCTGCGCTTGTTAATCTGGCTCTGGTTGTAGGTCTGCGGAAAACAAAAGGTTCAAAGTACGTTTAATTCGAGGGTCCGCGGCTTATTTCGTCTTGCTTTTGTAGATCAAACACTCACCCTCTCCTCGCGCCCCTCAGCTAGGATGACGACAATTCGTCCCTGCCGCTTGCGTCCGGTACGTCCCATCCGCTGCACCAGGCGGATCGGGTTCTTCTGTGCATCGAAGCAAACAATGAGGTCCACCTCTCCGATATCCAGCCCCTCCTCCCCGACGCAGGTCGACACCAGCGTGTTGAAGCCTCCCTGACGGAACCTGCTCACCACCTACGACACAAGTCAACCAAGCTTTAAATACTAAAAGCATTATGTTGTCATCCTGAACTCATGCGTCTACTCATCAGTATATACAGTAAATGTAAATAAGTACCTGTGCTAGCTACTTAAATTGAGGTTGTTGTTTAACATAGTACCAAATAACATGTCTCTTTTATAACATACTAACGATCTGGTCCATTTTTAGTATATGATGTGTTTACAGGACACAATGTACATTTACATCGAAGCACCATTCCTGCATTATTTATTCAGAGGAAATGGCTGTAAAGACATTTCAACGCTGGGCAACCAGCAGTGAAGTTAATGCAACAGCAGCATTTGTTTTAACCAGTGTTCATTGGAAAATATAGTGGTATAGTTGACACAGATTAAGCTTTATGTAGGCTTTTAATAAGTTGATCTTGAGAATTTTACCACAATTTTTATATTCCTTAATTTACTATATACAGTATATGCCACAACTTACTTTAAATTTGCCCTTGATAAAAAAAAATTAAAAAAAGTCACTCAACCTCCAGTTGTTCCTTTTGGGTGAAGCCTTTGACTCCCTTCCCTGCTGAGGCTTGGCCCATAAAGGTCATGACCCTTATCAGCGGAGCGTGGCGGTCCAACATTGCCGCGATCTCCTGTACGCTCTCGCGGAACGATGAAAAGATCATCACACGCGTGCCTACTTCCCGAGGACCTGGACATTAACGAGACAGAAGAGATTTCTTATGCCTGTTTGAATCAGTTGCTGGAACGTTTTGTTCTGTGATCCTCTACAAATTTAGTGTAAACATACTCTCATTAATGCTGCAACAAATGCTGCACTGTGGATAGATTTAACAGTTTGACTCTGCACATAGCTGAAGATTTGAGACATTGTTTGGACACTGTGGCACTATTCATTTACTGTAAACATCACACAATAAAACTCCAATGTTGAATCTGTAATGTCAGCATAGCAACAGGTTAAACAGCTTTAACACAGTGTCAGATACTTTGTCTTCGCAGTGTAGTTTAGAGAATCATAGATGTAAGCTTTAACCTAAAACAATCATTGCGTGTAGGCATCACAGCATAGCGCTGCTATAATACGTAAATCACCATTATTGTCTGCTGAGCTCTCGGCCCACCGTCTGAAGTGCTGCAGCACCACCTCCTCCAGTTTCTCCAGTTTGGGGTGACTGTAAATGAACGGCTCATCTGGACCTAGAAGTGTTAATCATGAGCATCATTGAACTACATAAGAAAGGCTCAGAAATGTGACTGATATAAATGAGTTCTCAGGTACCAGCAGACGGCTTCACAAACATCGCTTCGAGCTCGTGGTAAAGGTCCGTGAAGGTGGGGGTCCTCTGCAGCTCATTTCTGGCCCTGGACATCTCTGAATCAAACAAAGAAGCATGGAGAGTGTTCATATCAAACATCAACACAATCTGGGGAATGAGAGGGATGTTGTGTCTGTGGATAAAAGTGCAATGAACTACACTGAAAGCCTGGAGGTAAGGTGACCGACCTCTGGATCCATCCATGATTCCCTGGACGTAGAAGAAGAGCGATCGGAGGCCCATCTGCACCAGCAGCTCGTAGCCGTGGTACAGGCTGATGCAAAGGGCAAAGTCGCCCTCCAGCATTCCCTGCTGCGGACTCTGTAGAGAGCAGGAGAGCACGTCAGTCCACGAAACCACCGTGAGAAGATTTATTTTACACCACTTCTACTGTATTCCAAAATAAAATAAAGTGTAATTAATGTAAACACTGTATCTTAATTCTAACATGGTATTTAAATTGTATATACTAAATATAAATATACTCTGATGCTTATCCGGAATATCTAAACTTGGACGGAAAATCAATCCATTTTCATACAACTACCAGACAACGCTCTAAAAGCTTTAAAATCAAATACGGTACAAATCCAATAATCTAGATGGGTCATATTATAAACCTCACTGTGCGATTGATTATTTTCTACAGCCTCAGGCACATCTTTATGAAGCCCCGAAACTGATAATATGTAAAAGGTTATCAGACAAGTAACAATTAATAACTAATAACCGACTTCAGCAACAATATTGTTAGTAACATAATTAAAATTGAGTGTAAAAAGAAATATAAGCTTTGTACTTTCCTTTAGCACAAACCAGTCGATGAATAACTTAAAACACAATTTATTTCACTCCCCGACTGTAGTTGTCTTTCACTAGCTCATTTGATTTTCCAAATTTTTGGTCTGTGCACACATTTAATCATTTATGTATTCTATATATTACCCACCGTTTACATTACTGGTTTTTGTTATGAAGTTAAACAGGTCATAATTCCCTCTCTATTAAATATATTTATTTAAATATATTTGCTGTGGAAACATCTCCTTCAAACAACTGTATTTATAATCAATGTTAATCAATGGCACCTCCCGTTAACGTTAGCTGTTAGCTCCGTGCATGACGTCACGTTTTCAGAATTTGGCATCGAATTGGTACCGAAGTATCGTTTCTCGTGACATCCCTAATGTCTACATTAGCCAAGATGCAACTCGACCACTGACAGCTGGGTCGGAGATTCGGGTGTGTTGTGTTAGTAGCGGCTAATGTAGCCTCGAGGCGCTGATGAGGAGCGGGCTACGGAGGTCTGGTAGGCTCACTTTGTCTTTATTTATTCATTATAGTGACAGTGATATTATGAAAGGGGGAGAGAGAGGGGAATTTATAGATGTAATCATTTCACAGCATGTTTTTTAATCTAACGAAATATTCTGTTGGCGTTTAGCCTTTCAAGAACAACATTTCACTGAGGTCAGAAACGTATTTGCTCTCCCGCTTGCTGCACACAAAGCGAGGCACGGACCTGTATTAACGGGGCGGTCTAGCAGCAATCTAACAACACCATGAATTACATTTATTTAACCAGGAGGATTTTGTTTGAGGATTTGTCATTTTTTTTTAAGGGTGATGACATCAGAAAATATGTAGGAGGGGGTGGGGGGGGCTCAGCTTTTCTTAGATAAAAGTAGTGGGGGGATGGGCTTCAAGGGAAATAGGTTGGGAACCACTGCTATAGCACCCAGTATATGTGACACAATAGCACCCATAGATTGATAGAACAGAGAGAGCGTGCCTTGATGCACGGCGGTGGGTTCTTTCGGAACTGATCCCTGGCGAGGATGATCTGGTATTTGCTGAGAGTCCGCAGGTCTTTGTGCGCCATCACCCGGTTCTGGACCAGACGAGACATGAATTTCTCCAGCACCTGGCAGAAGGAGTAACAAACAGATACGTAGGTCATTAATAATAAGGCCATTTCCCGTGCTAAGGGATAATGCATTAGACTGACTAACGAGCACACAGTCACACAAAACCTCTATTGGTAAACAGAGTTGCACAGAGTGAATAGAGCTCCTACTTCAACACATAATAATACTGAAATGTGTTGGATTCGTTCTTCCCCCTGCCCTCATTTTCTTATAATGGGAGGAGAGATGGAAGCAGTTTGTCAGACGGACAATTTCAACAATATCTATTCATCCTCACGGCTGCAGATAATGGGAGGCTGAGTCATTATAATTTCAATTTCAGCCGTGTGGAACTGCTGCTCTGGAAACCGAACGGCATGAAAGGCTTCCTCGGAAACCAATTGGTAAACGATTTCGTAACAGCTGAGGCAATTTAGTTGTTTTGATTTATAAATAGAGCTTGTGTTAATAAAGTGAAACAAAGATAAATCATGAGATTATGTGTAAAGTAGGCCAAATGATGTCCAAAAACCTACATTTATACAAATCTCAAAGTATCAAAGTATATATCTTAAAGGGAAGGTTCAGATGTTTTGAATTGGGGTTGTACACATCAAAAACTATCCCTTTAGGACACATATTCTTTATTTCATATGGTATTTAAAAACACCTTGATAGTCATCACTGGGATAATAAGTGATAATAATCTAACAGAGCCCAAAGTATACTTTAACATACATTATATATTTAAAAACAATGATTCAAAATAGCTTGACAAGTATATTTTTTCTTATTTAATGATTGTTAATTTTGTTGGGCAATCAAGCGTCGCAATCCACAAAATAAGAAAAAAAACACCTAAAAAATCACTGCTTCAAAAAAAGACAGAAAGAAAGGAAGAAAGACAATTTAAAAGAAAGAAAACACATAGAAAGCAATAGATTATTTGAGTAAAAAGTATTTTACAGCCACTATTCCATCTTCCCATATACCAATAGTGGTAGCTGCGTTTACACTATCAATATATTGTATATCATATATTTACACCTGTCACACTGGAACAACAAGTAATACAGTAACAACTGAATAAAACAGAATAATTTCCCTGTTATTTGAAAACATTTATTAATAAAGATTTCCTCTTGGAGGTGGAAACTGTGCCGTCTCATTTGTGCTAAACCTCGGCCTGCTTCTCTGAGGGGAAACCCGAGTGAGTGTGTGCCTCACAGAGCTTATATGAACACAAAAGCGAAGGGTAAAATGACGACCCTTAACACCCCGGACCTTTCAGAAAACATCCACAGCTATATCACCGAGACCTAAACATTCTTTCATGAGGTTGTCAGGAGGCCGGTCCATCTGGTCAGGTATTGGGCCTCATCACATATGATATGGTTCAAACCTGACAACAGATCACTCAACAGGTGGTTGCTGAAGACCGTTCAAAAACCATTTAACAAACTCAAATTAACTTAAATGATGCAATGGCATTATTCAAAGTATTGCAAAGTCTTTTTAATTTCGTTCATACAGTGTGGAGTGGAGGGAGATTTTTTAGTAGTTTATTACTCTTTAAAAGGTACAGAAGAGAGGATTATTATAATTTTTTTTTTTATTATTAAATGTCTACTTTGTGGCTTAAACAACAAAGAAATAATTTGATTAATTGTAAAGAAACTGCAATGTTGAATGTTACAATATGTAAAAAAAAATATTACACAATAGCCATGTACAGTGTGTGTACTTACACATGTATGTCCTGTACATGAACGTATGATTCTTTATTGGTTTGTGATCTATTTATTTTAATTTTCTTATACACAAGATAACATTGGGCAGTGATTTATGATACAATATCAATACATATGCCTCCTAACCAAATACAAGAATATCAGCAAGTTATAGCAGAGTCATGTAGCCCAAAAAAGGGACAAAAAAATAAAAGATATAATTAAAAAAATAAGAATAATAATATAAAAAACAATTATCAACTACTTGCAAAAACCAAAACAAAATTAAGAAAACACAAATAAATAAATAAATAAATAAATAAATAAATAAAAAAATAAATATGAAAATAAAGAGAAAAAAATGGTTCTGAGTTTGGAATGATAATAAAAAAATAAATATATGGGTCATCTTGGTCATACAAGCTGCAAGGTTTATATTGCTATTTATTTTTAACGAGATGATTCAATCATAGTTGTAAAAGGTGTAGAAAATGATGGACCACTGATAGAGATGAGATGAAGGAGGAGGATAAATTGCATAATGCAGGTCTAATGTTGCACCGGGTACAGGAAAATATAGACCAGATGGGTCGGACAATACTGTCGGCTCTTCTATGGATGGTGATGTAAGAGGTTCAGAAAAAAAGAGGTGACAAAGCTAACAGCCGACTCCAACCTTATCCATGACCATCAGCGGCAGATGTTACTAATACCTAGAAAGGACCAGATTTTGAGTTTGTTGTAACATTGTTGAAAAACATCCTACCATGACATAATGTCTGCCTGGAGGGGGTTTACATATTACCTCTTCCTGACTTCCTTTGGTCTAGAAAGTGTCTAAAACAATGACTAATGTCAATAAAAAGTTACTAAGCCCAAAGCGATGTCTCAAAACTTGCTGCTGTTTGTCATGCTTTGGTGGCAGCTGACTTTCGTTCTTGCAGAATAGTGGATCGAGAGGAACTGGAGCATCCCGTTAGCACTGGGTGTGAGGCGGGATACACCCTGGACAAGGCGCCAGTCTATCACATATACAGACACAACCTAACCTAAATAACCCAACATGTTAACATGCTAAACGTTGCATCTAAATACCCAAATGTTAACAGGCTATGGTACCTTGTTTCTTTTGATTTCTCTGTAACACTTCATTTTACAGGTCTACAAATTTCATGGTAATTAGGTGATAATTGGCATGTAACCTATTTGAAATTTCTTCAGAATTACCTCCAAAATTACCCCAATATTTACGTATAAATGTATCGAAAATGACTTTATTAAAAACATTATTTAATAATTATATGCTAAAATAGCATCTAATGGTTAAAATGGGACCCTTAGGCTTGAGAAGCAGCTGTGTGCTGCTCTTCATCGGGGGTGGAAAACTAACAGAAGACACTTCTGATCAGGCACACATCTCACCATTGTGACTTATTGTCTACACAAATGTAACCTGGTAGCTGATGTCATGATTCAGGGAGTTTTTTAAAGAAATTTCAAATAAGTTATTTGCTAATTATTATCTATTTATCAGCAGACATGGAAATAAAGCATACCAATTAACTTTGTATTCTTTTCCTGTAAGTGTATTAAATAAATGACCAGCTATTGGGAAATAGCAGAACAAAATTATTGAATAATGTTTATAATAAAGTATTTTTCGATAAATTTTGAGGTAAATATTTGTTAAAAATATTTGGTAATTCCAAAAGAAATTTCAAATTGGTTACTTGCTAATTATCACCTAATTACCATGAAAGTTGTGGACCTGTAAAATGAAGTGTTACCGTTCGCCGGTTGTTTTTTTGGGGGCGATGTTTGTCATATTATTTTGCTAATTTAATGGTCTGCCTCTGAAGAACGAGAGAGCTCAACGTGCAGAGTCACAGAGTCTGCATATTTTCACATCTAACTCGGTGAAATAAGTGTTTACTTATATATCGCAATCGCCGGTTATTTGGCTGACGATGGCCGGTTGGAATATTTTAACATTCAGTATCGCCCAACCCTATGATGTATTGTGAGTTAAAAGAAATTGACAATTTTGAATCAGTAAAAACACAGTAATATTCTGCAGTGTGTATACTAGACTGTGTGTGTGTGTGAGGTTGTGCATGTCAGAGAGAAGCAGACAGTATTATTGAGTGTCAGACCACAAGCTGTTTACAAGACAAAATCTCTCTCTCTCTAGTTAATTGACAGGTGGAGCTCCATGAGGCAATGTGTACGCAGCGGGCAGGTCCAGATTATGAGATTACTCAGCATCAGATTAGTGAGGTCGCTGTTTTCGTCTGGCTGGAAGGTGGAGTGAAAGAAAGTGCACAAAGAAAAAAAAAATGTCATTGTAACTGGAGTTTTTGCTTGATTTGCAACGGTCTGATGCTAAGAATAAAAAGAGAGGAGAGGAGAGGAGAGGAGAGGACGTCAGTCTCACTGAGCATGCTCAGCAGGGAACAGCAGTTGATTGGTTGCGAAGCATGGAGCTAAGTGACGTGGTGAATCACTGAAAAAGCCCGTCTGTATAGGCTGCTATTAATAACAAAACCTACACCAAGCTGAATTCTCCCCCCCCCCCCGCATGTCAACAATGGGAGTGACGTATTGGTATGTGCGTGTCTGCATAGTAAAGACTGCCTTGCAATGGTTTAGGTGGAGGACTACAGCCAGACAGGAAGCCTATTAGTACTGTAGTGTATGTGTGTGTGGACGTCCTCTCTCTACGTGCATGTTGAAGGGTGCAAAATGGTGGTTGGCTGCTGCAGCGACACAGATCAGAGGAAATCCTGCTTAGTCTGTCCCCTATAGCACACGAGTTCAAGTTTGTTTATTATCCTCACAAGGGTACAATTTTTGTTTACCATCTGCCACAATAAAAAGACACATTATTAAAATAATAAAACATGAAAAAAGACGTTATTTAAAATGCATTTTCATCCCACTTCTTCAGGTCTTCTGGTCGTGTGTTTTAAAGTGCCACGGGTCTGTGCTCCCTCTCCTGTTACACTAACGGTCAGAGACAGTCATGGCTGTCAAACAGACGTACCCGGTGTCCTGTTGTTAATACGTTCATTCATTTCTTAAAGGGTCGGGATGCAAATAATCATGTGTGTGCGTGCAAGCAGGTGTCACTGCGGCAAACAGGGTGATTTTTTTAATGTATATATTGATGTAATGTAAAATAGCGGTGCGATATACCGGTATTGATGATAAAAATTAAATATTGATATCATGTTAATAATACACATATAATAATAACATGCAAATAATCCAGTGTCTCTTTAATCATTTTATATGTACTGTTAAGGTAACTTTCTCCACCTCCCTAGCCCTGCACTTGTGGACAAAAAAATGGTATTTAAAGTTGCCATCTTGTGCTCTGGGGACTTCTGATTCACTATATAAGAGATATTGTACAGCAAGCCGGTCATTGTTGTGAAATAAACCCCGACAGTTGAAGACGATGCAAGACAGCATCGTCTTCAACTGTCGGGGTTTATTTCACAACAATGACCCGCTGCTAGCTGTACATTATCCCGATTATTACACGGCTACTTACTTAAGAAATCAATAATTTGACACAAAAAAATAGTCCGCAAGAGTCCGACATCAGAACTGCGCCCCTAGCAACAGTCTGCGATGCATAGCAACGGTCTGTTATACACAGCAACAGTCTGCTATAAAGAAATAACAGATCGTGATTGACCAATCAGAATCGAGTATTCATCCAAGCCGTGTGATAATTTTCTGATATTTTATAGTGTAAATAGGATAGGATAGGATAGCACTTTATTTATCCCGTGGGGAAATTGCAGTTTCACAGCAACATAGATTCTAACAAAGACAGTACATAAAATAAGAATAGGACAGGGCATACAATAAATAAGAATAACAAATATCCAAGGGATAAGAACACTATTAAAGTTATGTTATAAAGGTTAAATAGAAGGTAAATAAATATGTGCATTATAAATAAATATAAATGATTGATCAATTAATCAAGAAACATAATCTAAGGATGAATTGATAATGAAAAATAATCATTATAGTTGCAGCTCTATGGGCTGAAGTCTGTCATATTTATTATTATGTTATATGTATTTATTGTATTTTGGATTGTACTTGAAACTGTGATGTTATATTGTGATCCTGTTGTGATGTTATGTAGTGTGTCTATTGTGTCTATTGTGCCTATTGTGTGTGTGTTTAGGACTAAAGATGGAAATTAGCTTCCCTGCTAAATCTGGTGCACCCATCTTTTTATTTCTATGTAAACAATTAATGTCTGTGCACACGGTCCTTTTAAACCAATAAAAAAAAAAAAAGGATTAAAAAAATAAATAAATAAATAAATAGGCACCTGTGCTCGCAGGATAAAGAAATAACAACCTGGAAACTAAAATCAAGACCCTTTTGTTATTGTTGCCATCTTGGCTCCTTGTGGGTGAAATACTGTAGCAGGGAGGGGGGGGGGGGCGTCACGCAGCGTCACGCAGCGTCACGCAGCGTCACGTTGCTCCGCCCCCCTCTCCTATAAACATCGCAGTCACCTCGGGCTACGGCGAGGGACGGGTCACACTCTGCTCCGCGAAAGCGAAGGAGGGGGGCCGACGACGTCTTTCTGGGGTATTTAGCGCGTATAAAAAGTGTATAAAAGGGGGATGCAGCTCATTTTAAGTCAGAGATAAGATAGCGAACATGAATGTGGTCTAGGGGAAGCTTCGTAGTGCCTGGTTTGAGTTTATCAGAGAGTAACGGCTACTCTGTTCGGCGCGAACAACTCGCCGACCCTTTAAACGAAGCGTCAGTTTAGCCGCGACTTTTAAGCCTATTTTGCTTTTTTACGTATTTTTTAAGTCAACTCTTTGAGGTATTTTTTCATCGATAGGTAGCTACTAGTCTTACGAACAGATATGGACCGAGGTGGCTGCCAAATGAGTGGTGGAGGTGGTGGAGACGGCGGCGGGTCCGAACAACCCGGGATGATCTCTCTGGAGGATCTGGAGTCTTTCTCCGAGGAGCAGGCGACGGCGACAGGCGACGGCGACGTCGGCCAGGAAGACGAAGGAGAAGCCATGGAGGAGGACCGACTGCTGCAGTACTGGCAGGACGTGGCGAGGGGACACCAGGTGGAGGTTTCTCAAGGTAAATACAAATACAAAACGACGAGGAAATAAAGCAGACTTTGTTTAGTTAAATGTGTACACAATCCCTTCTGTTTTCTTTGGGATATAAACTTACCTGTAAAGGTGTACAGACAAGTAAAAACAACATGTTTGGCTCAACTTCCTCCAGGCACACTGACCTAGTTTCCAGAGATAAACCAGTTCCACCCACATTTACAGTCCCTGTCCTTGTGCTATATTTCTGCTAAACCCTATATAGTTATTTAAAAAAATATATATATTTAATGCATTATGCAAGGCAGACAAACAAGTTAAACTTCTAGCAAGGATGCGGGTTGTAATTCAAACTACACAAACAACAATAACAAGTTGTACTTCCTCAAGTGTGGTCTTGTGGTAATATGTGAATGATGTCTTGGTGTGTAAGTCATGTGTCTAATGTGATGTTGAGATGTATGTTTTGATGTTACTGAAACTGCTCTACCAAAAGCAAATTCCACAAGGTCATTAATCAATGATTAATGGATTGATTGATTGATCATGGGACCTCTAGGCTTTCTGTTGGCTCCCAGAAAGATGAGAAATAGTTAAAACATCACCATTATTTTAGTGGTTGGAAGTCTGCAAAATCAGAAACACACTGCAGACTGCTACTGTACTTTTTCTTTAAATAGTTCCATAACGTTACTTCAAAAAAATGTTTGGGTCTACTGTGAATTGCATGGAAATTTTGGAGATCCTCTTAGTGGAAACTCTGTCACATTAAACGCTGTTGCACAGAAAGCAAGAGAGCACTAGTACAGTGAGGTGTTAGGAATAAGCATTGGATTTTACATGTAAGCCAGCATTTCTTAAGTCAGGAAAAATAGTGTTTGTAAGGCACAGCTTTCGCTCAGATCCAGTCTACAAAAAATCATGGCTTATTGTGGCATATAACGGCAAAAACCTGTTTCCTTTTGTGGGTTTAAATATTCTATTTTTACAGTACAATCTCATAGGTAAAAATATGCTAATACTAAAGCAGTAATAGTATGGTTAATAGTGTAGTAATACTATAATGTGTTGTGTCGAGCAAGTTACAAGCTCAATAAAAAATAGAATAATAGACATTTATCTGGCATACAAAGTGCCCGGTTTGTGAAACAAAAAGCGCACACACCTCATTTTTGCAGGGATACTGCCTCTCATGAAGTGAATGGTTTATTAGTGTTCCTCGCATATTTGCTGAAATATGGAATTGCTGTAATTCGGCATCTGTAATCACATCATCCCAGTAAACACACTGCTCAAAGCTGCATCCAATGAAGGGCTGTTTTGTTTTGTCTAACACACACAACGGGCTGTGATAAACAAAGGCTGCTCACATTTTTAGTCATATTTCAGAAACTGAATGTTTGTTGTTTTTTTACACCTTTGATTTGATTGACATTGTGTTGTTTTTATATTGAGAGTTTTAAAAAAAATATATATATATAAGATATCTGTACATAGGTCTAGTAGTTAAATGTTTATGTTTACCTTGTTCAGCTTTGTTGTCCTTGTTTTTTAGCTGTATGTTTTGGCGTGTCATGGCGACGCCATGTTGTCTGTACTGATTGCAATGTAAACACATCCGCGTAAAAATGCGAGAAAGACCGCTTATGTTGGGTGGAAGGGGAGGTGGATGGGTCCAACAAACACACGACTTTCAACCAGGAGACCGGTGTTTTGTTTTTTTATGTTACGTTAGTGATGCATTTTCCATACTTATGTTGTTTCCGTACATATTTTACTTAGTTTACGTACTTATTTTAAGGCCAACCGTGACGTTTTTTTCCTAAACCTTACTAAGTGGTTTTCTTGCCTAAACCTAACTGCGAACGTTACTGTAGCTTGTGGCGCACAAAATGTATGTGTGTATGTACATTGAGAGCAACGAAAATCCGTAGTCAAATTCCTTGTATGTGTACACATACATGGCCAATAACGCTGATTCTGATTCAACACTATAGCCTCGCACAATAGTAACTCAATGAGGTTACTTATATGGGTGTAAAAAATTAAATCAAATGCATACTCAACTGTATTAACGCTTTCATGTTGCCAACAACATGAACAACACCATTGGCCGTAAAACTGACTGGAATTTGTAACTTAAAGCTGATTAAAAGATTGCAAGTTCCCACAATGAAAGGCTCAGTGGTGTAGTAGAGAGTATACGCAAGTATACGGGGTATACCTGCCTCTTTTTCTGGTGGTATACCCACCTATCAGCCAAAAAGCCATTGGGATATATAGGAGAGTATACCCACTTCCTCCTCGGTAACCTAGCGGTACATTCACCTCATCAACGACTACTACACAGGTCAAAGGTTACCATGTTGAACTACAGTGTGTGGAATTAGAAGAAAAAAAAACAAGAAAGGTAGAACAAGGTAGAGCAGTCTTATTCCTTTGCTTGATCTATCCTCACCCCTGAGGCAGAGTTGTGGTGTGTGTGTCCTTATATTCATGATCTATTTACAAGCTGTCTGGAATGTGGTCAGGGCGCTTAAGGTCGAACTGCTTTGCAACCCTCAAACTGAAAAGATGGCCTCTGACAGACCAGTCCAGTGTCTGACTAAGGGATTCAAGTTTGTTTTTTTTAATTTTATTAACTTGAGCATGCAGTGGAGCTGTCACCCAGGCAGTCCTGTCACAGCACAAAAAGTGCAAACACGTATGATCTGCTGTCTAATTTGACATTTTGCGGTCGTATGTATTTTGTAGTGGTAACATAGTGTTTGAAAGACTTTATTTGACAGTTAAAACTCCTTTATTGTAAGTGTTTGTTGTGAAATCACACAAACAAAGGGAGGGATTTCAGTCACTTTCACTGATGTTTCCACGAGCTCATCTCCAAAGTCTGGAGACGACAACAACAGCAGCTGTTTTCAACTCTGCTACTCACAGATCTTGGATACACAGACCAGAACAATGAACTCATTAGCTAAACTTCAACAGTTAAATTCCCGCTTCACAGCAATAAAATGCTATTTTCAAATCACACTTAATCTTACTTTGCCTTGTAGGGCACAAAATATTAACAAAGTCAACATCAAAATCTTCTTTTAATAGTTTGACTTGTGTATAGTAAATACTTGTTAGTCTAGGCCAGGGGTTCCCAAACTTTTCCATGCTAAGGAAGATTTCCAGTAACACAGACCGGTACATTCTCCTCCCTCTGTCCTCAGACTACAGCACTAATTGAGGACTCAAATCACTTGGTTTCCTCAGGAGTGGGGAGAGGATTAGCTACCTTGCCAGTACTGGTGCTGAGGTTTGGACTGCTAAATCCTGGATTACAATGCTGCTGCTAAGGACACAGGCCAAAGCCATTGTAAACTCCTTTGCTCTAATTGGGATGGAGTAGGGGGGTGGACAGGGTAACGTGGGAGCTCTGCTTTGCTAGCAGTTTGGAGTTATTTGCTTGGCTAACGTTAGCTAATGCTACTTATATTTTTCCCGAAATAAGGTCCCACGGTGGTCCACCGGAAAGGGGCGGGACTTCGCCTCACTATATTGTTTAAATGGTATCCATAGCAACAAGTGTAATTGCGTGGGTGACACAAATCTATCATCTGTACCATTTTACATCTTTGAACTATTATTAATACTGTACAAAGGCTCTTAACATGATTTTCATGCCCTCTCAGTCGAGCTCTTTGCTGGAAACAAAGACGATATTATTCTCAGTGGATATTCACAATGGCTCATTGCAAAGTAAAATGAGGTCAGGGGGAGCAGAAATCATCAACTGACGTGGACGCACTAAGGGCTTCTAACTTGTTAACAAGATGGAATTTATTGGTCCAAAGATTCAGGCCAAGAGCGCTCTCAAACGGCCATTGCACTGTGTGTTTTTAACTTCCCGTCATCGAACAGCGTAATGAAAAGTTAATAACAAATTTGACCTCGTCTTAGCCTCCCTTCATAAATATTGATGAAACTAAAAACAAATTAAACAGCAGTGTTCTTCTGCCAAATAACACAAACCTTAACTTAATTGCGTGCTGATCTTTACACTAATCTGTTGTGAGGCACAATGCTGATATTTCTCCATTTTCCAAGTGTGCTTTCAACAGACTAATGAAAACCAGTACGAGCATGTTTCTGTGGTCCGTTTCCATCAATCTGCGTAGTCACTGTATGTGCAAAGACATGATAATAATACAGGCCAGTCAACACATTAAATGTTGTCTGCAGTGGTTCGTAAAAGTTTATGATGACATGCAAATAAAATGCACAACACGTTTCAACTTAATAAACTCCCTGATTTAATGTGAAACCACAAACAGACCTCAGTCTTGACACATTTGTGCACAATTTCCTTGTTTAACTATAGTGCATTACATTGTATTATGTAACTTTACACATAAGAAGAAAGGCCACAAATAGACTGCACACTCACCACTTACTATAGGGAGCTGGACTCTAACCCTACTTCTGGATTTGATGCTATTGCTGTCACTATGCACAGTATTTTTGCAAAAAGGTTTTTTTTCCATCAATCTTTCTGCAGTGATTAGACATTTACATCGGGGTATTCTGTTCAAATTCTGCACTAAATCCATGGCTACAACTGATGAGGCGTCATCAGTCATCAAGGCGTCAAATACCTGCTTCGTCACGGCCGTCAGCACTCGATACCGCTGCACAAGGCACCCTTGTGATGGGTTTTCATTTCATTTCATTTCATTTCAACAGGGCTTTCATTCAGACCGCTGTCATTACTTTCATTACTTTTACTTTACAATCAGCTGCGTCCGTGTCCCGCGTTTACAACGTCACATTTTCACTGTAAAAACGTAGTAATTTTAAGCCCGACCATGTTGTTTTTTCCTAAACCTAAGCAAGTGTTTTCTGTTTAATTCACAACATTAAGCACGTGTTTACTGCGACCGAAAAGCGTCAGTTTGTGACGAGTTGGGATGAGAATGTGTTGCGTTTTAACACTTCCTGTATGTTTCTGACATATGTACAATGTAAAAAATACATACATTTTGTATATTATACATTTGCTAATTGAAGAATATGCATTGAACACCCTCTTTGGAAAGCGGTGCTGCTGTAGAGTATGATAGTCTGTGAGTCTGAACCCCCACGAGAAGTTGTTGAAAAATGATGGAAAATGAACATTACGGATGAGAGGCCATGTATTGATTAGGAAGCTCAGGTACAAAAACAAGTGTGTGTGTTGACTGTTCTGCATCAACGCTGAGCGGCTCCGGAGCTGCTGCCATAGAAACTGAAGAGCAGTTTGCTTGGCCGTGCGTGCATTTACGTGCCTGTATGGTTGGATTTAACCGTGCAGCGGTTCGAGCTGTGAAGCGTTTTCTTCCCCATCCTCGTCTCTCTTATCGAAGACACGCACATAAACCTGGCAGGTAATATTTTACTGTCAAACGTTCGTGGTCATTATCCATGCAGAGACACTCTCTTTCTAAATTTACAGTTGATTTCATGAGATTCTGCTAAATGAGTTTCGTACTGCTGAGTCCACTCTCTCTCTCACACACACGGCTTTGTTCTTTGTCAACGGATTGATCACCTAAAAACCACAGATCCCTCTGACCCAGTTGTCCTCCATGATATTGATTGACAAAATGTGATTGAATTGGGTTCACCTTGAGTGACTTCTACTCGACAGTTCAACAATGGAATATAATTGCGTTATTTAATCTGACAACATGGGCGTGATGACAACAGAGTGTGTTGTGTTGAGGCTGTTCATGTTTAATGCAGTGACGACTAAGCATGGGGCGATATAAAAATTTCATTTTGCGATTGTCCCGGCCAACATAATTGCGATTCACGCTATTAGAGCTGCATCGATTAGTTGTCAACTATTAAATTAATCGCCAGCTATTTTGATATTCGATTAATCGGTTTGAGTAATTTTTTCAGAAAAAAAAGTCACAATTCTCAGATTCCAGCTTCTTAAATGTGAATATTTCTGGTTTCTTTACTCCTCTTTGACAGTAAACTGAATATCTTTGAGTTGTGGACCAAACTAGTCATTTGAGGACGTCATCTTGGGCTTTGGGAAACAACTGATGGACATTTTTCACCATTTTATAAACCAAACAACTAATCGATTAATCGAGAAGATAATCGCCAGATTAATCGACAATGAAAATAATCGTTAGTTGCAGCCCTACACGATATTATCCCGATAATCATCATCTCTTAAAATGGCACCAAAACATACTGGAATCACTTTTACATTTAGTAAAGAAACACATATTTTTATTTCATCCCAGACAGGACACGCAAGCAAATCAAACAATCTTAAATAAGGTAATCCCACTGCATTAAAAAAAAAGGATCAATTATTATTATTATTTTCTTAAATAGCAACTTAAATAGATAGACAGCTTTTTCAAGTCCCAGATGGGAGGATATTCAAGATTATCCCAATATTGGAAATTCACCACGATCAAATTATTGTGTTTACGCTTGATAAAAGAATCTGTAGCAGGTTTGAATTCCTATGGTTGGATAAAATGCTGTTAAAACATCATGAAAGTTTTGGTAAAGAAGATGCTCCAGTATTTCAAAGCATTGGCTACGGCTGCAGTCCGCCTCTGTTAATACGGGTCTATATCTGGCCTCGGGCAGCTTTAGTCAGTGTTCTCTCCTTCAGCTCCAATAAACATAACTCTCTGCGACATCCTGGCACATCCCTGCCAGTACATTACTGGAATTGAAGATGTTTTATACCGATCAGAGAGGAGACTGCAAGTCTAGATATGATGCGAGTGGAAAAAAGTTGCTCTTATAAAAATGGTTTTACTCGTGTAAACAATACTTAATTGTTGTACCACCGTTTAAACTGACTATTGTTTGTTTGTGTGTTGACAGAAATGGCAGAGCCCATTCAGCAGCTAACCAGCAACAACCAAGGACGCAGTGGCAGAGAACAAGTCCCTTTCACTCTCCTCGCACGCAAAGAGAAGGTAGCTATCACGACAAATAATGCGTGTACTTTGTGTAACCCCATCTTTATATACATTTTCATGGTCTATATAAAAAGGGGAAGCTCCTCTGTGTGAGTACGGGTCAGCTATTTATCTTTCGACAAGATGGGTCGTGTCACCCAATACAATAAGCCATTTAAACTCCTTAGGGGGGGCAGTATAAATACAGAGGGCTAATTGGTTTAACTTGAGTTAATTAGTTCATTAAAACTTGGCTGGAGACTCCGGTTAAACAAAGGGACAATCATGGCGCCCTATTCTTAGAGCAGGTTTCAGTGGCTTGTAACAGGACGGCACGTTGGCAGCAAGCAGACTTAAGTAGGTTTAAGGTTATAGACCTGAGCTGCAGTGGTGAGTACTGATACAGAGAAGATTAGCATGGCCATGCTAGTTTTTCCTTCGCGACAAGCTACTATGACATGGTTGGTACCGATGGATTTCTAGTTTCATATGATGCCAGTATCTTATCTCTAGCTATAAAACTGAGCCCGCTACAACCTAAAAATCACAACAACAAAACAAATTTGCGTTATCGTGTTAACTTTGACAGCCCTAAAAATATATTTTCAGTACAAAACAAGGTGTTGTTTTCATCACCGATTCATCTACAGTATGTAAATAATTAGAAAAGATTGGAAGGACTGCTGTAACCTAACGTCATCATTTTCTGGATATTTAACAGTAGGTTATAGTAGGTTTTAGTCAGTAAAGATATTTACTGACTAAAACTTACTGATGCAGCTGATTAAACAGAATAAAAATCACAGAGATGCACCGGTAATAATTACATTACGCCACCTCCCCTTGTAAGATGTATTCTGTCCAAATAGAGCTTTGTAAATGTAAATGTAAACTCTCACAAATATTTTTTTTCACACACTTTGTAGACAACAATTAGCTTTTTCCATTAGTCCGAGCATTTGCTGCCATTCCACTCTCCAGTTATAATAGTAGTAATAGACTCAGCCTTGTTATATGGGCGCCCGCTCTACCAACTGAGCTATCGGGTCGCCCTCATGACAGTCTCTTGTCTTTGGTCGTCTGTACTTTTTCAGTGTGGGGAGCTGCTGTACGAGAAACGCCAGTATGAAAAGGGCCACTGGGCTTGTGTAACAATGCGTGAGGAAACTTATGAACAGAGCATCTGCTACGGTTTTATGAAGCTTATGAGATACATCTGCCAGCAGAACTCCTTGGGTAAGTCCACACGCTAGTGACCATTTAAACTCAGGTTCTGGCTTTTTAAATTCCTTCCAGCCTTGTAACCCCAAAGACAGTTATTTTTTCAGGCCAGTCGGACAGGTAATAATGCCATTTCCTCTACATCTCTAGGTGACTACCTGGGCATGACGCTGCCCATCGTCACGGTGGTGCGCACAGACGAGACCCATTCTGTGATCCCCAATGACGTCACTGTGGCGTACTTCCTCCCCATTGAGCATCAGGCCCAGCCCCCACAACCTAATGACAACGAGATCGCCATCGAGGTCTGGCCCGCCACTACTGCATTCACAAGGTCAGTGGAGAATAAAATAAAAATGTCACTTGTATAGGGCTGTATTCATTCTGTTTAAACCTGGTATTTCTGCACAGTTGCAGTTAAAGATCAGGCTACACTAATATTATTAGTATTATTTATATTTATATATAGTTGTGGGTGCGTAGGATTGTTTCCGACTCGTGTGATCCAAACATTTCCAATAATTCCAGAGTATTGAAAAAAGATGGTTGTTACCATTTTCAAAATTCACAACATATTTTTATCTAACGAAAATATCCTGCTTCAATCCATATTTGTTGGCGTTTAGCCTTTCAAAAACAGCATTTTTCACTGCGGTCAAAAAACTGTTTGTTCTCGAACTTGCCACACACAAATGGAGGCTCATAATGAGGAGTTATAGTCATAAAAAAAAAGTTAATTTGATAAAAAAAAGGAACTCATTTAATCCGATTAATCACTTTATTCAAATTGAGCCGTTTGTTCGAGGAATTTTTTCTTATGACGACAGACATTCGAAGCTTCATTTGAAAACCTCAATAGAAGCTTTGAATGTAAAATAATGACATTCGGTACAGCCCTACACTTGTACTATTCCTAATATATTATTATATTATTATTTCCTATTATATTCCTAATCAATGATCAATAGTGCTAGAATTAATGCTTGGCACATGGAAATTTGATGCCTCATGTACCGCTCCCCTCCTCCTTTCAGGCCCTTTACTGGTCCCACCAACGAAGTGACCATCGCTAATCAGATCACCGCCATGGCTGAGGGGCTCGGCGTGACGGACGTGACCGTCAACGACTCGTTCATCGTGGCCGGCTACACCAACCCCGCTCACATCAACCGTCAGAACGAGATCTGGTTCCTAGAGCGATGCTGAGGGACGAGGAGATCGAGCATCATCTTATCTGTGACCCTTGAGCCTCATAAAGACTCCCCCCTAACACTGCCGCAACTCAGCCACAGCCTCAGGTGCAACCCAGTCTATCCCCCCCCCCCATCACCTCTACCTGAAATGACCACCAGCCCCCAGCACATCAGTAGAGGCCTACTCAGCCCTTACTCTACCATTCATGTTCATTTAGGTAGATCCTCAGCTCACCCATAAGAACTGAACCAGACTGCCATATACACTCTCATGAACACAACCCAGATGTTAAAGGCACAATGAGTAGGATTTGTCTGTTGCGGATTATAAACATTCATAGTTAGCCAACGCTCGCCGGCGGGTAAAAGCCAACCTCGTGACTCGTCACTCTCGTTTCGGACTGAGCTTTGTCCACTTGGTGTTTTGCGTCGCTGTGTCCGCCATTTCCGTAGCTTCAGCTTCCGTATGCATGCTTACGACCTGGTCGGGTCTCTACGGTCGAGCTTTCGCTGCGGGGCCGCATGTTCCTCCGCCATCAACTCTCTCTCGTCCCGTGTGTGTGAAATCTGCCTCCTGCTACTCTGAGTTTCACTTCACTTTCACTTCAGTTTGCAGCGTCCGTTCGTACGACTATGTATTGATAAAATGGCTCTGATACGCGAAAATTAACTAAATGGTTTTTATTTCTATTAAAAAAAAAGCGAAACAACGGTGGGGGGCGGTGGCCCATAAATGTAATCGATGTAACCGGTAACACCAACTACCGCAAGCCTTCTGGTCGCTACGTTTATATAGAGGTTGACTCCCAGAAACGTCCCGAAACACAGCAAAATAAGAACATACAGGCAGAGGTAGTGTCTCTGCAGATACATACACTGCAATTGATAATTGAGATGGATTGTTTTTGTACAAGTCTATGCATTATTTTTAAGGAAATCCTACTCATCGTGCCTTTAAGGTGAAGCATAGCATTCAACTCCTCCTAAAAACAACCTTTCCTAAGCACAGCTCCCTCTAGTTAACAGGTGAAATAGTTTTAACATTTTAACTGAAGCAGGTTCCCAGCGTGGACACGCAGCCGCCTTATCGTGCTCCCTTTTTCTGTTTGCTGCACAGCTACACCGTCTTGTCATGTGGGGTGAAGGTCAGTCAGAGCACAACAACATAGTTTTCTCTGTCATTCTCTAGCTTGCTGAGGTGATTTCAACTCTGTTTCTTTATCTCTGGACTACATGATTCACTGCAGGTTAACTGCATAACCAGTTATATATTGTTTCGTCAGTAAGAGAAACATTTACCAACACTTAACAAGCCAGTTATCACAGTTGCTGGGCCGCTAACCTAACCCAATCTTAAGGTAGCGTTCATCCGTTGGTACTGTACGGTGGGTTGAGGAAACCAGACAGACAACATCCAGAACTGGTGGCTTCAACCGTAAATAAGCTCAACAGGTGAAACTAATTTAGAAAACACACATGAATGTACGGCTACAGGGAGCGTAACAAACGACAAACTTCTACAAACCAAACACTGAAAAACTCACTGATTTTACAGCTGAATGACAATCATAAAGTACTGACATGTATACATATATAAAAGTTTATGCATTCCTCATTTCAAATCTATTCTCACACAGAGGAAGAATAGTTTCTTGTATACCTCTTTCTACCTGCTACTCTTGTGTCAATGTTCAATTATGCATTCACTGCTGCTGAGTGGAGACAATGCAATGTGGCTGTACTGTAATTATAATCTTTTTGTTAGTTAAAACAGATTTTAATGTTCCATCAGCAATCTAAGGAGAGTCTATACAGTTAAAGAAAGTACGTATGTTTATCTTCACTATATTTGTCATTAATGCAATTCAACAAAAACAACGTGATACACCAGCTACACCTAGGGTTCACAGTAATATTATAGGAATGCTTCTGCTTTGGACATTTACATTTACTGCTTGGGTGCCAGTGACAATAAAACTGGAAGTGAACTAGCCGAATCATCACTGTGTGATTTATTTAGGACAGGGGGCATAGGCGGTCAGTAATTGAGGCCTATTAAATGTGTGTAAAAATGACAAGTGAAATTCAGCTCAAATTGTGAAGTTTCATCTTATTTAATCCACATAAAAAAAAAATGCAAAGAAAGTTAAGAAAGCTAGTATTTGGTTGGGGAGGTTGACCAATCCTGGTTGACATCAAGACATCCAAATCCAAAGAATTTACTTTGCATTATTGTAGAGTCGATATGATGCTCTGTGACGACTGTAGTGTAAAGTAAACACTTGCAAAGCCATGATACATGTGGGGTCGGTTTTACCTCTGGTTATATGGGAACATCAAGTGTTTTTCCTTTCTTTTTTGCTTATTGTTTTAGTGTTTTGCTAAAGTGTGCTGTACTGTGAAAATTCAAGTGCAACAGCAAGAGCTACTGTGGTTATCTTTGTTCAATAAAAACGTGCTCGTCTCCTGTCTTTTGAAATGTACGGCGAGTTTTAATTTGGCTCATATACACAATATATGAGTTCTACATAATTCTGTGAGTATTACTGCAAAAATGTGTTTTAATAAATGATGTTAAGTAGAGCTTAATCGATTAGTTGTCATTTTTTAACAAAGAAAAGTCAAAATTCTCTGATTCCAGCTTCTTAAATGTGAATATTTTCTGGTGTCTTTCCTCCTCTATGACAGTAAACTGAATATCTTTGAGTTGTGGACAAAACAAGACATTTGAGGACGTCATCACGGAAACACTGATCAACATTTCTCACCATTTTCTGACATTTTATAGCCCAAACAACTAGAAAATAATCAACAGATTAATCAACAATGAAAATAATCGTTAGTTGCAGCTCTGATGTTAAGTCATATGGTACAGAGGAGCTCATGATAAACCTCTCTACATCTCGAGTATTCATTCTCATCCTTTGGAAAATATAATCTGAATTAATTATCATAGTCTATTAATTAAATCCCCCCCGTTTAGATATATAGAATAGACATGTAGATAACAATTTATATTCTTACTAATGCAACAACTGGGCTATTTTGTATGATTAATAAACATTTCAGCTTCATACTCATACATACATACCAACAAGTACAGTATACGTACTACAGAATATCCCTTGAGGGTATTCCCTCCTTTGAGGTGGCAAACAAAAGAGGGGTCACACCCGACGTTGTTCTGAAACATATAGCATAATCTATTTCACAAGAACAACTGGTGCTCAGTTACTGAAGCATAGTAACTTGATGAGTTCTCACAAGAGGTTCAAACACATAAACTATAGTATATCAGAGTGCACAATACAGTACACTGTATATACAGTAGTTTAATATGTGACAGACACAACAAGCTGATGGGAATTAAGATGAAGGAAATGATTGACAGTTTTTAGTGAGTTAAAGGTAAACGGATAATAATATTCCAAATAAATATGAAAACTTGTGTGTTTATGTAAAAGTACTGACTGTTCTTCATAAACTTCAGCACATTTGTTTAAGTAAATAACAGTTTTGTACAAACTACTTTCAATTTATGTGGAATGCCACTAAAACTTAAGCACTAAATGACACCATCAGTTTCTATTACAACACAACAGGCTGTAAAACTTTATGAGGGATATCTCAGCGCTGGCTTGGACACGGTGGCCTAGATGTTCACTGACATTAACACGCGTTGTCTATAAAACCTCCATCCACGCTCAATCACAATGCGGAGAACACAAGAAAACAGGAGGCTACTTAAGTGGTTATGAGGACAAATACTGCTCTCTCTCTCTCTCTCTCTCTAATGTCTGTGATACAAAACGGGCCACAAGCTGAAGGGAAAGATCACAACTGAGCCCCAAGAATCAGTCTGCATGACTGGTTCATTTTTCTGATTTGCTCAACAATCATTAAAATTCTGCCTGAATGACTGCAGTGTTGCTTATTTAACACCCGAGTGCAGTGTTTTCTCTATTTAATGTACTGTCTGGTTAAATTAGAGCAGCGGTCAGCAACCTTTACTATCAAAAAAGCCATTTTAAGCCAAAAATAAATAAATAAATTCTGTCTGTAGCCACAAAACATTTGATCATTGTGATGAAGGTAACACAGCCTATAGTCTAAGTATATAGTATATAAGTCTAATGCAGTGAGGGCCAAAGTGCAAATGTACTACGGAGTATTAGGGCCACATTGAGGGGAAAAAAATCGGAGATTTCCAGAATAAAGTCATTATATTACGAGGAACAAGTCGTAATATTACGAGAATAAAGTCAGAACTTTACGAGAAAAAAAGAAAATAACACGTAAAATTACTACTTTATAATATTATGACTTTATTCTCATAATAATACGACTTTTTTTCTCGTAAACCTATGACTTTATTCTCGTAATATTATGACTTTATTCTCATAATATTATGACTTTATTCTCGAAATCTCAGATTTATTTTTTTTCCTCAATGTGGCCCTAATACTCCATCGTCCACTGGAGGGGGGGTAAAGAGCCGCATGTGGCTCCGGACCCGCAGGTTGCTGACCCCTGTATTAGAGGGAATGCAGCGGGGAAATGGAGGTTAACAAGCAGGTTACAGACGCCATCGGTCAGGCCGGGGTAATATAAAGAGAAGGTGAAAAATGAAAGCCAAAGCATCCAAAGAACAAGTAAGGAAAGGTCAAACAATCCAAAAGAATCAGAAAGGAGGGAAAGAAGACCCAACAGAGCTGATGCCCAGCAGGTCTAAACTCTCAAATACAGGTGTCACATTCCAGCTGTGCAGCCGGTTGAGACAGATGTAGCTGCACATTTACAGTACAGTACACACAGACAGTGAAGCATCCCGTGACGAGGAGAGAGAGCCTGAGAGAGCCAGACCACCGAGTGTTACAGGATGCTGCTTTCAAGACGAATCAATCCATTTAATATTAACTGACCCAGTACGAAGAACACCGCCAGAGGAAAGACATGGGATTTACAACAGAAGCCAGCAAACAGTGACCACAAGGTGGCAGCAGAGCACCAAAAAACAAAAACAAATGTCACATGCTGCACATCAGCGGTTCCCAACCTTTTTCTTTAAGGGACCCCTTTTTTTATCATTGAGTAAACTGATGACACCTGACTAAGTGATACGGATATTTCATATTATATTCATAACAATAACGGTACAGAGCAACTTATAAACTGTACGATTAACCCAAATAGAGAACACAGTAACTGCAGGAAGTTTGTGAATAAAAGAGCAATTTGGATGTATTTTGAGCAGATTATTTCCTGTGAATATTGCATCAGAGTATGTTTAGGAACTTTAAATACAAATCTCTGTATTGTGTATTTCTATTTAATTTTTAACAACCATACATATTATTTAATAGGCATATTTTTTGTTGACACTTTCAGTGTTTTCTTCTCCCCGACACTAGGCCATTGTTATATCAGCTCTTTGGTTGTTTTAGCTGAAAGTTAAAATCTTAAATATTAATCCTAGCTTTAAAAATAACAATTTCATTTAGTTTTCTTAACAGAAATTAATTAAATGCTGAGATATACAATAGGCCAACTGTATATTTTTTTTAAAAAGTTGTCTTACACCCCTGAAAATCAAGAAGGTCTCGCGACCCCCCATTAAGCTTTGGCGACCCCATTGCATGAAAAAGTGACCTTCTTCACATCCCCCCAAAACTCTGACTGTTATGCCAGATGTTTATTTGTAGTTAAAAAAAAAAATGAAAGCTTTAAAGACAGGGAGGAGTTTTGCTAAATTGCTTGAGCCTACCTGCAGGTAGCGCGCCTGGTGAGCAGAAAGGGACTCTCCCAGAGGAACCACCATTTTCTCCACGCTGCGCTGGTGGGAATGGGCCTGGATGTCCGGGCTCTCCTCTGAACGCAGCTCAATGTGGGAGATGAGCAAGTTAGAGATCACCGCCTGCACCGCCTGCAGGGATGGAGGAAGAGAGCAATCAGATTTGACAATAGTTTAATGAAGTTTTTTTTTTAATTATTAGGTCACATTAGGCCAGAGAGACAAAGGGGATGTATGGATACATTGGACACAGATACGGTGTATTGTTCTTACCTTTGTATCTCCTCCTGGAGTTGCACTAAGGGCCAGGATGCGGAATTGCAGAGTCTGGCTGCCGAGCTGTCTGATCACCTGAGTAACAGTGGGACGAGTAATTAGAACTTTACTGCCATAGTCCAAATATTTCACTAACTAAAAGTGTTAAAATGCAAACCTAAAGAGTATAATCCAATAATATTATAACATTTATTATTCTGAAATGGACCATTCTGCATAATGAGTACTTTTGGTACTTTAAAGCCGGAGAAGGCAGGTTGGAGCAATTCTCACTGTAAAACTGATATTGTTTTCGCTGTGCCATATTTCTTAATAAATATTTTTTTTTTAAATAATAAAAAAGACACACAGCCTCCATTCTCTGCAACGTACTTCTTACAACCACCTTTCATGAGTGAGTGTTACTTAGTAGAGGAGAGATTTTGGGTGAATTAGGTCACTTTATTGCAGGTTCACAAGCAGAATTGGACATGGCAAGTAAAATATAAGCTGCAAATAAAGTCAGCACATGTAACTGAATTGACGGACAAGCCGTAATCATTAGTGACAGGTTTGTTTACCTGACAGTAGGCATGGTTGCCCAGCGCCTTGTGGGCTTCATCGATCACCACACACTTGACCTGCTGGGCAGGACAGGTCTCTCTGGACAGATCGTTCACCATGACCTGAGGCGTGAGGAAGAAGACGCGCTTGGTCCTCCATATCTCCTGTCTGTGCTTTGCTGCCGTGGAGCCTGCGGATGAGGAGACGGTCTCTTGTTTAGTAAAGGATAAAAGAAGAAAGGGTGTTTTTTTTTTTTAAATGTCATGATTGTTACCTGTCAGCTCAGCCATGTGCGCCTGTGGGATCCCCATCACTTTGTAACAGGCCTCGATCTGCTGCGCCACCAGAGGTTTGGTGGGAGCCATGAACACGATCTTCCCCGATGGATACCAGCGGTAGAAGTTGTACATGACCACAGCGGCTATGAAGGTCTTTCCCAGACCGGTGGGGAGACACACCAGTGTGTTCTGCAACAGAGCAGCCTCTGATATCTTCATCTGGTACTCCCTGATGGGATAGTTGGTGGGGTAAATCCATACCTTAGCCGAGGAGCTGTCAAAGCCGGGGAAGTCTGGGTGTGTTCGCCCACCTGATGGGATGGGAGAGAGGCTCTCTGTTCCTACAGGGTTGTCATATTGATAAGAGTTTGTATCAAGTTGTAGGCTCTGTTCAGCTTCATAAACAGCCACCACCATCAAATCATCATCTTCTTCATCTTCAAATGCAGGTTTCAGGTCCTCTGTGCTCCCTGTGCTCACTGTTGTGGACCCTATCTGGGCCCATAGTGGATTCTGAGGAGGAAGGTGTGCTGTAGCTACCTGCGCAGTGTTGTTTGGGGTCGTCCTGCGCCTTCCAGAGGCTTTTTTACCGTCTTTTTTGGGTTGAACAGCTTTGTTTTGAGACACTGGTGCACCCCAAGTCTGAAACAACGTCCTCTGATTTGAACCACTGCTCATTTTTCATTAGTTGTGGTGGCGGAAAACTTGGAGAAAAGCTGCCATAATCACGAGCAGCAACATTTACAAAACTGAGCACCGGCGGGTACACAAACACAGCGTCACTTCCGCCCCACGTTTTTTACAAAAATATAACACCACTGACGTAACAACGGGTTTTAACTCCAGAGTAGTTTCGGTCATTTAAATACAATTTCAACTGTTATAAAAAATCACTATATTGTATTAACGTCAATATATATTAAGCTAAGCGATAAACCGGCACACGAACGTGGCTTCATTTTAAAAAAGGAGGCTTTTATTTTGTTAGTATGACACCGGAACTAAATCAAACGTTTTGAGTTCAGCTTCCGCTCTCTGATAGAACGCTGTCATGTTACCATAGCAATGGACAGAAGCAAATGGGAGAAGACACTCACCTGTTTTCAGGTAATGATATTATCTAATTCTCCTTCATCTACGTTAAGTCTTTATACCTATAACGTTAGCTAAAGTTAGTTAGGGTAAAGTTTCCGTTACTATAGTTACTGTAAGTAGGACTAGTTACTCTCCTCTCTTCAGTAGGTAACTATGGAAACGGCTGCTAATAGTAGCTACTGTTGTTAGCATTTATGTAACGTTAGCTCAAGTTAGTTTGGGTCAAGTTATCGTTACTATAGTTACTCTAAGTAGTACTAGTTACTCTCCTCTCTTCGGTAGGCAACTGCTAATAGTAGCTGCTAATAGTAGCTATTGTTGTTAGCATTGACGTAACGTTAGCTCAAGTTAGTTAGGGTCAAGTTACTGTTACTAATAGTTACTGTAAGTAACGTTAGTACTAGTTACTCTCCTCTCTTCGGTAGGTAACTATGGAAACGGCTGCTAATAGTAGCTACTGTTGTTAGCATTGACGTAACGTTTGCTCAAGTTAGTTATGCAGTATCAGGCTCAAGTTACAGTTACTCTTATTTATTTATTTTATTTTATTGGTTTAAAAGGACTGTGTGCACAGACATTAATTGTTTACATAGAAACAAAAAGATGGGTGCACCAGATTTAGCAGGGAAGCTAATTTCCATCTGTAGTCCTAAACACAGACACAATAGACACAATAGGCACAATAGACACACTACATAACATAACAACAGGATCAAAACATAACATCACAGTTTCAAGTACAATCCAAAATACAATAAATACATATAACACAATAATAAATATGACAGACTTCAGTCAAGCAGCATTATCACAAATAAATACAGTAAAAATCTCTTCTGTAGGCATCTGCACGTGGATACTTGGTGAGAAACGAACTCCGTCGTGCCCGAGAAGACTTTGAGGACATTGTGAAAGAGATTGATGGAGGTTTGACCCATGTAGAGTGGAGGGAGGCTGTTATACACATTCCCCACTTCACAGACACTGTAAGTACCTGAAACTGTAGTGTGTGAGTTAATCAGCTTCCGGCCGGGTGCTTTTCTCATGCTTTTTGCTCATGCATCTTCAGGATGGCCCATATCTAAGACCCAGCATCGCTGCCAGCAAATCTTCAAACCCAGGACTAGATGTGTGTGCCAGTCCCCAGAGCCCATCATCACCATCAGCACCCTCATCAGAGGAGAGAGGAGGCCATCGTGTCCCGCTGGAGAAGATAGAAGCAGAGAGAGATGATTCACAAACCAAAGCACAGGCCTCTCTTTCTAAGGACTGTTTCCCCAGCAGCAACAATGTTAGAGGGGATCGAGAGGGACAGAAAGAAAGCACTGTGGGGGAGGAAGATGGAGACTCCACCACGGCCTGGAGCAGTGTGGAGCTGGACATTAACTATGGTCACTCTCACAAAGGTGAGAGTCGTGCACATAACAGTAATAGTTCCCTATTCATTTTTTTAATTGAAATAAGATTACTTTTAGTGTGTCTCGCTCTCTCTCTCCATATATCATTATTAATTTATAACAAAGGTACAAGGTTACATCAACAATTACTTTCACAGTCATGTCAGCCTATGACATTTCAGAAACAGTGAGAAAAATGCCCATCACAACAACCAAGATCTCAAGGTGATCCTTTCAAACTGCTTGTTTTTTAATTGGTTGGTTTTGTTTTTTGAATATGCATTTACAATAATATGATACTAGAAAGCAGAATTGGAGGAGCTGGAAACAGCAAATGTTTTGCCATTTTTCTTTGATAAATTACTTAAATTATTAATCAATTATCAAAATTTGTTAACATCAAATTTCACTCAAAAAATGTGATTAAATAATTAATGAATCAATTAATTGTTCAAGCACTAATCTTGTTGTGTAAGCACTGCAAACACATGCTGTGCTTGTCTGGTTGTCTGGTAGAGTAGGTGCCTTATTAACAGTCATTTTGAATTTGCCATCCCTCCTTCAGGTCCCCGGCAGTACTGCTTGGCTCAGGAGGTGCCCTGTACCCCGGAGGCCCTGCGTCTCCATAGAAACACCCTGACCATGGAGCTGGTCTGGCTCCAGCAGGCCATTGACAGCAGGAAAAAGGTGAGACGGAGGAAGGCAGAGATGTGGTGTTTCCGTACATTTATTCAGCTTTGGCAGTCTCCTGCTGTAAGAAAATTGCCTCTGCTGCGAGACAAAATTGATTTTGTGACCTCAAAAATAAGTCAGTACAGTGGGTCCAAGGAGCATCAGTTCTAGAAAAAAATACCTACGCTGTCAGTATCCGAGCCTGAATAATAACCATAGTGTATTTGCAGCAACAGTAGCTGCTGTCCTAAAGGCTGTAAAGCAGCACTGATAGTGACGCTATGTACAATCTGACCTGTGTATTAAGTCCATACATCTGTAATGCTGTTTCTTAGCATATTCAGCTGCATGCACTCTTTGCACTCAGACTGTACACCAATCGAATCCCTTAAAGACAGGGTTGGTAAAGATTTTAGAAACATTTTTTTGTTATATTAGTTAAAATTCTCATTACATCCCGACAGTAATCGATAAATCAAATGCTCTGACAAAAAAATGAAACTAAATAAACCCGTCCAATCATTTCATTCGGCCCGACTGTAATGATTGCTGGACAGCTGTGAGTACTAACGCCATGTTCGCCGTTCACGTCCATTATGATATGTTTATGTTCGTAATGATTAGTTTGGGGGAGAGGCTTTGGAGGGAGGCCTGAAGCTGTCAGTGTTGCCGACTTGGCGATTTTCTCGCTGGATTTAGGGACTTTCGGAGCTAGTTAGCAGCTTTCATTGGAAAAGAGTTGGCAACATTGGGCTCGTTTTTTCAGCTGGATCATTTTTAAAAACATAGTTTACTCTTACTAGTTTCTCAGGATCACCCACCCTGCCTTTAATGTATCTTTTAACAAAATGAATGTCCTCATGAATCTCACATCACTGCTCCCGTGTAGCACCCTGCAGCTCTAGAGGGTGTTAAAAGTGCCAAGATGTGGAGCAATGTGCACAAAGAACACTTAATATAAACCACAACCGAAAACAGAGAAAGCGGGATTTACTCATGCAATGGGAGTTGGTATAACTTGGCAGAATGATTAATTAATGATTGTTTTTCCCTCCTTTCTTCTCCTCTGCAGTACTTGTCAGTGAAGGACAGGCTGAGTGTATCCTGAGTAATCTGAACTGGACTTGATAATGTGGGACTGAAGGCCTTCAGTCAACTGCACTCACCCAAGTGGCATCTTTTCGAAGCTATTATTAATTTATACATATATATATAAAGACATGCCTTCAGTGGTATTTATCATGTGTTTGACGAAACCTGTACATTTTGTATGTTATTTGCTCATGTAAAGAATTAATAAATTGTATTTTTCTAAAAAAGTCTTCTGCGGTTGTTGTGGCTTTGCTGATATTGGTCTCATAACATAGATTGTGAGCGGGTGAGGTATTTACTGTTGTGTAGGAAGAAGGTTCATTCAGGGGAATTCAGAGGCTCCTTGGCTCTAAACAAGTTTGTGTTGTGTGACTCACAGAAGCTCAAATTTCCCATTTGGATCACAATGAATGAGCTCTCACTCATCACGTGAGAAGTTCGTCCTACAGATATTCACACGACTGTCTCCTATCAAGCTGCTGTTATTTTTTTGGTATTATTAGTGTCGTTAAAGAGCACCAAAGGGAAGAAGCTTTTAAGTGTAAAAAAAATAGAGTAAAATTGCTTTGTCCTGCTCCTAAACTTAGTCTTTGTTTTGAGAAATTTCCGTAATGGTTTTATCACCTGCTGGGTGCTTCCTGGGTAATGCTAACATGCATGATATATTTGCCAATTATTTTTTGGGGGGAAAACACAGACAACTGGGGTGTAGAGGTTATCTTATTGATTCAGCTTACAACACAGCGACCCACCCATTCTCTCCTCCTCTTGTCTGTCTCTTTTGTTGTGGTTGCTGCCGATGGTTTGGCCCACAAAGCCAGTCATTGCTGGCCACGCTGCCATAGCAACCAGGAAATACTCACCGCCGTCAGTGGAGTCGTGTGTGAATATGTGTGTGTGTTAAGGGGGGGATCGAGAGAGCAGAACGTGGCGAGTGGGAGTCCAGGCGGACCACAACAACACGGGGGACTGATTTTTCACCTTTGCCTTCAATTTATAGGATTTCCTCGCTTCATTTTCCACCAGGTTTGTGAGTGACTGAACCTATGGATCATGTAATATGAATGTGTGACCCAAAGAATGTGGTGTGGATGTATTTGGTGTATGAATTAAGAAGGTCAGTAAATGCAACTCTAGGCTTATTGAGTGAAATTGTACGTGGAGAGAATTATGTGTCTCTGTGGACTCTGGCAGTAACAGCTGGCTCAGAGATGGCTGCCAGCACCGCAGCCACGACCCTCCTGCCTCCAGTGAAGAGCGTGGTGGTGTATAAGAACGGAGACCCCTTCTACAGCGGACGCAGGTTCGTGGTCAACCAGAGACAGGTGGCCACCATGGAGGCCTTTCTGACCGAAGTGACCCAGAGCATCGGTGCTCCGCTGGCCGTCAGGACCCTGTACACCCCCAGACAGGGCCACCGGGTCACGGACCTCCAGGACCTGCAGACAGGAGCCCAGTATGTCGCTGCTGGCTTTGAGAGGTTCAAGAAACTGGAGTGAGTACAAAAACTATTCACTGTGCTGATATCAGGAATCATTTTAATGTTGAGACTTTCTGTCTCTAAAAGAAAGTATCCTAACATACTTTTAGATGTTTGGAAAAGTGTGTAGTAGTATCTGTATCTGTTGTTTTTCATGCATAGTTACCTGAACGCAAGAACGAAAAAGCAGCCTGTAGCCCGTGAAGAAACCCAGGTAGGCTTTTATTTTGTCATGTGGACAGTCCATCACTGATTAATCCCAGTCTAACCAGCAGGAATGCACCACCTCACCAGGCTGCACTGCACTCATATCAACTTGATCCATTTGAACTCCTGCCAAATCAAATATGACTGCAGGACTTTCCATTGCCGAGACAAGCTCATATTGGCCTATAAATGTGACGAAACATTGTTATGTTAGCATTAGCTAGATTAGGTTCACCCTTTGCGCTTATCGTTCCATTGATGTCACTGGTTGTCATGCAAATTACCGGAAACAACGGGCTAATGATTGTGCTGTCCTTCAACCAGTCACTCAGGCCTCACGGGGCGCCCGCGTGTCACATTAGATTCAGGTAATTACAGCTGGATGTCGCCAGAGATCAGAAGTTCCCAGAGTATATCAGAGAGAGAAAATTCTCTGCATGAGTCTGATCTCTTTTATATTTAGCTTGTTTGCAGGGCACGGTGGTGATGCTGATGGTAGTATTATGCAGGCTCTTAAAGAGGACCTATTATGTTTTTTTTCAGGTGCATACTTGTATTTTTGGTTTCTACTAGAACATGTTTACATTCTTTAATTTAATAAAAAAACACTACTTTTCTCATACCGGCTGTGCTGCATCACCTCTTTTCAACCTCTGTCTGAAACGCTCTGTTTGAGCTTCTAGCCCCCCCCCCCGAAAAAACCCATTCTTCTCTGATTGGTCAGCTGGCCCACTCTGTTGTGATTGGTCAACCGAACCAAACTCTTCGAACTCCGCTCCAGCTCCGCTCTAACTAGCTTTGTTTGAGTCCTAAAACCAGGAAATGTGTTAGCATTTTAGCATTTGCGGTTCCCTGGTTTGGAAGTCAACAGGTTTTTAGTTAGATGCTTGAAATAAGCTCTGTGGAAGAATTTTTCACGTTTTGTTCTACGAGATAAAATAAGTCAGTAAATATCCCACTAGTGAATTTTGAAGCCTTTACGCGTTTTAAAAGAGGCAGTTGCTAACAAGTGGCTAAATGAGACTACTAAACATCATCACGGCGAACACTAGTCCGCTTAGTGGTGTTGACGTGAGGTCATAGGACCGTTGTGTAGTTCGTTGATAGCCTAACGTTAGCTTTTTACTTCTGGTGATTGCATTTACGCTTCAAAAATCATAAAAGTGGTTTTCATTTGTGGAGATTATCTTCCTGAACAAAACGTGTAAATCTGCCATAATCCAAAAGACAATGCACTCTATTATGCAAATGTGTTACTTGGTAACATCACCACGTTATTGTAGAAAAGGTGGGACTTAAAGCAAGACGTTTCAGGCAGTTCAGGAGCAGTGTTCCTGTGGGAGGAGAGTGGTGTGGACCTTGTAACTTTGCAGACCTTTTACATGCACAAAAAACTGAAGGAAAAGGAAAAAGCACAAAAGCATAATAGGTCCTCTTTAACATTCACACAAAATTGATTTCAAACACACACACACAGAGTCACTCATGCTGACAAATGCTGGCTTTGTTTTCTGACCAGCTGGAAGAGGTGACCGCTTTGGTTTTTCAGACGAATAGTGTGCTCTCAGGCTTAAGAAATCAGTGTTACTTTTCTGAAAAAAAAAAAAAAAACATAAAAAGGAGCGGAGAGTGATTGTGTGTGTGCCTTGGGTGTCTGCCATTTGGAGAGCTTTGGTTTTAAAGTCTTACATGCCTCTGTTGTGGTTGCTGTGGAGCAATGCAGGAAGCGTGCCCGTATGTGAGTTGTGTTTGATCCCGCTGGTGAAACAAAGAGTCATGCTTCCAGGGCTTTGAGCTTGTCTGGACAGGCCTATAATGCCCATATTCACCGCCCCACGCCCCCTTTCTCTGCTCTGAGACACTGTAAATGCATTAAAACGTCCGCCACTTCAAAGTCAAAACAATAAGGGAAGATTATCAATGTCTGGTTTGCTCGGAGTTGATTGATTTAGTCCAGCTGCGTTATCAGAGGCAGACGCGGATATTGGCTCCAGATTTCATTGATATGGGGCGACATGGGCTTCGAGAGGTCAGACCGTGAATGTGCCGTTGAAGGAGTCTCGCAGTGACGTTTGTTTCCTTGAGCTGACATGAGCTGAATAGTTAGTCAGTCATTACACATTGTCTGTGATGGATGTGCAGTGTAATTGATGTGCGGGACATGGTAACTGATGTTCAATATTGCTGAGAAAATCAGAACATTGTGATGTTTCACAGTACCATGCATCTGATTTTCTAAATGTCTTCTGCAGGCCAAAGTAACCCAGAGGCCAAATGTGTCAGCCAAATGGAGGAAGTTTATACCTCTACCTTGCATTATACAGTGAGTTGGACAAACTACATGCAAACACACAAACACACACAATTATCCTTAGCCTTAGCACATTTAGAGAGTATCTAGGATGACTTTCTTCCAAATTTTCTGTGTTTTTAGTGCAATTTTCCCTTTTTAGCCATGTTAGCTGCATGGCTCTACGTCAGTCGATGAATCCTGCTGACTTTGACGACCCCTGATTTTTCCTGTAGCACCACCAGCAGGTTCAGAGCTTTCACATATCCTGTGAGCCATCACAACACACTAGATCGACTGGCATTTTAGTAGGAACGGTAGGATGGATCCTAATGACTTTGGTGTAGAGCTGCAATGATTAATAAATTAGTTGTCAACTATTAAATTAATCAGCAGCTTTTTCTTTAGTGCTACCATGAAGTCCACACATAAAAAGACTGTAACTTTGGAGGATACCCTCTTGATTTGTCTAATTCAGACTGCTGAAGTCTCCTAGCTTTGGCTGAACTTTAGAGCAAGGATGTAGATTTTGTTCCCCGTCTCTTATACTGGAATAACATTAGGAGAGGATCTCATTATGGAAAGTATGGACAAGAGGAACAATAACTGTTCCAGTGTACATATGGGCATGTATTAAGACTTAAGAAATGTAATAAAAAAAAAAAAAACCTTTCTGTCCAGCCTTTTCCGTAACGGAGACCTCCTGTGTCCACCATTCCGGTTCATCATTCCTCGGAGCATGCAGCAGGACCTGGAGATGATCCTGAGTCTGGTCACAGAGAAGGTCAGCTTACGAACCGGAGCTGTGCGCAGGTCAGAGACACTGACAGATAATCACATGTGGAATACAAACAGAGGAGGAGGAGGAGGAGGAGGAGGAGTCCAGTAAATATCTGCCCTGACCTCCTTTGTGCTTCATCAGGTTGTGCTCTTTGGAGGGAGCGAGTGTGACCTCAGCTGTGGAGCTGGAGACTGGCCACTGCTACGTTGCCGTGGGAACCGAGCGGTTCAAGAAACTTCCATATGTGGAGCTGATGGTTTCAAAAGCCACAGAGAGGTATTGTTATGCAAGTGTGTTTAAATATGTGTGTTTATGTGTGCTGGCTGTTCTGCTCTCTAACATAAAATGATTGTCTTTTATTGTTCACATGACAGAGGTTTTCTTTATTTTGTAGATATTATCCTGGAAAGAGAAGGCTGTTAAGGAGAAATGAGGTACCTTCAGTTACTCTGCAGCCTCTAGTTCATTTGCTACGTGTCAGATGTGAGTGTCTTGTGTGTTTCTCTTAGAACAGGAAAGCAGGAAGCGGTCCAGAAGACCAGTACAGTGACTCAGCCCTCCTCGACTCCCCAGAGGTAAGAAACAATCCTCAACTGTGCTGTATTCACACTACAAGAGCTATATATAGAGACTGTTAATTTGTTTGGTGCATTCTTCCTAACGCATTCAGTACACCAGTGGGACAAACTGTGCAGAGGGTTTTTTTTTTTTTTGCCCATAAATGAAATTATATTCATTAAGCTACATCCCACGAATCTCAGTCAGACGGTCGGAGGGTGAAGTCGACAGGAGATGAAGCTCCAGCAGCCGCTCAGCAGAGGAGCAGGAGAGACGGAGGAGATGAGACCTCTGCGTTCTTCGCCAGGCCGGTCAAGATCCGCAACAACCACAGGGGACAGCCGAGACCGCCACTCAGCAATGGATCTGGTTAGGAGGATCTCCAAGTTTATATATACATCTATATCTAATTTTGAATCTAAGTTCTTCATACTCACAATGTGAAGTATAAAACAATCTGTGTTAATCATTATATTTCTGTTCATTACAGTCCAGCCCAGCGTGTTTAAAAGAGCAGCACGGAAGAGAAGAGAGGAGGTGCGAGGGGCCGCGGAGGTGCACGAGGATGAAAACACAGCTACAGAGCTCCCTGTTGACCAGGTTAGCTTTACCCAGCATCCTCTCAGCCTCATAACCACGTACTGTACTACGATGCTATAATTAAATGCATAAAAAAATCACTGAAGGAGGTAAATGAATTACTGAAATGTTTAAATCAGAGGTAAATCTAATTTTCTATCCAAAGAGAGTTGCAGAAATAGTGGAGGATGAGGAACTAAACAACCACAACGATCCTCTGCACAACCCTCAGCAGCAGGTAGGCATAAATCAAACCATTTTTTCACGCTCCATGTGAATCTGTTAGCTTCTTATCTAAGTGGAGAAATGGGGGAAAATCCCACATTCATTCACTCTCAAGTACAGTGCAGGGCCATTTTTCTACATAGAGGACAGAAATTGAGGATATAATTTAGAAAAGAGATGGATCCATGACGAGAAAACGAATGCATTATGGAGCCCTCGCTAGATTATAGTCTAAGCAGTTAAAATATGATTAAAATGTGATATATATGATGATGTATTCTGCAAAAAACACATAAATCCTTATCTGTTTTTCTCAAGAGACATGCACACATTACAGAGAGTGAGCAGCACAATGGGAGAGAACACCCACACAAACACAGAAAGCAGGTAAAGTGTATATGTGAGTGGGTGGTTGCATTTATATAATCGTAATGAACGTGTCTTACTATAAAAAAGGGTAGTTTTTTCTGTATAAATGGGTTCTAAATATATTTTTGTCCCGTAACAGGCTCTGTCATCTGAACAAGATGGTGTGAAACAGACCGAGGAGTCTTCTGCTGAAATACCGGTAGCAACACACACACACTACCACAACAGCTTACAGTCAGTAGTAGGTGGACACGAATATTTAGTCAGCATTCAACGTGTCTCTCGTTTCAAAAGGAGCCTGAGCTGAAGCAGACGTCCTCAAAGTCGAGGCCTTCGTCATCCGCCTCTCAGGGACAGAACAGGGAAGAAAAGGCAAGTTTACCGCCTCACAGTGCATGACGGATCTTATAGAGAGCTGCAGGGATGACGCATTTTGTTAAGCCAACCAGGAAGTTAGCATCGGCCTGAGTTCCCTCGACAAAAAGCCAATGGGATTTTTCCATTGGGTTTTGGATTATTGCATAAAATAAGCTCTGTGGCAAACAAATGTTTATGATACTTACACGTTTTGTTCATCAAGATAATCTAAATGAACACCACTTATATTATTTTTGAAGTGTGAATGCAATCGCCAGAAGTAAAACGCTAACGTTAGGTTATAAACAAACTACACCAGGGTCGCATGACTTCACGTCACTACCGCTAAACTAAAGATGGACTAGTGTTCGAAGTGGGATATAGAACATTAAAATCTCTTAAAAGGAACAGTGTGTAACATTTAGGGGGATCTAATGGCAGAAATGGAATATAATACTAATAAGTGTGTTTTCTTTAGTGTTTAATCACCTGATAATAAGAATCGTTGTGTTTTCGTTTGCTTAGAATGAGCAGTTTATATCTACAAAGGGAGTGGGTCCTTTTCGACCAGTCGATAGAGTTACTCGCTCCCGTCGCTGCCGCTCTCTCTTTCTCTTGCTTCACCACTCACTTTCCACGTACACACACTCTGTTCCAAATGGCTCTAGAGAGGGACATTAGCATTTTTGCGGTGGCCACCGTAGCTCTCCAACACGCTTGGCACACGGGAGAGGCTTCAGTTAGTTGTAATGTCCTCACCTCACCGCTAGATACCGCCAGATCCTACACACTGTTCCTTTAAGTTAGTGTTAACCACAGACCTTATTTCAGGCATCTAACAAAAAAAACGTTCCAAAAACCCATTGACTTCCAGACGAGGGAACAGGAAGTAACTCATTTCCGTGTTTTAGGACTCATTCCTGCAGCACACTCTTGGCATCACCATAACCAGGCCCAAAGATAATGTGTGCTTGATTGCTTTTTTTCTTTTACACTGTTTTAATAACTTGGTCTAACAGGAGAGCCCACAGGACGCCCCGTCAGTCACAGCAGAACAGAACCATCATCAGGAGGGCTGCTGAATGACAGAGAAGAGTCATCGAAGTGGTTTCACCACGGCGACGGGCGCCGCTGACGACCCAGCGACTGCTTCTACAATGACTATGAATGTTTGATTAAATTGGTAGTACTTTTAACTGTGGTGATGAGCCAAGCAACAACATTAATGTATGTTATTTTCATTTAGGAAAGAGTGAAAACTGTGAACAGGCTCAGACAAAATAAGCATCAAAGGAGATGGACACATTATCATAAGCTCTAGTACAATAGGCCCTTTATTACAGCAGCCATTTTGACATGTCATCGCAGGGTAAACACGGGCGTAACTGATCAAATTAATTATGGTTTCCTTCTATTTAGTGTGTCACAGCTATTCCAGTGAGCCAGCATGCACAATACCAAGTCCCTGGCACACCTAAATGGAACAGGGCCATAATTAGAGTTATTAATTACACCTGTGTGTTTACCCTGCAATGACATGTCAACATGGCTGCTGTGAGTGATCACTTCACTGACATTATAAGCTTTCTTAAGTTAGTAGGGGTGTAATGACTCATCGAGTCATTTGGATCAAAGTGAAAATATCGATACATATCATCTTTAAGATGTGCCTTTATTTTGAAATTCCCATTTTATTTTTATTCTTTTTTATTAAAAATAATAGATTGTCTTTTCATTTAAATGTATGGAAGAGTTCAGTAATAAAATTGTCAAATCATATTTTAGTTGCTTTTTGTGAGGGCATATATGATATCGTCTCTTATCGATCACAGGCCCCCCCAACTGAATCAAATCAAAATCATATCATGGCGGGCATTGTGATATCAGCAAATATCGTATCATTGTCCAAATAATCGATATAATATCGTATCGTTAAACTTGTGATTTGCCCCCCTAAACGTTTGTGTTTGTTGTATCGTACAGATGTTTATGATATTGTGTCCAACCTGTTTTACAGGGATAATTCCGATGCAGATATTGTGTAGATGTTGAATGATGCAATTTATTCCATAAACAATATGTACATAAGAAACAATATTTTTTTGTGACATTTTAATGTCTAAATGTATTTTTGATTTGCAGAAATCAGTGATGAAGATTGTGACGCAAAGAGTCGTGTTTTGCCAACAATTTATTAATGAAATATATCAGCCACATCGCAAGCTGGATAGATGCGACAATAACATCTGTACAGTGATTTTGTGTCAATTCAATACCGTGACAATAAAAATATATATTACTATGTACATTACTGTTATTTCTGAAATCTGTACAACTTGTTTAGACATATTTACACGGTAGCTCACCGTTAAAACTAAGTCCCCGTTAATGTTCCTTCTCAAAGAACTAAATAACAGTAGTTTATCTAACTCAGTAATACATCATGTATACAAGGCAGCTGGGAAAATAAATGCAGTTTTATCCTCAAGTTAAACAGCAATTCGTCCTCTCCTGTGTCCTGCACACACACACCACAGCGGACAGAAGGCAGCTGCAGTAAAATGTCCCCGTTAAACCAGGAGGTTAAACCTAATTGGTCCATTAGAAACCCCAGCCTTATTTGTATGTGGTCTCTATGGCGTTTATGCAGATGCCGGTCACATGGCTGGGCAGCGGAGTGTTTAAATGTAAAAGTTAACGGCCACCGACTTCTATGCAAGCGCCATAAATCTCGTCTAGCCTTTAGGTGAACCCTACATGAACCCATTTCCCCTTCAACTTGGTGTCAGAGTCTCTGGACAGGTCTTTTGAAGCTCACGCTGTGTTCACCAGAGCCGTTGCTCCAAGGAGTCGCTCTCTGAATCTAAATCAACCCCCCCACACCTCTAGTCCCGCTCCAACAATGTTCCTCCCCTGCTGAGGAATCACTTGAAGGTATAGGAGTATGTGTTTTAACTCTCACCTCCATCAGTGTGCAGCAGCCTGAGTCATATTCTGCTTCTCTGCATCTTTGCCATCAATGGAGCTTATAACACACAGAGTGATGCCAGCCATGGTGAGGAACATTCCCGCGACAGCCTCTGCAGAGAGTGAGGAGTGTGTGGGGGGGGGGGATATGAAAGAAAAGTTTAAAAAAAAAAGCACATCTTAGGAGACAACCAGTACAGTATTTTTCAAGGAGAGGATAAAAGGCAGAGGAGGGAATTAACTGCTCAATAATGTCTTGGCACGCCAGTCAAGTAATGTTGAAAAATGACTTGTTTGTTGCTTATGTAACATCTCTGAACGTGTGATCCTACAGCTTATAGCATCCCAGATTTGTCCTTGTGGGGATCAGCATCACTTGCTGTGTTGAAAAGCTAGTGTATGAAGATGAGTCACTTACGTTTGCCTCCAAACTCTTCGCCCAGTAACTTGCCAGTGAGCAGAGTGCAAAGGAGGGTGAGAGAGTTGGCCACAGGAACAGCAAGAGATAACTCTGGATAAGAGAAGTGAAAGAAAACTGGATATGATATTCTGCTACCGAATGGACACAGATGATGCAAATCTCTGTACAAAATGACCCGAAGAGTTTCCAATATGTACCAGGACTAATAGTTCCAATGAGACCCATGTTTGTAAATGTATTCTTTGTCTGATGTTATTCAGGAAAATTGTTGTTTTTACCAAAACAAAAATTAGTAGAAATATCAGTTCTTTATAATTAAAGCTGCACATGTTCCCACATGCTGGATCATTTCTTACGATATGGTGTGGGATCAGTTTAAAGCTGAAACAATTGGTCGATTAGTCGATCAGCAGAACTATTTTGATAATCAATTCATCGTTTAAGTTATTTCTCAAGCAAAAAATGGCAAATATTTGCATGTGCCAGCTCCTCAAATGTGAGGATTTGCTGATTTTCCTTGTCTTACATTATAGTAAATTGAAAATGGTTGGGTTTTATACTGTTGGTCGGACTAAAAAAGCAATTTAAAAATGTCAACTTGGGCTCTAGGGAATTGTGACTGGCATTTTTCACTATTTTCAAAAGATTCATAATTGGCAGATTAAGGCATAAAATAGTGCAGTTAAATATAAACATAAGTAAATAATGTAAATGTGATTTTTGACAGTATTTCAGATGGGAAAACTAAATGTAAACAGGATGTAGTATGTATATGCATGATGAGAAGTAATATATGTTCACAGAGGTGTAAAAAGAAGTAGTTCAAATATCCGTATTGAAAAAGTCATTGGTGTTTTGAAGTGTGTGTCTCACCTGTGGTGGAAAGTGTATAATAGTAGACCAAAGAGCCACTCTGGTTCAGGAGAAAAGGGACCAGGTACTGAGGAGCAACACAAGGAAGAAGGTGGAATTACACCAATTATAAAGGAATAGTTTCAAAACATGCACACTGTGGCAGACAAAAGAACAGATCTCAGGGATTTACCTTGAGGTTCAGGAACAGAAACTTGACCTCAGCCAGCAGCTGTGAGACTCTGTTGTTGTGCTGAACATGCTCTATCCCCTCTGTGCCTCTCTTCAGGAGGGGGTTGGTGCAGCCCCACAGCACCGACACCAGCAGGAGACCCAGCAGCTCCACTGCAACACAATATATACACATAACAGGCACCCTGTCGCTTCATATCCTACATAGTACAGTTACAGTACAGTTAGCACCTGAGCTACACAGGTAGCTTACTTCCTTAGCATTAGCTCTAAGCTAAGTTTGGCTAAGCTAGTTATGTGTTATTCATGCTAAAGAGGAAGAAGATACTTAAGAATAAATATTCGATATCAAAATACGAAAGAAATCTTTATAAATGTAGCAAATATAATGATTTGAGAGGATAAATGAACGCTAGTTAGTTAGCCACTCACCTACAGTCACCATCGTCATGTAAACATTCAAGTCGCGTTCAAGACTGTTCCGCGTTCTGTTGCGTTCAAGACTGTTCCTCAGTTCCGGTGTTAGCGACCGTTACTTAAAAGACCAGATTAATAAACGGTTTATAACCCAATTATTCATTGGAGTGTCCTCAGGACTAGAAATGAAGTAATTAAGCGCTGGTTTTATAGCGACGGTCTCATTCATAAACTGCAACATTTTGCAGTCTTGTTATCTTGAATGCAGCTTTTGGGTTTTTCGAATGTTGTGCTACCAAAAAGTAACAGCTGAGGGCGCAATAACTAACAACACAGCATGGAGGAGCCATGCAACATTCACCTACTCTTTTCTTTTCACTTTAAAGTGGCAGTAGGCAACAATTTTTTGGCATAATTTTTTGCAAAAATTCCATAATAACCTTTCAGCATATTGTAATTCAAGTGTTCTGAGAGAAAACTAGACTTCTGCTCCTCCTCATGGCTCTGTTTTCAGGCTTTAGAAAAATCTAGCCCGTGATGGCAGATTTTGACCAATCACAGGTCATTTCAGAGAGAGAGAGCGTTCCTATTGGCTGTGCTTCGGTCATGTGACCAGAACTTGGCTTCCTTCAACAGATTTTACAATGGCGGCTGCGTCACAAACTTTCTCATTTTACAGCTAAACAGTAACTACAAGATGATTCTGAGAACATTTGAGGAGAGAAATAGTCATTACAGTAACAGAATATTGATTCATATTTGATCAGCGCTGCCTAGTTTGACCGTTTGGTCGGAGTTCGCGAGTGATTGACAGCCGGCTCTCATAGACTGCAGCTGGCAGCGGACCTTGTTTTCCTCCGGTAAGTGAAATCCTTCAGATGCCGTTAGGAGCACCGGAGGACGCAGAGGAACATGATTTTTTTCAGGTTACCTGTTTCATGTACTACTGTCACGATAATGCGGCCGTTTTCTAAAAATAACTTTTTTAAATCATATTTGCGCCAATATCGCGCACTGCAGCTTTACGCCTTTGAGATTTCATATGATTTCATCCTCTGCACAAATGAGACTGCATTTGAACAAACAGGTCAGCCACAATTAGAAATATTACATTTTATTTTCATCTCGTTTCATTTAAAGAACCACATACAATACAAATACAGGGAAACAACGGAAATAAAGTGCAAAATCCTTTGGCGTCAAACTAAAAAGGATTCACATCAGCGCGTTAGGCTGACATCCAGATGTCTCAAAATATCTCTGTGGTGAAATGACATTTTATAGATTTCTTAAACAAAAACTAATCTGAGAGATCAGAAGACAAAGGCAGTATAATGCAAGGTTAACCAGATTTAGTAAGGAATATTGTTGTACACATTTTCCTCAAACATACTGGTGTCCATCACACATCTTTCATACTGTCTTTGTCTTCTCTGAAGTTCATACTAATCCTACATTTACTCATGAACCTATGTGGTCCTCTTTAATACAGAAATGTACACACATTGTCGAGCCATTACAGTCTTTACTACACATTTTCTTCGTTGTATTAGTAGTGATCTGAAAAAGAGCACAAAACAGTAAGAAACTTCTGGCATCTATACTCTGAACACTGACTGTAGCCAAAAAAAGCATTTCTTGTGAAGAAGGTCTCAGTTTCCCGTCATGCAAAATCCTTCATGCAATCCATCGTGTCTGTTTACGGTACCATTTTGTCCATGATGTATATTTTTGCACACAACCACATCTTGTTATCTTTGTAGTCACCAGCAGTGGCTCAGTTGGCGCAGATCGACAGTGACACCACTAACGTCACGGATCGAGTTTCCGCAGGATTCAGTCAGCACACGGTACGTGGTCACGGACGAAGACGACACATCAGTCGGTGCCTGTTATTGTGAGACTAAACCACAGTCTTGTTGCTATGTGTTTCCTATTGACGGAGATTCGTGTATGGTGATCGCAGTGGATTCACTGCTGGTGCTGAGCTGATCTATTTGGCTCCCCACGCCGCTGCTCAGCTCCGCTCTGGGCAGCTGGAAGCCGTTTGAATTGAAGATGTTGCCCGACACAGAGTTGATCCCCACGGGGGTCAGCGGCATGTTGCTGTTAATTGTCAATTGTGACAGAGGTCGAGGACGATGTTTGGAGGCTCTGGCTCCCAGGACTCGGGATTCATGTGTATACCTGGCAACAGATAAACCATGATGTTACTTCACTCACATACTTTGTAGTATCATTTAGCAAACTGGCATGTGATGTTCGGTTGTTTTTTCTCCATACGGTGTACTCAGCAGTTACATAGAAATACGGCAGATATTCCCTCTGGCCTTCTAATCTAATATTAAAGAAAATAATGGGTATATTCTCATCAAAACTGTGAATAAAAGAACCCACACTTCACTACTGAGTCCCAACATTTATGGCTTTTGTCCCCTTAAAGGGACAGTGTGTAGGATTTGGCAGCATCTAGTGGTGCGGTTGCAGATTACAACCAACTGAGTACCCCTTCTCTCACTCCTCCCTTTCCAAGACTGCGGTAACGATGAGCCGCTGAGTGCAAAACCGTGGTAACGCCGTTCGCCTCGCTCAGAGGCCATCCTTACCATAATAACACTACTTTAGGAGCAACAGACGGCGGCTGGCGGTACCACGGTTTTGCACTCATCGGCTCACGTTACCGCAGTTTCACAAGTGTGTCGGAGAACTACGGTGGCCTTCAGGTAACATGAAAACGTGAAAGTCTCTCTCTAGAGCCAGATTTTGGTTTGTCCGTTCTGGGCTACTGTAGAAACATGGCGATGCAACATGGCGGACTCCGTGAAGAGGACCCGCTCCCTATGTAGATATGAAGGACTCATTCTAAGCCAATGAAAACACGGAAAAGGTTGTGAACTGTAAGAATATGTTGATATGCATAATTGTTTTTATTCTGCTGTATTAACATGGAATCAGACAGACTACACCTTCTGGACAGCACGGGGAAAAACAAACAAACAGTCCAACAGAATGGCAGGTGGTGATGGAATAAAATATATTAAATGAAATTATTCTGTATCTACCATTTTATGTAATTATTCTAGTAATGCATGTAGCTATAAAATGCAGCTTTCTCTTAATATTCTTAAACAACTTTCTCTGGTGTGGGCGAGCTACGTGACATCCGGTTGGAAATCCCGTCACGGATGACGGCAAAAAATTTAAATATTTCAACTCTGGATGGCAATGCGCTTTACTGTTACCGGCATTCCCTGCCGGCCTCACCTAATTATACCGCCCTGCTCTCGTCCACTAACATGAACAGGTTTGCAGTCTGCCTGATTCCATGTGAATGCAGCATTGGCCTGATGAATAGATAAACTTTAAACAGCAGCAGGTGTTAAAAATAGCAGTTTGCTTCACTGCTCGTGGGATTCACTTCGCAGGAATTGTCCTGTCAAACAGGAATGCGGCCGTACCTGTTGTACGTCTTCAGGATGATGAGGAGAATGGCGAGAATGAGGATGATGCCTATGACGATGACAGCGATCATAGCCCCAGAACCTGAGAGACACAGAAAGAATGAGTATTTAACATGTTGAAAGAATGTTTCCAGTCTGCGTGTCTCGTCTAAAAATTTGCATTTTACATTGGACAAATCCCCTCTGCTGCTGCTGCTGCATGCGCCGCAACTTATTCTGTATATTCTCCAGAAGTAGTGTGTAGTAGCTTAGCAACGGCATCACTCACAGGCAAACAGAACATGGCAAATATTTCCTATTAAATGCCACTCCCGCACAAACCATCTAGATTAGACTGCATGACGCAATGGGTTGTTATTTATGAGGCAAGTCTTATCATATGAATTTATTTTATTGTAATCTGTGCCATAGGGGACGCTCTACGATCTGATGGTGTCCAAAACAAACACCTCATTCACAAGGGCGTGTTTTATCGACACAATGCACACACACACACACACACACACACACACACACACACACACACACACACATATCCTTACTCTGGATGAGTATTTGTTCTTTGGTCTTTGTGACGGTGGTTGTGTTTGAAGGTGCAGTCGTGTTGGTCACAGGTGAGACAGTTGAAGCTTGCATCTTCAACAATAACCTGCACAGAAAAACAAACACTTTAGTCAACTGAATATTCTCTGAAACCAGCTCTACATATTATTCGGGAAGGTTAAAACAGTTTCTGTCGCAGTCATCCTGCAGATTAAGCGAGGAGACAAGAACAGAATGACGAGAGAATATGAGGATTAAAATATCTGTGTGATATATTTTCATAAACAGCAGACAGGTGGCGTAGCAGAGGGAGCGCTCTAATGAATGATTGTTTTATAGAAACCACAGGATCCTCACCAGAACATAATATAATATGAAGCACTGATCAGTGCCTACTTTACGTGCTGGCCGTTAAGATCTTTTTAAACACATCTCATACTACAAACCTCTCTCCGTACGACTGGAATAAAACCGATTGGAAAGACGTGATTGATCGACTTTGTGTTTGCTCTTCTCTCAGCTGGTATTAAGGTCACACGGCAGGTTCATACATCACTGTCATGTCTGCTAAAGCTTCATGAAATCATTTAGATGTGTATCACCAGACAGACTGATGAAAGCCAGAACACACCGGGAAACAATATTGAGACATGTACAGTAGGACAAGTAAAGTATGTTACAGCGCTGCAGTTCTTGTTCAATCTCTGGTATTTATATTATTATTATTATTTGTAATATTTTATATTTTTTCTCATTGAAAAGACCAAAACCAACAATGAACTGATCCTACTAACAGGTATTGTCTGATGTGGTATTTGTAATTTTACTGAAGTCAAAGATCTGAATACTTCCTCCACCACGGGATGCACCGATGTGACTTTCTCAATCATGACTCATGTATTCATGCAACATCAACAATGCACTATCTCAGATGTTATGATGCTCCAGGCAGAATATCAGGGCATGTTTTCATTGATCTTAACACCCTGTAATGATTTTATCTACTCTGTTGCTATTGTTAGGTGTCACGCGGAGATCCTGTCGTTTAGGAGGATGCATGATACTGTTCAGGAAACAGTTCTCACACAGCTGTAGGTGAGGGCCGTCCCTGTAGCCGATACTTCCCCCTGAGTCGGGATAATACGCCTTCGCATGCTCATGCAAACTTCACTTGATTCAACCTGCAGTCACTTTGTTTTGTAAGTTCCATAAAACAATGGATTTATGATCACATGTAGGTTCGTTATAATTTCCACTGAGCCTTTGATTTACAGATGTCACTCGTACTTCAGTTTCCCCTTCTAGCACACTAGAACGCGTCATCATGGGAGTTCCTCATCCTCTTTTCACGCAGATGATGATGTGGCCACTGCGTCACTGAAGCGTGACTCATTATTATATTTACATGATCATCTTTAATTATATCACGTGATTAGTCGCGCAAAAGCATGTTTCTTTATGTCTGAAATGTGCATCTTTTTGTTGCTCGTTCACTTTCTCATTTAACAGATTCAATGACGAAATCCCTAAAATCATCCAGCGTGTTAACACATCATTATTTTTGTTAAACTGTCAGAGAAACGTCAGGCTTTACAATCGTGGTCTCATTTTTGCAACAAAACGTTGTAATTATAGGAGACAGATGAAGGAAGAAAGGCACGGCATTAAAACATTGTTCCGATGAAGACGTGAGTGACGTTGCGCTGTGTCTGCTGGGAGTGAAGCACGGCAGCACAATGAGAGCAGCTGCTTCAAGCGGACAAAATTTGCATCGGCTATAAAAGCTGGAATCTCTGACACAAGGAAGAGCAGCCACACACACACAACACCAATCCTGTATTGTCTCTATTAATTACATTCAAATTCACAAGAAAATATGCAAAACTTTTACTTCCATAGCATCACTGCCTGCAAAGATAGCGCTGAACACGATTAAGTTTATGAACCCCCAGTTAACTTAATGAGAGGCTGTTGACAGACATTAGTCTGCTTTCAAAACCACTTACTGAGGTCAGTAAAAAAAACACAATATTCATAAAAAGAGATGACAGATATAGTAGCACTGCTTTTGAGGTTACTGAGAGAGTTCACATACGAACACAAGTAACAAACGTCAGTGTTACATTTGTAGTTCCTGATACAAAGAACCTGTTATTTTAAATGAAAAAGTGGGAGTTCAGTGGCTTTCTAATGAACACCTGGCTGCTGAAAGATGAGCTGACACACTTTCACACACACTTCCAGAAGCCTAATTATTTTCTGCCACAGATACTGCCACTGTTCAGGGAATAGTTGGACATTTCTGGAAGATATGTATGTTCGCTTTCTTGCAGAGAGTTATATGAAATGGTCGATACTATGCTCACTTCAGTGCGGTAAATATGAAGCTACAGCTAGCAGCTTAGCTTAGCATAAAGACTGGAAGCAGGGGGAAACAGCTAGCCTGGCTCTGTCCAAAGCTAAAAAAAAATACTTATTATTAGCACTTTAAAGCTCACTAATTAACATCTAATATCTTGTTTGTTGAATCCAAACAAGAACCAAAGCATAAAAACAACAATTTGCTGTATTTCTTGGCTGGGAGCTGTTACTTCCTGGAGGCTCCGCTGGTTGCCTGGCAACTACTCCCGGCAAATTGTTAAAGCTTTGTTTTTCGTACAGATTAAACAAACAAGATTTTGTTAATTAGTGAGCTTTAGAGGTGCTGGTAGGCAGATTTTTTAACCGTCGGACAGAGCCATGCTAGCTGTTTCCCCTTGTTCCCAGTCTTTATGCTAAGCTAAGCTATCCAGCTGGTCGCTATTTATATTTATATATTTACAACGTAGCAGGATGGTCAGAGTGGCGGCCATTTTTAAGTGTACCGTTGGATCTAACTCTGCAAGAAAGTGAATATAAGTTTTTATATATGTTTTTTTAATTAAGGTTTCACCTTCACTAGTAAAACAATTATTCTACGCTCAAAATGTTCTTTCATTCACAGAGATTGATTATTTTCTTGTCTCCTTTTTGTATGATATCTGGATGTAATGTATGGACAAATACAGTGGCGGTTTGTGTACACAGACTTAACCATTAATGGAGCGGAAAAAGTTTACATTTCACCTCCAAGCTGTGCTTATCCTGGAAGCATTGTGAAAGAACCATTTACAACCCCGTACATCACATGACACTCATCAGGGACAAAGAGCACAACGCCTTCCTGTAACAGGGTCAAGATCTGAAGAGAAGATTCCACAAACTAAGATTTCAACTCTTTCTTCTTGGAATTATATATAATTACAGGCTGACAACAGAGACTCGAAGCTACGTAGTACTCGATTTGAGTACTTGTGTGTACTGTACGTCTTATCCAGCTTCCTGCTCAACAGCAAACATTGCGCAACCAACTCTCCCCATGTTGACACACACTATTAAGCGTAGAGATTAGTAGTGACATATATCATGATGGCTGTTTGCAGAGGTGACAGCTTCTGATAAGTGGTGCACTGATCAGATGCAATTTGGTAATACCACTGCTTTGGTAACATGCTGGAGAAATCTAAAATCACAAATTTGCCTAAGAGGGCTTTGCACAGTACGGCATTAAGTGATATATATATTTAATTGTGCCTCTATTTACAGTTAGCAGCCCTTTTACATGAATTTAGTCACAGTCGGTTGTTTACAGTAAATGTACAGTAAATACGAATATATATGAAAACGGAAGTTTAACAAATAAAAGCCAAACTAACACAGAGATGGATCAGGAATGAAACAAACAAACAACTAATTGACTACATAAATGGCTCCTGATTCAATTGTGTACAGACAAGAGGGACTTTGTACCCTTGTGCTGATAAATTTACGTGCACAAGATACATATATTCCCGCCCCGGGAAGAGAGCCGGGATAAGAACTAGGCTGGCTTGTGGCTTGTGAATTTTTAACGTTAAGATGCCGGCCATATTATATTACATTACATACACATATATTACAATTCACCGGTGCTTTCGTTGCTGCTGTTTACATTCCTCCTGATGCAAATTCCAAAATTGCACTACAGGAATGCTCTACTGTTTTTGTTCTTCTTGTGTAGCATAAAGGGATTACAACTGCATGTCATTGTGCAAACCTATGTTGGACAAGTAAGAGATGATGTACAGCGAGCCAGGCATTGTTGTGAAATACACCCTGACAGGGCGAAGCAAGACGTTTATTTCACAACAATGACCGGCTCGCTGTTCATTATCCTGTTTATTACACGGCTACTTACTTAAGAAATCAATAATTTGAAACAAAAATGGTCTGCCAGAGTTCAACATCAGAACTGCGTCCATAGCAACGGTCTGTTATACATAGCAACGGTCTGCTATAAAGATATAACAGACCGTGGAAGGCAGTGATTGACCAATCAGAATCGAGTATTCAACAAAGCCATGTAATAATGACAATTAATGAACCTTGAACAATATTGTAATCCTGGTAGACAATATTGTACCTGTATTTATAAAAAAATACGTTCGGAAGTTTAACAGTTGCAGTTTTTTTATAGCCAAAACCAGTACAACCAGCACAATACTGGATCATGTCTCATGAAGAGAGGTGCAGTTCATTTGCTGACTGATAAACAGTTTTCTTCTTATCACAAAAAGGTACATACAGTATGATCAAATTAGAAATGTTCCTTGTTACTACGAGAGAGTTTTTAGCCTTACTTCTGTCGATCCTGTAGATGCCAGAACAAACTATCCTATAAGGAACTCATCACCTAAAACCAGCTGGAAACTAGCCTTTAATGGGAAGTTCTGATTGGATCAATCAAGCTAATTTGATCTTGAGTTTGAGCTGCTGTTGTAGCCGTAGTAGTAATAGTGCCGCCACATCACTGCTCTTTGTACAGTATGTACAGGTATTCATGCAGCCCTGGCACATACCGGAGTTTCACCAGTACTGGGCGGGTGAGTCAACTCCCTCGGGAGAGCCCTCGGCTGAGGAAACACCTACAGTTAACACGCCTCATACTCCAATACGAAACTAACCCACGTACTGCTCACCATCCTGTGACTTCGTGACTTCAACCGGACCTCCTGGAATACAAACAACTGTTGCTTGGTGCTGCCTTAATGGCAAATACCATAATTGCCCTGAGCAGCACACATTGCCAAAAGTGTTACGCATGAACATCAGCTAATTAATAACATGCTTAAAGGATGTTGCACGTCTCACGTCATTGGCTAAGTACAGTTGAACAAGCAAAATGTTTCCCCAACCTCCTCCTAGATTTTAGGTGAGAAGACGTGTCCATCTATCTACATCTATGTAACACAGAAAATGTTTTCGCTCCACATAAACAAAGATAGACTACAGAAAAAGTTGCTGCAGAATGATTTTGCTCTACACATTCATTCAGATTTCAAATTCAGTCAAATCTGACCTGATTATTTGCACAACCAGCCAAAAGAAAACACCGACCTCAAGAGAAAATCCCACTCGTTTAGCTGTTTCCCCCTGCTTCCAGTCTTTATGCTAAGCTAAGCTAAGATAACCGACCGCTGGCTGTAGCTATGTTATCCACAGATTGGAAATGCCATAAACTATAAACATGCATCCTTTACTGTCACAATAACAGAAGAGAAACTCAAATGTGAGTGCCAGTAAAGGAAAACGGCAGGAAATAGGTCCCAAGGTGAGAACAAAATTGTTAAAATCCACAACTTAATACAGATTTGAACCCAGGATCTTCTTCCTGTGATGTAACATTGCTGAACACCTGCTTCTATTAACCATAAAGTCAAAGATATCATCAATAAGCAGACTTCAAAGATAGTTTTTATTTTTTTAGGCAAAGGAATTTGCAAGTAGAACGAATCAGATCACTTTGACGTCAGTATCATCTACTCCAGTCTTCTCCTCGCCGTAATAACAGTTTGTTTGTTGTTCCACAAATTCCAGCTATTCGCTAACACGGCAGACTCAATATCCTTTCTTCCTCCGTCAGTAAACAAATCATTTATTGCTTTTTCAGAGAGCGGACTCTCAACACAGAACAGGAACAATTTAGTTTCCTCTTTTTTATACGAGGAAAAACCAGACAAATCTGTTGACCGGCACGACTTCCCCCCCCCCCCACTCTCCCCTGTCTGCACATGTTCGTCCACACGTTGTGTTTAACGCAGGCTCCTGCACACATATTCATAAACACGATCAAAGTATGACCTTCATCAAATGACGGTTGGAGTCAATATTTGAGCAGTCAATTAGAAGCAGGTTAATAACACACAGGGATGAGCTATTAGTTCAGCAAGCACACAGTCTGCAGTCACAGCGGAGAGGTCATCTGCGTCATGTCACATGTAAATTTCCCATACGATTTGTTTCCCAGATGTCACACTAAAGAGGGATTTAACTATGACTTTTATCGACCTCAATCCATCACTGAGGGATTTGCAGCAGCACCGACAGGTCTCTGGCTCAGCGAACTGCGGCCTGTTATCAACGTATACCATGAAGTGACATCAGACATTTTCAAAACTGGCCAATTAAAAAAGATTTGTGAAGTAAAGAGGTAATATATCAGGACTGTGTTCTGGCTCATGGTGTGAGAGTAACCCTCACCAAAATGAAGTTTATTCAAGTGTGCTATTAGTATACCTCTCTTGAACTTATTATACTTGCAGTTTACTTTTTATGTACTTATCAGAGATATACTTAACAAAAGTAAACTTAAGTATAATTGGTTCATACTGACAAGTATACTTAAAAGTCTAAGTATACTTGACTTATACTGACAAGTATACAGAAAAGTCAAATCATCAAAGTCAAACAGCAAAAGGAGCAAGTCTCTTTATGTAATACATAAATCATTGGCTAAGTACTATAAGTTAGAGTATGTAAAGTATACTTTCTTGAACTAAAAAGCAGAGATGCTCAAAGTAATTTTTTGCAAGTCCAAGTTTCAAGTCTATAGTGAGAGCCAGAAATAACAGCAGACATTGGACTCGACGTGTAGTAGTGAAAGTAGGAGCTGCATTGTCCCTGAAATATAATCTACAAATCATGATGGAAAAAGTGACAACTATTTACAGTAAGTACCAAACAATAGGGTTAAGGAAAAAGGAAGCTACTTTTGCAGCTAGGTTTGCACAACAGCTTCTCGGCTTACAGTGTATTGTTCGCTTGGTTACAAAAAAGCACGACAAATGGATATTTATAGAAAGGCAAGAAAAATAAAAGTGCTGTGGTGTGATGGCACAAAACAAGCCATCGTTCCTGTCAACACTTTTTTTTAAAAAAAGGCTCTGATTGATCCAGTCATTGAGATTGAACAAGACTGATGGCTGAGATAAAGGTCACATTCACATCACTGTGAGTCCAGCTGAAAGACTCAGATAGAAGATACACAGGCTGAATGCTGAAAAGCAATCTAGCGTTCAATTGTTTACCACTTTGAACGTCTTAAAATTAGGTTGCTGGGTTTATTTACTGTGTCAAAGTCGATCTAGGGCATCTATGTGAGTCAGCCAGCTATTACTATGTGTGAATAGGGATTTTGAATGCATGCAAGGTATTTATAGGCCTGATAGAATCTGATTAATCTTCTTTAATATACATATTACAATGACATAAACCTGCTCAAATAGTCTGGGTTTTGATCTTCCAAGCAGGATATTCTGATGAGTATTTTAATCCAATAATAGGACTAATACTTTTATACCACATTAACCCATTTGTGACTATATTTGGTATAATAAGGAAAAATGCCACAACATTTGTTCTGGTTGGTCAAAAGTCTTGAAATTTGGTATGGACATACTATGGGCAAGTATCTAACAGTACGACTTTGAAATTTGTGGATCACATAAAAAAAATCACACTTTTATTAATAGTCAATGTCAGGACTTTTGAAAAATTAGGCAAAAGGGTTAACATTGTGTTTATTAAATGTTTTCCATATGAAATATGTTTTTTTTTACACTGAATATATGTGCATGTCTTTGATATTCAAGTTGTTATGAGTTCATAGATACCAAATACTTGTGCTCCTTGTAGTTTTTGAGATACAGACATTTTCTTATACTATATCTAGTCTTTGGGCACATGGGACTACTGTTTTTTCCTAGAATATAATGGAGTTTATTGCAAAAACAGTAGTCCATCATCACATGGACTACTGAAATTTAAAATTTCAGTTGCGGGTAAAAAAGGTTAAATGACTAATACTAAGATCATGTTAGTCAGAATAAAGTCATGTTGTAGAGCTGGGTGTCCTTCTGAGTCACCCTTCTTATTATATTACATTTTACCTGATACAAAACCCCCCATTTTACAATTAGCATTTCATAATAAAGATGTCTGCTGCTGACAAGAATACTTTTCATTTAGAGTTCAGCATCCTGCAGATTGAGACTCTTTCACACACACTATTTGTTTTTTCAATCTGTACCTTTGCTCGCTGGTATGTCCAGTATGCTTTCTAAGGCTGGACAATAAAGCATATTTTCAAACAATGCTTATCGGAGTTGAAAATGATAACAAAAGAAAGTACATACAATGGAACTGTGCTTATCGTAAGCAGAGCCAGACAAAAGATAATTTGCTTTTTCATGTGAAAATCAGTTTCATTTCAGCTTCTTAGGCTGGCTAGTGGTGATCTAGTTACAGCCTTGTTATAACTGCATTCATATATTCATAATTCCATTATTAAAATGAGTGGATATCTTATTGTGGCACATGGATGGATGGATGGAGGGGATAGCCTGCTTTTTTTTCTATTATATTGCACCCTGATTTACTTTATGTTCTTTGTATTTTTGTCTCTTAACTCTTGTCTCTCTATGTCAAATTGTCAAACAGAAACACACCACTGTAGGCCAATGAATAAATGCTAAAATATTTCCAGGAAACTTCTGAGCACATCTCTGGTAAACACAACATTTAATGATGAGAAGTGTAACTCTAGCCTTAATTAAACTTGTTAGGTTCAGCTGGTATCAGGTTCAGGTGACTTTATTTGTACCCGTAGGTAGATTTGTTTTGCAGCAAAAATAGAGGATGGCATCCGTATTGACAATATATTAAGCAGTAGAGCACAGACAAAAGACAGACACACCAAAATCATGACAAAGAGTACTCAAAAGGCTTACTGGGATCATGACCCAGCAGAAAGAAGGCCACAAGAACAATATAGAAAATCACTGAGATATCAGGAGAAAAGACACAATAAAACGACAAAAGTATAAACTTTCCATAAATATGTGCAAATGTTGCTATGACTTATTTAGATGAACAATTGCAGCTGGAACAAAGCTGTTCCTGTAGCGCTTTGTTCTACACCTTGGGACCCTAAACCTCCGACCAGATGGGAGAAGCTGGAACTCACCAGACAGAGGATGAGAGTCATCGTGTGAAATACAGCTGGCTATCCGTTGTAACTGCCTGGTATACAGGGACTCTAAACTCAGCTGTGATTCACCAATCAGCCGACTGGACCATTTAATAATTTGACTCAGTCTGTTTCTGTCCTTCAGAGTCATTTTGTCAAACCATGACACAAGAGAAAAGGATAAAACAGACTCAATAAAAGCACGATAAAATAAGGTCATCATGGTTTTTCCAACGTGGAAGTGGGACAGCTTCCTTAAGCAGAACAGACGCTGGTGCCCCTTCTTGCACACAGCTTCACAGTTTGCCTCAAAATTCAGTTGGGCATCAATGATAGTCCCGAGGTATTTATATGACTGCACCTGTTCAACAGTTTGACCCTTAATAGTTGTGACTTCGGGTTCACAGGCATGTCTTCTAAAGTCAATGATCATATCTTTTGTTTTTGTTATGTTAAGTTGCAGATATGATTCCTCACACCATTTGATAAAGTCATCAATTATGGGGCCATGGCTGCTCTCATTGCCCTGAAGCAGACTTACAATCACTGAGTCATCAGCATACTTTGGTATGCAATAGTCATAGTCATTAACCTTTATGGGAATGACTGATTTAATGAGCGAAGAGCTAAACAGGTAAGCTTTCTATTCGTAGAACTACACAGACAAATCCCCTGGTCAAATAACTACAAATCATTGTTTATAAAACTAGTTTATAAAAGTCCAAAAATGATAAATACATCATCATCACGCCGCTTACATTATAAGAAAACTAACACTGGTTTTAGTGCAGCAGTGCTACACAAACAGCAGTCCTATTTCCCTACAACGTAGTGGCAACTGATGAGATGATAAGTAGAGCTGTTCCATCAAAATAGCCACTTTATCAATAAGAGACACACAGGCAGATAGCTCGGGGGAAATGAAATGTAATCCTCCCGACTCGGATGTAAATCTGCCTCTGGTTCAACGGTAAAAGTAGATGTCTGAATCGGAGAGCTCCCTGGAATGTGAGCTATTCCCTTTCACCTAAACTCACCTGCTGTCTCGCCATATTGTCTGGGAGAACCCCTGTTCTCACACACACACACACACCGGCACAATCACAGCACACACACACACACAGACAAAACTAACACAAACTCAATCACAAGTTTAGAGGAAAACAAAAAGAAGGAGTCAAAAGCAGAGACTTACCTAACCGTCTCCTCTTTGATTCAGCTCTTCTCCAGACGGGAGCCTGAGCAGCGCAGAGCCCCCTCCCTCAGCTGACTGATGGGGGCATAGTCCAACGGTGGAGAGCTGACAGACACAGCAGTTCTGGGGAGGGAGACACGAGGGAGTAGAGGAGTGTGTGAGCGACTCCGAGAGAGGAAATAAGTCCCAGCAGGTGCTGCTAGAGTGACAGTCCCACAGGTACAAACAGACGGGACGGACACAAACAAGAGAGTTTAAAAAACAAGCAGAGATGCCTCTGTGTGTGTGTGGTTTCTGTGGGAAATCAAGAGTGTTTATGTGAAGAGGAGGAGGAGAGTGAAGAGGAGGAGGCTCCACGCTTGCTCACTTGTTGCTCCTGAGCTGCTCCTCGCTGAGAGTAATAAACTCCGTCAGCTGGTTTTTCAGGTCCTTCCGCCTGGCCCTTAGGCGTGCCGTGGCCGCTAATCAAAAAAAGCGAGGCTCCTCTCTAGCCTTGTCTGCTCGGCTCGGCTCTCTACGTGACTACTGCCTCTCAAAATCACAGCGGCTGCATCTCACATGGACTGCAGAGGGTGGGGCTCTGTGCATTTTGTCAAGAAAGATGGAAAGAAACCCTCAAAATACCATCTCATATATTAAAATCCAGTACATTTTTGACCATGTGCACCTGTGCATGCATATACGGTCTTCAATCAAATCATTACCTCTTATTTGCGGAGAGCATGTGTGTGCATATTTTGTGTGAGCGTGTAGACAAAGGTTTCAAAGTTATCACAAATCCATTCATCTTTGCACAAACCTGTTTTGTGTGTGTGTGTGTGTTAGTTGAAAATTAACTGAATTACAATACTTGTCCAAAGGGTACTGGGTGTGTTTTGTACAGTAGAAAAGATACTGTATGCAACAGCGTTTTCTTTTCTTCTATTATAGGACAATGAGCTCCATTCAAACACTTTGTGTGAAAGTTGTCCACTGAACAGGAAACATGTTTTTATTGGCAATAATAATAATAATACTGACTGTCCTACTATCTGTGTCACTCTTATTGTAGCACACCAGCTCCTGTAACACACCCGACGTGGTTGTCTTTCCCCAAAACAGCGCCAACAAGTCGTCCGGATGTCTCCTCATGTTACCTCCAGGGGCGAGGTGCTGCCCACGACTATAAAGCAAGTCAGTGTTGTGCCTTTGTGAGAAAGTGTAACTAAACTTCATGTGGGCAGACACACATTGTTCTGCTTCACCTGATGTTCTGCATACAGTGCTGGTTTCCTCATGTCCCTGCGTTCAGCTGTGGTGGAAGACCATTAAATGACTCTGAAAGCTCAAGTTTCATAGAGAAGAGTGCATCTTTCAAAAATAGCATCTCCGTATTGTGTTGGTTTCAGTCATGTACAAATGGCGTAAACATCCTGTGTGCAAAACTTTGTTTGATTTTACTGAAGGTGAAAAGAGAGGTGGGTCATCATTATTTAGAATTATAATAGGTTAAGAATTAATCAGTGCTATCTAAAACCAGTGGTGGAAAATAACATTTGCTCAAGTATTGTACTTAAGTACAATTTTGAGGTATTTGTACTTCAAGTATTTCCATTTTCTGCTATTTTATGAGGTTTGCGTCTACCAGAAAATACTTAATGTATATAGCATTATAGACTGATAATAATAATAATAATAATAATAATAATAATAATAATACATTTTATTTGTATAGCGCTTTTCTAAAAACTCAAAGACACAAATGATGTATATAGTATTATATACTGATAATAATAATAAAATATTTCCTACCTGTTGAGTCTCAGTCTGCAGGCTTCAAGACTGTTGTTTTCAACAAAGCTAACTAGCTACAGCAGCTAAATGCTAATGTTAGCATGCTAACCACATCCATTGTGCTTTTTTTCTTTTCTTTACCAGGCAAAAAGCAGATATATTAATCCACACAGCGGTGTAGAGTGTTTAGTCGTGTCCGCTTATCTACTGTCAGTCCTGGAACCACATCTATTATGCTAACATGCTCACAATGCTGATGCTAATGCTAAGCAAGTGCAATCTTTACCATGATCACCTTCTGAGTACCAAAGAGTAAAGAGTAAGCAAAGAGCAACACTCCGGTGTTTTGTTTTTCTTAAAGTGGCAGTATGCAACAATTTTTGGACATAATTTTGCAAAAATTCCATAATAACCTTTCAGCATATTGTAATTCAAGTGTTCTGAGAGAAAACTAGACTTCTGCTCCTCCTCATGGCTCTGTTTTCAGGCTTTAGAAAAATCTAGCCCCGACGGCAGATTTTGACCAATCACAGGTCATTTCAGAGAGAGAGAGCGTTCCTATTGGCTGTGCTCCGGTCATGTGACCAGAACTTGGCTTCCTTCAACAGATTTTACACTGCCGGCCGGGTCACAAACTTTCTCATTTTACAGCTAAACAGTAACTACAAGATGATTCTGAAAACATTTGAGGAGAGAAATAGTCATTACAGTAACAGAATATTGATTCATATTTGATCAGCGCTGCCTAGTTTGACCGTTTGGTCGGAGTTCACGAGTGATTGACAGCTGCTCAGAGACGGCAAGGCTCCAGCTCGGCTCTGATTGGTTGTTTTCCTCCGGTAAGTGAAATCCTTCAGATGCCGTTAGGAGCACCGGAGGACACAGTAGGACACAGAGGAACAGGATTTTTTCCAGGTTACCTGTTTCATTTACTACTGTCACGATATAGCGGCCGTTTTCTAAAAATAACTTTTTTAAATCATATTTGCGCCAATATCGCACACTGCAGCTTTAAGGGATCCCTAAAGTTATAACAATAAACGAATGTCTATAACGTACCCTTACTTTTAATGGCGATCCATTTAACCGTGGACGTATTTCCGTCGCTATGCTAAAAATTCACTTAGAAGTGTCATAATTTCCTAGAAACCACAAACATTACATTGCCATTTATATCCCTGGATACTTCCTCTTAATTACAAACTGGTTTTATTATCAAAACAGATACGAACATTTTTTTTTATCTGTGTTTTTTTTCCTGACAATATAAAACAGCAGGTCTAACAGGGGCAGCCAATCTTTACTCTTTAGTCTTCCTCGAGGTAGATAAAAGTGTTTACACTCACTGCACTTTATTACATTAGGGGACTTTGATTTAAAAGCAGAGGTAAATGTTTGAATTAAATCAGAATAAACCCATTACACAGTATCTGTTGACTCCACTATGTGCACTTTTAAGGAGCCACTTCACTAAAAACTCATTGTATATAATCTCGTAAACTCACAGGCTAATGCATCACTTAAGATTCCTGCGTGGGCAAACTGTTTCCTGCTGTGTAATCCTGGAGAGTACCTTTAAAGGAATCTGGAGGCATTGGCCCCATTAACACCCACGGGGGCCACGTTATAACCTGATCTGTTCCCCTCAGGTGCTCAACATCTTCACGTTCAACAGTAAGGGTCATTGTGAAGAGGAATTCCCCACTCCCAGCACCGTGAAGAGAGGGCTTTTTGTGTCACGGAGAGGAAGATACAGGGCGGCACAGTATGCCTCATCTCACAGCTGTTGCTCAATCCTCTTTGCCTGTAAAGTACTGACAGACGTCCAATGTTTTTACCTTTAGACCTTAAGATAAGTTAGCAATGACACAGGTGACCTTTATGACCTTGGATCCTCCGAATACCTGCTTGTTATTGTTGAATATGTATTGTTTTGTACAGGCCAGGAAGCACAAATCTTCTCGCTAAAACTGTAGTATGACTTTCTTCACATAGATAGATATCTTTTCGTCCAACCTGTTGTTGCAAAACATCTCTTTTTTGTCAAGTCATGGCTGTTGTTTTTCTCCCCTCGAATAATAATGAAGTGCAGTTTGTCAGAAGGAAATCGATGAGAGAAATGTATTGTTACTGGATTCACGAGCAGTCATCCGTCTTCATGGCTGACACGAGGAAATTCAACAGGCTGTCGAGCTGTACAGCAGGTCACGTCCGTACCGCCACACCTCACCTTTCGTGTTATAAATTTCATGTCAAGTGTTGCTGACTGGAAGAATCATTAACTCGACCTTGCCGTCAGTGTCTTTAACGTTGAAACACGGCTCCGACCAAACAGAATATTAACAGTTGTTGGGGAAAATATGAGGTGCAAAGTACAAGTGACAGTACCACTGTTGTACCATTCTAGCATTATAGAGTAAGATTTAAATACATGTCACCGCGGTGATAAATGCAGGGGAGCACCATCAGGAGAGGCAAACCAGGAAAATGTTTGGTGTACCTCAAAAAAATGTGGAAAAATGGGCCCCCGATGGCTCACTCACATTTTGCAATGACAACTATAAACCTCATTAAACCTCCCATAAAGGCCCAAGCGTGTTGGAGAGCTACGGTGGCCGATGCGAAAACGCGAATGTCCCTCTCTGGAGCCAGTTGTTGTAAGAGTAGCGTAGGTCATTTGCAGTAGAGCAAGTGCTTAGAGTGTGTGTGTGTACGTAGGAAGTGAGTGGTGAAGCATGAGAGAGAGAGCGGCGACGGGAGCGAGTAACGTTATCGACACCGGCCCAAGCAGGAAAAGTTGTTTGGTTTGTCCGTTCTGGGCTACTGTAGAAACATGGCGGTGCAACATGGTGGACTCCGTGAAGAGGACCCGCTCCCTATGTAGATATAAATGGCTCATTCTAAGGTAACGAAAACATTCTTATTATCAGGTGATTATACACTAAAGAAAACATACTTAATATTATATTCCATTTCTGCCAACAAATCCCCCTAAATGTTACACACTGGTCCTACTAGGCTGCTAAAAACTAGTTATTTTCAGATGAATATATCTCATGCAGATTAATATTCTGTTCCTGTATTTGCATCCCAAAGTGTGTAGCCCCCTAAAGCAAAGAAAACCCCTAAAATAAACCACACTAAACATGGCTTTTAAGAATAAGTCTTTATGTATTTCTCTATGTGAAACAAATGGCTATTATACTACACAAATAGAAGCGGATACTGTAAGAGACAGAGACCATCTCTGAGAAATAAGTACAGAACATGAAAATACACATACCGGTATTATAGAACTGTAAATTATTGCTTGTTTTGCTACTTTGTTTTTCTGGATTCCTACAATACAAGACACAATATTCATATTCCAACAGAAACAGTACAACAGTGACAAACGGTATTATTGACCTTTTTAGTAGACGTTCCCCAGAAATAAAAGAAACATTCAAACAGAGTCCATGTCGAACACAACACAATGACAAGTTGGTTTTTGATCGAGCATTTTCAGGACTTATTGTTACACATTTTTGTATTTTGTATTTTTTTTTCTCCATTACAACATTGCCAAGAAAAGCTGTAACAAACTGCACACTGGGACTGGCCTCAGCAACGAAACAAAAAACACTTGGCATATGTACATAAATATACATTTTCATTTCAACTGTGACCAAAATGCACCCGGTTTTAAACACCATGACCACAGAGAGTAAAAAAATCGTCACGAGTGTCTTCCTCCTGCTCCGCTGCTTCGTCTTTTATCACAATAAATGCCACCAATCTTCTGTCTGCTTAGATAACCGCGACAGCTTTACTGTAGTGCCAATAAAACTGCACTCTGCCAACATTTCTAAGAACTTTCTCAGCACATAAGATGAATGTTTCTTGCGGACAAACACGAAAACAAAGACATTGATTTTGCTCTGCAGTGTCATCCTTCCTCATTTCAAAACCAACAACTGTACTGCACGTCTACACCTTTACAAGTGGTACACTCCCGTAGATCCAAAAAAAGGCCTGAAATTCTTCAAGGTTCACACTAGCAAAAAGGAAGTGGAGTGTTTCACTCACTGCAATATGCTGGTGAAAAGGCTAACCAGGTGTTCAGCTTGAGATAAAAGAAAGAAAAAAAAAACACAATAAAGAAACAGAGAAGAAATGTAATGTGCTTCCTACTTTGTCTCAAGAAGGACTATTTTTATGTGAAGGAAACAAACAAAACACTGACGATAAAGTGCTCACATGCAGACGGACTTGTCTTTTGTGTACTAATATTGTTATATAGCAAAAAGGAATTTTTTAGATTTCATGCTGCCAAATGACAAATAAGGTTTAGACTCACCGCTGACACCCAAAAAGCCCTGTTAGGAACATTTGTTCATGCTGCTTCTAAAGCGCTGAAATATCTCATTAAATAAATGAGGAGGAGAAACACTGATATGATACAGGATGTGGGGAGAATTAATTAAAAAAAAAGGGCAAAATATTTATGATTTTTTAAAAATAATGCAATAAAAAGTTGGGAAAATATGATTTCTTTCTTCACTTTAACAATAAACATCTCTGAGTGAGAAAAATGTACGTTGTCATGACAACATGGGGTGAGTGAATGCTTTGGTTGATATCTCATGAGGCTACCTAATTTTCCCTTTTCTCAGCAAAAACTACAAAATCTAAAAGGACTATTTCCACAAATCTACCGCTCGGCTATTTACAGCGAGAAGCAGCGCAGTATTCTGACGGTTCGAGAGCTTCGAAAACTGCTCGGAGATATCGAGAGATACTCAGTGCAAAACAAGCAGTCGTAGGTTTCAGAAGAAAAGCCTGACACGTAGAAAGTGGGTTTGATCAAACAAGACATTAGAGATGTGAGTTACAACAAACAGAATCAGAAAAACAAAAACAAAAATCCACATCCCGAACCCCTTGAAGAAAATGAGGGGGATGAACTGTCTCTGATCCGTCGAATCCCAACAAAAGCGACAAATGCAAATTTGCCATCAAGTTGAAGACTGAACTGTCAATCTCACGGAAAAAAAACAACCCATTCAGCTTCTTTTTATCCCCCTAAGACGTCACTTTAAACTCTGCGCGGGGATATGCGTCAAAAGCGTCACACTGTTTCCCCTGTCATCACGAACAACAATTAAAAAACACCTCAGCTCATCATCTACAGAAGTAACTAAGCATGCAAAAAAGTGTCGGGGTATCAAATACATTGTAAGAATACACACCTAGTAGTTCAGCAAAAAACAACACCTCTCCAAATAAAAAAAGACAAAAAGCGAAAACGAGCGAAAACAACAAAAAAAGAAACAGCCACCACAACTTTGTTAGTCACTATGACGCTTCGTGCTGTGTGTGATGTTAAATAGGTTCCTTTTTCTTGATATATCTTGTTAGTATTTGTGTTTCTGTACGTAGTTTTTTTTTTGTAATACAGTATATACATGCAGACAAGAGTGGGAACATCACACACTCAATCTTGATGCAAGCTGAAGCGACAAACCAGCAGATATGAAAATGGATGAAAAAGAAGAAAAAAATAGACATATATATCTATATATATAATCTGAAAACACAATTTATTGTAAAAAAAAGAAAGAAGAAAAATGTCTTTGTTTAACCAAAGATTATTGTACACTGTGAGACGAAGGGAGAGGTACAAGCTAACAAGCTAACTGACTAGCAAGCTACAGAGCAGGACTAGCAATGAGAGCTGAGTGTGTGTGATAAGTGACAGGTGCCTGCGTTGGGACAGGTATCCCCCCCCCCCCCCCCCTCTTGCTGAAAACGAGGTGGGGGGGTCGGTGGGGTGGAGGCAAAGCGTGCCCGCCGTTCCCCACGCTGTCCGCAGAATGTGATGAGTGTGTGTGTGAATCTCATCCATCCCCTTCAAGCCGCCTCATTCCATCGCCGCGCTCCCCGCATCAACGCCATCTTCGAGCAATGTTTGTTGGTTTGTTTTTGCTTGTAGTTGAACTGAAATGAGGGGCATCGACGCTCTCCGTGAGTGCAGAGACGAGAGAGAGAGGGCAGGTGTGTTGCGGGTTTTTTAAGGGGCGGTCGGGGGGCCGCGCCGGTGTCGGTGGGGGAGGCCTCTCTAGTTGAAGACTTTTGGGGGTCCCTCGGGACGTCTGGTCTGGACGATCTGCTGCTTTGGCCGCGCCCCCTCGTCCTCCTCCGTCTCGCTCTCGCACACGTGGACGACCACGCTGGGGGTGGACTCTGTGCCCGCGTGGAGCTCGTACTTTTCACCTGGAAGAGAGGGAGGGGAAGGAGAGTTACTAAAGAAAATCCTACATTAAATACTCTTTCAGTCAGTACATTTATTCAAGTACTGTACTTAAACACGCATCCCATGAAAAGATTCCAAACCAACAATAAAGTGATCCTACAAGTATCATCTGTGTAGCCAAAAAGCCTGATACAGTATTGAGCTACAACGATTAATTGATTAGTTTGATAATCGATTAACCGTTTGAGAATTTTTTTTAAGGAAAAAAACTGAATATTTTCTGGTTTCTTTACTCCTCTATTACAGTAAACTGAATATCTTTGAGTTGTGGACAAAACAAGACATTTGAGGACGTCATCTTGGACTTTGGGAAACACTGATCAACATTTTTCACCATTTTATGACATTTTATAGACCAAACAACTAATCGATTAATCAAGAAAATAATCATTAGTTGCAGCCCTCATACAGTATAACCTATTCCTCTGTGCAGTAGATCTCCACTGTGTTCCAAACAAAAAGGCCAAATAAGAGACCAAAAACACAGTGAGACCAGCTTAAGCAGCTCTGGTTGAATTAATATGCTTTATTTATTTATTGTTATTATTTATTACACTTTGAGGTTATTTTTACAGCACAAAATAATCTACTGTCTGTCTGTCTGTCCGCTGCACTGAAGATCAGGTCAGCACATGGCTTCAAGAGAAAACAAAGAGACTTTCCTTGGAATAGTCCAGCCATTTGTCCAGATGCCAAACTCAGCGGACTCACATTGAAAACACACACACACTTGCTAGATTGTATCACAGTTGCCATGGAGATGAGATCAGACAGCTGGCAGACAGGAGGAAATTGGTCTAGTGGCGTTTTTTTCACCGCGGTGCCAAACAGAGAGAGGGACGGTGAATAGAGTCCTGCTGTTACCGCAGGGAGTTGACAGAGGGAGTCAGCGCGCTGTGCTGCAGCTCCGGCGCTATAATCTGATTTCAGATGCCAGGATGTGAGGCGAGGAACAAAGCCATTTCCTGATTCCTCATGTTGCTATGGTAACAGCAGAATGTGTCAAAGTGGTCCTCTGGGCTGGACAGTATGTGTGTGTGTGTATGCGGGAAGTTTAATCATGTTTTTGTTGATGATAAAAAAAAAAGATAATAGTGTTCAACCGAATACAGATTTAGAAGTAATGTTTTCCAGTTAGACGTGCAGTCTTTGCTCGGATGGAAGGAAGCTGCCGCACCCACATATCTGATAAGACATTTTACAAGATGTGGAGCTCCTCTGACACTTAACTCTAAGACTCTGAAACATTTTATTCACCTGTTATTAATCTTACTATTTATATTTGTATTTATTTATTCTCTTCTCTTCCTCCTTTATCTGTTGTATCACTGTAACCACATATTTATTCATCCGTTTAGTTAGTGTGTGTAAAACTTAACTGATTTGCAAATACAATGTACAATAATGATACAATAAGTTTTCCACTTCATTAGCATGAGCCCACGTACACAACCTTGGACCGACATTGTGGACGTGACACACCTTTATCCTGTGTGTTAGGTGACATTTTATAAAGGTTGCTGCAATCTAACATCTTGTCGACGAGGCAGACAGAGGCGTCATTAAGCCGACCGGGGGAACGAGGCTGCTGGGAAAAAGATGTTAAAACCCTCTAAATGTAACCGTGCTGAGCTGAGCTGCACACACAAACACACGCTGATATCGGCGTTGATGCATATTTCCTTAAGAGATGTCAGAATGCAGCAAGTGAAGGTTAAGCACCCTCGACAGTGACGGATGGTGAAACAGCACTGTGGATTTAATTTATGGGCTTCAAGCTGATTTATTTGATCTTTTTTTTTATGTTGCTGCCTGAGCAAAACCACGTGCACAGTAACACTGGAGATTCTATGTTGACAGCGATTTCACATTGAAAGATCAATTTTTTTAAATGCCACATAAGCACGTAACGGCAGTCCTTCCATACAAATGCATCTGTGATCAGGTTAATTAGACCTAATGCTGAAACGCCTGCAGGAAAAGTCAAGAATAAAACAGTGATTATTCAACAATGTCCACCTCAATTCCTTTGTCAAATTGCTTCCTAGACAAATAACCTTTCTATAACACCCCACTGAGGAGCGTGAAATTATTTCCTGTTTGTATCTGGGTGACTCAAATTAGATTTTTTTTTTTTTTTTATACCTTCATCACACACCGTTTCCTCCGTGTTGTATCTGTGTGTGTCTGTGTCGGTATGAGCACACTGCAACACATTTGCTGAGTACTGACCAGGTCCCAGCTTGGCTACTGCACACAGCAGGTCGTAGTTGATGACGGGCGTGGCGTCTTCGCTCTGGCTCCAGCCCACAGGTGGCGAGGCGGGCGGCGAGATCAGAAACTGTTTGACGGGCTGGGGAGGGGCCAGGTACGACTTGTCAATGTCATCTTCGCCATTCTGGACCTGTACGGAGAGGAGATGACAACCGATGAAGGCTGTGTTTCTGTCTAATGTGAACACCTGTCTCATGGTTCACTGGCTCAATACACTGCATGGTGGATGAAGCTGCAACTTCATGCCTGTGGAAAGTGACAGTTGTCAAAGTTCCTGTACTTTTTCTGTAAATGTAATCCTGATGCTTAAGAGCAAGAAAAGCACATTAATGTCGCAGTCACGACTTCAGTCTTTTAGTCTCAGATTGCAGGCTCCTTCCCACGAGAAGAGTTTGGCGTTTTGATGGCAGACAATTGCCATAATTACAATACCTACATGTGCAATCTGTCTGAGCGTTAATCCTCTTACATCAAAGTAGTGTGAGGTGCAGCGGGGGGGGGGGTGGTCATGACTGGTGATGTATTTGTGATAAAACGGACATCAATTATAAGTTGTCTCAGGAGGCAGGAATTTGTTGATTTGCAGGCGATTTGACTTCTGAGCACCTGGGCTGAATTGTGTTTTTAAATTAGTTCTTTTTAAAGACATCTAGCTTACATATAATAGTTGTTTTGGGCCTGCTACACACTGGGCCTCATGCAGCAATATTCTCTTAAATTTCTCTAATATTTTCTCTTAATTTTCTGTTAAGAGAAAAAAATAAGAGAAGTCAACTCCAGATGCACCAAACGTTCTTAACCATATAAATCTGCTCTTACCCAGGTGTGCTGAATGATGAATCCCACTTGATCATAAATTGGAGGTGTGTGGCCGAATATTAGCATTGATATTGAAATCCCAGAAATCAATGGGTACTAACAAAATTTTATAAGGTTATATCTAATCAGCTAGATGTCTAAATTGTTTTGCCTTTCAACCACATTTAGTCCACTTTTAACCAAAACTACCAAACTTTTATAAAATCCATGCCAACTTTAATCTTATCTTCGTAGCTATGATAATATAATAACATGTATAACAATTTCATCACAGTCGTGAGGATATATGATCTTCTTATTTTCTTACTAGAAACACTTTGTTTTTCTTTTCCTTCTCTCTCCCCCCAAAGGCAACAGACAGACACGCACCGACACACAGCTACGATGGAGGAGAAATCAAGAATTCATGTGTTCATGTGTTCAATCATGTGACGGATGAGGTTTGACAGCCGGGTTGGAGGGTTGAGGAAGCAGTCAGGTGTGGCTCAGAGAACAGAATGAAGAAGAGAGGAAGTGAAAGGACTTGAGAGGAGAGTTTTTTTTGTCCCTGTTGTGTGTGTGTGTGTCTATATTGCGGTGAATGATGCACTTAACTTATACACATAACTTCCCATGTAAATAATCACTGCTCTTCCTGACTGACACTCACTTGGGCGAAGTAGAGTTTGAGCTTCTTGCCGTTGAACTCGGACTCGTGCAGCTCGATGCGAGCGCGGGCAGCGACCTCCGGGGTGCTGAAGTTGATCCGGACTCTCCGGAAGCTTTTGAACATCTGGAAAGTCGTCTGCTCATCGTAGATCCTAAACAACGCCTCGAACCTCTCCTGCAGGGGGATAAAAACAGAAGAAAATGAGATTTGAAGATATTTATGTTGATATTCTGAAGATACTGCAAGAGAAAACTGAACATTATAGTGTTTATTAATCTAGATAAAACACACTTCATGTGAATAATAGGCTACAAAACAAACAGTTGCATTCATTATCGACTAATCTGTGTATTCATTTTTTCAATTAATTATTTCTTTCCTAGAAGAAAACAGAGCCCAAGGTGACATTGCTTGTTTTGATTGCACAACATATGCACATATGCACACATCTGAGAGCAAATCTTTGGCATTTTTACTTCATAAATGACTTAAACAATTAGTTTTATTGACAAAATTGTTGATTAATTTTCTGTTGATCGCTCAATCGATTAACTGACTAGTTGTTTCAGCGATGGCAACACAGAGGAGAGGTATCAAATATTCTTAATAAGTGCATTTTGTGTAAATATCCAACACAAATGATGTCATGTCTGCACTATTTCCATATTTTTGTTGAAAATCATTTCAGGCTGAGCTGAAAATTGGGGGTTTAAGTTATTCACTGACACCTCTGTCTGAGCGTCAGACGTGACTCTAACTGCTCTGCACCCATTTCATTTGCTATTGAGTTAATGGGGAAATTAGATTTCCAACTTCCCGTCATTTTCCTGCAATCTTCTCTGATGCCGTCTGTCTCGCCGTCCTCTCTCCTCTCTCCCTCCGTCTCTTTCTCTCCTTTCTCCGATCACTCCCTGCTTCCTCCTCACGCATCACACTTTGTCTTTAACTATACCCATATGATATGTTCCCACATCTCCTATGTTTTATAACTCCGTCCTCTCCACGGGCACCAAATTGGCCTCCTCAGCTGTGAACTCAATCAAGCTGCTCAGTAGGAGGGCGAAAAGGAAAAAAGGCCGCCAGGAGAGCCGGTTTCTGAGTAATCAGTAGCGCCGTTCTTTGTCTCCTAGCCGACCGTCTCCCAGAACAGGCGGAAACGTGACTATGAAACCAAGTCCAAGAATCAAGACGGATGATGGACTGTTTCACTTTGCACTAAAAGTTTGTGCACACTGTTGCCTTTTCCTATTCCCTTTAATTTATTCATGTGTCCTGAGAGCCAAATGTGTTGCAGTCAGCATTGATTGGTGAGTTTGGCCCTCTATCAAATCAGTCCATGATTGTGTTGCTGTGCTTGTCTCAATATGTTTTCAGTGGGAAACACGAGACTGAAATACTCCCACAGCGCGTCCCTCGTTCGGCTGACGCAGCACGTCTCACCGGGATGGAAAGGGTGTGTGCGTTAGCTGGAGGAACACAGGCAGCATGTCGGCTGTGAGATCTGCCTCTGCACATTAGTGACAGCTTAGTGATGATGGCCGACACCACCAGGTATCTGTAAACTCTGAAATGAGCGCTCGGCTCTGTCTGTCTGTCCTTTAGATGAATCCATCATCACATTTTTTAGCTGCTCAAAATGTACCTTAAAGGGAGATTTGTCAAGTATTTAATACTCTTATCAACATGGGAGTGGGCAAATATGCTACTTTATGTAAATATATGTATATATGTATTATTGGAAATCAATTAACAACACAAAACAATGACAGATATTGTGCAGAAACCCTCACAGGTACTGCATTTAGCATAAACAAATATGCTCAAATCATAACATGGCAAACTGCAGCCCAACAGGCAACAACAGCTGTCAGTGTGTCAGTGTGCTGACTTGACTATGACTTGCCCCAAACTGCATGTGATTATCATAAAGTGGGCATGTCTGTAAAGGGGAGACTCGTGGGTACCCATAGAACCCATTTTCATTCACATATCTTGAGGTCAGAGGTCAAGGGACCCCTTCGAAAATGGCCATGCCAGGTTTTTCCTCACCAAAATTTAGTGCAAGTTTGGAGCGTTATTTAACCTCCTTCACAACAAGCTAGTATGACATGGTTGGTACCGATGGATTCCTTAGGTTTTCTTGTTTCATATGATACCAGTATCTTCACTCCAGCTTTAAAACTGAGCCCGCTACAACCTAAAAACCGCAAGTTATTATCACGTTAACTTTGACAGCCCTAGCTATTTGAAAACAATTATTAGGATTTAATGCATTATGAAAGCACAGCAAAACACATAGCAAAGATCTGGATGTGCTTATCATATGAACCATTGTGAAAGTCAGGCCGTAATCTAATTTCCATATTCATCAAAAACAATGCTGGAGGGAAGCTGTGCACCGCTGTAGGGCTGCAACTAACGAGGATTATTTTCATGATTAAGTAATCCGTTACTTTTTCTTGTTTAATCAACTAATTATCTGGTCTATAAAACATCTGGAAACAGTGAAAAATGAACATCAAAATCAGTCATTTTTTGCCAATTAATCTGTTGATTATTTTCTTGATAAATCAATTAGTTGTTTGGTCTATAAAATGGTGAAAAATGTATTTCAGTGTTTCCCAAAGCCCAAGATGATGTCCTCAAATATATATATAATAATAATTCAGTTTAATGTCATAGAGGAATAAAGAAACCAGAAAATATTCACATTTTAGAAGCTGGAAACAGAGAATTTGTTTTTTTTTCCCCCTTAAAAATGACTTAAAATGATTAATTGATTATCAAAATAGTTGCCGATTATTTCAGTAGTCGACAACTAATCGATTAATCGTTGCAGCTCTAAATCAGTCACCTTTGAGTTGCTGTAACCTTCAAATATTTGCTTGGGTGAATTGATTTTTCATCTAATCGTTTAACACCAAATTGCAAAATGTTACTGCAGGAATGGGGAGTAGAGTGAGCACTAAATGTAAAACTTTAAAAGTAAGAATGTATCTGTATATTATCCTACCGTGCATCACCTAATGATCACTTTAACATCACTTTATAACACTTAAAAAGACATTTATTTTACTACTGCATTATGTGTTTAACATTTTACAATTATTAATTAAGGTACTACTATTTTACAGTTCTTGATGAAAGTCTATTTCACTGCAGCCAAATACTTTTTTAGCAATTGTTAGAGCAGCATGAGAATGTGCTCTAAAATACAGGGTGTCTTCTGCGTCTCTGTGGAGAAATCCCATCACCCTGTCTGACACACGCAGAGGTGTTAATGACTGTGCAAGCTGCGAAACACAGTTACGCTACAGTGTGGTGTACACTGTGGTGAAACAAATTTGCATTCCAAGAATAAGCACATTAACTCTTTTTTTTTTACTCATAATCCTTCCTTTATTTCCTACTTCTTCTCCCCCCCATGTAAGTGCATCTGGTCTTCCTTTCGCTAAACGCCTCGGGGCGGCTGGCTAAACTTCAGAGCTGACTTCACCTCCGGGCCCCGTGATACATTTTTTTAGTCAGGTTTCTAGTTCGCCATACAAGGAAAAGCGAGGAAAAGAGGTCGAGTCAGGAATGTGTGAATATCTTGACTCCTTTTATGCGTTTTTGAGGTGAATTACAGACTAACTGAGCAATTAGAACGCTACAATCCCCAAAACAGCCAGAGGAGAGGGAAGAGAGTGACTCACCCCGATACGGGGACAGCCAAGTGTTAAAGTGTGCTCATTTAACATTGATTCTCTCATCCCGACAGTCAACTGCAAAACAGTAGTTAACCAGATCTTCCCTTTAATTGTGTATAAACAGCATCTGAAAAATGTTGTATTAAAGAGGTTAAAAGGTCACTGGAGCGCCCCTTTAATACAGTCTAATACAGTCTAATACAGTCTCTTATGTGTGTCGTTTTTCTGGTGATTTCTTTGCCCCTGATGATGTCAGAGAAACAAGCACACACCCTGCAGCAAAACTGTGTTTTAGTGACCCAATAAGTTTTGATCTTTGTATTCTCTAAAATAGACAGTGTTGCTGTATAACTCTGCAATAATCAATTTTATGACCACATGGGGCCAGTGCAACAAGCTCTAAGCACAACATTAGCCCCGTTTCGACCGCAGGAACTCTTCCCCGAAAACTGGGAACCTTTTGAGGAACTCACTGCATTTCGAGCGCAGGGACCAGGGTCTGAATTAAGTTCTGGGTCCTTTTTAATCCCCCAAAAAAGGCCCCGGTCGGGGGTAGTACTTTCTGAAAGTACAGGAACTTTCGGGATGGAGTTTGCAAGGATGACCGTCACTGATTGGTCAAACATACACGCAGCACCACTGTTTCAACTGTACTGCTTCATTCATAAAACAAGGAAGTTGTCTAGTATTGATTTATGACCGTTTTAGGACGAGGGGAGAGCATTTCCTTTCCTTGAAAAGTAGTCCCAGGACTAAAATTACCAGGAGCTTCTTGGTGGAAACCCGTCTATTGACATATTATCAGCTTACAAGGCTGATACAGCGAACGTGTTAGTAATCAGGGGAATTATTTACACATCCAGCAAATAAAGAGCAACATTAGCATTCGATTGAAGTTGTACTTTTGTGTCCCTGATGAATGTCAGTCCAATATTCACTCTCTTTTAAGCTCTGTTTTGCTCTCCGCCAAGTCCTGACAAAATATATGCTATGTTCATCGGATGCTCTCTGTTGTTAGTGCTGGGAAGGTAGCGTACAGACGGTTTATCTGGGCTTTTTCACTGAAAACAGCTGCCTTTTACGACTGGAAAGGACGCCGATGAGAACGGTGAAAATGAACCAAAACAGTAACGTTGTGCAGGGCTCAACAAGAAGGATTGCCCTCTTGACCGGGGCAAGTAAAATGCCGCGTCGGACTAGTAAACTCACTTGCCCAATCAGGCAAGTGGTTAAGAAGAATTAAACGCACCGATCAGGCATTCGTGAGAAAACGATGGTGGGTTAAGACGAAGTTTATGAGCTGAAGCTCAAGCGAGCATTTCAATTATCCTGGAAACAGGAGTTTAGTTGGGTGGCGTTAGAGGACATTTAGTTTGTCTTTGTTATTTAATAACAGCTAATAAGTAAAACAATTTGTATAGGGGCAAATTAAGTAAAGTTAAGTAAAAAATTACATTACACAAAGTATTTTTTTCCATTGCAAATATAAAAATAATGCTTAGTGCAGCTATTAAGGATTTTGGGGTAAATAATCAGCAAATTTAGGGGGGAGGGCAGTCCGGGTCTCTGCATGGGAGCACGACAATTTCATAGCACGATCTTGGCCAAAACTCTATTTACAGTCTAACTCCCCGCTTACATTTTAGAACATTAAACCAGCTATTGTTTGTTTGCAAACTCTGATTTTTGTTTAATTGTAATTAGCTGCAGAATGACAACAAAGCACTTGTTTTGGCCGGTCTGCAGAGCCCACTTAAGCCCTTATTCAAACCGTGAATTTTCCATGAGCCTTAGCCAGCTACTATGACTCACATGTCATCAAACTCCACGTGTGATAACCGATAAGCTAGTCTTTCTCATACACACAAACACACACACACAGCGGGTACTTCCTTAACCTAAATTGCTGTTTTGGCATGAGGAGAGATGCGGGGGGGAAAGCTCCGGGATCACGTTCCATAACAGCACGTACTGTTTGTTTTTGACCACTGACGCCGATACACCCACGGCCGTTTGGGGTGTAACAAGTGAGCGTGCTCATCACTAATTTATGCGGCCTCTATGAGCGGACATCCTGAGGGAATGAGAGGAGGAAGAAGAAGAAGAAGAAGAAGAAGAAGAAGAAGAAGGGGGGGAACGAGGAAGAGGAGAGGGGTGTTGAGTTACACACAGGGCTGAAAAGTGGCCGGCTCATCTGCCATCGCAATGTTCCCTGCGGTGACCTACTCCCTTTGTTCTCTTTGTGCATGTGTGTGTGTTGTGTGAGACTCGTGAGTAAGCATGTGTGTGATGTGCACAATGTGTTCAGGATTCTTCGCTGTGTTTCCACAATTAGTACGCCGGTATTTATGCATCCATCCACACACATAGAGTCTGCATGGTAAAGTAGTGTGACAGGTAGCACCGTTAGTACCGAAGCACACTGAAGGACGACTGTCGGAGAAAGACTGGTTTTGACCGCGCGCACACACGCACACACACACACGCACGCACACACAGCTTGATCCAGCACCTGCTACTGCTGCTGTATTTGCAGTGACTGAGAGCTGCAGGACAACAGGTGAGAGAGCAGAAGAGAACAGCATGTTCTTGTTCTTCATTCTCAACAACATCTATTGAAGAAGCTGGATATAAAATGTGATTTATCTCACACACAGTAACTAGGTAACAGAAAACAAGAGAAGACTAGATACACTCTGAGGACACATTTATAAACCTAACATCACCCTCATGCTTCTCACGTTAAAGTCTGTGTTTTCCTCGCAGGCTTTGTTTATGTAATGAGAGAAATCTGATGTGTTGAGGCTGGAGACGGTTGAGAGGAGGAGGAGGCGTGAAGTCACAGCTCTCAAATAGCCGTCAACTCGGCTCGATTGAAACGGCGAGCGCTGTCGTTACAGCTGACCGCAAGTCTCTATATGTCACCTTTACATAACACCCATAGGGTGCACCTCAACAGGCTAAAGTCCCTTCCTGTCCTGTCCTGTCCTGGGTTGTCTCTTTATCTCTGTCCCTTGCTGTTTCACAACTGAGCGAGCCCGGGGGAGACAGTTTTGTCATCATGCAAGCTGCAATTTGCAACATCTTTCTTCTCACATTAAATTTTTGACACATTTCACTAATCGGAACAATTGCCATTCTTGCGACCCGTTTATGAGGATGCGAGAACCTTGTAAAACTGCTACAATTAGCAGTGCTCGCAAATCGTTTTTTGTTAAAGAGGTCCCTGGAAAACAGTAACAGCCTGGAGCTAAGGTTATTAAGATGCATCGGTAGGGAAATATACTTTAGGCTCTGTGTTTAAAGGCTCTATATATGGGATTCAGAGCATTAATCAAACAGCAACTGGTCTACCTGAGCAGAGATTGAAGTCACTCTCCTTCTGTGTGTAATCCAGGCTTCTCTGTGCTTTGTTGACATAGCCGGGCCAGCCACATGTGCATTTTAGTGCATGTTAGTCTCTCTGTTGTGCCCATGAATGTATAAAGTTCCTTGTTTTTTCCATTACTGTTCCTGTTATCTCTGTCAGCACTGTTGCTGTTTTTTGCACTATTAGCGCTGTTAGCACGTTAGCTGCTAGCACGTTAACTGCTAGCCGTTGCCATGTTGAGAGCCGTGGGAAGGCGATTCCTTATAGAGAACCTTTAAAGTTCCTCCAGATTTTCATCAAAAAGTGCAAATAACATTTTTTGAAAGGTGCAATTTTTACCAGGATTTTTATTACCCCACACACCCAAAAAGCTGCCATGTTTCCTGCTGCTGCAAGAGTACAACTATCACCACAGTTTACAGTAAACAAAGTCCTCTTGATAGCTCATGAAATGCTTCTGGTCGTAGAAAGTGACGGGAAAATTGGGAGAAAATGCAAATGAGCTGCTGCCACACTTCTTCTAAGTGAAGAAACAAAGGGTGGAACTACAGTGCTTGAACTGCAAATTGTATTTGTAAAGTAAAATTGATCCAGTTTTGAATAATGTAGTATGAGCCATGACTATACTATTGAAGATAAAGGAGAAAAATATAGATCACGAAAGAAGAATACGACTCACAAAATGGCCAAACAAAGAGGCAGAAAGCCAACACAATAAAAAGCCAATGAGGAGAAGCTCGCTAGTGAACTGCAGCCACTTTGGCGGCGGCTGCAGGGCCATCCTTCAGCTGATTGCCTCTTGGGTAATGAGGCAGTTATGTTCCTGACGGTAATGGAAAGGCTGTCATGGCGGTGGCAACAGGACATGACTGCGGGCATGACTCACGGAGGGAGGCGGCGAACGCAGAACCAGCTCGTGGTCCTGACACACAATCATCCCAACAAAAGATCAGTCGGCTCAGGGACGAGGCGCAGGTTCATTGAGCGATGTCGAACAGGGTTTCATCCGGGGCGGCGTCGACAGCAGTGATTGACAGAACAGTGGAGAAGCGAACGGGGTGCAGGATATGAAGCGGAGGAATTTTAAAAGTATTTACAGTACTTCACAGCTCTTCCAGGTAATGAATCAGTCAAGTGGCGGAGTTAGGGTGTGACTCAAGTGTTTTCCCATCTTATGTAAAGGAAGGATTACGTTTCCTCAACGTGTAGGGGATCGCTTACAATCAGCAGAGCTTCAGGTCCATCCTGTTCTGTTTTCACGGTAAACATGCAATGAATCCAAACCTCCAAAGCGTCGCACCAAAAAGTCCACACTAACACCAGACTCTCAGAAAACTGTGCTCAAACTGTGAGGCTCCGCCAAAAAAAGCTGCAGCATGCTGTCGACTCCCATCTTTGTCGACTCATTGTGCAGTTTAGGGAGTTAAATAAGGTTCAAATATTCAGCTGTTTGTTCTCTGTCACTGGTGAAGAGTGAACAAGTCACATCAGCTGAAACAGACCGACATGTCCTGTCATTCCTTTGATCAGCCAAGTGTCTGAAAACACACTAAACACACACACGAAGGCAAAAAAAAAAAATTACCCCAATTTGGATTTCAAAATAAAAGCTTTTGCATTGTTGGAATGCTAAATGTGCAGAGCGAGAGAACAGCATGTAGAGATCTGACACAGACTGTTGTATAATAGTATTATAAGAAGTCAAAAAAGCATTTCAGTATAGCGATGAACCAATAGCTGATAAATTGATATAAATAAAAGATATATTATACATTAAATTAAATCTTCTTTTTAAGCAAAAATGCTGATATTTCACAGGTTTAGGCTTTTCAAAATATTTGATTTCTTAGTCTTTTATGATAGTAAACTGAATACTTTTGGACTGTTGTTTGTTGTTTGCAGTTTAAAGGCTAGGGCTGTCAAAGTTGACGCGATACTAACGCTAATTTCTTTAACGTATTAACGCAACTTGCGATTTATAGTTTTGTAGCAGGCTCAGTTTTAAAGCTAGAGTGAAGATACTGCTATCATATGAAACTAGAAAACCTAATGAATCCATTGCTACCATACTATATTGTATACTGTCATAGTAGCTTGTTGTGAAAGAGCATAAATAACGCTCCAAACTTGAAACTGTCATGGCCATTTTCAAAGGGGTCTCTTGACCTCTGACCTCAAGATATGTGAAAGAAAATAGGGGTTCTGTGGGTACCCACGAGTCTCCCCTTTACAGACATGCCCACTGTGTCCATGTAGTATTAAATACTTGACAAATCTCCCTCAAAGGTACATTTTGAACAGAATGAAAAAATGTGCAATTAATTTGCGATTAATCGTGATTAACTATGGACAATCGTGCGATGACAGCCCTATTAAAGACCGTTTTCCGACATTTCATAGATCAAATGATTAACTGATTAATTGAGAAAATAATAAGCCTCTTAATCAGTAATGTGAAATAACCACTGGTTGCATCTACAAGCATGCTTTTGTCTGTGTGTAGAAATCTGCAGCCGCAGCATTTAAATTCACTGACCGGCTCACAATGCTCTATTTCGGTCTGCTTTCTCATTTAAGCTAGTACAGTATTTAAATCACGTCGGCACTCGGACACCAAAATCCACTGACTGTAATCCACAAGCTAGTCCATCTTCTATGTTGAATTACACCATTTGGCATTTTGGATCAAAATGAAAAGATTAACCGAGCCTAATTGGGACGTAAAGAAGGGTTATTCTCTGTGTGTTTTTTTTTTTCCCCTTTTGGCGAATCACTCATCTTTCTCTGCGACACGTGCGTGGCTTTAGCACAGTCTAATCCAGACCCTCGTGCTTGAACGGGATTTGGGTGAAAACCGACAAAACTAGGCCACGGAGCCTCGGGGTGAGTCAGGGACAGTATTACACTAAGAATAGAGTATGTTGGAATAATTAAGAAAATTCATTTCTTAAGTGTGTGGACCATCATTTTTAATTACCGTCCTCCCTAAAGGGGCTAAACTGGAACCGGTCTAATGAGGTCGGACAAGAGAGGCAGATTGCGGAGATAACAGCTGGATGATAAATCTCATACCTGCATGCGGGTCTGTTCCAGCACATTTTTTGCTTATCACATTCCTTGTTTTTTTTCCATTACTGTTCCTTAAAGCAGAGCCAACTTTCCACTGCAATTATGTCTGTGTGCAGTTACAACTATCAGTTGTGACATGAAAAGGTATTACGTTGCCAAACATTACTACGAACACTGTCGAAAGTAAGACTATAGTCAAAATATATAAAATGTTTCCATTACGTTTTCAGCCCCAGAACCAAACACACCTCAGTGAACCTCTGACTAAATGTTCCGTTGCTAGTAGCAACCACTACTGGCACAGTTCTGTAGAAGGTTAGCTAACTGTTCCTATCATCCTTTAGTCACACCAAGCAAATATTGACTATCTACTCCCAAAATACCTAGTATTTCTAGTTTCATATGATGCCGGTATCTTCACTCTAGATTTAAAACTGATCGATTGCGTTAATGCGTTAAATAAATTAGTGGGGTTAAAACAAATTTGCGATAATGCGTTATTATCATGGTATCATATGAAACTAGAAAACCTAATGAATCCATTGGTATCAACCATGTCATACTAGCTTGTCCGGAAGGAGGTTAAATAACGCTCCGAACTTGCGCAAAATATTTGGCGAGGAAAAACTGACATGGCCATTTTCAAAGGGGTCCCTTGACCTCTGACCTCAAGATATGTGAATGTAAATGGGTTCTATGGGTACCCACGAGTCTCCCCTTTACAGACATGCCCACTTTATGATAATCACATGCAGTTTGGGGCACGTCATAGTCAAGTCAGCACACTGACACACTGACAGCTGTTGATGTTGATAAGAGTATTAAATACTTGACAAAACTCCCTTTAAGGTATATTTTGAACAGATAAAAAAGGTGTGATTAATTTGCGATTAATCATGAACATTCATGCAATTATTCGAGATTAAATATTTTAATTGATTGACTAATATATATATATATGTGTATATATATATATATATATATATATATATATATATATATATATATATATATATATATATACACATGTAATCACCAGCATTGAATTTGTCATCCAATACTGTTTTCACAGTTTCACAATTGTTTCCTGTAAAAGCTTTAAAGAGCCGCTCCTTCAACCTTTATTAGGAGAGTGTTTGGATTGCTGCATAGCTGTGGATCTAGACACATAGTGAGGACAGAAGAAATAAATGAATGTTGTTTTTTTTTAAGTGCCTGACCTTTCAGTGCTTCAGATGACCTCCAGAGTTATTAATATAGTTTCGAACAACCAGCGTATTTAACTTTCTTAATCTGTAATATAAATATGCTTTTGGCATGTAGAACTGTACATAGTCTGCTCAGCGATGTCACACCACTGTTGGCTCTAGCGTGGCAGTTTGTGGCCGGTGGTTTAGCACAATGAGTGACTGTAACCTACAGTTAGCTTGCTGACGACTTACATTAGGATGAGGTAATGTGTATCAGTGGATAAACTCCTGAGGTGGTGTGTGTTGCTGACCCAACACTCACGACACACACGGGCAACCACGGCGTCTGTCAAAGCAGCTGTTAATATTAGCATAGCAGCAAATCCTCAGTATTACAAAACAACAAAAACAAGTCGTGATTAATAGCTCTGTGTGTTTTGTGAGGGCTGCGTGAGCGCCGGGGAGGCATGCGGATGGGGCAAGCGTTATTAAAGTGGGATCAATAGCTGGAGCGGGGGAGCGGTATCGACAGGGGCCGACGCTGCGGCGCTGCACCGCCGCTCCCTCGGGGACAGTGTGTCCACGGCAGGGAGATTGAAATCCGTTTACAGCATGAGGGGACACATTAATCCTATTACCACCAATCTGGTCGTTATGGCTTTTATTGAGGCAGGAGCTTTTCCTAGTCAGCAGCACTTAGGCCTTCGATTCAACACACACACACACACACACACACACATTTTCACACACTCTTAACATGCAAGTATATCCGCAGATTCACACACTTTCGAGGCGACGTAATCCAAAGAGTTACACAACATTACGTAAGGTGGTAAAGAGATGCTACAGCTCTTACCTTAGGCCACCACACCATATGGACAGATGAGCTCTTTCTCTACTAACCACTGTTGCATTTTACCCTCTTTCTTTATCTGTCCGTTGTTAATAGGTGCATCACAGCACCCGACTCTAGTGAGGATCAAGCATTACTGGGAGCAAAGCTATAGGAGCATGGCTGCACAGCTGTGTAATGCATGTCATACTTTAGTATGGGAACATATGGCCAGTGGTGGAAAGTATTTTGAGGTACTTGAGTATTTCCATTTTCTGTTATTTTTAGGGCTGTCAAAGTTAACGCAACTTGCGATTTTTAGGTAGTAGCGGGTTCAGTTTAGCATCATATGAAACTAGAAAACCTAAACAATCCATCGGTACCAACCATGTCATACTAGCTCGTTGGTAAGGAGGTTAAATAAGGCTCCAAACTTGCGCTAAATTTTGTCGAGGAAAATCTGCCATGGCCATTTTCAAAGGGGTCCCTTGACCTCTGACCTCAAGATTTGTGATTGTAAATAGGTTCTATGGGTACCCACGAGTCTCCCGTTTACAGACATGCCCACTTTATGATAATCACATGCAGTTTGGGGGCAAGTCATAGTCAAGTCAGCACACTGACACACTGACAGCTGTTGTTGGGCTGCAGTTTGCCATGTTATGATTTGAGCATATGTTTTATGCTAAATGCAGTACCTGTGAGGGTTTCTGGACAATATTTGTCATTGTTTTGTGTTGTTAACTGATTTCCAATAATAAATATAGACATACATTTGCATAAAGCAGCATATTTTCCCACTCCCATGTTGATAATAGTATTAAATACTTGACAAATCTCCCTTTAAGGTACATTTTGAACAGATAAATAATGTGCGATTAATCACGATTGAATATTTGAATCGATTGACAGCCCTAGTTATTTTAAACTTCTACTCCGCTGCCTTACAGAGGGAAATATTGTAATTTTTTACACCACTGCTTTTATTTCAAAGCTTTAGTCACTAGTTACTTTGTACTACTACTACTACTACTAATATTCATATATTTAAAACAAAATATAATCAACAAATAAATTAAGAAGTATTATATCATGTGTTAAATTACCCAGCAGTACATGAATAATGATGATATTATCATTAATGCATCAATAACTGGACATTCTGCATAAAGAGTACTTTTACTTTTGGTACTTGAAGTATTTTTTGATGTAGTAGAAGTACTTTTACTTAAGTTCAATTTTGAATGCAGGACTTTTACTTGTAACAGAGTATTTATACACTGTGGCATTGCTACTATTAGTGAGTGAAATATATGAATACTTCTTCCACCACTGCCTACAGGTTGAATCAGTCATTTCTGTTTGATAAATGACTTACATAAATGATTAATCAATCATCAAAATTGTCGTCGATTCATTTTCAGCACTTCTATATTATCCTAAAAATATCAACGCTGCTTTAGACGACGTTAATAAAGTTCACCTTTAGCTCGCAGTATGCTGGAGACACAATGGTCTGGTTGGGCGTTGCTATTTTAAAACTAACCGTGTCTTTCCAGAGCCGTTTGTGTTGGACTGGAAATTGTATTGGAAATTCTGACAGGAAAATTATGTCCGACCTGTCATTTCAATAACAATAGACCAATCATCGTATGACGCCGTTCCCCCCCGTCTTCTTCCTCGGCGAGTAAATTGCCGGCCTCTACATTCCATTTTCTTTGCTTCTAATCTTATCACTTCATAGTCTTGGACACACGGTAACCAGGCACCCCCGCCCAGGAGACTGTCCTTTGTTGTACGTCACCCTAACGGACGCGGCGCTAACCTTTAGCTGACACTTGAGCCGCGGCACTTCTCTAAGGTTTCAGGCCAATGAGAGCTGCCCGTCTCCACCTGCCTAGTGGCCAGACTGGGGGAGCAGGCACACCTGAGCCCACTGACTCTGGCCCGGGATCGCTCAACCTTGCCAAGATTGCAGATCTGGTTTCCTACCGGCCCAGAACCCGATACCGCCGGCGTCTACATCCATCCTGTCTGTCCTGCCGCTGCTCCTCTTGCCTCTTGCCTTCACCTCAACGACTGGTCATCACAACAGTGTTTTGAAATGCTGGACGCCTGGATCATATTAAAATCCAGACCTGATTTATGTTTGATGAGTGGGGATTGAGAGGGCTGTCGGTGTCCTTTCTCTAAATAATAAAACTCTGCAGAGAAAATGGGTTGCTAACTAAATGGCCAACGATTGATAAAGCAGATCGAGTCGGTCGATTGAGATGGGCAATAAATCTGTCAAGAACTTGCCGAGGATAAGAGCTGCCCCTTCTTAGTCGATAGGTCCACTAATCGGTCGTTTTTGCTCTAAGTCCACTAAGATTTCTTTAGACGATTAGTCATTTTTTATGCTTTTTTCATGCTGAATGACTCATTTCTAAGAAACTTATCTCTGATAAACAAAAGATTTAAAAAGGTGCTTTTGTGTGATTCTTTGTGGAGGAACTCATTTTTACAAATTAAATCAATTAGTCAACAAAAAAGAGTTTCTTTGGTCGAGGACAGCCCTACCTAGAATGTTACTTAGACTTGATTCTAATGTAGAAAATATGAACAAAGTCTGCTCTAGAGCTGAAATGAGTAGACGGTTAACGGATTATTAGTCCTTCTTCAACTTTAACTGATTAATTTTATAGGTACAGTATGTAAGTTTTTACACATGCAAACGTTTTTTATTGCCAATATGTGAACAGGTTCTAACCTAATATAAAAAATGAGACCTTCCGCGACTTTTTGGGTTTCCTCTATCAGCCTGTAGACTGCTTTTAATGTGAAGAATGCGGGACGTTTTTTTCCGTCGTGCGCGCTCGCGACTGCCTTTATTTTCAGCTCCGCTAACAGGGCTAACAGTGTGCAACGATAGCTAATGTTCTGTTATAAATGTCCACTAACGCCAAAAAAACAACCAGCCCCCACCACAACTCAGACTCCAACATAAACTCCACGGAAGCACAAAAAAAACAAAGTTATATTCGATTTGATTCATTCATTCATTCATTCATTCATTCATGGAGGGACCTTCGTTTGGTTTTGGGTATCAAAATTGATGCTGAGCTGACAACATTTTCCTGTTGGACAGGTGAGCTAACAGGTAAGCATGTGAAATATATAGCGATATTGTGGTTTTAGCTGGCTAATGTTGCTAACGTTAATCAACATGAAGCCTGTCAATCACGTTCAGTCTCGTGTGTGTGTCGCCTCACTGTTTTGACCGATGCTCGCTCGCGTCTACGTACAGTAGCGCGAGCAACAGGACGCTGACTGTCGTTGACTTGGCGGCCACAGGTGTCGCTGTCAACAAGCAGTTTATGATTCTTGCATCTAGCCCCTTTAAAAAATTTTTTTTCAAGCACAAAATGCCAAATATAACATTGTTCTATCCTCTCAGTTGTGAGGATTTTTTGCTTTTCTTTGTCTTATGTGATAGTAAACTGAAAATCATTTGGTTTTAGACAATTTTCATAAGGAAAACTTGCAGATATATAATAAAAACATTACATCCATTCATTTAATCTTTACCCTCTGCAAAGCCATTAATTCAGTCTACCCAGATATTGTGTGAAATGTTATAATTTGTATAACTTATAACACATAAAGTTACATAAAGCCACATTGTTTTGTATCTTCTTTGTTGCTTAGATGCTCAAAATAACCGTCACGAATTAAAGGGAGTGACAGGACGTTATGTAAGGGGCGTGTATCAAAAAAAGACAGTGGGAAACATCACAGACGTCAGCGAAATCAACTACAAATAGCAAATTAGTCATCAAATCTCTCCTCCTTCCTCAAAACTCAAAAAGCCTGAGAACGGACACATGACACAAGGGACAGACAGGCAGACAGGAGGACGAATGGAAAGTGACCCAGGGTGGACGGAAACTTCTCCAGGCGTCCTCGGCGAGGAGTCGTGTGTGTGTGTGTGTGTGTGTGTTTGCTGACAGAGGTGTTTGTCTGTATAGGTCTGCGAGTCCGCTGACTCACTGTTGTGGTTGGAGTGTGTGACTGTGTCAGTGTTATACAGTCTGTGTGTGGGAGAGCAGGCTTAAGTTGGGAAAACAGCTGTCCTCGGTGGCTTGCAAATGCAGCCGTTCTGTGCATGTTTCTCCATAACCGTGTACGAATGGGTCATAATGTCAAAATCCTGTTTCCTCCCAACGCTAATCCTAATTAAAACACATTTAATTCAGTGACGGACGGCAGCCAGAGAGGCACTTATCGAGAGAAAGAGCAGGTTGATTAATTATTCATGCATGTATAAAAGAGTAAATAAATGGGCACCCATCACACTGGGGAGTGAATAAATAAATAAATAAGATGTAAACGCCACAGCATCAAATCAAGCATGTGGCGTAACCGTAAGGGCTTGCGTCACGCTCTTTAATACACTCGCTGCCTGCCAACGTGCTATGACCTTCACCATGTGTCCTGTGCTGTCATCTGCTGATGCTGCCACATTTTCCAGGTAGTGATAGTGCTGCCGTGACAAACACACACATATATATATACTACAGCGTCCGCCCACGGCTCCGACCTCACTGAACCTCACAGCAACAATAAGTCCCTTTGTTTTCTCCAAAATGGACACAAAGCACTCTGGTATGAAAGCCTACTGTACCAGCAGCTCTGCCACTATTGCAACAACAACCTGCTCTGTCCACCGCCTCTGTGTTTGGCTCATTAATGATGTAACCAGCTGGGATGGAGCCAAGGCAAAGCCATTTCAACCGTGTCAAAACAATGGCTCCAAAACACCACAGCCAGCCGCACAGCATCTCCTCCAATTAAACCATTCACTTATTTCCTTCACGTCGCCCATTCAAGCACCGCTGCCATCGCCTAATCGTTCCGTGAAGTCTCTATAAATAGCAGCAAATCCACAATATTAGTAACCTCAACAAAACAGGAGCCTTGAGATTACTGTTTCTCAGAGATATTAATAAAAACAGACAGATCTTGTTGAATGATAATAAAAACAAGAGCAGGCTGACAGGGAGGTGAGCTCAATCAGAGGCCGCTCCCCCCCCCCCCACGTGCCCTGCTTTTTAATCTGCCCTCTCCCCCGGCGCTCTCCATCACTCTCCGTGTGCCAGAAACCGGGATTAGCGGTGTTCTTTGTGCCATTCGAAAGTCAGCCCTCTTGTCTGCTCTTTTAATTGTGCGCGGACCTTCTTTTCTTTTGGGTTGAGTCTGCTGATAAGAGCTGCTTGACAGGAAGCTTTAGTGAAGAAGACTGTGCTCTGATCAGACTGTCCTGCCCGCGGCTGTGTCAAGCCTGTCTGGGGGGGGATCTCAAGAGCGCTAAAACCAGGTTTCATTAAAGTAAAAATAAATAAACGGCATGTGTGATCCGAAGAGGCATAAACGAAGAGGCATCCACAATATGTCACGATCAGGAGAATCATCTGTTGTATACAGAAGAAACCCTCCACAGTAAACACCTCCGAGGTTTCACAGACTGCTATTTTCCCTGGTAAATCTTCAAGATTATGACCGCTATGCTATAATTACAGGACAACTGCAGGGTGGCACATTGGTGTCTTTCACCTTGGCCTGGTCTGCAGTGGTTTAGAGAGTGTAATGAGAGTTGGGAGCACACACAGCAGCTGCCTGGCCTCTCTGGGGGAACGCAGACCACACAGGGGTGGGTCAGAGAATGAAATGCATTGTTTGTTATGTTAAAGGATTTCTCAGTAACATCAGATTAAAATCACATGCCGTTCCTGCGTTGCAATTCATGCCGTGACGGACACAAGAACATTTCACATATACACACACACATATCTCCCCTGGGCAGCTAGTGTGCACAGTTAGTAATGCACACAAAAGTGGTACAATATGGCTGACCAAGGTGCCGTAGGGATGAGGGTGGGGTCACTGGGTTCTTTAAACCTGCAACTGCTGCTTTTTGGATACAAGAAAACAGCTGAATTGAGCCTTCACCACCACACCAGAGAAACATCAGCACTGAGGAGCACCTTCACGCCGGCTGCCTGCACTCACTGCACTGTAGCTTGTTCTTTCCCCCTTTCCTGCGTCTCTTTCCGTCTCTTTGGTGATGAGTCAAATCAGACAAGCGGCGAGCAGGTGAGGGGAATATATTCTGACGTGGAATTTCCAAAGGGTTTAGTGGGTGAGCCAAGCATTGGCAGACCATCTGCGTGGCCTTTTAAGACCCAAAACTGGCACGTTGCGGCGCCAAAGGTGGACTGCCCCGGGCTCACTTTTGGACACATTTAAGTGCAGCTGCTTTTTCCTGCTCTGTGATTGACAGGACTCATATTGAATACCTGCACCTGCCCTTAGGTCAAGTCAATAAAACATGACTGTAGGGGAGTGCTTCAGTTTTTATAGTGACCTAAATGTACTTTGAGTCCATTTTTATACACTGCATTTCCTTATGGCACCGATCACATTCAGGCTATCATGGTTGGATTATTTAAAGCCTGCTACAGTGTTTTAGCATTAATGTGATGATTAAAGGCTATAATAATTATGTGGATCGTTATTTTTCCCCCATCCAACCTCGTGCACCTGCAATGCTGCTGGGATGAGCCGAGATAAAGAGGGTCTGTCCGCCACTGCGTCTAAAAAACTGCCTCACTTCTTTCTTTCTTTCTTTTCCCTGCATGTGCCTTGCATGGACAATTCAACCCATCCCACCCTCCCATTCAACTTGCGCATCGCCTCACGCTCCAAAAACTTACACAACGGCACAACAATTGGTGCATTAAGGGTCGTTTTTTTTTTTCTTTATATGTGTGTGTGTGTGTGTGTGTGTGTGTCCCATTCTTGCACACCCGTTTCTGCAATTCATCACGCGTCAATCAAGTGTGCCGTGAGCGCGTCGCGGCGGACGTGCGTCTCTGCGAGCTGCGGCTCCCATTGATAAAAATCCTCGTCTGAGAGAGAGGGCTGCATTCAACGTCATCAAGACATGAATGCACTTCTTCTATAGGGCAGCGTGCACGCCGCTGCACAACCACACCACAAGGGCACAACCGTGCGTAATTTTTTTTTTTTCTTTGCGCAAAAACCGTACCTGCAGTTTGTCTGATGTAAACACTTCGATGTCTACTTCGCAGGCGATGATGGTCACCATCTCCAGCTTCATATTGATCGATGGCATTCCCTTTCGAGGTTTGGGGGGTAAAAAAGTAAAAGTGTTTCTCCTCCTCTGTAGCAGCGGGTCGAAGCGGGCTGTCGGGTTCTGCCTCCAGGAACCTGAGGTTAAGTCCGGACTGTTCTGGTCGGGTTTGGAGAGCTGCTGCTGCTGCTGGACTCCTCTCTGCACTGACGCGCTGCTCAGAGTGATGCTGCAGCAGCCGCACAAACTCTCCCCCCCCTCTCTCCCTCTCTCTCTCTCTCTCTCTCTCTCTCTCTCTCTCTCTCTCTCTCTCTCTCTCTCTCTCTCTCTCTCTCTCTCTCCTGCCCTCCCCTCTGGCTCCACATTGACGTCATCACCATCCTCACGTTCGTCGTGTTTTACGCCACTACAGCCGCTCAACCGAGCCGTGCAGGAGGCACTGCAGAACTCACGGGCCGGTTTATTCCGCTTTTTCTTATATTTTCGTGTGGTTTTTTTTGTTACTATGTTCATCGAGCTGCTTCTGCTGCTGGAGGAGAAATAAAAATGTGTCACAACCGTTTTTGATAAAAATCCAGTTCATGAGCCAAACTGTACATCAAGGTCTATCAGCATCAGTGTCACCCTGACTCTCCCAACTGAGAGACTCTTATTCACCATTCATGCCTTTCAATGATGCTCCTACATGCGTACATGCAGTACAATGAACACGTCACCACAGGGGGGGGGGACTTAATACCAGGAACAAATATATATATAACACATTCATTCAAGTCTTATGTAAAAAACCTGCAATAACTGTGCTATTTTCTTAGGGCTGTGTCAGAGAAGTGATTTGAGGGCAGAGTTTGTAGAGAAATGTGGACAAAATAATATAAACACCTTACAATGCAAGCTAAAACCATCACGTTAAATCCAACTCAGTCACGTCAAAAACGGAACATTACAAGGTCATATCTTTGTAGGGTTCGAACTAACAATTATTCTTATTATCAATTAATTTTTCAGATTATAAAACTATATCAGAAAACAGTGAAAAATCACAAATCACAAATAGTCCATGACAGCAAAGATATTCAATTACAAATATATAAAACAGAGAAGGAGGCAAGTTTGAGAAGCTGAAAATGTTTGGTATTTGTACTTAGTAAATAACGTACAGTGTGCAGGGTTTGTGGGATCCAGTGGTGCGGTTGCAGATTGCAACCAACTGAGTATCCCTCCGCTCACTCCTCCCTTTGCCAAGACTGCGATATAACGTGAGCCGCCGATGCAAAACCGTGGTAACGCCATTCACCTCGCTCAGAGACCATCCTTACCATAATAACACTACTGTAGAAACATGGAACAACATCGTGGACTCCGTGAAGAGGACCCGCTCCGTATGTAGATATGAAGGGCTCATTCTAAGCTAACGGAAACACAATGATTCTTAGTTTCAGGTGATTATACACTAATGAAAACATAGTTATGAATATTATATTCCATTTCTACTAATACAGATCCAACAAAATGTTACAAACTGTTCCTTTAAAGGATTCATTGATTAACAAAATTGTTGGCGATTCATTTTCTGTCGATCGACTAATCATATCAGTTTATCTTTCAAGCATTTCTCTAATTTATCTCTATGGGTCTCAAAAAAGTAGTCAAATGAATCACTAATAGTGGAGAATCACTCTTTGCAGAGCTGCAACGATTAGTCGACTAATTGATTGAAAAATAATCAGCAACTATTTTGATAATCGATTAATCTTAATGCGTTATTTTTCATGCAATAATGGACGAAAATGCTGTTTTCAGCCTCTCAAATATGGTAATTTCCTGCTTTTCTCTGTTTTATATCATATTAAAGTGAATTTCTTTTGGTTTTTGGACGGACAAAACAAGACATTTAAAGACATCAACTTGGACTTGAACATTTTTCACTATTTTCTGACTTTTCATACCAAACGATTAATCGATTAATCTAATAGTCGTCAGATTAATTGATAATGAAAATAATTGTTAGTTTGCAGCTCTAACTCTTTGATTCAACCGCTCCCAACGTAAGGACATGCGATGGGGAATTTCAAGTAGACGTTGCTTGTATTTGGGGTCACGAGCTAAAAAAAAGTTGGGAAGCACTGCATTACACTGTACAGGTTGAACACTGTTACTGTGTCCATCACTCGTGTGCCAGCAACATTATAAGCAGCATGCAAGTTTCACAGCTATAGTTCATAATATCCTTGTGATCAAGTTACAATCAGCTATATTTGAAAAGCCGTTTTACTTCATATACCATAAGATATTGTTTTGTAATAAACCATGAGCTCAAACTACTGGCTCACTGACAGACATCCACAACACCGTGCGTCAAAAATACAATGCTTAGTGAAGGCATCTACTGCATAATTACATAACCATGCCTGTCAGCTGCATGCTCCGGAGTTAGTGCTGCCTTCAGTTGACATGGTGTGTGGCTTCATGGGGCGCTAAGTATAACAGACAAACAACATGGGTACTCGGCGGTCACGTTGATGCATTCGGTCCCTACATGCTGTTGACTGAAAATGTATTTTGGGCATTAAGAGTCTTCGGGGCAGACGCCTCTTAGATCCTGGAAAGACTCTGATATGAAAAAGTTTAAAGGAGCTTCTCAGTGAGCTGAACTACTACTACTAGCGCCGACTTGTTGATTGGAGATTAACTGTACCGAGGCTCTTTATCACTCACAATAAAGCAGCTGATGAAGCCGACTGTACCACTGCTGACACAGCTCCCTATTTCCTCTTAATTATGATGATTCAGTGCGAGTTTCCACTTCAGCTGAAGACCGACCATTAAAAAAATTCCCACAGACATTATGCCATTGCATAATAAAGCATGTCTTTTTTTTTTTTTCCATCACCCTGCCCGTCTCTGTCCATCCCTCCGTTTCATATTAATAATTGCCCGGCCGGCCGAGACAGCTAAGTCCCCTATAAGCCATTAATATTGAGGCTCTAGGCGGTGAGGGCTATTTATGTCTGTGTGTGTCAGGCATTGTCCACGCTGTGCAGACGGAGAACATGACTGTGATATGTGAGCATGACTGTGACATTCCTCCACCAGACAGCATCAGTCAGCCGGTCTGGAACAATCCGCCTGTAAACGCCACATATCAGACGCTCTAACGCGTTGGCCTGAGCCTGAACTGCATCGTCAGCTGCTTCATCTGCTCGGAGCGAATCTGTTTTATTCTTTCAAGTCACAGCAGTAAGAGCAGGCAGTAGGGAAGATGTTACTCGACAGGTTTAGATATTATTTCAAAATCACCCCCACAGCTCATCAATCACGAGCTCAGGAGTGATAAAGCAGCCTGCCTGTGTCGCCTTTTCTTTTAAATCCACTCTGTTTTCTGGATCCTAACGTAGCCTCAGCTCGCCAACACGCTCTGATCTTTTATTTATGGCTTGTTGGAAAATTCTCTTTTCTCTTGCCCCTATTTACGAAGCCTTGGTTCAACAGAAGATGGTAGAGATTCACTGTCTTTGCTGACGGAAACTCCAGCTGAGCAGGTGCTTTATACTCAAAGCCGTCCATACCTGTACTTAACTTCACATTTAGTCTGGACTAGTTTAATCTAGTCTTAACACGAGTCTATTCCACTCAAATATTACTGCTGCATTGTATAGCAGTGATCCAGGAGTACTTGTAACCAGGGTAACTGCAGTTGCCATGGGAAATGTAGAAAGATTGTGGAGATGCTCAGCTAATTTAAAAAAAAAAAGAAGAAAAGGATTTAATTAAAAAAATATCTCCCTATATATTTTGTTTACAAATTAGTGTGATGCTGGTCTTTAGTAAATTTACTGTCACTATAACAAGCTATAGCTTCGAGAGGCCTCCTGCAGAGTTCACACTTCTACCTGAGTCAACACCTGAACACCTGAAAGTGCATGAAAACTAGTTAGCAAGCGAGCAGAGAAGTCGTAAGGGTTAGCTACAAGTAATGGATGCTTAAAGCAAATATGATAAAGTTATATTTCATAAAACGGTCACTACATACTGTTAGTAGTGCATGAGACAGGTAATCTGTGAATAAAAATCATGACATTAGCAAGATTTCAACGTGCCTGAAGGAAAACAACCAATCAGAGCCGAGCTGTCTCTACAGAAGCTGTCAATCACTCGCCAACTCCGATCAAACAGTCAAGACAGCGCTGATCAAATATGAATCAATATTCTGTGACTGTAATGCCTATTCCTCTCCTAAAATGTTTCAGAAACATATATTAGTAGGGATGCAACGGATCACAAACCTCACGGTTCGGATCGGATCAGCAGAAAAAAAGGAGCAAATATAACTTTTAGAGATGCCCCGATAACGTTTTTTTTGTCGCGGATACAGATAGCTGTTCGTCGATGATAGAGATTGTTTTTGTTTTAGGATTGAAATGTGATCCTTTTGCTTTGTTATTGTCATCTATAGTGGTTATTTGCATAAAAACACACAATCCAAATGATTCATGATGATGATTCAAAAAGATTGTATTTTTATTGCAAAAAAAGATCTTGGTATTAGTAGTTCTAATGATGTATTATAAGCTGCTTAGAGCGAGTGTTAGTAAATTAAACAGGTCATATTTCTCTCATATTGCCGTGAAAACATCTCTTTCAAACAACTGGATTTATTCATGTTTCTCGCCAAAAAACTACATTTTACAAGATTACATTTGAACTCATCATGATAACGTTAGAATTCACCTTCGCATCAATCAGTCGAGCCAAAAAACAAAGCACCGCCCACCGGCTGGAGCACACTTTCTCATTTTACAGCTAAACAGTACACTACAAGATGTTTCTGAAAACATCTGAGGAGAGAAATAGGCATTACAGTAACAGAATATTGATTCCTATTTGATCAGCGCTGCCTAGTTTGACCGTTTGGTCGGAGTTGCGAGTTTCGCGAGCGGTGATTGACAGCTGCTGTAGAGACTGCTCGGCTCTGATTTTGCTGTTTTCCTTCGGGCAGGTTGAAATCTTGCAAATGTCATTAGGAGCACCGGAGGACACAGAGGAACGTGATTTTTTTTTCCAGATTATCTGTCACTACTGTCAGGATGTAGTGACCATTGACATCCACATCAAAATCAGTTCATGAACATGAAGGGTGGTGCTCATGAAGAGCTCATCCTATAGGGCTGTGGGGTTACGTCTGCTGTATACAGCAGTACTATCCACTGACATACAGTACAGTGTGTTGGATGTATAGGCTACTTAAATGTTTTCGGTTAACAAAGCACTCCTCTGATCCCTTTTTGTCACTGCTGATAAGGAGGACAGATCGCTGTGGATGATGAAGCACTTTTCTTCCTCTCTGGCCTAATTCTGCGGCTCTCCTCCTCCTCCTCCTCCTCCTTCTCCTCATTCTCAATTCTCGTCTCCTCATTCACAATTCCCTCTGTTAGATCTCGCAGTCAGCACGCCCTGAACAAGACTCCATGTCAGAAAATACAACACGCTCTTTATCCGTTTCAAATGAGAATCTGTAACTGAGAGGAGCGATTGCTCATTTCTTACAAAATGTGGATAATTATAACCTTTCAAATGCTGCCACCTTGTAAGACGTGTTAATAACAGCATCAGTAGGGGGTTTTACTTTGATATCAGCAATTATTTTAGGATGTCACTTTTTTCCAATCGGTTGATAATTTATTTCTGGATTAAATTTACACATGTACAATGTGTATTGTGGTACATTGTATATGTGTTCTTTGTTTGAGCTAGATTGAGAAGATTGATACCAGCCTCTCGTCTGTATATCTGAACCAGCAGCCGGTTAGCTTAGCTTTGCATAAAGACTGGAAACAGCTAGCTGTAATCCAGATGTTTCAGCTATAAACTGCAGCTAAATTTGCAGTGATGCAGTGAACGCCACCGTGAAGCTGCCTATTCTTATGGTTTTAAAGTTTGTTGCATCATGCAACATAAAAATACAAAGGAGACGGTAACAGAAGGAAATCTTTCATTTAACCTCTGTTTCTTCATGTGCATGTAAAAATAAATGCATGTACTTAGAGATGTTCCGATACCATTTTCTCCTCCCCGATACCGATTCCGATACATGAACTTGCGGTATCAGCCGATACCGAGTAACGATCCGATACCAACGTAATAAATATAATATCTTCGTCACTTTTGGACTATCTTTGTGGAATTTATCTTGTCATTGGAATGCGGTTTCCAACATTTGCTGCTGCGGTTCGTCCTCTTTTTTTCCCCCTTTGCCTTGGTGAAGTCGTCATGCTTTTTCGCGTGATGCATCTTCAAATGTTTTATAAGATTGCTGGTGTTGAATTTGGCAACATTAGCGCTTCCCCTCCTAATGGAAGCTTTACATACTGTGCATATCAACGTTTTACTTGTTTGATTTTCCACTGGGAAATATCGGACGCATTTCCGATACTGGTATCGGTATCAGAACAACTCTACATGGACTGTACATGCAGCATAAATTCACAGGCAGTTAATAGTAGATATCTAGGTATTACAGAGTCTCTAACGTGCATGGTGCACTTTATAAGAGATGAGAAGAGGAAGAGGAGGCAGCAGAGATGCTCAAAGGGTGAGACGCTGTGTCTCAGACTCACTGACGAGCAGAATTTGTATTCTGAAGTGGAGCTCTGCAGAGGAGCAGGAAGAGGAGGAGGGAGGAGGGAGGAAATCAGGGCAGTGGATCATCGCGGTGGGCTGAATACGCATGCTCATTAACACACACATGTATGTTAATGCACGAACCAAACGATGCAACACATAAACACGAGGACAAATAAAAAAATGCATGCAAATATAATACTGTATTTGTGCTACATCATGTGTGAAACCGAACACATGCACACACACATTTATTCACTGCAAGAATTCACCCAAAATAGAAACGCATAAAAATATGACGACAGTTCTCGAGTGATATGAGCAGAAGAATGGAAGGAATGACGGTGTGAAAACAAACTCTGGAGCTCGGCCACTGCAGGCATGCATCCTCACGATCTTCACACAAACACACACACACACACACACACACACGCGCTCCATCCCTTCGCTGCCAACCTCTTGTTACACCAGGCTACCTCTCTTGGCCCCGCCAAACCAACCCCTGGTGCCAGCGCCAATGCAGCTGCTGTAATCTAGGCCAAGCTATTTATAAAGCAAGCAGCCAAGTACAGGCGCAGAGAGCCAGAGGGAGACAGAGGGATGGGAGGATAAAAGAGTGTCTACAGGGCAGAGAGACAGATCTACAGAGTATAGGTGAGAAAGAGCGGGGGAGAACAGAGAAGCAGGATGGCACAGAGGGAATAAAAGTAGTGAGAGGGGTGAGTCAAAATAGAAAGAGACTCAGGAAGAGAGAGAGAGAGAGGCTCTGTCAGGTGCAGAGGACGGCGTGAATACCTGAGGAGCAGACACCAGCCGTCGAATGTAAATGACGAACACAAGTAGCCGCGGTCGACAATCCTTCAAAGCCCCGAAAAATGTGTTTTATCTGGTTGTTTGAGTTGTGCAGACGAGCTGACAGGATGAAATGTGAGGGAGGGAACGTGGCTGCTGCAGCGTTTAGTGATTCGGATGAAAAACAAAATGTTGACAGAGAAGTTTTACACGACGTCTGGCAATCGAGCTTTAATTAATAGTGATAGACAAACTCCCAGAGGCAGACTATGACTGTAACGCTTTTCTCCTAATCAACAACAATGAGCCTGTTATCATGGGAAATGTGCACATGCACAAGTAGAATGTCCAATATTCCTATATATATATATATATATATATATATATATATATATATACTGTGAATGTGACTACATGATCACAAGTTAGAACAGTTTTAATTATTTAAGTTGAGACATTTTCTCTGTTGCCTATCTGCTCTTTTCACTGGTTTTAAAGGGCTCAGGTGGAAAAAAAGGTGACGTCATGTACTTCTGAGCACCAATCAGGCTTCAGCAACTTTTTTAATCAAAATCTGATGACAGCTGTTGGTTGTTTGCTTACGTTGCCAAATCTGATCAAACTACACCCTCTCAGTCCCAATAAGGAGATTAGCTGAGCTCTTAATAAACGATGCCTCCCAACTTTGAATATGAATTAATGAATATTTAGGATTAGAGAGAGAAATACTTGAGGTTTGAAAGTTTTCCGGGGGGCTTTAACTATTGGGTTTACTTACTGAAATCCTGACGAGTATACGGTAATTAGTTGTCAAATTGCCATGTGAATTAAAGCATGTTTAACTTTTATACTCCATCAGGAACGTGGAGGTGCTCCGTAAAGTTGTTTCATTAATTTTTAATGAAAATAATCTCATAATGATATGATAGTTTTGGAATAGGGATGAACCTATCAATAACAAAACTCAATGTATTGGTAGATATAAGGGGGATAACACACCAGATTCAAGGTGATAATACACAAACATTCTTCATGCTAACTATATTATTCTATAAAGTCACTAAGAAACAGTATGTGGATCGGACAGATCAGTTTAAAACAAGCGGAAATCGACACATGTTGCTGGACATTCGAAGGAAATACGAACGAAAAAGGAGCAAGATATCACTCGAATTGTTGTACAAGAATACGTTGCATACACATTTGTCGCATTTGACAGATTTTTGCTCACAAGTGCCAGAATGGTTTCACTCTTGAGCCGTGTGTGTGTGAGAATACCTTTCAACAACATTAATATGTAAATTAGTAAATGAATAAAAATAACAAAAGCTGCTTTATGTACATACACTGCTTCTCCAAACAGCATCACAAACACTGTCCTAACATGGGAGCTGACAGCATAGTATGTTTCTGGTTCACAGCCAACATCTGGTGGGCCACCAGCAGCTGTTCAGTGTTTTAACCCAGTCCAGCAGCTTAGGAGCTGGAGAGATGAGCTGCCGTATAGGCTTTGTGTGAGCGGGACAGAGGCAGAGGGAGAGGAGGGGGATGGACGAGGAAGCACAGAGCGACACGTGCCGACGGTTCCACTGATTGCTTCGCTTCGAAATCAGGTCAAATCTTTGGATTGGTTAGAGGGACGCCCCGACCCGCATGCAGGCATTGCCGCTGAATACCAGACAAAACAAAAACAGGCGGGGGGGAAGGACCCGAGGGGGTCTCAGAGCTTCGGACACGACACAGCGGAGAAGACGTGGGTGCCATTCCCTGAGGCAGGCAAACAAATAAGCAAAGTAAATGAAAAGGCAAAAAGAGTTACGCTATAGCTTCCATATCTTCTTCAGACAACCATCACAGGAACAGGCTGTCACACAGAACCACGTACGCCGTAAACTTGGGTGGAGGCCGTCAACAGGCAACATGATGGAGACGCTGATAGAAAGTGAGGTGCACACGGACACAAACTTAAGTGACGGGAGAAGAAAAGCACTTGTGGGAGAAATGAACAAATGAGACATCTAAAGAAAAACAGGAACAAACAAGAAGCAAATTGAATCGGGGAGAGTCACACACACGATTGTATTTCCTTCTTTCCAGCAACAGTGAAAAACAAGTTCCGAGAAAAAAAACCCCGACAACAACAACAGACTGTCAATAGTCCTTTTTCTGTAAATGACAACCTGCAGGAATTGATTTGGATGCCGGCCTCCCCACCTCTCTCTCTCCTCATAAATAACTCCAAGCAGCAGCCTCACAGGGGAACGAGCTTTGCAGACTCAGGGAGTCACTCAACATTAAAACGTCAACAGAGTTCTGTAAGTAAACAGAGAGGTAAAAGAAGCCAGGAGGAGCTACAGTAGTACTGTACAGTGATGTGTCTATATTCACAAGTATGGGTGGGAGAAAAATTGATACAGCATAGTACCATAATATTTTGCTGGGCGATATTATATCAATACCGCTAGAGTGAAGACTCATATGAAACTAGAAAACCTAAAGAATCCATTGATACCAAGCATGTCGTGTTAGCTTGTCGGGAAGAACGCTAATTAACGCTCCAAAGTTTTGGTAAATTTTGGCGAGGAAGAACTGCCATTATTAAAAGGGGTCCCTTGACCTCTGACCTCAATATTAGGCTTGTCGCGGTAGTCGGTGTTACACGATGGTCGGGCACCACATAATTTGCAGTTGAAAAAAGGTAATAAATCACAATATATATCTTATTGCAATACTCAGCATAGCACAAAATGTTTAAATGACTAAAGTATCGTGATAATATCGTATCGTGGGGCCTCTGGTGATTCCAACCACTATTCACAAGTGACACAGTCACAGTCCAATCAACTCTGTAAAGAAAAAACCCTGTCCATGTTAAAAACCGATCAACAAAAAACGTACAAATAATATAAATAATAATAATATTATAATATATAATAATATAAATAAAATATATAATATAAGAATATAAATAAATAAAAAAATTAAAAATAAAATAAATAAAATAAATAAAATAAATAAAATAAATAAAATAAATAAAATAAATAAAATAAATAAAATAAATCCTCACGATCTGATCAACTAAACTTCCTGTTGCCTGTGGGTTTATTTCAGCTCCTTCATTTAACACACTCGTACCTAAAAGCAATTATCTGCAGAACATTTTTCTATTTCACGGACTGTTTGATTGCAGTTACGCCTCAATTCACGGCAGTCCATTTATACATCAGTCAAATAAGAGATCATGTTCCGTTGTCGTATTGTGAACTGCTATTCTTGAAAGGAACATTTCTTTTTTTAGACCGACTGAACCAGAAAATAATCTTGATTTAAATAGACTCACAGGAGCACGACTAAGAACAAATAACACAGCAGCTTAATACGTAGCATGCTAAATCTTATAGTTTCGTAATCAGCCTGTGTGTAGTAGGAGAGGGGGGAGGGGGGGGGGGTAAGATGAGCCTCTTCTATCAAAGCAACCGTACATCAAAGAGGAAAAATCTATTCAGCTCTAACGCTGAAGGTGTGGGAGTGGTGTTGTAAGAGTGTCAATAAAAGAAAAAAACTATGAAATAAAATAATGTTATCATGATATGAGGATCTGTAAATAGATGTGGGTATGTTTGAGGTTTAGAAAGTACAATGTGACATAACAGACTTACTGTATGTAGCTGGATTTGATTAGCTTACGAGGTAATTAAATCACTGTATCCAAGAGATATTTTTAATATTACAGCGCGTTATTACCGTATGTCTCCCAGTGACAAACCCAATAAACCCAGGGATCAGCCTCTTGGTAGAATATACGAAAGAGCAACTAAGAAAGCCTGAGAAAAATAAAAAGTTGATTCTTGTGGGAAAAGTTGCGAATTCCTTCTGAAATAAAGAGAAATAAGAGAAAGTGACGGTCAACATGTGTTTGTAAAATGTCAGAAAATATATAGAAATTCAGTCACAAGTTCAGAGACCCATAAGTGTCTGAAATCTCAATTTGCAGCTTACTATAGAGTAAACTACTGAGTGTCAGTTATTACACAGGGAGGGGATGGACCTTTTTCACAGCTCACATCTTGACATGTCATAGTAGGAAAAGCACAGGTGTGTGTAATAACATTAATGATAGCTGCATTCCACTTAGGGGAGGCCCTGGTATTGTGTCATTCTGTCTCACTAGAATAGCTCACTGGGAAACACAACTAATGTTATCAATTTCACCTGTGTGTTTCCTGCTATGATGAGTCAAAATGTCTGTAAAAGGTCCCTAGTGAATGAGTGGACAAGGGAGTGATGCACAGGTGTTACTAATAACATTAACGAACGCTCCGTGTTATTCAATAAGTGCTGTCAATTCAAGATGGCAAAAAAATGGCATGCTGCCAGGCTGTTCTGCATACCGAAGTGACAGGAAGTGGAAACCAGATCTGACTCGGTTTGGAGCAACACCCAATTATTAAAGGTGTCATTAGTTCCGTCCTAACCGATAAAACAGGAGAGTGAGGAAGATCTCGATCGAGCACAATCTGTAAAAACTCATACCGTCCTGAGAAGAGACCTAATCAGGCAACATAATTAAAATCCCCTGTGTGGGTTCACCGTGGGCCTTTTATCATTTACCGTATCCCCTTCCTGTTTAACTTACAATTAGAGCTGCAGCAATTAATTGTTTAGTTGTCAACTATTACATTAATCGCCAACTATTTTGATAATCGATTAATACATTTGAGTAAGTCAAAATTCCAGCTTCTTAAATGTGAATATTTTCTGGTTTCTTTACTCCTCTATGACAGTAAACTGGATATCTTTGAGTTGTGGACAAAACAAGACATTTGAGGACGTCATCTTGGGCTTTGAGCGACATTTTTCACCATTTTCTGACATTTTATAGACCAAGCAGATAATATGTCACAGTATTAGCTTGGCTCAGATTTCACTGGAAAACCTAGTAGCTGACTTCAGCTTGAGATACTCATCGAAATGCAGGGAGCATTGTAGTTTAACAGAGAAAAGTGGAGCTGTCATTCCAAAAGAAAACACTGTCATCTTGTCAAATGTGCAAAATTCTTTGCCACCCTGAGTGCCACAACAGCTCAATTCAACCACTGTTGTCTGCTTGACTTAAATTGCCTTTTTTGCTTTCTTCTGTTTGATAAATAAAGGCAAAACAAGCGCACGAGGGTCGGCGAGACATCCCCGGTCAGTGTACCAGAATAATATCCAGGCCTCAGCAGTGAGCGGGGGGGCCAGCGGCACTCACTCACTCTGCACTGCATCATGTCTGACCTTCAGCCTGCCAAGCACCCGCTGCCTCACGTTCACCCCCCCCCGGGGCAGACGCCCAAAAATAGACCGGAGTCTGACACATGCAAACATATCACTGTCACGCGCATGCATGCACTGTTATGTACATACATGCATTGTGTGTGCACATAAAAACCCCACACTGACACTCACTTTACATCTCACTTTTCACATCCTCCATCACGCTATCTTTAGTCCCTGATGTGTTTCATTGCTCCACTCTGCTCTGGGGTTATCTTACTTTATCGTCCGATATATAAGACTCACACTATCAAACACATTAGACTGAAGTGGGACAGCTGTGTCACCTTTTCACATCCTTACAGCACTCTATCGCTGCTACGCTGCAAATGCATTCCCAAGAGGAACAGTTTGGAAAATGTTTGTCTGCGGTAAATATGCTGGACAAGTTATCTTAGTGGCTACTGCAGTAGTTTTGGTTTAATGTGCTTTTATATACTGTACGTAGAGTTTTCTGCCCATAGCCCAATACAATGGAGGTGAATGGCTTTTATTATTTGTAGTGCTTGAAGCTTTGAAAAATATTTTTTCATAAACAATATACATGTTACTTTGGATGCTCCACAGAAAACACTTTTAATTGGAACTATTTCCCATCAAAGAACTAGTTGAAACTGTCTGTTGACAAAAGCATACTGTAGATTATCTACAGTAAAGGCCTTTACAAACCGGGGGGGTGTGACAAATAAAAGACACGAAAATGCAAAGTACTCGCCAGGTGCAACTCAACCTGTTCCGCACAGTTTGATTGGTTGATGCCTTTATTCGCGGTGCGAAAGCTCAGAAAATCTATTTTGTTCAGACAAAGTTTTTGCACATCTGCGTGTGTTAAATGGAAAAAAGAGACTGCAAATAGATAAGCATCCAAATAAGGTGGTATATAAACAAAGTATTAGTTTAGGTATTGGCACTAGTATTAACAGTTTTCACCCAGAACCCAGCTCTATTGTTGGTTCTGTTAGTTTTTCCAACTTAATTTCATTCACCTCCATTTTACTGAGTAAGAAGCAAATATTGTCCCTTTAGCTTTCATACTGCAACAATAAAGCGACTTGAAAACACTTTGTTTGGTTGTCTAGTGCCTGTAAGATAAAAACATGTTGCTCGGCGTCGTATTAAGCTTGCAGCTGGTGCTTGCTTGATTGCACTGGTTATGGATTGAGGAGAGCTCAGTCTGACAGCAGCAGTAGCAGCGATGAAAGCTTTGCTCTGTGCTGATTAGGCCCGGTATACACTGGGCACTATGAGGGACGACTTCTAATGGCTCCTCTGACCTTTCCCTTGACAAGCACAGAAACCACTTTGCCTCGTTACTTTGCCCACGCACACCTCTGTCTCCGACTCCCTGAATCCTCGTACACACTTGTTTCCTGTGGGGGTTATAGATAATGAATCATGTTGGAATTAGAAGCCACACTGGCTGCAGCTGTGTTCACTCTATGCAACGCTGTTAATCGTATTCATACGCTGAATGTAGTCGATCATCCCTCAGGCCACTCTGAGAACCGGTCTAAGGAAGCTAATCAGAGGTATAAGCGACTCAGCATCGTCCAAGTCAAATCTGAAATGAGTCAGTACACATTCACTGTCTGCAATTTGATTTGATCGGAGAAGTTTTCTTTTTGGTTTGGTTTAGTTAATGACAACACTCTAATAATTCATAAAATACAGCACATATCAGACTTGGACAGGCAATGTCTATCTATATCTTCTATATCTGACATTAAAAAATATTGGAAAATAGTAACTTGAACAACTAGAAAATTGAGTAGGAATGCAAATGGGTGTGGCTTATATGGATAGATTCGTCTGGATCCACAAAATCCAGGGACATTTTTATTTTTTTTTTTATTATTTTTTTCCTTTTTTATTTTTCTTTTCTTTCTCTATTGGCTTATATAGATAGATTAGTCTGGACCCACAAATAAGTTTGTTGCTGAGCCTTACAGTTCAAAAGTTACAGTCCGTAATGTTCATTGTTATAGCGCCACCATCTGGTCAAATTGCACCACATTCGACACTGCACTCCCTTGGTGTCCCCATCAATACATCCGCCATGAAGTAGATCGGATGAGCGGTTCTCAAGATTTGTGAAGGACATACGGAAAGACAGCCAGACTGAGATGCCTTGCTTTATAGTTAGATTTAGCATAAAATACAAAGTGTGCCACTGACTAGCCTCAACTTAAATGTTGCATGTGTCTGTAATAATGACACACGGCAAATTAAAAAATAATACCTATTTGATATCTTAATTGAGAGACGGATGATTTAAGCTGCATGTGAGATCATTCAAATCATTAACTGCGGTGGCACAGCCCTGTTTTAATCATGAGAATTAATTTTAATTAGAAAATGAATAATAGACCCAATCATTTCAGCGGAGAGGTGGAGGCTGATCTGACCAACGCAGACCTGAGCTGAACTTCCTAAAGAAACAGTCTCTCCGATAAAAGCTGGTCAGGGGAACAAAATACTGCAGATAAAAGAGAAAGTGTGCCACTAGGTTTTACTGTCTTTTCACTAATGCAGAAGAAAGGAAAAGGCTTTTTACAGCTTGCTAAGAGCTTCTTCTAAATATGGGGGCACATGTCTCTCTCTCTCTCCCTCTCTCCCTCTCTAAAAGAGCACAGTGTGATTACAGAAACAGCCCGTCCTCCTGCATGCAGGCCTTTGAGAACAGAAACAGAAGGTGATGTCGGTGTTGGGAGGGAGCCAAGAGCCCAAAGACACAGAAATGTAGGTTGCCATGTCCCTGTTCTTCACTGAGGATGTAGACACTGGGTTTAGAGATGTCAAGTTTTTAGCAGTTGGTGAAAATGCTGAAATTTCAGCAGAAATCAAACAGCACCGCTACGAGCCAAAAACAACGTCATAAAGTCCCCGTTTGAAAATATCACAAGCAGCCTGTTTTCTGTTTCTCTTCCCTTCCCGTCCTCATTTTTGAAAGTTTAAATAAATGTCAAAAGTTCTATTTTTAGCGCGGCTCATTTAATTGAACCATATGGAGAACAATCTATTGACATGCTCCGACTGAAGGGTGCGTGGGTGGCATTTCCACTTAAAAGCGTGGAGTGTGAATCGTAATGAGGCGAGGAGGCAAAACGAACAGGGAGGAGGGGAGGGTGGGGGGGAGGGGGGGGGGGGACTCCATTGCTGGGAGCAACGGGTGTACAAACAGCGAAACTCACAAAAGCAAGGAGTGATTCGTTTAAAGGGATTTTGTGTATGCGCCAGATTTAGCCTCTCCGCTTTGCATTCATATACATAGAGGGGATAAATAAAGAACGCTGAGAAGAGAGACAGGATGACAGTGATGTTAAAGGAAGTGAGGAAGGAGAAGAAAGTTAAAGGATAACTTGGGTGTTTTTCAACCTGGAGCGGCTGCAGCGCTCTCCCTCAATACTGGACCAATGTCAAAAAAGTGTTGTTCCCATTAGTGACTTAGACACAAAAACATGGGAAAATAGGGTCCAGGTTGAAAAATACCAAAGTTATCCTTTAACAAGTGATCAGAAAATGTTGTGAAGAAGATGGTTTGTACACACAGCAGGCTCTTCTCATCTGATCATTCCAATACACGTGTACACGTATCATAACAACGGCTTGTATATCCGCCGTCCTCGGTCTTCCAGTTTCCCTTTTTTAATGATGAATACAGACTACCACGACCTGCTGGTGTGGAGAGTTATTTCACCTCACACAGGCGCAGAAGGTACGTGGTAGTTGGCCTTCGGCTGTAGTCTTGGCGACGTGAGACAACGCAACAGTCGGCCTTCATCGCCGCCAGTTCTTTGATGTTGGCTCGGTGCGTCTGGGCCTTTAGAGACGAGATGGACGGATAGGCTTGACAGAGAAAGAAAGACTGGGGACACTTAAAGAAAGTGAGGCTCGCCAGCTGGATGGACGGAGGGATGGTAGGGCAGCATAATTGGATTAGGGGAGCAGAAAATTAAACGTATTTTCTTTGTGTCCTCCTCCAGCAAACCAGTGATCCCAAGTGTTCCCGCTCTCTGATCTTCATCTCTGATAAAAGCTGGGACGGCGAGACTCTACACATCCTAAGAGAGGCCTTAACATAATATATATATATATTATATATATATATACACAGCAGCGTATGAGTGCAACGGGTACAAATATAACACGTCTGTATGTGGGCTTTTGTATGAGTATAAGTGGGCATGAATAACACACTGCATGATCGAATGATATGCACACGGCCGCGTGGATTAAGGATGAGTATGGCTCACGATTCATATTGTAATCCGCTGCCCTGCATTCATGTTCATTGGCAAATAAATAACAGCATCAGGTGTGTGTGTGTGTGTGTGTGTGTGTGTGTGTGTCTGTGTCTGTGTGTGTGTGTGTGTGTGTGTGTGTGTCTGTGTCTGTGTGTGTGTGTGTGTGTGTGTGTGTGCCTTTGCGGTTGAGCAATCAGCGGCGCAGCTTGAGACCGTGACAGGAGCGAAAGCTGTGGATGACATCATGCGTGTGTTGCTGGGCTTTTGAATCTTGGACTCGCTGACACATTCAGCAGGATGACTCAAACATACACACTGACGCACCAACCCGCGCGCACACACACACACACACATACACACACACACACACACAGCACACACAGCACACACATCACCACTAAAAATTTGACCCAGAAAGTGAGTTTGCTCCGTCTCACCCTGTGTACGTCCTCTTCGAACACGGTTTCATGGACGCTGCACGCAAACAGCGCCGTGGGGAGGTCGCTCAGATCCATCATCTCCTCCGCCACGCCGTCCTGGTCCGTCTCCCCAAACACCATGTCCTCTTCCTCCTCCTCGTCCTCCTCGGGATCGCTGCTGTAGGCCTCGGAGCCGTTGCTCCACGCCTTGGAGCTCTCTCGCAGCATGTCGGAGGCTTTTAGGACGGGCAGCTGACGGGCAGGTGGGGACCACAGAGGCTGGGAACTGGGGGAGACGGGGGAGGTGAAGAGATAAGGTGAATAATATACAGGCTGGATGTGTGTGGAAAAGCACACAGACAATGAGGTGGTAGTGAGAGACACACTGGTGCCTGAAGATTATAGGGTTGCACTTAAGTGTCAGTGATGATACCACACAGGCAGATAGAAGAGAGAAAAGAAGGAAGTAGTGACAGTTAAAGATGGCGAGAATAAAGAAAGATGAACAGGACAAAAGATGAAGCAAACAAAAAAGAAATAAATAGGAGACAGAGAGGAAATATAATATATCAACTCAAAGAAAAACAACTAAAATATGATTTGACCATTTTATTACTGGGCTCTTCCAGACATTTAAATGGAAAACAATCTATTCTTTTTAATAAAAATATTAAAAACAGACCTCCTGTTGTTCACTATAAAGTGCCACAATTTTCATTTAAGAATTTCCAAACAATGGCGCATCTTAAAGATGATGATATGTATCGATTTTTTCACTTTGCATCGATATATTGGATCTTTGATAATTAAATCGATATATCAATCCAGATCGATAAAATAAGATAATCCTTTATTAGTCCCACAGCGGGGAAATTTGCAGCAGCAAAGGGGACAGTGAAAACAACAAGAGGCATCAGTAAAAGCCAGAACAATATATAATAACTAGCAAGTAAACAATAAAGATATAATAATAAGTAAACAGTAAAAAAAAAAAAGATATAAATTATATACAAATGTTGTAGTAAAAAAATGTATGAGGTACTGTGCTCCTATTAGGGCTGCAAGTAATGATTGTTTTCATTTTGGATTAATCTAGTGATTATTTTCTTAATTGATTAAATTTTTAGTCCATAAAAAATGTATATATTTATACAAAGAATTGAAAAAAAAAATGTCCATCACCATTTCAGAGAACCCACGGTGATGAATTTGAATAGCTTGTGTTGTCCAACCAACAGATATTCAGTTCTAACAATCCCAGTTTTTCGGCAGATGAGATTTACATAATTAATTTGATTATTATCTTAGCAAAATATTACACACATAAAATGATATGGGTTAAAAGAATACCCTCCTTTTATATTTTTTTAAAGATTTTAAAATATATTTTACTATGATTGATAACTAAAAAACTCAAAAATTCTAAATTGGCAAAAACTATTAAATTGTTTTAGACATTTCAAATTTATTCCAATTGTTTAACAGACCCCGATTGTTTTTTTTTATTATTATTTTGTTTTTATTCATCTTTTTCTTTCCTTACATTTTATTTCTTGTATAATTTATTTTATTTCTATATTATTTTTATACTGTAAAATATATTTGCAGAATTGTAATGAAAATCTGAACATGTTAGTGAATCTACTGTATTGAACATTTGAAATAAAGTATATATATATATATAAAAATAAATAAATAAATATATATAAATAAATAAATAAATAAATATATATATATATAAAGTCTGACCCTAATGTGACACTTCCAACCTTGTACTGGGGGTAGAGTGCCATCTAGTGGGACATTTAAACGACTGAAGGTTATCATTCATATTTTAATCACAATACCTGAAAATGAATCTGAAAATGATATTAAATAAATAAAGAGAGATACAGTACTGTGGATATTGATTATTGACCAAGAAACGGGGTCATATTGTCATTCAATCTCGTGCAAATAGAGCACGAGCAGGCAATGCCATCAATAACATCACGTGTCCACAGTATAAATGGCCGGACGGGATCGTGACATCAACAGATTGCATCGCGTGCACAGGTGCGCACTCCAAGGAAACCCCTGAATGTCACGTAAAAAAAGGGGCTCGTGTGCAAAATTGCTGCACGCGCGTTTAGCACAAAAGTACCTGATTCGCTCGAGGAAAACGCTGTTTCCGGTGCCAAAGGTGTGTTTTATAAGCTCTATATTAAAGAGGGGAATTCAAACGAAAGTTAGCACAAGCTAGCAGGTGAAGTGAACGTTTATATTTAGCTTTCTAACCGGTTCAGAAGCGTTAATCCGGGTCAGTGTTACTCACCTCACACCTGGCAGTGGAAGCGGCCCAAACGACGCATCTCCAGGTGACTTTGTCAAACAGACTGAAGCTGCTCTGATGGCTTTTTTTTTTTTTTTTTTTTTTTTGAGGCTGCTGCTGTCAGACGCGTCGGTGTTTGTTATTACTGGATTATTGGACACTATCTGATGCAGCCTGCTCCAGCGTCAGGACCCCGGCAGGTGAGACCAATCAGATGCCGGCGGAGACTCGCAGCGACCAATCAGGCTGCAGCAAGGGGGAGGATGCTGCGCTGCAACCGAGCAGCAGCAGCAGCAAGGTGGCACACGGAGCTCTATGAAACTGCGCTTTCATACGAGACAAGGACATCCCGGAGAGACAAAGCATTCAGTCTGTGGGTCCATCAGCTGTCTCACCCTATGTGTAAACACAATGAGGTATACTCACATCTCTCTGCAGACATCTCATGTTCCTAGATAACACTTCAGTTCTCTGTTCCACCTGTTGCACACACAAAACTATCCGAAAATAGTGTGTTTTATTCACTGTAGAAATTCATAATGTGTCACTTTATCCTGCTGCATAATATGTAGAAAGCTTCCTGATCCTCTAAAACCTGAATGAGTAGCTCACACACCTCAGCTCTGCATGCATACCTGCCTGTCTGGCTGGCTGCTGTTGATTACAGCCTATAGGCATCCTATAATATATTATAGAGCAATACTATAGGCTACAGATAACACAGGGAAGCCCTTTAAGTATTAACACTATATGTACAAACACACCACCTTAACCCTATAATGTTCCAGTTGGAATATTATAGGCCTACTATAGAAGATGCATAGCCACAAGTATAATAATATAACAATAAAATCACTACTGATTATGACTGACACAGTATAACATGCTTAAAGAAATAATAAATAAATAGGAATTAGTCGCAAGAGATTGATGATAGTAGAAGTAAAAAAGTTTTTCAATTGATTAAGACATGTACTTTACATGTAAATAAGGTGCCAGAGTGCATAAATAAAGCATCAAAATAAAGCTTGTATCGCTCTGCTCATCTGTTGAGTATTAAACATCTGCATGATTGTATGGGTATTGAAATGAATAGATATGCAAGTAAAATGTGTGCTACTGTAGGCTATGTAACTTTTTTTTTAAATAAATAAATATATATGAGAGGGGTGCCCTTTTTCCCTCTTGAATGTAAAGTTAAATTTTAGTACTTTAGTTTTAAAAGTTTTTTTTTTTTTGCAATACTTCATTTTCAAGCAACATGAGGCGACAGGTTGTCAAAAAGAAGACAGGTGGGTCAGTAGGATTTTTCACGCACCAAATTGCAAACGGGATTATAGGATAATAATGACTACACAAACACTGTTAAATGAATTAAAGTGTTGTTCTGTGGCCACAGAATAAATAATTATAGCTTAGCTTCCATGATGTACCCTACATCTCTCAAAGAGCTGGAGGTTTTCCTTCTAGTAGAATAAGCCAATATCCTATGACGCAGTTTATGACTGTACTCTGATACTGCAGTATGTTAGTCCAACATGCTATAAGAGTTAATTGTTAGGAGATTCAAATAAGCAGTTATGACAGTAAAGCTATTATATCTAGTGAGTGACATCATCTCAACGCCAAACGCGTTGCAAACCTTTCTGTAAATTGTGACCAACCAAAAACACCAGAACGAGGTTACGTTAAGTTTTAAGACACAAGATTGCATTTAATTTACAATGGGCAAAAGTTTGTCTTTTACAGCATCAGTTCAGGTTAGATGGCAGTTTTAATAACAAGACAGTTGGTTTTAAAGTGATGTAATGATGAGTTTATACACACAAAACAAACCACAGGCGATATAACCAAAATAAGTTATCTACTGAATACTGTGGAAAGGCTCTCCGCGTTATTAACACTGTAGAAATGAATTGCCACGTTATGTATTATCCAATGTATGCAGCCATTCATTCATTACGGAGTATTTAATCTAGGGCTGCACAATTAATCAAAGTTTTTATCGAAATCGCAATATGGCCTACTGCAAATCACAATATTTGTTGAAGGTGAAATGTGTGTCAAAATACCATTTTAAATTAAATATTGTGGTGCTGCAGAGACGTCCTGGCCTACGCATCATATTCTACAGACTTAAGAAAAGATCTTTGTTTTGTACAGATCGCCGCAAAAATCACACCATAATCATTTTAATGTTTTTCAATGAAAATGAGAATAATGATGTAAAAATGATCATTCCCTCTAATATCGCCAATCATATCGCAATATCAGTGAAAATAATCACAATTACATATTTTTTTCAAAATCATGCAGCCCTAATTTAATCAAATTTAATCATGAAACGCTTAGTTGCTTATTGCTGGATTATCTTTCATGGTCATTTTGCAACATTAACCGCATACTTTCAGTTTTATTTCTTCATTTGTTTTGTCATCAGAAACTTCATCAAACAAACAAGGCATCAGATTAAAGAGGCCAAAAACTAAATTTAGACTTATTCTTTCTACAGTAGATTAACTTTTCATACTTCACAGTGCACATTTAAATAGTTATTTCAAACGTGATTCACTTCCCTTCTATTTAGAGTCATCCTCATTCATGTTACAGTATTACCTTTTCTTTTAAAGGTTTCAGATTTGTATTCCGATATGCACCTACAGATTACAGTTCCCTTTTTATAACTGAACTGCTACATGATGCTTCACTCACCTAACTGGGTTATGTACCGCCTTACAGTAATGTATCCAGTGCACAGCTACTTTTTAAGGCACACTAAAAGTTAACTTGAAAATTAATAAATACATTACAATAAATTAAGAAGACTTGCACCCACTATTTGGTCACATCAGGAAAAGAATAATACAATGAATTCCCAAGAACAAGAGGTAAAATTGTGGAGTGAAAACCGCTCCTATAAGAGAGAGTTAGAGGCAGATATTCAAAGTCAAAATGTTCATTGGCAAGTCTGCAGCTACATTATATAACTTTGAGGACAGTTGAGGAGTACTTCACAATCCTCAATGGAAGAACAGATCCCAGTATGTTCCCATAAATGAGCGAAAAATAACTTAACGGTCATGGAAGTGAGTCCTGACACAGGGTGAAGGCAGTACGCTTCAAGGCACAACACCATCTCTGCTGTCACGTTAAGCCATGTTTGTGAATCCACCACAACGTCCAGCAGCTTTAGGTTTCTTCCATTCATTTTTGGAATGAATACAGCTGACATCTTCTCAAAAATGGTTATAGAGATTTCAGAAAGGAAAGCATGTGAAGAGGAGTGTAAGGCAGAGTAAAACACCCAGTGAACCCCCCCCCAATACTGGGCTGGAGGTGGTCTTGTGTATATGTATATACATCTTGGCCTTTCAAGGTCCTTGAATGTTGTTTATAGCTGAATGGAGGAAAATATATAAATAAAAAAATACTTGGTTTTAATCTCTCTTTAGGTCATGCAGGCCACGGGATGCATTGGTGGACCTGGAGGTGACTGGAGATCGTCCCAGGTTGACTGGTAGAGGAGCAGGAGCCACTCCATCGTTGTTGACCAGAGCTCCATAGGAGAAGGAACCATTGGAGTCCGGCTGGACAACCAGGCCCTTGTCATGAATAGTTGGGACACCTGATGATGGACAGGTAGGATAAGTTTCAAGTGAAATGATGCAACTCAAAATAGTGTATTAATATTTAGTGAAGACCAAGTTTAAAACTTTAAAGATGAATCATTCAGATCGGTCTTGTCTGTTGTAGCCACACTTTTTCGTTTGTTTTACATAAGACGTGTAAAAATCTTTAACCCTAAGAGACCCACATAGACCCGTTTTTGTCTTTTTTAGGGGGGTCTTTAGGGGGAGACAGCAGGTCAACAGTAGATGTCACATAGGTTTACAGCATCTGAAAGCTGGGAACCTGAAGATTAATTTGACAAGTTGTTCTAGTCATAAATCAGAAATAAACATGATTAATTAATTAAAATGAATTTTAAACGTGTATAAGGGCTAAGGACATTATGATAGAAGTATATGATGGCCATCTATTATGTCTCATAAGTTGTTGCAGCAATTTTTGGGTTGATACCATTTGTTACACAGATTTGGTGCTAAATTTAACCATTTTTTACCACTCCAGAATTGATAAAAAAATGATCAATAATCCCTCCAAAATACCACATTAAGACACCAAGACCTTGAGCAACACCTTAGAAAAAAGCCATGCTGTGATTTGGTATCAAAAGCTTTTAGAGATTTCTGCAAGAATTTCATTTTTCCGCGATTGGATGGAGAGCACTTCTGTTCTGGAAACTGCTCAGAAACCCCCTTATTGTCAATCTATCCACATCCTCTACACCCTCTGAATGCTCTAGGTCTCTAGTTTGTGGCTGTAAAGTTTCATGAGGCTCTGACTATCCTAGAGGTCATCAAAGGTCATTTTATACAGTGAGGTCAAGTTTAAAAAAAATGGTCTCACTACAATGAAATAGCTACTAAGGGGACCAACATCATCACACACGAATACAATTGGATCCATAAGTGTCTCAGCTTTCCAGTAATACCCAATTTATGTAATTCAAAGACTGTTTAAGGACCCCAGTATGCAGAAATATTCAAACAAACCATTTTTAGAATAGACGAAAATAACACATTTATACTACATTAAAAAAAAAACCTTTGAAAAACGCCATGCCAGTTTTCCCTCGCCAAACTGTAGCCTAAGTTTGGAGCGTTATTTATTTAGGACTGGGCCCGCTACAACCTCTTAAAGACAGTACTGTCAACCCCAACGGGTCTATCTCGATAGATAACATTTTCAGTATTTATGTAAAGTTCATACAAACCATTAGCCACATCCATAGTGACATATGGCTCAAAGGCCTTGGTGTTTTTCCTGTTTTTGGTGATGAGAAAGACCCCGAGGAAACAGAGTGCAGATCTGTACAAAGCACAAAATATTTGTTCGATATTTAAATATAAGTCATCACATATTCACTTAAAATGTCTGTTTTCTAGATGTATTCATGTTTGGCTATAACATTACAAATAATGTCACAGGCCTTTTTCACAGCACACATTTTGACTCATAGTAGGTAAAGCACAGGTGTTACTAATAACATTAACGATGGCTCTGTCCTATTCACGTGTCCCAGTGAGCCATGACAGTGAGTCAGCATGCACAATACCAGGACACTGAAACTGAAGTAGCTTAATAAAATTCAGCCATTATTGATTTTATTATTTAAACCTGTGCTTTTCCTACGGTGACACGTCAAAATGTCTTTGTCAGAAAGACCTGTGATGGACGATCACTCACCCCAACAAAAACATGCAGATGTGAAGGGCGTCTTCATTCTTGAACTCCACGTAAAACACAGCGCCTGAAAACCAGAAAAGAAGACATCTTTGATGACTCTAAAAGGTGTGTAGCACCTACTGTGCCAGGTAGAGATGTTTCGATACCTTTTTTTCCTTCCCGATACCTGAATCCGATACTAGCGTGATAAAAATTATTTAATTGTTAAACAGCTATTGACTACTAACCATGTATGGATGTGATATGATTACTATCTTTGTTGTATGGCCTGGCTCAGGTTAAACTCTTATACATAAAGAGAATGAATGCAATAGAACCTTCTTTTATTATTCAGTTTTACATGTTGGATTTTCCACTGCGAAATATTGATTGATTGATTGGTTAAAAAGTTGATTGTTTTCTGGGTTAATTAATTAAGGTATCGGATCGGTGCATAGACTGGCGTACTCGCCGATACCCGATCCCGAATTTTGGGCAGCATCGGACGCATTTCCGATACTGGTATCGGTTTTGGAACAACTCTAGTGCCAGGCAGTGATTTGCATACATCTGTCAATATAGGTCCGATTGAAAACTACCTGTCAACAGAAAATTAGCAGCAAAGAATCGCTTAACAAACTCACCAGCTATGATGGCTAAGACGGTGGAGAGGATGTAGTTGAAACTGGCGATCAGAGAGGAGTCATACAGCTGACAGGCTTGGGAGAGAAATCTAAAAAGGCAACAACACACAAAAAACTGACTTGTTCACCCGTAAAGAATAAAAACTTGAACAGCAAGCCAATGTTATTCTTTAACATCCCGACCTATTGACCACTATACACAACTGCAGCCACCGTGCTTGATGTTCCTGTCACTCACCTGGCCTGGAAGGCCACTGAAGCCACCATGCACACAAACATGACACTGAAGATCGGGTAGTCCAGCTGCATGGAGCCCTCGATGGAGAGAACCAACATGCCTGACACTGCCTTCACTGTGATGATTGTGACTGAGCCTGTGCACCAAAGTTTAAAAAAAAAGCACAGTTAAATACAGAACAAACAAGAGACTTTCACAACAGCTTAGGTGCATTTTGAACATTAAAAACGGGGCAATGTATTCTAATAAAGTATGGTAATAGCTTGACTTTATAGATGGTATGAAATTGACTGGCTTTAATGCCGGAGACTCACCCAGCAGCGCGACCAGCATCAGAATAATAACGAGGTAATTAGCTCTGCGCTGTTTGTAGAAGTACAAAAGCAGGCAGAACGTGATGATCTCCAGGAGCTGTCAATAAGGGTAATAGCAACAATAAACACCAAATTAATATCAAAACAGGAAGCACTGCAGTCGTTGCCGGATTAGAGCCAGAGTTGAGAGAAACTGCAAGTTTGTAGAACACCATTTATAGCTAAAGGGGAAGAACTATGGGCCTCGTTCACCAATCATTCTTAAGAAGACATTTATTCTTAAAATGCAGTTTTCATGAAGATTCTGACTTTCACCAATGTTTTCTTATTTGGGATTTCTTCGAATCTACAGCAGAATAATTGGTTATTGCGTTTTCTTCAATTCTACAGTTGTATAATATTATAGGATTTAAATTACACATTTTTTAATGTTTCATTCAGTTTTTCATTTATTTTTTCATTTATTTTTTATTTGTTTTATATTTATTTTTAAATGCGTTTATTTATGTATTTATGCATTTATTTATTCCTGCACGATTTCCCCTTAAATAAATAAAAGGGAAAATTAAAAAGAAGAGTAAATAAATAAGGGAATTAATACAAAGATGAATAAATAAATAAGCGAATTAAAACAGAAATATCAATTTATGTCACATTTTATCAATTAATTAATGGCTACATTATTGTTAATAATATTTTTGCTACATTTAATGACATTAATTTATTAATCGAGTCATTTATTTATTTACTTTGGTTCTGTCCTCCATACCTTGTGCTTCTGAACATCAGTAAATGAAAATGTATCTTACCAGATACAAGAGAACAGGCCATCCTACAACGTGCCTCACAATGTTCTCAGCTTTGAGTTTTTCATGAGAGTTTGGTCCAAATGCTACAAAGAGGAATGTTCCACCTATGGTCAGGATGCAGCCCAGGAAGGACAGCCCATAGCGCTCTGAAATAACATAAAAATGACATGCATTCAGTTCAAGTGAAGTAGGAAATGTGTTAGGACGTTTAGTATAACATGATATAGTAGAAAGACTATTAGACATACGGCCTGTACATGGACAAACTTTTTAACTGTCATTATACTGTAGCAGCTGATTGAGCAGGAAGTATCTAGTTTGTCAAGTTCGGCACAAGCCTTGATTAAACATTTTGCATACAATGGCACAAATTCCATATTTGCATGTGAGTGTCTTCAGTTACAGACCTACGCTTAACTTACTTGCAAAGTCCTTTGGCTTCGATTTCTCGCGCAGAAAAATAAGACCCAAAATTGAGCTTGCTGAATACAAAAAGAAAAGCAGGACGTTAACACAAACGTTCCTTTGTCCTCGTTTCATAATCATCATATCAGTGATTATCTCCGAACATCTACTACTAAAACATAAGGGAACAAATACTCACTGAGGACAGACACAGCGTTTAGAGGTGCTATGAGGGCGAGGGGGGCGAAGGCGTAAGAAATAAAGTTTGCTCCCTCCCCAAGACATGTCAGTACAAACCCACACCACCAGGTTTTGGTGCGGTAGAAGGCACGCGGGTCCTTGGTTCCTGCCAAATTCACATGGCTGAATTTCTGTGAGTGAAAGGTGAGCAGGAAACAGACAGTGTCACATGGGTAAACACAAAGTCAACTGCAGTATACTTAGCTAACAGAAAGCAAACAAATAGAGGCAACCAAACAATGGAGGCAAAATGGGTTTGCAGTAGAGATGTTGACACAGAGCACTGACACGAGAGGACATGACATACAGAAATTACAGACAGAACTATCCCATACAGGAGACATAATAACTTTTAAACTAATATCTTATAATCAGGGTGCTTGGATGGCACGAACACTAAACACATTTAAGTCAGTTTTAGTGGAGGACAGAGGTCTTTACCTGAATACTTAAGGAGATGCTGACAAGCACATTTCCAAAAATAGCAAGTAAAGTCCCAATGAGATTATCCTAAAGGAGAAAGACAGAAACGTTTATTAGATTATGTTAGAAAAAAATGATACGAACAAATCATACGTACAACTTGTTATACTTAGTAAAAAGATTATTTCACTTAGCTATGTAACGTTATTTCCATTCCATCGGCATCTACGTTGTAGCTGCAGTATGCGATATTGGCGCAAATATGATTTAAAAAAGTTATTTTTAGAAAACGGCCGCTATATCGTGACAGTAGTACATGAAACAGGTAACCTGAAAAGAATCCTGTTCCTCTGTGTCCTACTGTGTCCTCCGGTGCTCCTAACGGCATCTGAAGGATTTCACTTACCGGAGAAAAACAAGGTCCGCTGCCAGCTGCAGTCTATGAGAGCCGGCTGTCAATCACTCGCGATCTCCGACCAAACGGTCAAACTAGGCAGCGCTGATCAGATATGAATCAATATTCTGTTACTGTAATGACTATTTCTCTCCTCAGATGTTCTCAGAATCATCTTGTAGTTACTGTTTAGCTGTAAAATGACATAAAGTTTGTGACGCCGCCGCCATTGTAAAATCTGTTGAAGGAAGCCAAGTTCTGGTCACATGACCGGAGCACAGCCAATAGGAACGCTCTCTCTCTCTGAAATGACCTGTGATTGGTCAAAGTCTGCCGTCACGGGCTAGATTTATCTAAAGCCTGAAAACAGAGACATGAGGAGGAGCAGAAGTCTAGTTTTCTCTCAGAACACTTGAATTACAATATGCTGAAAGGTTATTATGGAATCCTTGCCAAATTATGCCAAAAAATTGTTGCCTACTGCCACTTTAACTTTAAGTACTACAAAGTTGTGGTAACTTCAAAGTTTTGCCACAATTTGAAGTTTTAGACGTGAAAAGACACAGAATTCAGATACTTTAATCCTCCATACAAGTGTTTTAACACCTGCTACGGGAAGAAGAAGTGAAACTAAAGTATAAACAGACGCTAAAAGATAAAGTAAACTACCGTATGTCCGCTGTCTCACCGTGTAGGAGCTGCTGATATCCATCCTGTTCGCATTCAGAGGCAACTATTTAATGTACAGCAGTAGCCAGACATTCAAATACCTGATATTCCATCTCGTCGCTGTCACATTATGTGTTTAACACTCATATATTGTGTGTTTATCTGGCGTTAAGTCGAGGAAGACACCATCTTTGGGACGAGGAGCATCTCACTTCCGGATTTGATTCGTTTCAAGCTATGCCTTTACGCCATGACGTCATCATGACGCCATGACGCACGACGCACGACGCTTACGCTTGAATGACGTGACCGCTGATAGATAGGGTGATGGAGTTTTTATTTACATTGTTGCTAATTAAGACAACATAACGGATAGCTCATGTTTGTGTTGTTCTTTTAATAAGACTAAAAAAAAGACGAATTGACTTCCAAACTTATTCCTCAATTTGTAATTATTATATAATAATAATAATAATTTGTTCCTATTGTTTACTGTAGTCAACCCTGCAGTACCACTGTAGGCCAATAGGATTGCCATTGAGCTGGTATTGATCCAAGAGCATTTACTGCTGAGGAGGTGAGATATTGATCAGCTTAATTAGTACTCAACTGACAGTAAATTCTCATTTAGAGCACTGCTCTGGTGTCATTAGCCAAACACATAGGACATATCCAAACGTAATTATTATTATTATTATTATTATTATGGTTATTTAAGGGGAGACACCCAGGCAAAAACATTATTTTACATGCACTGGTCAATTTTGAGATTTTTTTTTGCTTCCATAACATGTCTTCTTTCAGACTGATGGAAAGAAAACATCCAAAATACACATTTAGGTGTTTATTTTACTACACTTTGTCTATTTACGTCTGTAGATTTCTCCTAAATTCACCAAAAGATAACATTAGATAACGCCTAATTTGCATATTTAAACGTACAATTTCAGAAAACTTGTAATACAAAAAATAATTGCCTTAATTTAAATAATCAAATGGGAAAGTTTCATTGTGATATCTATTTGTTAAAATCTTTACCCTATTCACCTGGGGTTTCTTCCCTTAAGCCGTTAATATCCAGTACAACCAGATTACATGTTCCTGAATTATGTAACACATAGGGTGTTTATTCATCTGTAAAACAGTCTTTATCTGAATGAATGAATGAAAAGAATAATAATGATTATCTCACTATAGCATCATACAGTATTATAATCCTGACTAACACTGATGGTATACGTTTTCTCTTTTGTGTCATTGCAGCAGTGAAGGAGGGACGCAGTACAGTAACAGTACTGTACGTCAGCAACGGTGTTTCTATAACAGGAGCTGTGACAGAAACAAAGGTAGGTCAGTGAAGGGTGTTACTATGGGTGTAGAGGTTGTTTTTTTTTCTTCTTCACATTTCTAAAGCAAATAGAAATCACAACTGATCCGTCATTGCTTCCACATGCAATATTGGCAAGAAATATGGCAAAGTACAGCAGCTCTGGAAACACCAGTGAGCAGTGTTTTAAGTTTTCCATGTATCACTGTTTTTTTTATTAGGCAAGATTGATCTTAAACTAAATCTGACACCTTAGAAAGGTGTATTACATGTGTAAATAGTCAAGTCTCAGATATTAACTTGATAACATGAACTTTATATGAGGCAAAATTAGCTCTTTGATTTCTGACACAAACTCTGAAATAGCGTTCAACCTTCACATTTCATTTGCTAACCAGCAGAGGGAGTGAAACACCACAACTTTTTGTTGCCCAAATTCCACGTTGTCATTTGATGTTTGATTGGCATTTAAATTCCACTCTTTGCCTGCAACAATCTGACATGATATGAGTGATATGAGTGATATGAGTATGTGGTTTTTGGCAAAAGGTCCTGTTGTGCTTGTTCTTCGAGTGGATTGCAGTTAGAGATTGTTTGTATAATATACGGTATACAGATCTGTAATTCATAAATGTATTATGGAGCTGGTTTAATTATATAGAAGCGTGCTTCTGTAGATTAAGGCATGACGTGGCAAGTTTATACAGTTTAGCATCTTTCAACAACAAGGCAGTAAGACAAGGTATACAAGAAACAATATAAAAAGACACACATAGCCTATATATAGGATTTAAAAAGAGTAAAATAAAATAAAAGTTAAAAATAAGCTAAAATAGAATAAACAGTAGAATACAAATGCAGCTACAGTGCAGTGCGAGATATGAATAAATAGTCCCAAATTCATAAAAGGCAGTGTCAAACTGAAAAGATTTGATTGAAAAGAACGGAGAGTTGGAGCAGATCTCAAGTTTGTGGTGCATGGCCATTTTCAAAGGGGTCCACTTGACCTCTGACCTCAAGATATGTGAATGAAAATGGGTTCTATGGGTACCCACGAGTCTCCCCTTTACAGATATGCCCACTTTATGGTAATCACATGCAGTTTGGGGCAAATCATAGTCAAGTCAGCACACTGACACACTGACAGCTGTTGTTGCCTGTTGGGCTGCAGTATGCCATGTTATGATTTGAGCATATATTTTTTATGCTAAATGCATAAGTTGTGAGGGTTTCTGGACAATATTTGTCATTGGTTTGTGTTGTTAATTGATTTACAATAATAAATATATACATACATATACATAAAGCAGCATATTTGCCCACTCCCATGTTGATAAGAGTATTAAATACTTGACAAATCTCCCTTTAAGGAACATTTTAAGGAACAGATAAAAAATGTTTGATTAAATTGCGATTAATCATGATTAACTATAGACAATCATGATGTGATTAATCGCGATTAAATATTTTAATCGATTGACAGCCCTAATAAAAACTGAATGCTGCTTCTCCGTGTTTAGTTTTGTCTCTGGGGGACAGTAAGCAGACGTCTGGACGGCTCATAATGCAGCAGCAGCTCAGAAATGTATGTTGCCATAAACCATTAAGTGTTTTATAAACCAACAGCAGCAGAAGTAAATTCTTTGTCGCAGAGGAAGCCATTAAAACATAAACTCTTTTCGTTCCTGCCGCGCCTGTTACAGTTTAATGTCCTTCGCGACGTGTTGGAAGGAGACGTGGCATTATGGGCCGCAGACACTGATTATAGCTCACAGTGTTTTGGTTTGGCGGAGGGGGGAGGCAGTGAACAGGTGCTTCTTCCTGCGGGTGTTAAAAGGTGTGTGCAGGTATGCAGGTGAATGACTTTTTCCTCCGCATTAATGTACAAATGCTGTTCACGGTGAATACAGTCAAGAACATAATTATATAGCAAACTAAAAAAATTTTAACTTAAAATTGACAAATGCAATAATGTGAGAGATAAATCTATATACGGGTCTTTTAAAAACATCTCAAAATATGCAAAAGAAAAAGAAACTTATAGTTGAGGAAAAGCTAATGACATTTAAATAAAATCTAAATAATAATCTAAATACAACAAAACAGTAAAAGAAGAAAAAAAAAAAGTTTTTCCAGTGAATAGATGCAACCTGCTCCCACAGTAGAACTGCAGTCGGACTACATGTGCACACACAACACACTGAGCATCGTCAGCATACTGATGCCTTGTAATTTGAATGTCACTTCAGTATAATTTTTAGTGTTTATTATCAATAAAACTTGTTTATAATGGATTCACTGTAATGCTATGCAATGATTAATTGATTTGCATTACAATTAGAAACATCAGAAGCCCATTTAAAAGCTTCTTTCATGTTTTTTCTAATACAACTGACAGACAAACATCATCATAGAAAATTTAATTACATTTAATTGGCTTTTATGTCATTAAATATGCAAATGTTCCAACAAAGCATGATTTTGAGTAATTATCACACCCTCACACTATTATATGACTATTTATCATCCTTAACAGTTGAATGTTAGTGGATTTTTAATCATAAGTTGTAGGAGTTTTGTTATTGTCTTGAGTTCGTGTTGGTCAGAAGTCTTAATGAAATTAAAGCTGTGTCCCTTCCTCAGGGCATCGGGTCATCCTGCATAGTGGACAGACCTGTTCACTGCCACCTGTGTGTGTGTCCCTTTGAAGGCCCTGAGCGTGAATGAATGGATTAACAGGCTGAGGTGTGGATGGATGCCTGGATAGAATAGTGGGAAAAGGAAACACAGCAATCGAAAAAAAACCCACAGAAAAAATGCCCTATAAAACATGATAAAGTGTGTGTCCTCTACAAGGCCCAATGTGCAAGAAAACATGCTAAAATGCCCTCTATGGTAGATAAAACATGATAAAGTGTGTGTCCTCTACGGTGTCCTTCCAGTGGAGAAAACATGATGCAGTGCCCTACATGCTAGAAAACATTCTGCATGAGTCCGCCACTGTCTTCAAATGTCTTGATTTGTCCATAGACTGTATATAAGAAGTGGACGTAGTCACTATGACATCACCCATTGGTTTGTGGACTGCTGCTTAGAAGCCTCGAGTTCGGCGTTTTGGTCTTCGCCATCTTGTTTTTTGCAACAATGAGTGACACAAGAGGGTGGAGCTAAGCACAACTAAATGCTGAATAAGACATTTTTAGGTGACCAAAATGTTACAATTAACTTTCATGAAGTGAAAACACACTGTGAAAGGGTTAAAGTTGTAAGATGAAAACACGGACAACTCCCAGACCGGACAACGCCGTGGTAGCGACCTGTCAATCACAAGTTAGCCCCGCCTGAAGCATCCTCTGCTTTATCTATTGGATAAATTATGGTCTATTTGACTCTAAATGAGACCATAATTTATTAAATGAACATCATGCTGTATTGAAGAAGTAGGCTCATTTTCTCATAGACTTCTATACAATCAGACTTCTTTTTGCAACCAGAGGAGTCGCCCCCTGCTGGCTGTTAGAAAGAATGCAAGTTTAAAGGGTTGGCTTCACTTTTCTGTCCACTGGTTTTGTCCGACCAACAGTCCAAAACCCAATAATGTGCAATGTTATAAATATATATAAATGATTAATTGACTTTCAGAATAGTAGCTGGCAATAAACCAATTGTTTCAACCCTGCTATTGATTTTTTTTATTTTTATTATCAATTAATCCACCTATTATTATCTTGACTGACCAATTGATCATTTAGTCTACAAAACGTCCGTCACAGTTTCACGTTTTGTTTCCGGTTTACTATCACAGGCGATTAAGAAAACCACAGTATTCACATTTGAGAAGCTGCAACTACTGGGTTTTTTTTGCCATTTTTGCTAAAAAAATAAACAATAATAATAATAAACAATTACCAAAATACCTAAATTGTAGCTGTTAAAATCTCTGTTGAACTTTTAAATCATTTAATTGATTTCAGTTGTAAGCATAAAAGTCAATTTTATTTGTGTAGCCCAAAAAATTAGTTTTTGTCTGTTGCAAGGTAGAGGTCACAGAGAAAACTGAGTCACGGGCTTTTTTTGCTTCAGGTTACAAAGAAGTTTTCATTGACAGCTTTTGAAATTTGTTGAACTTTTACACCTCCGGCGTCAAGTTGAAGTGCTTTTGTATCCTCTAATTTACAGCTTTTTCATCTAATGCATCCTATAATTTACATTTCTCACCTTCAACTCCTTTTGTGATCCACACAAAGGAACAACACCCATACTGTAAAAGATGATATACTTTATAACTACTTTGTGTTTACTATCAACAAAGTATCTTTGCTTTCTGTCTCTTCTTCTACCAGTTACTTGATGCGTGGGCGACGTCCACTATCTCCAGAGGAATGCACGAACGTTAGCGACAAGCGTGCCCGTGTGTATTTAATAACTGCCAGGCCTGTTTTAAAAACCAAACAGACCAGCATCCATTTGTAATGACTGAAGAATGCGTGTACGTTAGGCAGGAACAGGGAATGAAGGGGATGGATTCATGACTGTATGGCACCATGCAACAGGAAGTCATTTATCCGTGAGGTGATACTCCTACTTGTGAAGGAATGTTAACACGTTATAAAGCGGTGGTGGAAGAGCAGGCTTTTCCTAAATCCTCCGCAGGTCCAGGCTTGTCAGGAACATTTCTAGCAATGACTCCTAAGTGACAATGACAACATTAGAAATAAAGGCTGGATTAAATATTTGACTATAATGGAGCACAGCTTGTGACTGTGGGTGTACGGCTGATTGCATTGACAAATCAACTCACTATTGTGATTTTTTGGGCATCCCTCCAGAACCTCGGGTTTCGATGACATTATGTGCGCACCCAACAGGATGGAGAAACACGTGTGACAAAAGACATAGTCAGAATCTGTTTTTAGTCACAATAATAACACGGATATCACGGACAGGTGGAAATGAATATCCAACAATGAGAAAAGTGTCATTCAATATTATTCTTGTTTGCTTTGATGAGTTTCTGTAGTCTCTATTGAGCCAAATGCTGGGAAGAAAATTTAATTATTGTAAAATTCCACCAGAGGACTCACAGTTTTTATGAAATTGTTCATGTTAGTGACAGTAATTCCTTGATGAGGAGCATCTCAAACACATTTTCTAATCTTTGATTTAAACCGATTTAACTTTAATTATAACCTGACCCGCCAGATGGTTTGTTTACACAGAACCATAGACTGTATATAAAGATGGACGATGCGTCTCCACTTCCTCCCACTGTAAAGAAGTGAAGCCAAAATATCGCGGATACGGGAGCTGCCATCTTGAGATTTTGACGTCATTTGGAGCCTGAGTCTGCACAGTAGTGATCGGGCGGTGGAACCACAGCATCGAGGTCCCGCCCACGCACCCACCCCGAGCCAATCACGAGCTGAGCACGGTCGCAGCTTGTCAGCGAGAGAGAATCACAGCTGCCAATCATGACGTCTCACCCCCCTTTTTTTTTATAGCATCAAATAACTAATTAAAAACAAACTTATCAGAAAAATGAACACCTATAAGAACTACCTAAAATGACAGAAACCATCTTTGGGAAAAATGTATTTGGCGTGTACTTTTTAGTTTGTCTCATCTGCTAACATGGAGGGGGCGGGATTTATGACCTATACTGCAGCCAGCCACCAGCTGTCATGTTGTCCATCTTTATACACTGTCTGTGCACAGAAACATTTGAGAAGCCATTGGAAACTGTTTGGACTCTCAAAAAATACTTGGCAGGTGATTGGATGAACCATCTGTCAATCAAACTCTTACCGAAGCCAGTCAGGAGTAGAGCGAAGACATCTTTTCCATGGAGAAAAGCCTTCAGTGTCGTTCTTTGCTCTTCTTTCAATGAAGAAATACTCTCCAGTTGTGATATAACTGATGCTATTGCAGCATCTTTGCCAGGGGTCTCCAACCTTTTTTTTTCCTTTTTTTCTAGCTAATTCGACAAAATGAAAGTGGCCAAGAGCTACTCATAGCACCAAGTTGTTCATCGGCAATAGCTTTTATGGTCCTTTAATAACGTTTCAGCCACCGCAGTCATCGCCTCTATTACAATCCCGCCATAGGCGAAGGGCTTTTTGTGTTTCATTAGGATGTGTGCCACTAAATGAAGCCTCTGTTGCTTCTTCGTCAGTTTGGTAAACAGTCGTCTTTCAAGCGTTGTTTTCAGCTCCTTTATCTTCTCTGTTTCGTAGACTGCTAGCAGCCGGAAAGTCCTATTAAAAGTTGCTGTGGACTTAAGTTAAGTGGCTTTCAACGGCGGGATGTCTGTGAATTTGATCGGATAGAAATGGATGGAGATGGATTTTCTTGTGCTATGTGATCCAGCGATTCTCGTCTGATCTCATGACATCGAGAGAATCCAGCTGTCGTGCAAAGTAACTTATTTTCATATTATTACTCTATTATCCTCTGTTATACCAGCCCTCAGCCTATTTCATTATCAGTTCAGTAACTGAATCACTCCAAACTCTCCAATGTACAGACAGATTCATGAAGGCAGCACGTGCCAAAACATCTGACCATTGATTGAGATAATAATCTAAAGAACAAATCTGTGTCCGTCTTACCTCCCAGTGGCCTCGTGCAAGCCCAGCTCAGTCTAATACCTGGCTATTATGTGGGAGAGGAGAATTACATTGTGCTAATGTCTGTAATTAGGGACTTCTTTTGCATGAAAGGTCACAAAGGCTCTAAATGAGCGTGTCAGACGGAGTGGAAGTCATGAATAATGGGGATTAGGACATATCATATGCGGTCCTTTATATTGTGGTCGCATTATACCGCTATTCATATTATGTGGCTGTCACATGTCATATAATATAAAGCCCTATTCCAAAATGAGACAAGAAAATGGGATTGTTTTATGAATAGTAAATGACATTATTGATTAACACACAGACGCTCACACATTGTTTCTTCCTTTAAGTTAAATTCAGATGTTGGTATTTCAGATATAATAGAAAAAAAAGTGATTATTCCCCCACGATATCAGGATTCTAGAAATGAATTCTTTCCATTTACACATAAGTTGTTACCAGTTTTGACAACTTTTCATACAGTAAATGTTTATTATATTGTAATTCTTTATCTCAATAGCAGTATTTGTTATTTCTGTTTAGTGGTCCGACAAAGTAGGAATCCCAGAGAGTCAACAACATCTTTGTGACATGACACATTATTATGACTCAGCGCTTCAGTAGTAGATGCATGACTGCATTAGACAAACTCACGAGAGAGTCAGAATGCTTCATGACGCACTGAGACAACACAGTTCTGCTTTCCTTCTGATGGCCATGCAGTCATAGGATTTAGTAACATTAAAACTGACATTTTACCCCTCTGTGTTATGTATTCATGACACATAATGATCACAAATGTAAATTTCCGTACTATTATTGTAGATTTAATAGTAAGTAGAGACCATCTTGCGATGGTGATCACACCAGCTGCGACACCAAAATGGGGCGTAAAGCAACCCCCCAGGAAGATCACCGGGCTTTGATGCAAATTTTCGTAGTGGCCAAACGGTACATCTTCCGTGTCCGTCCCGTGACACAGAGACTCACAAGGTGAAAACAATACCAGCGTCGCGGCTGGTAATTAAGTATTAACAGTAGCTGGCAAACTTCGATAAAAGGTTCTCAATTGCTGTTGGCGTCTTCCCAGATACATATTTATATTGTCTGCTGACCGCATGGAACACGGCCAATACTAGCTGACATGAAAGAACAATTAAAACTTGCCCAATGGAAACAAATTCCTTAAGACAAGTTGGCCAAGCCGACTTGTTTTGTTTACGATTCGCAACCTCTACTTCTTCTTCTTCTACTGTTTGCTGGTGGATAACAGCCATGCGTAGCCTATAACGCTACCTTCTGACCAAACGCTGTAGCCTAGTTTATTTGCTCCAAACCAGTTGATGGAAACGTGCCTAATTTGTATTTATTTTATTGAGACATTTCAAAACTTCGCTTAAAATTCACTTGACAATTGAATGGAAACAGGTCTAGTGTCGCTTTTCCCTGGATCCCAGGCTTTGACACAGTGACATATAGACAATGTTGTGAGAACCCACATTCAACACCGCTCATGGTCTGCAGCCTTTTTCCTTTTCTCACCTGTAGTATGTGAGAAGAGTAAGATAACACTTTGTCTCAACTATTGACCCCGACGCACCGTGTACGTTACTCACCTCAGAGTGTCGCAGTGTGTAAAAGATGAGGTGATGATTTCTTTTATTTCCTCTTTGGTTCTCAGCTGTACGCTTTGTTGTATTATTATGAGAAATTAATTTAATTCCGTTGCGCTCTCTGAGTGTTCATGATTTAGTTCACTGATTTAGTCCAGTGTGCAATTATACATTTTGTTTCAGGCTGTTAGGCATGTTTGCATTATTAGACAGTTAACAGTAGAGAAGCAACGTTAAAAATGCTGCTTGCATATTAATGCATCAGTCATAATAATCGAATAATCTGTTCATAAAAGTAAATACATTTTTTTTTTAGTAAGATTTTGAATGCAGGATTGTCACACTGCTATTGCTGTTTTTACTAAAGTAAATTATCCGAATACCTCGTCCACCAGGACGGCCCAGTGGTGTAACGCATGTTTCTGCAACTTTCTTTGTGTATTTACTGATATGTGAGTACAAATGCATGAGAAGTTCTCTGACTGGATGTGTGAGGATGTGCAGGATTGCTCATGAGGATTGACCTTACAGATGCTGCATGCATGCTTTCTGATATTGCAGCGTGACATTAGACACTCTGCACACCTTTATCCTTTCTGCCACATCTCTTTCCAGGCCTAAAAAAACGGCCTTTTCTGGGAGTGAGGGTTTGTCTGTGTGTGTGTTTGTGTCAAAGAGCGAGAGAGAGAGAGAGCTCTCGTCTGTCTGAAACCTGAGGAGAAAGAGGAGAGCAGAGCGAACAAAAGCCTGTGTTTAATTTTCTTTTTTTTTTGTCTGTTGTCTTTGGTTGTTCCTTCATATTTTCAGCGCCCTGCAATCACGGCATCTTGTTAGCTTTGGATTCAGGTTAAACTTGTTGCAGGAGACGACAACTCCCTCCCTCCCTCCCTCCTTCTCCTCCTTCCCCCCCCCCCCTTCTGTCTCCTCCACCCTCCTCATCTCCTCGTCTCCTCCTCACATCTTCTCCAGTCTTCCATTCACACTTCTGCCTTGATTTGCGTTTTCTTTTTAAACGGGTGACAAGCTGCATTTGTCTCGAAGGCATGACTGTCTGTCCCAGCCTCCTCTATTCATTCTGTCCTTCCCTTTCTCCCCTCCTCTCCTCCCCCCCTTTGCACCGGCAGGTGAATTCTCTTTCATGGAGAGACTAAAGTCTTACAATAGCAGGTGCATGTCTGCCGGATGTGACTCAAAAAGTCTGAAATTCGTCTATTAAAACAGTATTCCATTTAAGCTGTTTATGCCTACATACATACATATTGTTCCCATATACATGCTGTTGATGACTGAACTTTACCTTCGAAGCTTTCAGTGATGTTAGACTGAAAAAGGAAGCGTGGAACCGACCGTCGCCTTTTTCAGTCCGATAATTAATTCAGTGTTCGGATACTTAATAATTATTCTACCTAGAGCCCTATTCTGCTTTTTCACTTGACTTTAGGTATTCAGAAAATGTTGTTTATATGACAATTTCATATTCAAATATTGTCTCAAATGTTCAAATCAAAACATTTCAGTGCGTGTAAACGTTGTGAGAAGATGATTATTATTAGAAGACGATCGGTTACTGCTGCAAATAACCTCAGTTTACTTGTGCCCTAAAATAAAAAAAAGAATATTTCACCTGTATTCACTCGTTCTGCTGTTGGCACAGTTTCCGCACTAGTTGACACATCACTGATAATAACGGTCGTTTCCTCGACACTTGACACTGACTAAGAAGTACTTTATACGGTTTGCAGCAATAATTGCTGTGCAGTTTGCGGGCATAAATAACATGCAAATGTTCCATCAATATGAAATGCTACATATCATAATCGTGTTAAGTCTATCATCATATCATTATCCATTTTAATTTCTACCCCTCTGAGGCCCAAACACCGAACAACACAAATAAATGTGATATGATAAATAAGACACAGCATCCTCCGACTTTTTGTATTTCATTATACAATTTAGACAAATTTCTACTTTAATTCTACTCAGTCAATGGCAAAATTCATACACAAAAACCACTGGGTCAAATGGACCCAATTCAGGTCGATGTATAGTCTCAAAGATAATCCCTCTCAATCATCACTTATGACCCACTGGAAGTGTGTGGCTGTATCTGCAGAGAACCTGCCATCAAGCTACTATTTGTTACTGATTGTTAATAATGTACAGTTTTAAATATCATATGAACATTGTTTTATTCAGCTAACAATACATTTCTGACAGTTCTAAGGTAAAGAGCTTGAGCTTGTTAGTTTGGGTAAATAATCCAACAGTAATATCAAAAAATGGGTCCAAAGAACCCATTCAAAGTTAACCCAGTGTTGGTGCTATATTGGTCCAAACTGGTTGGATCTTTAGAGTGCAAGGATTCTGTTACACAAACTTCCCAAATCTAAAGCTTATAAATATTTGAGGCTTTATATAGATATTTTTTAAAAAGAAAGAAAAAAAAACTTAATTTTAGACTCAAAAGATGTGAACTTTTGACTTAAGATGGAAGTTCCTGTAATAAATCCCCGTAGGATTAAATAACAGACAAGCAGGTAGTTTATTACAGTGAAAAACAGATTAATTTATCTCCATGACAACGGACCAAGCCTATAGAGGTCACAGGGATCGTGCACCGATGCGTCAATCTTCCTTGTTCCCTGTTCTGCGATGGGGCGCACCCCGCTGTGAGCAGGGCACGCTGTGATTGTTCCGGAGGGTTGAGGAGAAAAGGAGTGCGTGGTTCCTCTAAAACTCCGACGAGCCGAGACATGTAGACTGAAACTGGGTGCGAGACGAAGAAAGGAAAAGGGAGGGAGAGATAGAGAAATAGATTATGGGGAAGTATCGCAGGTGAACATGGAAAGTTTTTTTCTTCCTCGCAGGGTGAAAGTCAATATAAACTTTATTCAAGAGAGTTGTATATTTCACTGCTTTTTTTTTAGATAACGACATATGCAGAAGGACACTGTAGAAGCATAAATGTAGATGAAACGTTTATATTTAGTTTGGGTTGCAAATAACAGCATTAACAGATTGCACCAGAAGGACAGAATCAATAAAAGATGCAGGATGAATGAAGGGGATGGTGCCAGGAGAGAGCGACAAGTGTAAAACAGCATTATATAAAAATGAGGGAATGTGTGTACAAGGAGGGCACGACTGCAAAAAAAATGAGTTTCTGTCTGAGGGTTTCATCACTGAACCCAGGGTGAGGTGGTCTGAACATGTTCCCTGCTTTATTTGGGATGATGAAGCAACAGGCCCTGGAAAGCTCTCCTCCTACACTATCCCACGGGAATATCACCACTCATCCATAGAGGAAGAGGGACAGAGAGGGATGATGGGTGGATGAGGAAAAGAAGGAGGAGGAGGAGGAGGAGGGTGGAAGAGAGATGTTTATCGTTAGGGAAAGGAAAGGATGTGTGGAGAGGTGTTTCCTGCTTCATTTAAGAGCGAACCTACACACATGCCTGACTGAGTGTCATTTCCCAGAAACATATTCTCACTGCTGCCCTCATCTTCTACAGTTTCCACTTGACTCTGACCTGCAAGTGAACATATGTATACACACTGACAATGCATGCTGACATGTTACAGATTGTATGGCACACACAAAAAACATGCACACACATTACAAACAATTGAAACAGTAAGAAACATGTTGTCTTTTAATTGCAACAGCGTCCCATTCTGTGGAAGATAAAGAGCAGGTTATTGTGACGCCAGCTGGCAATAACTACGTCTCTTTGTGGAGAATATGAGCTGCACTGTATCTGCTGTGAACCAACACCGCCTGCGTGTAGTATTACCGCCTGCAGGAAATTTTCACCAAAATGTCTGGCTCCGCTTTTCCCCGGGGTGTCGATGGCCTGAGGCCACGGCGACGGAGTGAGCTCACCTGGCAGATATTCATTTAGCATTCAAATGACTAATATGATGGGATGTTTGATACTTCGCCGATTCACCTTCACCACGTTGTTGAGTTGAGATATGATAAGATATACTTTGTTGTCCCGAGGGGAAATTTTGCACGAGCAATACTGCTGCACACAGCTGCAATCAACTTAAAACAATACATACTGTAGCCAACAAGAGACATTACAGTAGTACACAAAGACACAGTGGAAAAACAAGTCAAAGATTGCACATTCCCTGAGAAAGCTTTATATAAATAAATAGGCATAGGAGTTACAATGAGATGGATGTGTTTTATGGTATGTCTTTCTTTATAAAGCAGTTGTTTCAAATGTTTTAGCCCATAGGGGAACGGTCATCTGTACATTTAGGAGTAGTTTTGATATTTTGGGAAGTACGCTTATTTCTTGCAGAGAGTTAGATGAGAAGATCGATACCACTCTCACATCTGTACGGTAAATATGAAGCTACAGTCGGTTAGCTTAGCTTAGCATAAATACTGGAAACAGGGCGAAACAGTTAGCCTGATTCTGTCTGAAGGTGACAAAATCCAGCATGTACCATACCAGCACCTCATGTCATATCTTTTTTATTTAATTCGTACAAAAATTAAAAACGTAAAAGCGACAAGTTGTGGTTTATGTGCCGAACTGCTTAATGGTTGGGTGAAGTCACTTCCTTAGTCTCTACTGGTTCTGCTGGTCCACACAAAAATTTGCTGCTACTGCTACTAATACTACTGCTACTACTACTACTACTACTACTGCTACCCAAATACCACTTTCTGTCTAACGACTTATAGTTTTTAAAGGTTCATTCGGCCAAAATATTATTTCTGTCCAAGCACTTACAGTTTTAAAGGTTTGTTCCACCCAAATACTACTTTCTGTCCAAGTACTTAGAATTTCTAAGAGCTTATTCCAGCCAAATACTGCTTTCTGTTTAACGAGTTAATTAATTTCAACTTCCACCTTTGACAGTTATAGATGAGCTTCCTGCTTTTCTCGCAATGTATTTCAGCTCTTACATTTTCCTGGGTCATGCAGTTCAACTTTCAACTCTGCCAGTTTTACAATTCAATTCCGCATTTTCAGCAATGCTTTGCAATTAATTTCAGCTGTCAGCATTCCCACGCATTTTCAGCAGGAAATGCATTTTCTAGTTGTTTCTTCACTTTTGTTTTTGTATGAATTAAACAAATGAGATCTAACGTGTTAATTAGTGATTTTTAGAGGTGCTGGTAGGCATGTAATTTCACCTTTGGACAGCGCTAGGCTAGCTGTTTCCCCTTGTTTCCAGTCTTTATGCTAAGCTAAGCTAAGCTAAGCTAACCAGCTGCTGGCTGTAGCTTCATATTTACCGTACAGATATGAGAGAGTGGTATCAATCTTCTCATATAACTCAAACTGCAATGTAAATGCAACCGCATGAATATGCTACGCTCAGAGCTAGTGACATCGAATAAAAAGTGAGAAAGGCTGCTTATGGCGGGCGGGAGGAGAGGTGGATGGGTACATCTACATATTGTACAGAACTGCTAGACAGTATGGTTATATATGTCTTCTGTAAAGCACGCTATTACTTGGGAATGTTCCGAGAATGTTCCTTCAACCCAAGTCAGAGTGTAATTATGCAAAATTCTTTGTAGTCGTTAGTTACTGCAGATAAGAGCGTCCTCCATTAGCTAACTATGAAGTGAAGTTGTATCTACCTCTACTGTAGCCTGAGGGGTCCACAATGAAACCTGATATGGAGATGAGCCCAATACCTGCTCTCTGTTTGGGTGGGACCACAATCAGTGGCCTAAACACCATAAAGTGTGTGTATTTGTGTGTCAATCAAACAGCCTCTTGCATATATGTACATATGCATTTAGTTTAACTTTTTTATCTTGATATTGTAACGTCACCACGTCTTAAACCTTATTGTCACCATGTCCTCTCAGTAGTTTGGATCATAGGTGTGCAGTGTGTGTGTGTGTGTGTGTGTTTGTAACGAGAGCTGCAACAATTCATCGATTACTTGTCAACTATTGAATATATTGCCAACTATTTTGATAATCGATTAATCGGTTTGAGTAATTTTTTAAGAAAAGAAGTCAAAATTCTCTGATTCCAGCTTTTTAAATGTGAATATTTTCTTATTTCTTTACTGAATATCTTTGAGTTGTGGACAAATCAAGACATTTGAGGACGTCGTCTTGGGCTTTGGGAAACACTGATTGACATTTTGCAAAATTTTCTGACATTTATAGACCAAACAACTAATCAGTTAATCTATAAAATAATCTTCAGTTGCAGCCCTATTTGTAACATCTTGCCTCCAAATGTTGGATCTAACGTGTCAACCTGCTGCAGTCTTCATTAAAAATGTAAACACACTCACACAGCTCTAAGATTTCCATTTTCCTGTTCAAATATCAAATATCATATGTTTCAATTACTGAATCAATATGCTATCGGGGATCGTGTTTCTTTAAATCTCGGCACTCATTGAGTTTCTTGGCGGAGGATTTTCCCTCTGATTGGCATTTTTGTGTGACAGACAAGATTACCACCTGTCTGTTTTGTTTGTGTATGAGTCTGTTGCTATTTATATGCTTGGAGACTTCACGTTTATATGTAACAGAGAGAGAGAGAGAGACAGAAAGTTTGCATGCATGTATAACTTTTCGTATTTGTAGATTTGTGTGCCTACAGCCTACATGTGTTGTTCCTCAGTGGTTGTTATCTTACCGGCTCTTTCGCACCAATCCTTCAAAAACAAAAGCGGAGTCTGAGACAGAAATGAAAGAGGAATGACAGACTACAAATACCAAACAGACTTTCCACTATCTTAAACAAACGGTTCTCCTCGGGGTGTTTGGATTGGGCCTGCATACCAAACTTACTGTAGAAAGAAATAGTTTGAAAGGACAAGCGGGTATTGGTGCAGAAGTAATGGAGAATTAATGAAAGTGCACTTTTCTAAGAGGCACTTACTTTTATTCCACCTGCGTCTCTTTGTTGAACTTTACAGCGTCCTTGTCGAGAATTCAAATAATTTCTCAGAGGCTAAAATGTTTTCCATTGCACAGACAGAAGAGCTTCATAAATATTCTGAGGACGAAATCCCATAAAGTGTTTTATGTAACAAGCATATATCTTCCTTTCTAAGTAGTGCAAACTGTTTAGGCATTTGCACACGTGTGACATAGGCAAGTAAACAACTTTGTTTAGGGTTTTATTAAGTTTAGGTTACCACAACCTTAATTTTAATATGGATTATCAGTTAATCTCTTACACCCTAAATGCTACTTTATTTCTGTGTCAGACACATACAATAATTGTTTGTATTAAGTTTTCCTTCGTGCAATCCTTTTATGTTTGGGAAAACATCTTTTCACTTTTCATGCATTTGTGTTTTATGACATTGATGAATTTTGCGGGAACTTCACTCCTTATTTAGTTGCCTGTAAAATCCCCCTTGTAGCTACTTTGTCAACACATTTGGCCCCGAGCAGAGCTCAGAGAAATGCATTCGCATTGAGCAATGCAACCACCATTTACTCTCCTCTGCAGCTTCCTTCCCTTTGCCCCAGGTGCTAACATCTAATAGCCAGCATGCAAATGTCAAAGTGCTGAAACAATGAAGTGGCCGTAGAGCTCCAAAACTCTGCTGCTCCCTCCTGTCAGCTCCCAGTTTTCTCTCCTCTCCTATCCTTTACGACATTACCATCAATCTGCTGTTTTTCCATATTCCTGCTGACACCTCCTCACCAACCCAAACACCCCTCCTCTCCTCCCCCCCAGCCCTGATCCCTCACTCGGGGCTATGTGGAGTTTCTGGGAGTGGCTGCTGGTGCCTGATGGGTGGAATATTAAAAAGGAGAGGGGCTGATGAGGTGTGTGTGTGTGTGTGTGTGTGTGTGTGTGTGTGTGGGGGGGGGGTTTAGAGGGTCTGTCCAGACTCTTGGAGCCTCTCTAGTCCAGGCCAAACAAAGTGACAGCAGGATTCTGCTAAAGAGGTCTCACCATTCACCACATTATCACAGCTCTGAGGAGGTCAGAGCTCCTGGCAGAGGTCAATGACTCATGCAAACACTCACATTGGTAAACTAGCTGCACACAGAGCTCAGAGAGCTGATTTTAGTGTCAAACGCACACACACTCTTAAGAAGCTTGTTCCTCCCTGAAATGGACTCAAAAGCATCCTTTGGTTTAGTAAACCAGAGCCTGTCATACTTAAAGCCCTATCTGCATGGACAATAGGCCTTAGTATAAATACTTGATACCAAATAGCGTCACAGCAATGACAGCCAAATGGTTGACAGTGATGAAAGAAGTATTTATATCATTACTTCAGTAAAAGTGGCAATATAATAATGTAAACATGCTGCTGCATCCAAAATCAGTTTATCATAAAAATGTACTTAATGTATTAAAAATAAAAGTACTCATCATAACGTTAACGTGTAATGCTCTAGAAATTAGTGTTTGAATATTGAAACCAGAAATGTTGTGTCACTTAAATTATGAAACATGAAATTTGATTTTTTTTTTTTAAATCTTGAAACAAGTTGGAATATTTCAGGCTGTGCTCATACACCGTTCGTAGTTATACTTACAAAATGTAAATGTGTACGTATGTAATCAACGTAATTGTGAACCAGGAAGTATAAAGAGTGCAAACGCCGTGTAGGGAGGTCGGGATGGATGGGTGGGAAACCAGAAGGCAACGTTGAATTATTTGTCATGTAACTTACATTCTTAAGTTACGCCACTTCCGGAGTCGTTTTAACCAAAAACCACGATATTTTCCTTAACCTAACTAAGGTGTGTTGTTGCCTGAACCTAAAAAGACCGAAGTTTATTTTGAAAAGACTGGAGCGGAAATTGACAAGTGCATCACGTGTTGCTGGACATTTGTGGGAAAATGCATGAATAATGAGGAATAACTTTTTATAAGATATCATACGAACCGTTTTTTGAGGATATGTTTAAGTTTATCATGTGTTTTGTATGAAGAATTATCTCATAAATAATAACCAGTAACTGCTGCTGTCAGATAAATATAGTACAACATGGGTCTACAAGTCAACAAGTACCTCTGGATTGTATTTAAGTGCAGTACTGAAGTAAATGTATTTATAGGAGTTACTGGTGCGGACAGTTGTGGTTGTTGTAGAATATAAATAGAAGCATAATAATTTTCTGATCTGCTCCATCTGTGTGTGCTTCTTTCAGAGCTATAATCAAATCCACTTCCTGCCAACACAAAAAGTTATATGTTCAGATACACCATAGATTCAGTTTATAACTTACTTCTGTATATCTCATCTCATCTTCAACCTCTTATCCGGGGTCGGGTCGTGGGAGCAACAGCTCCAGCAGGGGACCCCAAACTTCCCTTTCCCGGGCCACATTAACCAGCTCTAATGGGGGATCCCGAGGCGTTCCCAGGCCAGTGTGGAGATATAATCTCTCCACCTAGTCCTGGGTCTTCTCCGTGGCCTCCTCCCAGCTGGTCGTGCCTGGAACACCTCCCTAGGGAGGCGCCCAGGGGGCATCCTTACTAGATGCCCAAACCACCTCAACTGGCTCCTTTCAATGCAAAGGAGCAGCGGCTCTACTCCGAGTCCCTCACGGATGACTGAGCTTCTCACCCTATCTGTAAGGGAGACGCCACCCTCCTGAGGAAACCCATTTCGGCCGCTTGTACCCGCGATCTCGTTCTTTCGGTCATGACCTACTTCTTACGGTACTTCTGTATATGCCAAACGCTATTTCACAATAAAAGTCTCTCAGTGCTGCCAATGTTTACCACAGCACTAATTAAATATAAAATATATATCTGGCTCCAGAACAAGAAAACAAAACCAGAATTGTGAAGGCGGCCTAACTGCATGTAAAACTGTCATGTAAAATGACATACAAAATGCAATTACAAGTTCAATATATTGATGAATTTTTGAAATGTTAGCATTACTAGTAGAAGAGTAGAAAATATTAGATTGAGCATGTGTGATTGATATTAAAAAGAAGCACTCATTTTGTGTTGTTTCAAAGGTGTTCAGGCTGGTGTTCATCATCTTTTCCGAACAATATTCAGTATTGTTTCATCTTGGATCCTCAGTACGGAAATTGAATTTAGATTTGTTTTTTTAGACACTTGCAATACTTTAAACTACATCACACATTACATAGATTTATTTACTCCTCTTAATTAAACTGAATATTTTACAGAACATAGGGAAGAAAATTAGTTTCGGAAGAAGTGGCGTTATTGGAAATGGGGAAGCATTGCAGTTATGGTAAACATGTGGGGGCTTTACGGTAACAGGTGCACCACTCAGTGGTTTCCCAATGTGAGGAGCAGATAGAGAGCAACACGCCCCGGGGCTCCTCGTATCTCTGTTAACCTTCAGCACACATTCCTCCATGACAAACCAGGCATTAGAGCAGATGGAGAAAGAGATGAGAGATATGTGGGCTGTGGAGGAGTTGATCAGAAAGAATCAGCCGCATCGAGTTTCTTTATCTTCTTCACCTCGTGGGAGAAACATTTGCATGATCTTCATGTTTAGGGTTTAAGTCGTGATGGAAATGTGCTCAAGCAGTCAGAGCAGGGTAAGATTTAGTGGTCAAACAGTCGAAGGGTAGAAAGGAGGAGCAGGAAAAGTGGGCCAGGTGAAAGGAAGAGTCAATGGGAGACAGGAAAAAGAGAAAGAGTGGGAGGAGAGAGGTGGTGAGAGAGCTCCTTCTCAGCAGCAGTGGTGCGTAGAGCCGGCGCTGACCTCTGTTTGTATGCAACCATGCATGTCTGCGTGCCCACATGCACTCGCACACAAACAGTCACACAACACACCAAAGCACCATGGACACTCGAGTCTTGGTTTCTTACTCCGACGGGGCGAGTTTCAAGGCATTGAAAGGAAGTCGTTTGAACATCTTGTGACATCCATCATCCGTCTTCCGTTTCCACGTCGTTCCCACCCTGTCGGATTGGGCCACAGATCTCTACGGGGCTGTTGGCACCTTTACACAATTAGACATGAAAGTTTAACACTGAAGAGGAGACTTTTAAGATAAGTTTGACAGATCTTTACTCAGGCTAGGGTTAGGGTTTGTACATTTTCTCCCCTTAAAAGGTGACTTTACATGTGCATTAGCAAATTAGGAAAACCTGCAGACACCCAACAGGAACTTCCCTAGCTTACCCTTCTAATTTCCCTGCAGAGATAGTGTTAGATATATATAAAAAAACATCATATATCATATTTAAGTCATGTCCTCTTATTTTCAGCATGGGTTTGTGTTCTGCAAACTTATTTTACAGGTTCATAAATTCCTGATAATTTTCTTGGAAGTTTCCTGGAAAGAACTACGTGATTTAGCAGCAATTATTGAAAAAAAATAGCACCTTCATTGAAAGACCTGCTCCATCTAAGCCCACGCAAATATGCATTTATTGTTCATTTATTATTGAAGACTTCTTCATATATGTAGAATGTTTTTTAGATTGTTTTGCATGCTCAGTTGACCTGCTGTGCTCTAATTAAAATATGTTAAACTAACAATACATTCACATTAATTAATTTGAAGTTGACCGATCAAACAGGATCTCCACTTTTCCTTGTACCAAATTACAGGAAAGTTTTTTGAAATTCTTAGTTAATTATCTGATGATTACCCTTTACAGTAATTTTGCACGTTTCAAATCCCAACTAGATCATAAAATGTCTCATTCATTCATGATTAAATTAATATTTCTTAAAATCTCTTAAAGTAAACATAACTTTAGAAATCGCTGTTAACAGTAAAGTATTTAGCAGTTGCTGCTTGTACTTTGCAGATTTTAGAGCAGTTTATTTGTCTATAAGAATATATTAAGAGAGGACATCTGTGTGGTTGGTTGTGTGCATCGGGGTCCTGGGTATTTCCTGCAGGGAGACAAACAGAGAGAATGAAGTGAGAATAAACATTTCGATGTGTTAATGTCACGGCACTATTGAGGGACAGATATAGAGAAAATATTACCAAGACAGGGTGAGAAAGAAACCGTAGAAATCGTTCACACCCTCAACGAGCTGATGAAATAGACGTTGAGATCCATGTTACATTCATGCAACAATTATATTTGCAAAGTGCAGTAGACAGAGATGGAGCTTGAGTTACTTTAATTACTTTAATAGCGTAGATGCTTCTCCCAGGACGTATACAGTACCGTGGAGTAATGAAGGTGTGCCGAGCCTACACGGAAAGTCTTGCTTCTTTCTCTGAACTCTTCTGATTCGATGCCAACTCGCCCTCTGGGGCTTTTGTGTCTGTGTGTGTGTGTGTGTTATATATTTATGAGGGCGTGTGTGAGTGTGTGGGCAAGCTGCACAGCACGCACCCTGGTGTGTTACCACGCCAGATACCCTCAGGTGCCAGCCGCGAGAGGTGTTCACACACACACACACACACACACACACACACACACACACACACACTCACACACTGAATGAATAGATAATCAGCCACATGCCAATTATACATGCACATTACTTTCTCTCTGTGTGTTTGTGTGTGTGTGTGTGTGTGTGTGTGTGTGTGTGTAAGTGTGCATCAGTGTGTGGGTGGAAGATAATATCCTTGACTGATATGAAGACCTTACGAGCTTCTTGCTACAGTAGGAGGTGTGTGTGTGTGTGTGTGTGTGTGTGTCTGTGCGTACGTGTGTTTTATTGTGATCAGTCATTATGAAAGTGAACATTTAATCATTTCCGAGGCTTGTTTTCTGAATGAAACGTTGCATTTTTAAATACATATTGTACTTGCAACTCCACTACTATTTGTTACTTTACAGATCAAATGTTTTCACACCAAACGTATCATTTTATAAAATTATTTTTATAGATCAAAATGCCCAACAACATATTAAGTAGTCGCTCCAGCGGGACCAATTGCAACATTAAATTGCTACTTATTGTACATTTAAATGCATCAATAACAATAATAAACCCGATAATATAGTATATGATATTATAAACCTCTGATAATACCTCTGTACTTTTACTTAAAGTGGCAGTAGGCAACAATTTTTTGGCATAATTTGGCAAAAATTCCATAATAACCTTTAAGCATATTGTAATTCAAGTGTTCTGAGAGAAAACTAGACTTCTGCTCCTCCTCATGGCTCTGTTTTCAGGCTTTAGAAAAATCTAGCCCGTGACGGCAGATTTTGATCAATCACAGGTCATTTCAGAGAGAGAGCGTTCCTATTGGCTGGGCTCCGGTCATGTGACCAGAACTTGGCTTCCTTCAACAGATTTTACAATGGTGGCTGCCTCACAAACTTTCTCATTTTACAGCTAAACAGTAACTCCAAGATGATTCTGAAAACATTTGAGGTGAGAAATAGTCATTACAGTAACAGAATATTGATTCATATTTGATCAGCGCTGCCTAGTTTGACCGTTTGGTCGGAGTTCGCGAGTGATTGACAGCCGACTCTCATAGACGGCAGCTGGACAGCGGACCTTGTTTTCCTCCGGTAAGTGAAATCCTTCAGATGCCGTTAGGAGCACCGGAGGACGCAGTAGGACACAGAGGAACAGGATTTTTTCAGGTTACCTGTTTCATAGTTTTTCAATGCAGGACTTTTACTTGTAATGGAGGATTTTTAAATTGTGAAATTGTGAGTATTTATTTCAGCACTAGTAAATTAACACACTGGTTTTAATTAGATTGGGTATTGATTTACATTAAAAAAAATAAATGTAAAAATATTATTTTTATTTATTTAAATATTTAATTGATAATATATTTGTTGTTTTTTAAATACTGAAATTAGAGAGTAAATCCTATGTGTTCGTACTGTATTTTGTTGTGTTATTGTGCAAATTTATTGATTAAAATGCAAAACTTAACAATGAAGTTAAAGATTTGATATTTCTGCATGATTCTAAATTAAGAAATATCTCAATGTTAATTAACAGTTTCTGTTTGAATCCTAAATGCACATACTTCTTTTAATTCTTGCAACTTTTCCACTTTAATTTGGTTGAAAAACATTTATTTGTGAAATAATCTTCCCTTAAGGCCACCTCTCTAAATCATCCGTTTTTGCATCTTTGATCCTCAGAAATGAAAGAAACCAAAACCTTTGTATGACATTGAAATAAAGGGGGAAAATGATACTGAAAAAAGTATTAACATGTTAAAGCTGAGTTCCAGAGTCATTACCGAACCTTTCACACCTCTGGGAGAACCTTTCACACCTCTGGGATCCTCAATCTCACTCTTTTATCCGGCTCCATAATGAGATTCACAACACTCCTGCCTCGGATTGTCTTGCAAAGTGCTCTCTTGGTTGCACACACATGCAGGTTTCTCTCCAGCATGGGAAGAGTTAATGATCCCTACACCTGTCCTATCAGACACCTGTTTCACTCTCTCAGCCAATCAGAGCAGAGAGGGGAAACTCTCTGCAGGCATGAAATAATCCGGGCCCCGTTCAGAGGGAATCACAACACTTGACTCATCTGAGTGTCTCTGCTCTTCTCTGCCAGACTTAGAGACTCACTGACTCAGAGAGAGAGAAGCTCCAACAGACAGCGAAGAGTTGAAATTAAAGGAACCTATTCCGCGTGACTTGGACTGGAGACATGACCAAAGAGACTGAGTAAGTTCTGTTTTCGTATTATTGCTTAAAACGTGAGGATTTTCATTTTCCAAAGTGTGTTTTTTGCCCACAAGATAAAAACATGTTGACGCAGACTTTGTGTAATACAGTAAATACCTCATGGGGGGAGTTTCTGTCTGGGTGAGAGGAAACCCCCCTTCTTCCTATTTGCAATGAGACCCCCATGTGAAAGATCCCTGTTTTAAGAAAGGGGTGTTTTGCAGGGGAAATTGATATGGAAACACACACACACACACACATTGGGTCTGTGGTTGTAGCGGGTCTGTTGTCACTAACCTAGGGGGCCACGGAGCACAAAAGGAGACGGGAAATAAGAATCTCCTCTTGAGGTGTTGGACACAGACGGAGGGCAATGACAGCATGTAATGCATTGAATTACATAATGGCGAAACCTTATACACAAGCCCCCCCGCACACACCCTCCTCTGTGTCTGTGTAAAAACATCTGCACTCGGCTGGCTTTTAGGGGGGAAATGGAGAGTAACTAATGGAGGCTGCTGGGTGTGAGAAGCAGAGACAGGTGCATCTTATAGAGCAGGTGTATGAGGTTAGAGTTAGTGCTTGTAATGTAGCTGAAATATCAAGGAAACATATATAAACTAAAGCTGTTAAAATGTGCAGTATTCCATCTCAAATACAGTATTTCTAGTTTTCCAGGTATGGCGTTAAGAGGCCCCTCTTTCATTAATGCTTGTGAGAAACCGCTGGATTTCTCCTTTAAGCTGCTGCGGTTCTGTTGTGGTCGGGAACACTTGTGGTCTTTCCCTCCTGTCAGCACATTTAATTAGCAGTTTATCCCCGAGTAAACTGCAGCTATTTGTTCATTAGCTACTTCAGACTAACTCCAAAGGGGGATTATCCTGGTAGTCACTGTGAGTCTTTCCAAACAAATCAAATCCTCCGAATTTACAAGTGATACGGGAAGCCAGAGCTCACCCCTTGCCTTGTGGGTGTCTATTTACTTAGTAAGAAAATCTTGTCATCTCTTTTGAGGTCTATGCAAATAAGAGAGTTTAAACAGGATTCAAGAATGTAGTTTTTTTGTCCTTTCACAACACCAGAAACCACAAAACACTACGTGTTTGTGTGTGTGTTGGGGGGAAGTGGTGGTGGTGGTGGTGGTGGGTGTTAGTGGGTGGCCCTTAGCTTTTTAAACCATTTTGACACCACTGCTTTTGAGGGATGTTACTCAGCTCTGCGGTTTTGCAATCGAAACCATCCACGCTCCGGGGCAAGTATGTGCAGGTGCCCCGAAGCTCCTCTACTGCTGTAAAACTCTCACAGCTCTCACAGCTCACTCTGTCAAACCCTGTGTGTCACACAAGCATTTAAATGACTTAAATACATTTATTCTCTCTACATTTTTACCCTTTTTTTTTTTCGGTGTACAGTATATTTTGTCTTATCAATCACTCTCCACTCCGCAGGACTCTGGGACTGGTCTTTCAGAGCGAGAACTTCAACTATAACCGTTACAATAACTACGTCATGGACTCCTGGTCCTACCTGGAGAGCCCTGTCCCCGAGCAGAACCACTCCAAACCCAGACTCCACCCGGGAGACGACCTGGCAGCCCTAACCATGCTTTATGAACAGTGCAAGGTAGATAATGACGAATGAAAAACTCAACTCAATGTTAACCCCAAGTTTTATTCTAACTTTCTCACTCTGACCACTTTTTTAATATTTTAAATTTTGTTTTAAAACTTTCCAGAGCCAGAAAGATCAGAAGATTAACTGCAACCGCGGTGGCAACATCTGCAAAACAGAGAGGTAAGACACAAGTTCACCAAATAGTTGCTACTGTAAAGTCATTTATGTATGTTTATATAACCCTGTTGTATCAGTCTTCATCATATGTTACACAGATTTTTTACCAAGGAGAGTGCAGATGAAATAAATTGCAAAATCACCGAAAAATGTAGATTAAAAAAAGATCTAAATGTTCTTTAAAGATTAGTTGTGACTGAATAAAACGCATTAGAGAGAGAGATAGTGTTAAAGCAGAAAGAGAAAGGCAGGGCTTTGGGAGGCCATAAACAGGTGAGTGGGTAATCCCCAAGTCAAACACAGTCAGGGGGATTATTGTCTACCTCTCCATCCATCCATCCTCTCTCTATCATCATCTCTGCCTTGCTTAAAGAGTTTCACAACTCCCTCTGTCCTCACTTCAGCTCCACGTCTAGTTAGGTGGCTGAGAAAACGGCCATTGTTGGGGCGCAGTGTTGTCCCCTCAAACATTTTGAACAGAGAAACTCAAACACAGAGAAGAATAAAAAGATGGATTAAGAGACAAATAGTTCCCACCCAGACTCAAACCGTGTCTCTCTGCCAGTTTAACCTTGCAGTAGCTGTGTGTGTGCACAGGCTTCTGTCATGTTTAACACACACTATAAGGTTGTTTGCTTCCTTGCTCTCTGGTGGAGTATACAGAAGTGTCTTTCCTGTTGTAATTAACCTCCTACTTCCTCTTTCCCCCCCCCCACCCCGCTATAGGACTCTAACCAACTCTAATGAGTTTACTTCATTGGAGGCGTCCGCCAACGTCATGAAGATCCTCTCCGAGAGCGGTCCCTTGAGCCACCCCCATGAGGTTTTGGGATCCAAGCAGAGCTCCTCCCTGCCCATCTCTATCCCCACCACCTCAGACACCTACGCTACGCTGACCAGCGTGGTGGCTGACACCTACGACAAGCAGGAGCTCAACATCATCTTTGATTCCCTGTTGACCGGTGCTTTCCCCGACCCCAGCGCTGAGGTACGTTTAGCGTCATTACTTGAAAGCCATGCTTCTTGTGTCGTCCCTCTTTCCTTTTATTAACAAATGTCCTTTTGTGAATTCCAGACTCTTCCCTACAGCGATCCCTTCCCCGAAGACCAGTCCAGCCCGGTCTACTCTGGCTCCTACCCCGGCTCCCCGCCGGAGAGATTCAGGAGTGAGTTCCAGTTTTCCCTGGGAGCTCCCCTGGCTACTTCTTACAAGTCCAGCGAGCTGCCCATGGTCTACCTGAACAAGGGCCAGTTCTACCCCATCACCCTGCAGGGAGTGGACAGCAGCGCCTGCCTCACCGCCACTAAAGTCAAAGTGAGTCATGGTGACACATCGAAAAACGTCAACCATTTTTAAAAAAATGTTAGAAGAATGTTAGAGTTGTTTTTCTGTGTGTAAGTTACGTAAAAAAATTGGCGACTCTTGTTCCTAGCGGCATCTTTCCCTTCGGGCCTTTTTTTCACGGGCCCATTAATGCTTAAATTCTTTGCGTGACACCAAGCCAACCCTTCCCAAATATCTGTCCCTCCCCTGTACTCAGCTCCTCTGTGACTAATTCCATGCTGACACCCTGCACACCGAGGTGGCACCATTAAAATGAAAGTGTCCTGCCCTGTATAATTTATTCCTACCGTGGTGTAATGAGGCCCTGGTAGAGTGGAAGAAAAGAGGAGTGGACAAGGTGGGGGGGGGGGGGGGTGTGGTGTGGTTTTAAAAACATAGGCGACAAACGTTTTCTTTGTCAAGCGAATCCGAGGATAAGCATACACACAAACACACACCCGCTCACTGCAAATAACTGGTGACAATGTGGGGAGAAAAGGGGGATTTGGAGTGATAAATGAAATGTGAAAGGAGATTCTTGGAAAATGTAGGCAGGTGATTCAGTTTGTAATTATCTGCTCTTCTGTCACCTCTCCACCTCAGACGGTCGTGATGGCTGTGTTTGAGAATGACAAGAGCCCAGAAATGCAGCTCCGCTTTTGGAATCACTGGCACGCACGTCAGCCAACCGCCAAGCAGAGGGTCATTGACATCGGTATGTTCTTCAAAAATACGCATGCAAAGTCACTGTTCACCTGAGCACAGACACGTGCAACAAAGGACGGGAAAGTGAAAGATTTCCTCACTTAATTGAAATGTGTTACATAAGAGAATCAACCCATCATTCCTATCTGATTAGACACGAAAAGAAGATTAAAAGTGTTTTTCTTTTTTATAGCGGACTACAAAGAAGTGTTCAGCGGCATCAGCAACATCGAAGAGGTGGCCTTCAATGCTCTCTCCTTTGTGTGGAACCCCAATGAAGAGGCCAAGGTAAGCACACATACGCATGCAGATGTTTTTTTTATATAAGCTGTCTCTGCAAGGCCAGTTCTCTGAAGGAACAGAACAGGTGGAGGATTTAAAAGAAAGGTAGAGGAAAGGTAGAAAAGGGAGGTGGAGAGGAGAAGGAGTGGCTGAGGAGGGAGGGGAGGAATCCCAGAAATGTGTTTGGCCCCGAGGCTCCTGTCACGGCAGCGGGGCGAGAGTCACGACGACTTATTCGTGCTTCTCTGTGGCCCAAAGGCGCCGGGGTGGGGCCACCAAACCTGCTGCAGGTGGAGAGAAGCAGGAAGAAGGGAAGTTATCTGGTAGAAAATGTGAGGATAGAGAGGTCTAAAAACAATAGGAAGATAGAGTAAAGCATGTTAAAGGTTTCTGTTTCAAGACAGGAAAAGAGAGAAAGAGCAGATTTGTTTTCATTGATATACGTCATTATGTCTCTACTGGAACACACGTACAATAAAGGAATGACATAGAGAAACAATGTCACTGGCCAATGCCAACATGATGTCCTCACAATACCTATTCCCACAGGTGTACATTGGCATCAACTCCCTGAGCACAGACTTCTCGGCTCAGAAGGGAGTGAAAGGCCTGCCTCTAAACCTGCAGATCGACACGTACGACTTCAGCTCGGGAACCAACCAGCTCCTGAACAGGTCCGCTTGCCAGGTCAAGATTTTCTGCGATAAGGTACGTCGCTTCTTGTGTTCGCCTTTTCTTACGCACAAAAAAAGCCATCTGGCATTTGTGATGTCATCATTGTAACCATGTGATTGTGTGCCCTCAGGGTGCAGAGAGGAAGATGCGCGACGAGGAGAGGAAGAGGACCAAAAGGAGGGTAAAGCCCGACGGTGAGTTTTTGCAAACACTTAAAGATAATAACATCCTCCAGTATACACACAGAGTGTATTCTGACTTCCTGCTTTCGTTTCCAGCCAAGTCTTTAGTGAGCAGCTCCATGGGCACCGACTGCACCTTCTTCCAAACCCTGGACGACCATGTCACCCAGCCGGTTCTCTTCATCCCAGAAGCACACCTCTGCAGCTTACAGCGCATGGTAGGTCCTCCTTTAACCTCTCCTCTCCTCTTCCTCTCCTCCTGTATCGAGTGAATCATGTTCCCGACCCCTGTATCCCTGCAGGCAGTAGCACAGGCAGGGATAAAACTGTGGGAAAGTATGTAGTGGGGGGAAAAGTGGTCTGGGAAGGGGAGGGGATGTTGTCAGCGAAAGTGAGGCTGACTCGAGATCCGATGAGCTAATTGGAGTCGAAACCAGACACAAGTACAAGCCGCTACAGCTGCTGACACTGACATTATTAAGCTATGGGGGCTCACACACGAAAACACACCTGGCGCAACAGACACCTGACATACAGTATGCGCCGCCCTCATAGTTTTTTCACACTTGCAAAAACAGTGAGGCGAGGGTTCTGTTCAGACAGGCCACTTTTCCCACACTGTGGAGTCTTTAGGGACGATGTGTTAGAGATTGAAACTGAAGGAAAAAAATAAACCAGCGATTCCAAAATAACCTAATGATGATGTAATGCCCCCACAGGCTGCTACGAAGGGCTCAGGCTGTAAACATATTTGATTGTCCAGTACGATAAAGCGCAGGATGGTCCTATCTGTGTCTCTCCATCAGTGCCCACGCTTATGTGGTTTAGAGGTTATGGGAAACGCAGTCTTACGGTAATGATAACATTCCTTTTTGAAGGTTTTACGCACAGACAATGGTGGTAAAGGTGACTTTAAGCAATGCTTTTATCAGTGGAGTGGTGCCTAATCAGATCTCTGGTCTCCTCTCTGCTTCTCTTTGTCTCTCTAGGCTACTCCCATGGATGATGTCGAAAGGTGAGCATAGTAAACATGAGGCGACATTACACACACGTCAATCACAAACTGTTATTTCTGAATGAATCAACACATAGTGGCTGTTTTAGTCTAACGTTAACATGTGTTGTGTTTTCCTAGGAGTGCTATGAAGAGATTGTATCCAGACAGAGACCACAACAGCTCTCCACCCAGCAAGCAAGCCCGCAGAGTAGACCCACAAAGAGGTACAGCTAAGAGTCTTTTAATAATAATATTGTAATATAATAATTAGTTCTGTCAAACGAGAAACGCGATTCATCGCAAATTAATCACACATTTTTTATCTTCTCAAAATGTACCTTAAAGAGAGATCTATCAAGTATTTAATACTCTTATCAACATGGGAGTGGGCAAATATGCTGCTTTATGCAAATATATGTGTATATGTATTATTGGAAATCATTATCAACACAAAACAATGACAAATATTGTCCAGAAACCCTCACAGGTTCTGCATTTAGCATTAAAAAAATATGCGCGAATCATAACATGGCAAACTGCAGCTCAACAGGCAACAACAGCTGTCAGTGTGTCAGTGTGCTGACTTGACTATGACTTGCCCCAAACTACATGTGATTATCATAAAGTGGGCATGTCTGTAAAGGGGAGACTCGTGGGTACCCATAGAACCCATTTTCATTCACATATCTGGAGGTCAGAGGTCAAGGGACCCCTTTGAAAATGGCCATGGCAATTTTTCCTGGCCAAAATTTAGCGTAAGTTCGGAGCGTTATTTAAGCTTGTTTGTGACAAGCTAGTATGACATGGTTGGTACTAATGGATTCATTAGGTTTTCTAGCTTTATATGATACCAGTATCTTCACTCTAGCTTTAAAACTGAGCCCACAACCTAAAAATCGCAAGTTGCATTAACCCATTATTATTGCGTTCACTTTGACAGCCCTAATAAGATTGATGAGCTTTCCTCGTCTTTTATACGAAATGTTTTATTCCTTTTCTCGCTTTCCACTAGTTCTGCTGTACGTGAGGACATGCGCCGAAGAGGTGTTTGATGCCCTCATGCTCAGCGCGCCAACACTGTCGGGCCTACGAGAAGCTGTAAGTAACAAACTTCAAACGCATTCCTGTATTATCTGACCTGATTTGGTGAGGTGGAGATAAACAGCACGTCTCCACTTCGCCCTCCAACAAACACACATCACGCTCGCATACTTTACCGAACGTTATCTCTCAAGTTATCTATCGTCTTTCTTTCAGCGGGAGATCATGCTAACTGTCGTCTCGTAATCTTTTCCGTCCTCAGGTTTCAGAAAAGTACGGCATGCAAAAAGACGCCATTGGGAAAATCTACAAAAAATGCAAGAGAGGGTGAGTATCTTATTGTTTCTTTGGTATGTTGGACTAAAGTAGTTCATTTGACGCAGACAATGAGCATTAAATTCAGGGCTTAGTTTGTGATTTTAATCTCATCCTCCTTTAAGGAAGATCATGTCGACAGACTGGGTAGGTAGGTTAGTTGACTCGGCCTCCTGGAATGTGTTAATTGCAGCTCCTTCGAAAGAAAGACAGATGACTGAGGGAGGATGAAAAGGTTTCAAAAGTCCTGCAGATGAGTCACGGGCAATTGTTGTACTTTTTGTCTTTTATGTTTTCATAACCTCATCGGAGCATCAGGAAGTATTTCGGTGTTGAAAGAGATATTTGGCTCGATTAAGCTAAAGGGTTCCAGTTACTAGCAGAAGGTTGTCCATCAAGTTGTGAGCTGTTTTTAAACTGTCACGTGTCGCAGCAGCTAAACATCGAGAGGGTTTAGATGAGTTTGTGAGAGCTGCACTTAAGAATTACTTCATTGTGGTTACTTTCCTCAAAAGTTACTTGGAAAAAAGGTGGCACTGCAGTGGTAATGAAAAGGTCACCTCCTCCTCCCTCGATGACTCATAAAGATCATCATCTCAGCTAGCACACATCTTATTAGCAGAATTATGCGTCGACTGTATCTCACAGTCAGCTGCTGTCAAACTGATAATAGCCTCCTTTAAAATAACAGAGGAGATCAGAGGGCATTTGTTGAGATGTAAATAAGACCTCCTGACAGAGACTGAAACACCTTTGGGTGTTTTTCCTGCTGCTTCCTGCTCGCTGCTGGCAGCCATCACTTCAGGGGGAGCAGCTAAGCTAACTGGTTGGGTTACATTCTCCCCGCAGTTCCCTCCCTCCTCCTTTCGCTCTTGTCTTCAATCAGCCCCGTCCCTGCAGGCAGAATGCATGAGCCTCTGGTTAGTTCAGTCATTAAAATCTTAAAGACTTAGAGTTAGCATAGGGGAGGAGGAAGAGAGTGACATGATTTACTGCCCCTACTGATGCAGGAGATATAACGCCACTGTTTTTCATCCGAGTGGCTTCCTACAAACAAATAACATGTCACCCAAACAAGCTGGCACCCGGTTGCTTATGTCACACTTGAGTTGAAAAGCAGGGTGTGACACATTTTAAAGCCAATTTTGAAAAGCCTTGTTTTGAAGATGTTTTTGTTATGTTTTTCATAGTGCTGTCAAAAGTTAACGCCATAATAAGGCGTTAACGCAAATTCGTTTTAACGCCACTGATTTCTTTAACGTATTAACATAACTTTTAGGTTGTAGCGGACTCAGTTTTAAAGCTAGAGTGAAGATACTGATGTCATATGAAATTATAAAAACCTAAAGAATCCATTAGTATCAACCATGTCATACTAGCTTTTCGTGAAGGAGGTTAAATAACGCTCCAAACTTATGCTAAATTTTGGCGAGGAAAAACTGGCTTGGCCATTTTCAAAGGGGTCCCTTGACCTCTGATCTCCAGATATGTGACTGAAAATGGGTTCTATGGGTACCCACGAGTCTCCCCTTTACAGACATGCCCACTTTATGATAATCACATGCAGTTTTGGGGCAAGTCATAGTCAAGTCAGCACACTGACACACTGACAGCTGTTGTTGCCTGTTGGGCTGCAGTTTGCCATGTTATGATTCGCGCATATTATTTTATGCTAAATGCAGTACCTGTGAGGGTTTCTGGACAATATCTGTCATTGTTTTGTGTTGTTAATTGATTTCCAATAATAAATATACACATATATTTGCATAAAGCAGCATATTTGCCCACTCCCATGTTGATAAGAGTATTAAATACTTGACAAATCTCCCTTTAAGGTACATTTTGAAGAGATAAAAAAATGTGCAATTAAACATTTTAATCGATTGACATCCCTAGTTTTTCACTGATAGAAATTCCTAATGATCACTGAGGTAACCTTTTGTTTTCGCTTGTTTTTTTCTTAAGGATTTTCGTCAACATGGATGACAACATCATCCAACACTACACCAACCAGTCGGCGTTCCTCATTGAGATGTCCGAGGGCATCGGCGGTCAGTTCCAGGTCACCCTCATCGAAGTATGAGAGCCACTGAAGGATGTAACGACTCACAGCTGCCAGCTGAAACAATCTCTAATAGCACTGCTCAGGCAAAGACAATGTAAGCTGTGGAAAACCAATTAAGGGAACTGGGCCGAAGAGACCTCTCCAGTTTTTCCAATTTCAGTTGAAAAGCGTTTCTCTATGTTGTAAATACCACTCGCCCCATGAGTTCTTGTTATATGAATTGTAACGTAAGAGCAATTATGATGAACATCCTGTAAATATATAATGTAAATAGATTTTAATATGACAGTGTTTTACGAACTAGCCATGTGCATGTCGCAATCAATTTTCCACAAATTGCTATGTATTTCAATTTATTTTTTTTACAGAGCCCTGTGCATGATGTGTGTACAGAGTATTTTCAGCATTTTCAGAGGTTGCTATTCTTGCTGCTTTTAATGTATCCATCATTTCTTCTACAAAAGCCAATGGTGCGTCTCCTCACCCACACCCTACTAATGGTGTTTTATTTTCACTGCCACAAGTATCTTTCTGAAGGTTCCTGTTAGTTTCACAACCAAAATGGCCCCGACGCTGGGTTTAATTCAGAACCTAATGTCAGACATTTCCACCAGTAAAAACCACACAATAGTTAGTACTGGCCATCATTTAGTCCAAAGCTGTGGACATTTCCTGCCTGTTTTGGTGTAACCACACAGTTTTCCTGGAAACACTTCAAACCCCCCCGAGGCCTGCCAGAGGACTTTCATAGTATGCGTGTGTATGTGTGTGTGTTTTCCCTTATACGTTACGCGTCATTTCAAAACGAGCATATATCCCTGTAATATTTCATTATTATATCACGGCAATTCTGGTTGTATTAGTAACATCTTGCCTCTTTTGTAAGAAAATAAAGAAAATGCATAATAGGTTTTGTGGCTGTCTCTTATATTACGCATTGAAAAGCTAGCAAGGATCAATTATCACCGGAACAAACCTTTTGTCTGTTTCCGGTGATAATTGATGTTTTTCCAAAGTGTGATTATCTTCTCTTTCACATTTTTTGATGTGAAGTGCATATTGGAAATATGGAAACGGCTGATTGCTCTATCGGCTCTCTATACAGAGCAAACATAAGCATGAATCCCATCTGTATGAGAGAGGTTTGGTTTTATGTTTTTTGTATGTTTGGGTCAGTGTGTATACGTGTTCAAGGAGGGAGGTCGTATCTTTTATTTTTCTAGCAGCTCCAAAATAGGCAGCACACACGCGTTGAAGTGTTGGCATATTAAGAAAAGCTTTCCCTATTTGGTGACACTGACGGGGGGAAAGCAGGGAGGCACTCCTGTCCTAGATATAACACAGACATCCTTCAGCAAGTCAAAGAGAGAGGCACACACACACACACACACACACAGAGAAAGTGAGACCGAGAGGCAGACGGCCAGGGAGGCAGAGAGGCAAGCAGACAAAAACAGGGACAGACACAAGGACAAACAGAGGCAGAGAGACGGGTGGGGAGACTGCTGAAGCGAGGATAGAAACGAGAAGGAAAAAAAGAGAGAGCAGGAATAACGAAGAGGTGGTTGCACCATCTGCTGCCTGAGAGAGAAACATGTTAGCCATTCAGATGAGAGCAGGGAGGCAGCCAGCGATCTGCAGTGAGATACCAACAACTACCCCTCCTGAATGGTAAGTGACTGAGACTACATGTGTGTGTGTGTGTGTGTGTGTGGGTGTGTTTGCATTCACTAGAAATGTGGCTGCATGAGAGAAAGTGGGCTATTAATAACCCTATCATCATTTTCAATTCATGACAATCCTCTTTAATGTCTCTGCAGATGTCTCCGTACCGTCCCCCTCCTTGCCATCTCTGCATCGAAACATATCAAAACATTTAAATGATCATTTAAAAAATTCTGCTTAGCGATAACAAGTGGTAACGGAGAAGTGGTTCATCATGTCCTCACAGCTGGGTCATTTCTCCGATCCTCGTGTGTGTGTGTGTCATCTTCTCTATTTCCCGTCATGTCAATAAAGTCGAAACCTTCCGGTAGCACAACAGGAAATAATGGCATGTTTCTAATTATAATGTTGGCATATACTGATGACACTTGAGGACAGGTATGTGTTTATGAAAACACACTCACTTTGATTTATGCATTCTCAAGGCTCATTTCTAATCTAATTAATCTTTTGTATATTCTTGTATATACTATTCTGGTATATCCTGGCGTAATTCAGTAAATCGTATCTATTGTTAGACTGATACCCGCTCGATTGTCTTTGGTCTTTCCAAAATTAGATTTCCCATTACCTTCAGAGGTGATCGGTCAGTCTAAATGTCATCAACTCTCCGGTGACGTTTCCGAGGTGAAATATTTTACCATTAATTAGATCAAATTTACAAATGTGATTCATGCAGGCTGAACATCCTCCTCCGTAGCGCACCAAAACAAACACGAGCTGGTATTTGGCTTACAAATGAACATTTTCCACCATCATTCATACACTGAACCTGCTTCAGTTAACAACAGTTAGAGTATTTATTATTTAAAACACACCCAAATCAATCAGATTGTTCCATTTTATTCAGTTGTAAATGCCTAAATAGAGAACAGTATGTTTTTACAACTCCTTTGTTGTGTTCTTTTTTTAAATATATAAAGCACACGATCCTTCTGTGTAAAATATATCAGTCATTACAACTCTATTAGATAGATAGATAGATTATTTTTTATTTATTGCTGGTGCGACATTTTAAGATTACATACTGTATATCAAAATAAAAAAATCACAGGAAATTCAGAAACAGTTTATTATTGGTTTCATATGGGATCATCATGTATTTATATTTGTTTATACTTTATTTTTTTTAAAGAAGCATGGAAATACAACTAAACATAGTAGCAGACATGGTAGGTTACCTATGCATTCATACAAACGTTATAGTGATGTTAATAATTGCCATTTCATACAGTAATGGATCAGGCAATATTGCCCACATCATATTTTTTTTATATTTAAAAAGAAAGTTGGGTAAAAAAAGAAAATTTTGTGACTGTAGTGTCTGTAATGCCTGCTGTGGAAAATTAAGCAAGGTTGTTTTTCCCCCATTATGGATGTCATCAGATTATCACTGTTGTGTGTGTTTGTTTGACAGAGATATATGCTGATAGCAGCTGCTTGTGTTTGTTTGTCTGCATGAGTCACACGCATCTTCATGTTGTTTTGTCTCCGTCCCAGACGACATTGTTGTTGTTGCTTTCCTCCTCCGGGGCCGAGAAACTGTAGATGGACTCACTCTGCATTCAGACACTGGCCTGACATAATCACTAACCCGACTGAAATCTTCCAAGGTCATAGCTGGCCATCAATTGTCAGGCTTTGAGAAAACAACAACACACACACACACACACACACAGAGTTGTGTTTCCATCACTTTAGACTATATAACATTGACTTACATTCATTTACCCTTAACCTAACCTTAAACCAAGTCTTCACCCCCAAAATGTAATGATTTACGTTATGGGGACCTCCCCAAAAGGAACACGAGTCCCCACAATGTAAGTGTGTAAACAGATGTCCCCACAACGTCAGTAATACAAGAACACACACACACACACACACACACACACATATAAAAGTATGCCGAAATGCGTGTACACATACACAAAGCAATTAGGTCTTGCATAGAGAGGAGTCTCACAGGATCTTATGATAAATAAAGCAACACACACACACTTTCACGTTGAGACTGGCCAGGTTATCGTATCCTAGCAACAGAGAGACAGACATCGACCGTTCAGTCTTTTCCTGTCCAGCGCCGGTGGAGCATTGGAGCCAAACCTCCTTCTGCTTTCTCCGGCTGCTGGGAGCGCTCCGCTCTGCTCCACTTCACACCTCTTTTTGTTTCTCATATCTCTCCACCTCCGTCTCTCTTCTCCATCACTTCGACCTGACGTGCACCACCTCGCCCTCTGACCGAATCTTCGTCTTTAACTCAGACGGTCACAATGAAGAGTCTGCAGCTCAAAGAGAGGAGAGTTTCGACGAAGAGGTAATGGACGAACTTCTATTCTGAACTTTTATTGTACTGACTCTCTTTGCTTTTGCTAATAGCTGAATCGTACTTTTTTTGTGAGGGGAATATTCCAAGTTTTAAGTTCTTTGTTTTTTTACAGACACAGATCGGCAGTGTCTGGTCAGAGGAGACATCTGTGACTGGATTTGATTCTATGTGAACACTGAGAAACAACTGATCATCGCGTTGTCTTATCCTTCCTGAACAGATCCCCACAACACCGACATATGATAATTACAAGCAGCATCCACTGCCATCTTTCTTTTGGAAAATACTTTGCAGCTGGTATGTTTTATTCTAACTGATTAGTTATATATCTTGAGAGTTTTCGTAAAAGAAGAATCAGGGTTGCACCTCTGACTGTACGATGCACACTCCATCCTCCATGGTGATGGGGATTGTCTTTGCCCCTTTGGGGCTGGTCCTTGTCTTCACTGCCGCCATCACCCCCCAGTGGAGAGAGGGACAGACTCGTCTGAGCCTGTCGGGGCCGGGGTCATTTCTCCGGGCAGGACTGAAAGGTCAGGTGATGGGCGTCGGATCAGCGGACGCGCTGCTCTTACTGCGCTCTGATGGACTTTGGGAGAGCTGCCTGCAGGTGGAGGACTCAGAGCTGAAGCAGTGCTGGCCCGTGGCAGGTCCGTATCAGAGAGACCCGAAGGTTCGCCTGACACAAGGTTTGATCCTGACTTCGTTGTTCCTGTGCGGCACTGGCATTGTTCTGGCGTGCATCGGGGTCCGCTGTTGGACGGATATACCTCTGAGAGGTGTAGCAGCTACAGGTGGACTCCTGGTGGTGATGGCCGGGCTGCTGAGCCTGACTGCACTCGGGGTGTACACCCACAACCTTGAAAGACTGGGGATGGCAGATCCAAGTCAGGCGATCAGCAACCCCAGGTTCCCCCAGCTCCGCCTGCGTCCAGCCGGCTCGCTCTACTTTGGCTGGCTGGGTTCATGTTTACAGGTGCTGGGAGGCAGCGCTCTGCTGTTCAGCTTCAAGCGGCCAAGATACCCGACCTGCCCTTCCTGCCCAGAGCTGCCTGTCTGCCCTGCGTGTCGTTCATGTCCAGAGATCACCAACAAGCCAGACACGGATGTATATGAAGTCAGCTGTTAGAATATGAAGCTCACATTTAAAGGGAAAATTGGCACCTTTTATGTGGATGTCCAATTGTGTTGATGGTAAGTGTTGTTGCCCCATTCATTGCTATGGAAGTAGCTCAATGATGCATGAAGCAAAAAAAAGCCTGACTTCCAAGTATAAAAGTACCCATATCATCCGGCGATCTTCCGCATCCATTGGGCCAATAGAGTGAGTGCAGTAGCGTTTCCTTTAACTCCGCCTCCCAGCCCGCGCTCCAGCCTCGGACTGGGTCTCATTCACATGAACGGAGGAAGGTAAATAACTCTGGATTATTGCATGAAAAATTTGCTTCAAAGGGCCTTGGGTATAATCAAGCCCCCAGGAAGAGCAAATTTTACTAATACACTAATAGCCGAATCCAGAGTAATTTCCCTTCCTACGTTCATGTGAATGAGACCCAGACCGAGGCTGGACCGCGGGCTGGAAGGCGGGGTTAAAGGAAATGCTACTGTGCCTGCTCCATGGGCCCAATGGATGTGGAAGTAAGATCAATTTTGTACTTGGAAGTGAAACTTTTTTTGCATCATGCGCCACTGAGCAACTGTCTCGGTCAATTTTGCACGCACTGAGGAATTTATTGCTTCAATCGACTACATTTTACCATCAACACCGGTTGAACATCCACACAAAAGATGCCAAATTTTCCCTTTAAATTATGGGTAAAGACGAACAAATCTGGACACGTTGGCGCTTATTAAAGTCACCTCCAACTCATCAGCTGATAAATCTGCCAACTAACGAAATGAGTCAATTCATAAACGACTGTGAACCACAGGTCATTACCACTACCTGATTAATGGACCTGTCGGGTACGAACATGATGGATGTACAGTACAGCTAATTGCCTTGAAACGTAATTTTTTGGGGGTGTAAAATACAAAGCGATGACTCACAGAGTACAAAGAAGTTCATCATGGTTGGAAAGAGCTCAAGTTCCTGCTGCCTTTTAACTGCAAAATGTGGTGAAACATGACTGAAGTGTCTCTCTGTGCTGCCTCTTACATTGTAGCCATGCCTTTGTACTGTTAGCAAGAAACATGACATGTTTTGTGTGTCCGAACAAAACTGTGAAATGTAAAATATGTTTGTGATAAATTATAAGTTGCTTAGATAACGTTGGGGCTTTGAATAAGGACAATTGAACAAGCTTGTTTTAGATCTCGTTATAGATTACCACTGTACATTTTTAAAGACTGGCTTTCATCTGTAGTTTTACATTGATGTAAATCCGACTTTCTTTGCAAATATGATTCTTTGGAGTGAAGAGAACAAGTGTTTGCAATCTACTTTCAATATTTTCTCCATTAAGTCTCTGCGAGCAATTAAAAAGACCAATTTTAGAAGTCAAATCAGTGAAAGAACATTAGAAATAATAATTACCTTCACTAAGGAGCCTTCATCTGATGAATGTAATATTACTCTCTCGATAACACGAACAGCGAGGAGACAAAAGGTGTTTTGAGGAGGAGGATGTACAACAGGGTGTTTGTTCTTTGTAAATTATCTGTTTGGTGTTAACTTGTTAAAGTGCGTTCATACTTGGTGGTGCATTCTGCGTTGAATAAAACATTTCAGCAACTTATCTATCGTTGTGTTTTATGTTCCATAGAGAGTAAAAGCAGATCAAGGTAGATTTCAATAAAAAGCTTTTTAAAAAAGACCCCGTCTGAGATCATCTCAGCCGACGCACAGCGGACAAGGTCGCTTCAGTGAATTAGCAGAAAGACGTGAACAGATCACGACCTGATGAGCAGTTCTTTCAATCAGCAGCAGACGTCATTCAACGGTAAGTGAAATATCTAGTTGAATAAAGTGAATTTGGCACAAACCTGAGTCACTAATGTGCCATAGTTGAGAAAACAAAGGTCAGTTAATGTAGGCAGTGAGTGGAGTCTTGCAATGAAATTAAAAGAAGTTTAGAAAATAGATTCATTTATACATTAAAATAGAATTTGTCAGTTAACTTCAGTAGAACAAGTTAATTTTTTTTTGCATAATTTATGTGTGAGTCTTTATGAATTTTCCCTTCATAATGATTTAGTGAAAACAGGATTTTTTAAATGTTTTTTTTTTGGCAAAAAAGACACTTGGCATTTAGCTCAGGTGCCTCCCGTTTCTCTTGATCATCTTTGAGATGTTTCCAACCCCTTGATTGGAGTCCACCTGTGGTCTATTCAACTGATTGGACCTGATTTGGAAGGGCACACACAGCTGGCTGCTGTCTATATAAAGCCTCACTCACAGCCATGAGGTTGAAGGAGCTGACTGCAGAGCTCAGAGACAAGATTGTGTCAAGGCACAGAAAAAAAAGTCAGCTGCATTGAAGGTTCCCAAAGAGCACAGTGACCTCCTCTTAAATGGAACAAGTTTACCTGAACTCTTTAACCACCAGAGGAACTTCACAACACATTTCAGTGATCGTCACGCTCCCTTTTTATTAAGCCGATCGATAGTACAGTGAAAAGACATTCGGCAATTGAGGAGTCTTGCTGCGTTCACGGCAGCCTTGGGCAATAAGGAACACCGAGCCAGAGCCGTCACACAGCTTGACTATATGGTTCATATATGTGAAGTACACCGTGTTCTCCACAGTGGATTAAAAAAAATAACAAAGAAAAAACATCACCTTGACCAACAAGGGGCTACAACAACAACAACAGTGTTTCTGAAGCAAATTTTTTTTAATGTGCAAAATATTTCAAATGTTATACCTTTTTATTAAGGTAATGTCAATAAACAAATACATACAGTATTTATAGTAAAACTGTATTTACATATCACATTACAAGAGGCATGGCTTATATTACAAATTCTCATTGAATCCTAAGAAAAGTTCTACTTTCTATATAAATACATACTGAACTCAGGTTGACACTTGGCAAATTGTTCTTTTCTCTGTTGTAAACTTGTCACATTTGTTTGGTTGTGAGCGAATCTAAATCTGCACCGATGCATTTCACTGACGTATGTGATTAAAGTGCTGATTTAATGGCAATTTGGACTAAGGGTGTAACGATACTTCGGTCTGGATCGATATATATCGATTCAATGATCAACGATCCAAATATCAGCGATGCAAAGTGAAAACATCCATCGTCATCTTTAAGATGCACCTTCATTTTGAAATTCCTAGCTGATAAAAAAAGGTTTGCACTGGTCTATTTTCATTGTTTTTATTAAAAAGAATAGATTGGTTTTCATTTAAATGTCTAAAAGAGCCCAAGAATAAATTCTTCAAATCATAATTTAGTTGCTTTTTGTGAGTTGTCGCAGACCCCTGAATTGAATTGGATCAAAATCGTATCGTGGCAGACTTGGTGATGTCCAAGAATCGATATAAGGTGCCTTCAAATGGGTTCGTGTTTACCGCGTTTAGAAGAGTCCATATGAACGCCCCCCTCTTGTGGTACTCACGACCTCGTCAGTGGAAAGTTTCTGAAAGCTCAGAGTTCACGAACTGTGACGTGTTTGTTGACGTTGTCAGAAGTTAATTTTTTTGTGCATAATAAGTTAATATATTGTGATTTTAGTCCTATATTGTTTTTTTTCTCGTAATTTTGTAACATGTCTTAGGAAAATGTTGATATTCCCAACGGCCTCATCTTTTTCCTCTGTCATTATACCTTTGCATTTACTGCGTTATGTTACCCGCTTGCTAACTTGTTAGCCTCTGTGGCTTCTAGACGCCGACAGTAACGTTAATATTACCGTTGCTTAGCAGCGGTGTTCTCACGACTTAACCCCTTAAACGCCAATTATATCGTGTACACGACTTCCCATGTTGTAAACACGAGTTCACGAGTTTCATTTGAAGGCACGGATAATATCTAATTGTGATGAAAATTGTGATTTACACCCCTAATTTGGACTAATCCTAATGTCAGCAGGGGACGCAGTGAAATGCACCTCAGTCACAAACGTTTGTCTGATTCCAGTAAACGGAGCGCTGACGTGACCGTCCCAGCATGTGGTTTTAAATGTAGAAATAGTTCTCGGTGACTTCTCCGCTCTCAACCATCTCGCTCAGCTGTTCGTTTATTGAATCCTGCAGCGACCCCAGAGAGAGTTCTAACACCGGGCTGACGCTCGGAGAACCCTGCGGTGGGATCTCCAGGAGAACGTCAGACGGCTCCGCGTCCACTAGCTGCTCCCCGTCGCTGAGGCTCAGTCTGTACGCGCCTTCTGTCTCCGAAGCGGCTGTCTCCGAGGCGGCTGTCTCGGAGGCGGCTGTCTCCGTGGCGGCTGTCTCCGTGGCGACAGTTTCCAAGGCAACCTCCTCGGCGGGCGTGTCCTGCACTGCCGCGCCGTCCGCTCCCTTGGAGGCCTTGAGTGCGGCCAGTCTCTCGATTTCCTTGACTAGTTCCTCGTTCTGCTCCTTCCACTGGCGATACGTTGACGCTGACAGCTCAGAGTCCTCCAGGATCTTGGTGATCTGCAGCAGCTCCGCCTCTTTGGCCTGCAGAGTGAAAGACATGTTTCAGAGAGCATGCAGATATACTCAAATATGAAACTGCCTGAGAACAACAAACCTGATGTACAAGACAGTTATTTGATTTTGGTCAAAAGAAAGAAAATCACAAGCCACACAGTCATTTCTAATGATGAATAGTGGTGATTTCTAACTGGCCAGTACTAAATGAACTTTGTCTATTAAAGGGTAACTTTGGCATTTTCAACCTGGACCATATTTTCCCATGTTTTTGTGTATAAGGGACAACAATGTTTGAAATCGGTCCATGTTACATGCTCTCTGCTCTCAGGTGTTCCTGATCCGTGATCAGTTGGCGGCCCTGCCCCCATATTTAAGGGAGGCTGGAGGAGAAGGAGCTCTCTCCTTCCAGATCAAGCAGCCTCTCCTTATTTTTATGTTCATTTCTTTTGAGGATGGAGGTCTGATAGTTCAGTTTTCGTGGCTTTTTTTGTAGTTTAGTTTATTCACTGTAACCTGAGCCAACGCAACGGATGACTCCTCTGCTCACCTTCAGAGTGCTCTGCAGGGCCCGGAGCGTGTGCGCCTTCTCATTGATGATGGGGTTCTTGTTGCGTCGAATGAACGACTTCCTGAAGTGGTCATGTGTGAACGGCTGCTCGTGGCCGATCAGAGAGACTCCTCCTTCCTTTATGTTGTTTATCATCATGCCCATCTCGTCCACCGGTCCTCCTTCTTACAGGGATGAAAACAGAGACCGAGGAAGAGCGAATAAAGATGGAGGGAGAGAGATGACAGAGATGGAGTTAAATACAAAACAGAGCAGCAGGGTTTTGGTTGATGATTTGTTGACTGGGCCAAATATCCACAGGGTGAAGACAAGAAAACATGTCGTGGTGAAAATGAGTTTTCCCCCCTCACATATTATTAAACCATCTATCAGACGGCCTTCACAGATTAAAGAGATTCTCCATTGAGAGCTGAGACAGATTCATCCAGTACATACCTGTTCCTTTGCTGCCCCCTGTCACTGGACTCGTTAACGGCACCTTCGTCTTCCCCTTGGGGCGAGGCAGAGTGTTGGACTGCACCTTCTGAGACACATAATGAGACACATGATAATGGTGTCTGTTGTTGTTGTTGTTGTGTATTCATGCACGTGTAAACCTCTAACTGTACCGACCTTGTTTCTTCTGCGGGGTGCAGGCGACGACGTCTCGCTTTCTGATTCGGTCTCGCTGTAACATTCTGTCAGTAAACACAGACGTTTATTTTATAATATTAACCATTATATATTATATTACCATAACACAATCATATCACAGTATATTTAAAATAATCTGGTATACAGATAACTTTTCTGATCTTTTTTTTAACTGTCTGGCTGGCTGGACTAAAGTCACATAATAAACTGCAGGTAACCATAGCAACAGTAATTATGCTTCGTCCTGTGTTGCCAGTTAAGTCTGTATCTGGTGTAACTATCCAGACTATAAATTAGTAAGACTGCAATGTAGGGCTGCAACTAACGATCATTTTCATTGTCGATTAATCGATTAGTTGTTTGGTTTATAAAATTTCAGAAAATGATGAAAAATGTGGAAAGATATTTAGTTTACTGTCACAGAGGAGGGAAGAAACCAGAAAATATTCACATTTAAGAAGCTGCAATCAGAGAATTTTTACTTTTTTTTTCTTTAAAAAAAAATATTCAAACCGATTAATCGATTATCAAAATAGTTGGTGATTAATATAATAGTTGACAACTAATTGATCAATCGTTGCAGCAAAAAATAATGACTTGGTGGGAGTGAGGTCTCCTGATGTTGAGCATAATGGACTCAGAGGAGGAAACACTATTTTCTATCTATTTTGGTACCAGGACACCTCATCATGCATCAGTTTTAATTATGAAACCCAAAATCGTGGATAAGTGAAACCACTAATGCATTTTTTTTTAGGTGCATAACTTGATGTTTCCCCACCTTCTTCACTATCTGGGCCTGTGTTAAACTTCTTATGCTTCTGTATGGCTGGGATCAGACAGTTAATCCACCTGGAGAGAAGGAAAAGATAACAAGCTATATCAACACAGACAAAGCAAATACAATTTCTGTTTCAGTAATGTTCAGGATTTATAGGCTTTAAATTTCAACTAAAGTGATCAAACAGCACAAAAACAGTATGCTGAAAAGCCGCCTGTAGGGGGCAGCGCAGACCAGCAGCTGTTAGATGATTTAACACCTCTAACACTCACTGTTTGCAAAATACAATGAATGAATGAAGGCATTATATTTTGTAGCTGAAGTCTGCCATTACACAGCTGCATTTTAAAGTCATTTATGTAAGAAATAAAGCACTGGAGGCTAAACTTGCATTATTAAACTGCCTCATCTGTTCTGGAAAAAGAGAAAGACAGACAGGCTTATCAAGGCCTCAGCTTGTAAACGATCCAACTTACTTGCTCATGTCACTGACATTGTCAGCTGCAAAGAAGAAGTTGTGAAATCGCTGGTGGCACATTTTAAACACGCTTGTAGGGAGAGAGAACAAAAGAGAGAGAGAGGGAGAAATTAAAACACACAAATCACGTCGACACATACTGTACACATCATTCCCCCGTCTCTCCCTGTCATAAGAGATTCCATAAATTCAGATTCAACAGGCGCTTTTTCTTTAACAGTTAAATTTGAAAACAGGTTTGCACAGTTTACTGCATCACACCACGTAAAGTACAGTATGTTGCATGAAGCCGAAACAGATCATCCACCGTGCACAGTGAGACAGTAAAGTTTCTAAAAGATTAAAATACTTTTTGACTACTGCGCAGTATCTTTCATAATATCAACTAACAGATCATCTCATATTCCTGGATAAAATGTAAAAAAAAATGATCCATCATTGAATTCATACTTACTATTTTCTTTTGTGCTCTCCAGCACTCTCTATGTTGTAGCTGGCTATGTTGACAAAACCCTCGGCCTTCTCATCCTGCAGAAAAAAACACACACAATTCAATAAAGTTATATGTAAGACTGGCCAAAGAAATCTACATTTAAATAGTCTACACTATTGACTAAACCATAATATAATAAAATACTAAAACAACGGTGTTAAAATCGTCTTTGAGGCTGTTTGGATGTCACTACCTGCTGGCTGGTGTACCAGTAAATGGAAGGCCCCTTGAGGACGAACCAGAAGCGCTGCCACTTCTGGGCGAGGAAGACGTTGCTCTCCTTCCTCTTCTTCCACAGCCAGCCGTCGCAGTCGGGTTTGCCCAGCTCGCGGCAGGACACGCGGCGCCGACTCATGCCCGTCAACGATCCTGGGAGGATGGAAGGATGGGAAGAAGAACATCAACAAACACATTTTGAAAGGATAAACACTCCCCTATTGGTCCTTTCTTCAATTCAGTGCAACCTGGTTTTGATGTTGAATTTGACTTATTTTGCTTATATGTAGTATTTGCCATCACACATTACACATTTAACAAGTAAAACTGTTTAAAAAGAGTATAAAGAAATACCTGATGGCACACAACACCAGCCCCTCTCCTAATGCGACATGCTTTGTTACATAATATCTGACTATTTGACCATTAATGAGGAATTTTCTTAATTTATTTATATTTCTGCAACTGTGTACATTGTATTTTAATGGTGCTTCTGTTTTTTTTGGAGCTGTAACGAATGCTTAAAGGTGTGGGTTCATGTTGTTTTGTTGTTATTGTCTTAGGTAGATTAATTGTTGTTGTTTTTTTTGTAGTTTGCTTGTTTTTTTTTTTTTTATCCCTTTTTGACTTGTGGTCATTTTGTTGTTATTATTGTCATTAGTAGTTTAATTGTTGTTAATATATTGTTTTTTTTTTTGTTTTGTTTTGGTTGAAGTTTGTTTTTCTTTTGTTCCCTCTTTTTGTTTTGGATTTTAATTATTGTTTTTACATTGTGATGCAGTGTTTTTGTACGGACCCCAGGAGGAGTAGTTTATACCGTGGTAGTAACTACTGGGGATTCTGGGTAAATAAATAAATATTACATCATAAACTTTTACCTTTTGTAGAGCTCTTCTTTGTTTCCTTATTGCCCTGAAAAAGAGAAGAAGATAGAATTTATTCTGTGTTTAATTCAAATGAAGCTTAAACGACATCAACAGTGGGGTTCAAAATGTTTTAGATGTCTGGCAGTAAATGTTTCTCTCACCGTGTGTCCAACCATTTCAGGGCAGGAACTTATGCTGGCTGTGTCCTGGTCGAATGCCTGAGGTGAAGGACTTCTGAATGAGCCAAATCCAAAGGGAGAAGGACTTCTGGGTGACGGAGACCGGTCTTGTCTTGGTCTTGGAGAGAGTCTTAGTTTTGGGGAGAGCCCGATTGAACCTCCCAAACTCTCAAACTCCCCTGAGAAACACAAACACACACACACGTCATCATCCTGCATAAATGTGTAAAAGTGTAAACTCTAATCTAGCATTTGTGTTGACAGTCAAATCACTATTCAACACATCACTATAATTCACGTTGAGTCGGCAGATCTACATTTAATACCCTTTTAAACAATCAGCATCACTGTATCTAGGTGACAAATCTCATTGATGTGCACGGTACAAGTGCTGGTAAATCCATTACACTAACAATTACTATGACTGGTTTTCCATTAAGAGAGAATTTTATGATTTATTGTTGTCTCATCCATGTGAGGTCACAGTTTAAAATCCTTTTAATGTCACCGCAAAATGCAAACCAACATCAAGTTTGATAAATCAAATAAATGCATTTTAACAGGCTCTTGTTTTTTTCCCTCTCATCAGTAAAACAAAGTCTACAGTAGCCTTTCACATTAGATTCAATGTTATAAGGAGGCTACAATTATCAGAACATTCAGGCTCCCTCATCTGGCTCAAAGGTGAACTGCAGATATAAATGTGTTAAATAAAAGACGATGGAAGAAATTCTGCAGATTTATTTGGGTCCCGATCCAGACTTTGGGACTTAACAATCCTCAAAATACTTTTCTTTTAATAGAGATTAAAAAAAATGATTAAAGAAGAGAATCAGGTGTAAAATCTGAGGCTGAAAAACTGAAAATACACACTTGTATTGACCACAGTCTTTACTGCTTACAGAAAGATCTCAGGTCTATTTCAAACTGCCTTTGTAGCAAATGTAATAAAGGCTTTTTCATTATTACCTGCCGGCAATGCATAATGGATTTCCTTCTCTACATTATTTAACATTTTTTTTATATAACAATGCAATATTATATAGATTCTTCGCAAAGATATTTGCTGATATCACAAAACTGCCACGATATGGTTTTGACTTGATTAAATTTAGGGGCAACGCTATCATATGCCCATTTCACACAATCAGTTACATTTATATCAATTCACAAAAAGCAACTAAAATATGATTTGTCAGTTTTATTCGGGGCCAGCTCTAGCCCCTTTTGGGGCCCTATAGGTGAAATTCATATTTGGAGGTTCAACCCCCCAGAACAACTAACCCTAGCCCCCGTAAACGATAACACATATCAGACACAATACAATGCTTTTAGACAAAAAATACGATTTTTATTTTCGTAAATAACTGTATTATTATAATATAAATAAACAATTGTGCCCACATATTGTTGGCTTAAAAGTGTTTAGTCAGTTTTACTACAATTTACACTTTTAAGTGCGACTGGGCAGATGTGAGAAAGAGAGTTACAGGGATGGAAAGTGTATTTCTTTCTCTCTTTATATCTTCATTTGTTACCTCAGTGCCCCAGAAGGTGGCGTCCTAGGCGACCGCCTATATGTCCTATGCCTTAAGCCGGCCCTGATTTTATTACTGGGCTCTTCCAGACATTTCAATGAAAAACAATCAATTATTTTTAATAAGAAGAATTTCAAAATAAGGGCATATCTCAAAGATGATGATATGTATCGATGTTTTCACTTTGCACCTCCATCTAAAATCCTGCTTCAACACCTGAAACAAAACGCTCTCTTGCCGGATGCCCGAGCTCCCTCTGCGTTTCTTACCTGAGGCTGATAACGGTGACAACTGTCCACCCTGTTGACTCCACTCCAGCTCCCTGTCAAAGGCCAGCTCTGATTCCTCCTGTCCCATAGGCTGCTGATGTACCTCTGGCCCGTGAACAGCTTTCCTGCAATGGAAACGGACCACAACACCAATCAAAACAACTCACTAATGGTGCATTCAGAAGCCTCTGAGAGGCTATAATGTCTGAGTTTTGAGATTCAGCTGTATGAGGTGAAACAGTATAAATTATTGTCTTTTGAAATATGACTCTATACTGTTGGCCAGTAGTCTAAAGTTACTTGTTTTTCTTTCCTTTAGAGGTGTAGTGTATCAGGATGTGACAGAGTTATTTACAACCTTAATGCACCATCCCCGCCCACTCCCTCCATTTGTCTGAGTACGCCTGCTCTCCATCAGCCTGCACCGTCTCCTTTAGCCTCTCCATCACTCTTTTTTCCTCCCTTCTCCCATTCACTCCTCCTAGTTTGTGTCTTTCTTCATCTCTCCAAAACTCCCTCATCTATTCGTCTTTTTGCTCATCCCTTCCTCTTCCCCTCATTTCCAGTCAGCCGTGGGTTGTGGGTGCGCACGCGGTGGAATTTACGGCATTTGCAGAGTGACCTCATCGGCTAACCTACTGGGCGCTGGCAGATTAACGAGGTCAAAAGGGTTCGTGGGAGGTTCAGATAAGGAGTAAATCCTGGTAGTTTAGTGAACCAAGCTTATTTCCAACCTGCTCTGGGATGTCAAGTTATTACGCTTCTAAATAGACTTGCTTTTCATTGTATTATATACGGGAAATTAAAAAGAAAATACTTTAAATATTCAAGACAATGTATTTTGGATGACAGACCCAAGTACGACAAGACGAGTTGCTTCTAAGGAATTGTCTACAACTTTTCCTTTAGCATATTCTGGTCATGTAGGGTGTTTTACAATTAAAGGTACCCCGTGGAGTTTTCCTCTAAACACATAAAATGTATTCACCAAAATGTTTTGTATCCTTAAGGCCCATCAAACTAAATGCATTTCCTTCTTCATAAAACATTTAAAATTTTAAACCTGCATTGTTTACATTGATTGTTTGCTAGTAGTCTTGTTATTCCAGTGAAACCATTAGCAGGAGAGTGCATCATGCCACCCGTATGCCTGTGCACAAAATCTAACTATAAAGCAAGGAGTCTCTGTATATGTGTGTGTGTCCTTCGCATATCTCGAGAACAGTTCATCCGATCTACTTCGCACTTGGCGGGTGTATTGATGGAGACTCAAGGACTTGCAGTGTCGATGTTGGTGCAATTTGGACACCTTCAATATTAATAAACTTTGGATAAACAAGCGAACAGCGCTCTGTGCAGCAGCTGGGGCGGGACTTCAGGGCTCTGTGGAGTCAAGCATGTGGCTCATTAACTGCAGTTCACTTTTGCTGCTGGATATTACTAACATTACAATGAAACTCTTCTTAACTTCGCTGGAGTCAACGTGCGATGAGCGGTTCTCGATAACGCTGCAAGCAGCGATACCGGAAGCCAAGCAGTCGGCCCATTACGAACGGCCACTGCACTGGTATAAACAAAAAGGGGACCCGCTCACAAAAACACCATAACACTACTAGAGGTCATAATTTCCTTAAGGTACCTTTAATTTACAGACATTTCACTGTGAATTTGCCACCAAGCGCTGCGCTCAAAGTTAAAATTATTTCAACTTTGACCTTGTTTGCCGCTGACCTTTCAAAGTGCAACCAATGAAAACAGCTGCAACTGTTGTTGTTGTTGCCTAGAAACAGCGAGCGGCGTACCTTGCGCTCTTTTTGATGACATATTATCCCTGCAAGGCTCCGCGTCCTATCTTGCGATGAGTGAAGAGCAAATATCTTATCACGTGAAGGCAGCTTAAATGTATTTTGTTCGTATAAATCATTCAGCTGAAATGTTTTGGGATGAGCGAGAATGATTTATGCTCTCACCTAAAAGACAACTAATTACAGCTAATTTAAAATAAAGCTAGTTTTTCATAAAAGCTAATTTATGCTCTCACCTAAAATACAGGAAAGAGGGGATTCTTGTGAGGGGAAGGTTCAGGTTTTCTAAAAATCATATTAAAATCCAGTATTGCCCACAATGATTACACGAAAAATGCAATTTTTAAAAGAAATAGCTAATTACTGTAAAAGAGTGAAAGCTGCCCTCACCTAAAAGACAGGGACCTGACAGAAGCTGCTACCCTCTCAAATATGGAGTGCCTCGGATTCTCCTCGTCGTCCTCTTCCTCCTCTGACCTCTCTTCTTTCTCCTCTTCCTCCTTCTGAAAAGAAATCAGCAGGCATACATAAGTGTGTGAGTGTGCACACTAAACTGTGTGTGTGTGTTTGTGTTTGAGGGTTAGCGGAGGGTAAGGAGGCGGATGTCATGTGGATTGTAATAGCAGCTTTCTCCTCAGGTCTCCATCCGCTCGCCCTGTGGCTCAGGAGACGAGACGACAGCACACACGCAGTCTGTCGCTAGAAGCAGGGCATCTAGCGAGGGCAATAAGTAGCTGATTCACATCTACTTATGTGTGTGTTCTCGCCCTACGGCAGCAGCTAGATCTGAGATTAACATGGTGATAGTCACAAGGGGGTGTGAAATGCACAGAGTAGTGTGTGCGCTCGCCTCAGATTCAGTATGTAATTCAGTGTGTAGCTCGAAGACAGACAACAGTCGCCATAGTGACTACTGAGAGATAAGCGTTTACGGAAACGGATCCCAAGAGATGTTAAACGGAAATCGAAGAAGGGATTCTTGATCCTTGTTCCCCCGAACTGAGTAAATAATGTGAAAGATGACTTGATGTTTCACCCCTGGGTGTAAATTATCCTAAACTGACACGATACTATACGTGGTAGAAATCTAAATTGTACGTGTGCAACAATGTGTTGGCCTGGGGTTTCTTTAAATGGCTTCACCAACGACTACACGATTTCCAAATGGAGTTTTTTTTTAAAGCCCACAAGCTTCTGAGTAACAAGAAGGATGTCATTCCTGAGAGATGTTGAAGTCCCTGTGTGGGCCCATCATGAGTAATTGTGCACACTGGTCCAGTATACAGCGGTGATATGCACAGTTTTTTCCTAATCTTCTGTCGAAATGGGGGGCTGGTGGGGAAGATACATGAGTGTGACACATGGATGATGTAATGCTGTTCATTAAATATCAAGATATTGTAAAGTGTTGGATGGAGCTATAATCTGCACATGAGATTTTGATATTTCTTGTATGTGGTTTTTCCTGTTGGGACCAGGAATATCTACAGTAATATTCATGGAAATCTAGCCTTGAGTTTTTAAAGGTACCATATTGTAGAAAGTGAGATTTCCATGTCTCTTTGGATTATAAAGCAGGTCCTGTTCGTCCGAAAAGGCGTATGAATGCCACGATAATGCACGAGGCATTTAGCGTGCAATAAGAACGCCTTTCTTGCTTTAGGCGCGTCATTTGTACACCATGTAGTCTGTACTGACTCCGCGTGAATATGTTACACTCAGAGCTAGTGACGTAGAATAAAAAGTGATAAAGACTGCTTATAGCGGACGGGAGGGGAGATGGATGGGTCGAGACCGGTGTTACGTTAGTGACGTGTTTTCTGTACTTACGTTATGTTGTTTCCGTACGTATTTTACTTAGTTTACGTACTTATTTTAAGCCCAACCATGACGTTTTTCCTAAACTAAATGGTTTTGTTGCCTGCGGATGTTACCATAGTTTTGTTTCATGGCGTACAAATGACACGTGAGAAGCTTAAAATGTGTCCTCATGACATGCGGAATGTCCTCGGAATGTTGTGCTATTTATTTTAAGACTGGAAAACGCTGACCAATCAGAGCAGACTGGGTTTTTTCGGGAGGGGGGCTTAAAGAGACAGGCGCTGAAATGGAGCGTATATTCAGACAGACAGTATGAGAAAAATAATGTGTTTTTTGAACATTAAAGCATGTAAACATGTTCTAGTAGAAACCCCAAAATGCAAGTATGAATCTGAAAATGAGCACGGTATGTCCCCTTTAAGACATCATGGACCAAAGTGTTGGTCAGGGGGAAATTAATTATTATGACCATCATCTTCTGGGGACCATTAATATATCCAACAACATCCTGTGTTGTACTACAACTGAACACAGCTCCCTTTGTAAATCAGAAAGGCACACAGAGTTGATGGAGTGATGAGGTGAGGTGGAGGAGGACTTTAATGACCCCTGACCTTCGTGGAGGAGAGCTGGACTGTGCTTCTGCGTCGCGCTGACCCAGGAATCTTCTTCAGGACCAGCGTCACTCCTCTGGGATTCTCCCGCAGCTTCTTCACCAGGTTAGCTCTGCTCCAGCCCACCTAATGCAGCAAAACAAGACGATTATTCTACACTTTTATTCCATGGAGCAGTGTAACATACATGCAGGCTCGTGTACACACATGTATACTGTGTTGTAACACTCACCACTATCTGGTCGTTGACTTGAATCACTTCATCACCAGCCAAGATCTTCACATAGGCATCACCTGAAGTCTGCAAAAGGAGAGACAAACACCACAAATAAGAACTCATAATAAATTAATATAATTCAGCGTAAGTTTTGGTGATTTTACTTTTACTTTTTAGGGACAAATTATGCTTTAATCCACTGTGACTTGCGATGAGTGAGCAGATAGAGATTCAGTTCTGTACTGTACATTTTTATATGTTTTGTGGACGTAGGAAACTCTTTTCTAGGTACGAGGGCTTGTTTATCAACTCCTGTTACACACAGTACATCAGTGCAATTACATATATAAATTTTTGTCAGACCTCATTAACGTATTTGTCTCTACTGACTACAGACTATGGATATAGAAAATTTCCAAAAATGAAAAATAACTAACCATTATTCATGTGATCTGGCAGGTAATCATAATTTGCAAACATTTATTTACAGTCTTTTGCAGCTAGAAATAATTTAAGACCCTAAAATTAAATCCACTATCACTGTATGTAACTTTATATCAACATCAATACATATCACAATAAAGTAAATGTTCTGGAAAATAGAAAAACTCATCAAAAATCTTCCTAAAATCCAGCATTGCCCACAATTATCGAATACAACTACAAGTATTAAAAGTAATAGCTACCATAGTGTGGCAAAATCTGACAGGAGTAAAACTTAAATTGTCTTGCGGTATCATCACCCTAAAGTTGTCCTGAGGAATCTTACAGTGATCCACTGAAATGGAACAATGACTTTAAGGACACATTACAGTAATAGTACCCAGGTTGATTTTATAATTATATGGGTACTTTCTCTGTGTGTGTGTGTTTGTGGCCGGTGGTCACATCTCTTCTTAGCAGTGAGCCGTACCGATGTGAGTAACTGCAGTAGCAGGGGAGTCGAGGGTACTTTGCTGTTGACATCATGGAAAAATAACATCTCCATCTTTCTGTCCCACAGGGGGGAGCGGCCCTCGCACTCATTTTACAAGCCCTGACAAACACTGCTCCATCTTTCCATCGCTCCACAGTTTATTTTACAAGCTCCCTTTTAATCCAACTGATCTCCAGCTTTCTCAGAAAAATCAAGTAACTTCGCTCCTTGTATGGGACGCTTTTATTTTCCCAGAGAAGCTTTATGCAGATTTCCTTTGGGATTTTATCCAGTTTAACGATCAGCTACTAGAAGTGTGACTATCAAATCATTCAGAAGTAACTAGTAACTAGAATAATTATAAATATAAAACTTGCCACACGACACTCGCAACTAACACACATCCATACATACGTATTGTAAGCCATGATATGTCTGCAAGATGTTTCTTTGTTTACATGCAGTTTGCAGTCAGCAGCATTTGGACCAAGTAGATATTTATAAATGCAAAGTATTTGCAGCACAAGGAGCTCAGATTGGTTTCAGTTTCATAGCAGTGAGGCAAAGAAAGATAAGCCAACAGCTAAAAATAATGTGTCACACAAAGTACTTCCAAGGGGGATTTCTGCTTAGTCCAGAACTTCCATTATACATGAATCCAAATGAGAACTAAAAGGAGAATACATAGTAGAAAAAAGACATCATTGTATACTAATTCTACATTTAATTGTCACAAACATAGAAGAGTGTTTATGTATTTTTGAAAAAGGGCCAGAAAAAAGGAAAACTGATCATTATTCTTCTGTATTTTTAAATACAATAGCAGATCAAACTTTCCAATAGTGGAAGTGGAAACGAGTGTCACAAGTGTTATCTCCTGCAGAAATATGTGTCTGACCTGAGCCACAGAGTCACAGCTTGTCACCTGTTACACGCCAGCATGTCAGCGCACGTTTTAACAGGACAGGACCGGTTCAGAAATGAAGTATTGTGGAAATCTAGTGTGGGAATTTATTTGATTCATTTATTTCTTTATATTTCTTTAATATTTTATTATTATTATTATTATTTCTTATTTTTTTTTTTTTATATATATATTATTATTATTATCTATTTTTTATTTAACATTTTAAATTTATGATAATTTATTTCATTTTTTATATTTCTTATTTATTTTTTAAATATATTATTATTATTATTATTGTCTTTTTTATTTAACATTTTTAATTTATTATATTTTTTTCATTGTTTATATCTTATTTATTTTTTTCCATTTTTTAAATGATTATTATCATTATCATTTTTTTCTCCCTTTTTTTTAAAATTTACAGTTACTATCTGTTTTCATATGTACATATTACTATATGTATTATTTGTTATGGTTTAGGTTGTTGTAGTCATTTTTCTTAAAGAAACAATAAAAAGCATGATTCAAAAAGAAAAAGAAAAAGAAATGAAACATTGTGAGACTCTTTTGGATGAAACCCCGAGCTCTTATTCAATGGGGTTTTCGCAAAGAGACAAACTACAGCTGAAGTTAAGCTTTTGGTCTGGAGGTCAAGAGAAGCAGGGGAGTTTGAGTCACGCTGCTCTTCAGAGGATTGGTCAAGAGCACAGAGACGTTAACCCTGTGTGGATGTGTGGGCAGCGAAGGTAAACGAGAGAGTCTGACCTCAGCAGCAGTTCCCGTCACGTAATGGTTAGAGGAGCCGCTGGACGTTATCTCGATCCCCTGAGAGGAGGAGAAGGACACATTTCAGACTGATAAACATGAATATATTAACAACGTTGAGATACAGAATGTCAATTTATGCACATCACAGGTCAAAATGAGTCACCATAATGGACACGTAAACATCGATGTATCTCGTTACTGTCATCACTGATGGAGATATTGATGTCTGTCTCCAGATGTACTGATGGTTCAGCCTGTAATTACCCCTCAGCCGACCTTGATTGATTGATTATTTTGACTCATAATGAGCCAACTAATCACAACCCTAGAAATCCCAGATCACATAATCAATACGTATCACATGACAACAGAAACGTGAATGGATTTAAACTTTGAACTGAATAGAGCTGAAGCCATTTCCTCCCATGACTCATACTGTAAATACAACATATTATATATAATTATATACAAATATCCGGCTTTTCTGGGCTTTATTGTCTCCAGCTGTGACGCATTACTGTATAAATCACATAAAATTCAAATGTAAACCTCAAAATGCCATGAAGTTACAGTATGTAACTTGTAAATAATCAATGCATATTAAAATGGTAATGGTAACACTTTACATTAGCATTTATAGGCAGTGTATAAACATTTAATAAATGGTTTAAAACACATTATAATGTAGTTGTAAGCAGATAAGAGAAGGCTGGTGTATACAACTGCAGACGAAATACATTAATAAGCACCTAAAAGTGTCCTTACAACTCCATTATAGTGTATTATAAACCATATAAAATGTTTATTAATACTTATAAATGCTAAATGGGGGGGTTAAAGTAAAGTGATACCATGCAAATAATATGTTTTATGGATTTTGATGGCATATTTGGCCATAATCTGCAGGGCTGAGTCACTTTTTTGTCCTCACGCTGCATGTACAGAAATCATCACATCTTAGTGATACAGACCACAAATGATTTGTGTCAAAGCTTAAAAATGGTTTTGCACATCTTCTCTTTATCTCCACCTTTTCCTTTGTGACTGGAACCAATTTAACTTTGGATGAAAATGAATGAATTATATTTACTTTATGAATGGAGCAAGTGTAGGTCATGTTTTGTACATTCAGTGAATTATTATAAATCTTCCGGCCTCTCACTTCTCTTTCTTTCTGCCTTTAGTTCCCGTTACTTTCAATCCTTTAGAGGACAGACCTCGTTATCTCTGATGTGCTCCGATCAATGTCTCTCTGTCAGCCGAGGAGAATCAGGGTTTGTTGCTAGTAGATTTGTTAAAAATAATCCTGTTCCACTGTAGAAGTTAGCTAAAAACCCATCCCTTTTATACAGCCAACTGCAAAGTGGATACAATACAAAATGTATGCTTGTCTACAACATGAGAGGTGATGAAGTGGAGCTAGAAAATGTGCAGATTTGCTGTTGAGACATCACACTGGAGATGATTAGGAAGGCCAATCTAGCGAGTGAGGGAGCACAAGGACATTAGACTGCTATTATCATCTAACATGAGATGTTTTACCTAATGGGCTGAGTACACAAAGGGGAAAGAAATTGGACAAATGCATCCTTAAAACACACTAGATTATGTAGATAACAGGCGAAGACGAGAGCTATAATTGTTGTACTGGATGTACGGACTGAAGGCTTTAAGAGAAGAGAAGAGGTAGGAACAGAAAGCTGTTCATGAACAAGCTTTCGGAGAGGATAAAAAGAGTACAAGCGGGTACAAGGAGAACCTTGAGATAGATGAAAGAAGTGATGAGTGGAACCAAATGATGATGGAAAACTGCAGGCAGTGATGAAGGCAGAAAATGAATACTGAAAATGACAGAGTGAGACACAGTTATTAAGGGTTGATAGTCGAAGAACAGGTGAAGCAATTAAATTAAAATGATGGTAATAATGAGACGGAAAGATGCTGCACAGATGAGACGAACGAAAAAAGAAGTGACCAGGGATGTAAAGAAGAGGCAGAACTCTTCAGATAGAGTTTAAAATGGTTAAACTGAGAAATAGTTGTTGCTGGAATAGTATCTCTATCAGAATTGTACACGGTATATGCAGCCCATTCTCATTCCCAGGGTGTCAAATACCGATGTTTTGTCACGGGGCTTTCATCCAGGAGACCGCTGTTTGGGTCCCGTGCATTATGTTTCACTTTCACTTTACAATCAGCTGCTCGTTCGTCACACACGTCCAGCAGTCACATTTTCACTGTACAAACATAGTGATTTTTAATCCCAACAATGTTTTTTTTTTTTCCTAGACCTAACCATGTTTTTTGTTGCCTAATCCTAAGTAACTGTTTTTGTTTAATTCACAACATTAAGCACGACAAAGCGTCAGTATGTGACGAGGTGGGATGAGAACATGTTGGGTATATGGAGATAATAATAGAAAAGATTAATTATAATTTTCATCGTGGATTAGTCTCATGATTATTTTCTCGATAAATGAAAAAAGTAAAAATAAATGCTCATCACAATTTCTAAGATAATGTAATGAGTCGACCAACTAAAATATTCACTTTACATCAGATATGAAAATCAGCAGGTCTTTCCAGTTGAGAAGCTGAGACTATGGAATACTGGACAATTGATTATTCAACTAATTGCATTACTTCTTATACATCATCAAATTCTAGTGCATTGAAGTGAAACAAATCCTTCCTTTGGTTGGACAACTGGAGGCCACATTTGAAAAAAACCTCTGATTTTAAATCCGGTATGATTTCAGTATCAGAGAGTTACATTCACATACAGCATGTTAAATTCCTTATATATGGTACAGTTACTATATATGCTACAATATGTAGTACAGTAAAAGTGTTAGCATTTGATATAGCATATCGAATTTGCATCTACTCCGCATAAAAAAAAACTACTTTTCATTGGTTCTACATTTAATAAAGACAAAAGGTCAGAGCTATTAAAAGCAAGGAGGCCTTACCAGCTGATCACCAGGTGACACAGGCACTAGGTCGACACTCTCAAGCTGAGCAGTGTGGGTAAGAAGCCCCTCGGGGCTGGAGCTCAGGATCTCATCACACACCGACACCAACTGACGGCACTAGAGGACGAAACAAACCACCATTCACTACCAAGATGATCTCATTCAGTCCTGAACAAAACAAAAGGAAATTACTTATAAATAGTACAGTAGGCAAAAATATACAAATACTTACTACGGAGATGATGTCCTTTTCCTTTTCATAGACAGTGGTATTCTGTTGGATGAGTGAAACAACATGACATGAGTTCCAGTAGCTACCAACATGACATCACGGCGGCTTTTTATAATGCCGTCATTGATTTGTGGAAATGGGACGATCTGACTCAAAACTCGTGTCCTATTTTCTCTTCACAGCGTGAGTCAGGAAGTGAAAGGCCAAAAGTATCCAGAGGCAAAAGAGGGATCACTCCAGAGCTTTACTGGTATTTTACTGGCGTTTTATAATTGCAGTGCTCTTGTATAAATGAAAAAAAAAAAAAGACATGAAACATAACACATACTCTATAACATTTGCAGTACATGTCCACTTAACCCGAGGGCTCACACTAATCCCCACAACCACCACAGGAAGTCAGTGGTCAATGCCATAGGCGACTAGAATCAGTACAGTGGAACTAAAATGGTTAAAGGTCAAAGGACATTTTTATGTAGACGAATATTAAAAAAGAAAAATACAACAACAGAGCTTTTAGAGAGATGCCGAATAAAAGTATGGATTTTTCTGAAAAAAAAAAATTGTGAATTAATCATTTTAAAAATTTTGGCGGATCCAAAATGAATGTTTTGTTTAAGATATCTGACGTTTGGTTCCCACTTCTAACAAGGCTTGTGAGCCAATAGTAAAACAATGTCACGTGGTATCTCTGTGTCATCAGTTAGTGTGGATAAAAAACAGATAAATGGCTGATTGTAAGCGCCTGGCAGCGACTTATTGTGAAGTAAAAGCAATGGAACGGGGGAAAGGAGGACGCAACATCTAGTGATTGAATGTTATCAATGGCACCTTTAATCTGTGGTTGGGAGGAAGGTGTTGATAATGCTCCTACAGGCCCTGGGAGCCGGAGAAATGAGGGGGAGGCTTTGAATGAAGGAGGATGATGATGATGAGGTTAAAAGAAGGTAGATGATTGCGTGGCATAGAAACTGAACAGACTAATGCCACATGCCATTACTTACTGCCTAAGCCAATTTGCAACGCCTGATGATGTGATGAGTTACATAAAGAGAATTGTAAGGGGAAACTAATCCCTGTGAAATGTAACAAGGGATCAGCAGTTAGGTTGCCGGACTAATTAAAGGCTGTGACACAAGGCTGCAGGGAGGGGTACGGCTAAGAGAGGTTTCTGTTGTGACTGCTGGTCAGTTCAACTTGTCTGCTTGGTGTTTGTGTGTGTGTGTGTGTGTGTGGATACTTGAGAGATGCAGAACCTGCGTAATATTGATTTAAACCACAACAAACCACTAAAGGTTGTGTATAAACACCCAAAGATGTTCAGATCTTTATCTTGATCCCTTCTAGAGCAATCTTGTCACGCTGGCTGTATGCTAACAAAGTCAGTTAGTTAGCTAGCTAGTTAGTTAGGCCTTCATTCACAGCATTAACAGAAAATGAATAAAGGGCAGATATTCAAAACAGAAGCATCATTGTATAAAACATGGATTTATAAGCTGCTGTAACCTTTCTGGGAGCCAGCTGCTAATGTTACTAACAACATATTATTAGTGCAAACAGACCTGGGTAAATGCATCTGAAAAAAGCATTTAGGGGTTAATTTTAGCCACTAAGTGCCACATAATACCCTAAGAAACATAAGACAACCACAAAAAAAAGTGTTTTCAAAACGTCTACAGCCATGCCAGCAGCTCTGTGAGGCTGTACGAAGTCACAGTAATGCTTTGAGCTAAATGCTAACGTCAGCATGCTAACATATGACTTTGCTAACATGCTGATGTTTATCAGATAGGTTGTGTTTGCAATCAGTGGGCTACCTCCGGGTCTGAAAAGTGAAGCCAATGCTGAAGTGCCTTAAACTTGCATTCTTTCTAACAGCCAGCAGGGGGCGACTCCTCTGGTTGCAAAAAGAAGTCTGATTGTATAGAAGTCTATGAGAAAATGAGCCTACTTCTCACTTGATTTATTACCTCAGTAAACATTGTAAACATGAGTTTATGGTCTCAATCTCTAGTTTCAAGTCTTCTTCAATACAGCATGATGTTCATTCAGTAAATTATGGTCCCATTTAGAGTCAAATAGACCATAAAGCAGGGGATGCTTTAGGGCGGGGCTACCTTGTGATTGATAGGTCGCTACCACGGCGTTGTCCGGTCTGGGAGTTGTCTTTCACAGTGTGTTTTCAGTTCATGAAAGTTAATTATAACCTTTTTGGTCGCCTAAAAATGTCTTTTTCAGCGTTCAGTTGTAGCCTACTTAGCTCCACCTTCTCATGTCACTTCAAAAAAAACAACATGAAGACGGCCAAATACCAAGATGGCGACGGCCAAAATGCCGAACTCGAGGCTTCAAAACGGCAGTCCACAAACCAACGGGTGACGTCCACTTCTTATAGAGACTATGTTTGCAATAGTCGCCATCTTGTCTAGTGTGTTAGCATGCTAACATTTGCTAATTAGCATTAAACACAAAGTAATTTCCCAAAAATGGCCAAAGTTATTACAATTCATCCTGAAGGGAACATTAATAGGTCTGTACCAAATTTTATAGCAATTCATCCAAAAGTTGTTGCAGAGGACCATGAATGTCTGTAGAAAACTACATGGCAATCCTTCCAATAGTCAACACATTAGGGAAATAATGTAAATAAGTGTGATCTAGTAGTGGAACTAGTGGTAATAGTAGCTGAGTTTTAAATCCGGTTGCCACCTCCTACTACACGCCATAATATCTGTTTTCGCTTCATTAGTAACACCTCTTTCTTTTCCAGCATCTCATCATTGCTTTTTAGACATATGGTTAATACACAGTAATATCCACACCTCTGCTTTTCTGTTGTATTTGGAGCCACGCCACTGGAGGCTTCCCAACAACAGTACAACCTGTTCTGCATTTCTTTTTAACAGGAAATGACTCATTAATGTGTATGAGGTGGGCGACAGGTACACTTCTGCCCGTACATAACATATGCTTACAACCACAAATACATGCAAACATAATCACTTTCTGATTTAATTGAAGCTATTTCACAAAAGTGCCCCAAAAACATCTAAAAGTATGAAAAAATGACATCGTATAGGCTATATCTGTCACCACATTCCCATCAGTTGTAAAGTGCATACACAATTTTTTTGCACATGTGGATATGAAACATATGATGCCTTTGCATTTTGGTCACAGTGTTTCATTGCTGAGGCAAAGACACAAGAGGAGAGGAAAGGAGACAAAGACGTGAGAAGAGGATCTGTGGGCTGGACATGTTTAGTCCCAGACAGCCTCCAGCATGTTCACGCTCCCTCCTAGATATTAACTAAAATACTTCACTTAAAAACAACTGCTACTGTTTTCGAAAAGGAACCCCTCAGGTTTTGCAACACAAGATGCATAAACTCAGACAGTACAGTTACTGTAGAGATGAACCACTTTCAGTTCTCCATCAACTAAAGCAGAACAAGGCCGTCCAAGGTCACATAATATTCAAACCCATGCAGCTCTGGCCTTTTAGTGACCCAAACAAGACCACCAAAATATGCCACTTATAACTACCAATTCCTACAGTACCATCAAGAAAAAAAATTAATAATTTTATTTAGTGCGTAGTGGTATCATATGAAACTAATGAACCTGAGGAATCCATTGGTACCAACCATGTCATACTAGCTTGTCGCAAAAGAGGGTTAAATAACGCTCCAAACTTGTGCTAAATTTTGGAGAGGAAAAACTGGCATGGCCATTTTCAAAGGGGTCCCTTGACCTCTGACCTCAAGATATGTGAATGAAAATGGGTTCTATTAGCATATCTATATATCTATCTAGCATATTTTTTATGATAAATGCAGTACATGTGAGGGTTTCTGGACAATATCTGTCATTGTTTTGTGTTGTTAATTGATTTCCAATAATAAATATATACATACATTTGCATAAAGCAATCATATTTGTCCACTCCCATGTTGATAAGAGTATTAAATACTTGACAAATCTCCCTTTAAGGTACATTTTGAACAGATGAAAAAATGTGTGATTAAATATTTTAATCGATTGACAGTCCTAATTTCATCACACGGACCTTTTTTGAGCAACTCTGTGCCCAAACAACAGCACAAATGTTCATACCACAGACCGACATTCAAGATTGACCTTTTATTCCACTCATTGTAGCAGCGGTAGTTACATATTAGCCACAATTGTACTGCAGACCATCAATAAATGGCAGACAACCCCATGCAGAATGTGCTGCACTAAGATTCAAGTAATCATAATAGAAATTCTGAGGAAAAAAGAGACAGATGCATTCATTTCATTGCCTTCTGCTGCATTTTAAAGTAACATGCATCTACTTCACTTGATAAGAAGAAAGCTCTTGTGTTGTGTTGTGAAGGCTGGTGTGTGGCTTGATCAGGCGCTGAGCTAACTTTACAGCAGCGTTCTGTGCCTAAAAGCTGTTCTCTCTCTCTCTATAGTTGTCTAGGAAACAAAGACAAGCTATTATGTGGGTGTAACGCTGAAAAAGCAGACAACAACAAGAATGCACGCAGGCATGCACGGACACACATGTACAAAAAAAGGCTGAAACCACACTCACACAAAGATGAACAGATTTCCTTTCTTTTTTTGGTTATAAATCAAAAGCCTTGACATGCAAGTCGAGCCCCGTCATGTTCTGTCTGACTCTGGGTGTGTGTTTACATACTTGGACTTACACCAGGGGATATTTCCTATTTGCCACCGGGTCACAGGCTTGCTATAAAAAGACTGGGAGACATCATAGATCTCTTTTACACCTGCTCCTTATCTTCCCATTCAAATCTTACTACCCCGTCCATGTTCTCGTCCTTGGATTTGCTCTTTTTCAGCACCATAAACAATAAGTTATCGTCACTTCTGACGGCTCACATAGGTGAGTAGGGTTCATTTTTAGTACATTCTCTCCATCTACACTCAAGCCTCTTATTATTTCCTCCACCCTGAGCTTTAAACAAGTCCTCCAATAGCAGAGAGAGGTTGATGGATGGTTATTGAGCAACAGTAGAGCGGTATGTTGTTTTCTATGGTGATATCTTTCCGGTCGAAGACAAGCATTACATAACCAGAATGTCCGCTGTTAAACAAAGAAACTGTCATAGATTTGTCTCATAGTTCTTTGAGTAAAACATTAAAATAATATGTCAGGTGAAGGTTAAAAAGTCAAAGACTCTTTCAAGAGTTAGATTTTGCAACACAAATATTCGCCTTTTCTTTTTTTTAGAAACTCACATACCTTAATGTAATGCTTCGAAATTCATTTTTACCCTAATATCCGAGTTCACAGAGCCCTCTTCTTTTTTTCCTCCCTCTCTCTCTCCTGGACTTTGCTTTCCTTTCAGCTGGTTCAAAGCAGACTGAGCATGTGTGAGTAACTGCAAATTCTGACTTGACAACTCCTCTGTGCGATCCCAAAAACACCAGCTGACTGCTGACCTTGATCGCCCTCAGGGTGCGAGAACACACACACAGAGGAAATAAGAGTTCTTTCTTTGGTGTGAAGGATGCGGTGGCGCTTCTGTGGAAGCAGTTCCCCAGAAAAGGACGTCATGATGAAGCCGCGGCCTCCTGACAGCACGTCAAACACTACAGAGGGGAGGGGGCATGACACCGGCCTCGACTAGCCAGGAGCACATTTTAAGAGGCCATGACCATGCTAGTCTGTCTGGTGATGGTATACAAAACACATGTGAGCTTATGTAATGTTATTAATGCTGCAAGTGTTCTTCTTCGTAGAAAGCCTGCAGGTTTATAATGCTATGATGACAGACATGATATGAGCTGTCATTTTCTCTTGTGTGACGGCTTCTCAGCTGTCCAAAACTCACCTTTTAGCTCACCTGCCATGTTTGGTACTGTGAATGCAGGTTTTATAGATATGAAATTACCCAATACATTTCCAGTGTTATTCTGTGAATGGAATTAGCTACTGTGCGGTAATTTTAGAGCTGTCCCGAATACAATTTTTTTGGGGCTTTGAAGCTTCGGTGAGAAATATTCAAAGGTATTCGACATGTTCTTCTGTCTGTCTGTCTGTCTGTCTCCATCTCCCCCGTTTCAGTGCCGCTGCCTACTCGTACCTCTACACATAACAAACAGCGATATCCGAGATTATTCCTTATTGCATGGGCTATTTGGGGATTTATACATTATCATTACATATTTATATATGAAATGAAGCATTCGAATATTGATTTGGAGCTCATTCAGGAGGGTGAAGACAGTGGACGTACACAAAATGAGCCCAGCTGTTTTCTATTCAAGCCAAAAACTCATTCATATGAGCCTGAACTCACTGGACAAAAGCACTCTCTGTACTTTTTTTAACTGTTACCTTTAAAACACCTGCACGCACAAACACACGCCAAAGTTCAAAAACAGGAATTGAGCAAACAATAGCCAGACATTACCGAGCGATGATCAACCTCTGAGAGGGGCCGGCGACAGAAGCAGAGAGGGTTTTAACTTACTAATCACTCACTAAGTGCCGAGCTGACAATGAATGAAAACAACAGTGAGCAGGCCCCAAATCTGATTCACTTCATGGTGACAAAAACATCCTATCAGAGTCAACAAGCTCAATAACTCTCTGGAACTTCCTTCCTTCCATGTTACTGTACACCCAACACAGAGACCGCAGCTCGCATTTATCTCATCAAACCAACCTTGTATGCTTCCTATCGATCTCAAATCATGTTTGAATGATCTCTCACATTAATATCGACCCCTTAAAGAAAACAGAGCATAAAAAAAAATAACTTATAACCAACGAGCAAAAAAAAAACCCTTAGTGGTGTGTACACATGTAGGCTGCCGCTTGAGCCATTTTAAGTCGTGCAAAACAAGCGTCACCTTGTGGGGAATTATCCAATCAAAGAGGTGAGAACTGTACCTGTCGTGCTGGGCTGTCGTCCAAAGCTGGCTATATATAAACTCCTCTAAATCCTGAGCTTCCTCTTTCACCCACTGCTCCTCTGACTGCCTCCTTACCTCTCTCTAATCATCTCCCATTCTATCTTCTTTTTGTCTTCTTCTGTCAGGCTGTTTATCTCTAAACGTCCTCTCAGAGTCTCTCTGCCTGTTGCTTCTATGCCGTTCATTCAGCGACATGCACTCCCCCAGGAGGAGTCAGAAGTCATTTAACAGTCGGTGCAATCCCTCTTTCAGTCTCCTCCTTCTTTCTCTGCCTTCCCCCTTTGCTTCCCTCCCTCCCTCCCCCCTCTAGGCATTACAACATATCCAGGCCTGTCCCTTCTGTTACCTGTGCACACTTTTCACCCTTTTTACATTCATCCATTTCCTCCCATTTCATACTACCACGAAGGAGTAAAAACACAAACAAAATCCAGCCCTCCTCTCTCTGACAACCCTTCTGACCTAAGCTTCTTCGAGGTACAGCCGCCGCCAAATATGCCAGGAATGTAAAGATAAAGAATTCATTACTCAGGCTAAGCTGAGGAGCAGGGAGCCTGTTTGTGCTTCTATTTTTTCTTGCTGCTTTTTAAGCGGTTGGTTAAAGAAAAATCACACAACAGGTTGTAGTTCCTCTTTGGAAGTTTACTGTGCACGACAATAGCGCTAGAGGTTATTATTTAGGTGTGGTTCCTCTTAATGTTCTCACAGTAAAGTGCACTAAACTAACCATTCAGTTTGCATAAAAGAGAAACAGTTTTACTGGAAAAAGAAGCCATTTGATGGGCAGATTATAATAGTATACATGTAATTATATGTCACAGTTTTATGCACTTAAGTGCTTAAAGCCATGAAATGGACCAACCTTGTGGACAATGTCTCCCAGCTCTTTGCAGTAGCTGAATATGTTCTTGCTGGCGGTGTATCCACTGAGCTGGGAAAACTGATACCTGGCAAAACAGGGAGCGTATTTCAAATAAGACCGGGAGGATTTACTGCGAGCAAGTACAATGATTTAATTTCACACCGGTAATTAAAAAGGAACAAAGACAAATTAAGGATCTTAGAGAGTCACACAAAGAGAGCAGAACAGAGAGGGGTGAACTTCTAAGGAACAGGTACAACTCTCAGTGATTTTAACCCACAGCCACGACTATTTTTACGAGACACAGCAGAGAACATTTTCAGAGTAAAAATAACTGCAGAATAAAATAGAAGTTGGAGTGCTGCATATATAACGGTTAGATAACTCCCTCTTTACAAACCTGTTGAGCAAAGAGAAGAGTCCTTTGGCAGAGGTGATGAGCTCCACCACGATCTGCAGAACGGTGACAGGCAGCTTGGTGGCGCTGCGTCCGTCGTAGCTGTTGCGGCGCCAGCGGCCCTGGATGCCCATCTGGAGGGAGTGGGCAACGGCTCGCAGCTTCTCTGTCAGACCGCGGAGGTTCTCGCCTCCTATACCGTACGTCTGGAGAGCACACACACACACACATGTAACTGGTTAAAGGTCTATTCCAAATACTCCCACACTGTAATACATAATCTGTGATGTTTAATGCATTACTTCCAACACTTCACAGAATGTAAGGGTTGAGTGTTTAAGACCCATTTAATTTTACTGTGATTGCATCATCTACGGTTTGATTCTGGCTGAGAAGTGTGACCTATATCGCACGTCAACCCCCCCCCCCCCTTTCCTGTAACCTCTCTCAACTGTAAAAACACTTAACCTACTGCCATTTCAATACAACTAAGAGCAAGAGAGCACATTTTTCTTGTTACGACAGAGTGAAAGCTGAGTGAAAACTGTGCTCCTTACACAAAATACAGTATTTATTGACGTAAAGCAGGGGTAGGCAACTTCAGGCCTGTGTGCCACTATTGGCATGTGGTAGCTTAACCGATGTTAAAGTATGCAAGAGAGTTTTTTGGAAATGTTTCCCTCTCATCCACATCCCAAATGACCTCTTTCACAGCCATTAGCAGCTGCACGGCCTGTTATTCATGATAGTTTGATCACCTTTTTTCGCCCTATTCTACCTCTGATTGGCTCGTATACTCGTCGCTTTTTTCCGCAGAATTTGTTTGCTGATGAACAAGATTGGTGGAAGGTTGTTCGGGTTAATGATTTTAACTCGGATGTGGATGTTTTCATGAGGAAAGCAGCCTTCTCGTATAGCGCTCTCATGTATATATATTTACAATATCCTGATTATGGGAGAAAATATCTTTTAAAAATGTTGCGACGCACGTTGCTTATATGGATGGAATGAAATCACACATTGGTTAGAGATTGAATAAATCATAATTTTTTCACATTTGTTCTTAAGAAAAGGAAATTTTAAAAAGACAGTTGCGGAAACAAATGGGTTAAAGGGAAATATACCACATTATTAACAATATATATACCCTGTCTTCATAAAGTTTTGAGTGCAATATCCAAAAACAGGCTGCAGTTTTGTTGCGCTTTAGTGAGAGGGGGTTCTGATTTATATCGATGAGGGTAGACTACATGTCTGTATAATAGATAAAATACAAATCAAAGCTACCACGAGATAAAATAAATGTTCCTCACAGGACAACACAGGAGCTTCTCTACTCCTACGCTCGTCATCACAGCCCTCTGCCCAGCGGTGGGAGACGTGACTCTTCACGTCACCACCACTGAAGAAGAAGCAGGTTATTGTCGTGACCCGCTCGTCGGTGGTCAAGAGGTTCAGACCAGTCAGGCTTTGTAGTTACACATCAACCGGCCCGGAACAATCCCTCCATCATCAAGTACCCATGAATTTTTCATGGCCTCGCCGGGCGACATTGCAATTATGTAACTGTGTACTTGAAAGTGATTGGCCTGTTCCATGTGAGCATCTGATGGTTGCTATTATGAATGAGCGCAGTGTTAGCACTTCACAGAGGAAGAGAGGCAAACACACATATACACACACACTGTACTCGAGAGTTAAACTGTACATCTGAGTGTTTGGGCTCCAATCTTAAAGTCTTATGTTAAACAATTTCATACAAGTGCACTTATGTGAAGCTTTTCCTACAGGGACACTTTATTCACACACTCATCCGTACAGACTTCGGGTTGAAGAGTATTTCAATCAGTCACTTCAACAGTTCGACAACAAGCAGTTTAAGCAGCCTGAGCTTTAGCCTAATGTTCACAGCCTGTTACAGCACCAGAGCTGGAAGCTCGCCTGATACCGTCCTGCTTAATTAGTCCTTCCAATGAAACAAAGGCCATTCTGGAAACAGACCAACACCCACACACGCACACCAACACCACTATTTAAGTGTCCTCAAACTCCCTCTCAGAACTGGACAGGGAGGATAATTAATTAGGCGGCAGGGAAAGAGAATCAAGCTGACTGCAAACTTTCCCAGAAAATTTGCATGTAAAGTATTTGGCGCAAGCTTTGTGTTTTAAATCTGCTTTGGTTGCAGTTGAAGCATGACAAGTCCTTTGATGTTAGCTAGAATTACAACTATTTTACTATGATATATCATAAACTAGGGGAATTTAATATTCGAGTGGAGGGTAAAGTGAAGCTATGAACTCAAGCTTGCTGCATGTTGCTAAAGGCTCTGAGTGTACTTCAGTGATCAGGACTTTTATGGCAATAAGAGCAGTTGTGTATTCTGGCTGGATTTGCAAAAGATTGTCCAACAACTGCTGGTTCCGCTGTGCAAACAAGAGCTAAAACCAGCGTGATGGTGGAAAACAACAAACCTCTGTGCTCTAATATCAGAACACACACGACTCCGCAGCAAGACAAGACTGCTCAGTAAATATCCAGCGCTCCTCCTCGCACGTTACCTGCACAACACACACCATGGATACTAGAGCACTGCTATGGACACACACTGTAAACAAAACACACATGACTCCGGCGCTTCGTCCCCTCACCAGAGAGCAGAGTTTCTCCACAGCCTCCAGTATGAGTTCCTGGTGTCCGATCTTATGCACTCCCAGAATCTCCAGGTCCTGACATGTCAGCTGGAGCACATCCAGGCCCGACAAATGCCACTCCGGTATCGGGTACTGATGCAGGGGGGCGTCCAGACCTGGCAGCAGGGCACAAAAGCACATTCACTTACTGTATATGGGGCTTTAACCACATGCAGTGCACGAGTATAAATGGAGACCACACATGTGTGTACAGGCAGAGACATGCAGAGGGAGCGTGGACCGACAAGAGGCAGAAGATCAGTAGCTGCTGGCATCCTGAGTTTAGTATGAAGCATGAAAAAAGACTTCAGCTCCACATGTTGGGCAATTAGGTTTGAAAACAGTACAGATGTGTAGAAAGATTTATAGAATTTACTTGCAAAACAGTTAATAAACTATATGATGATGATATTATAATATGAATGTGATCACTTCAAAATGAAAGCACAAATGTAGCTGTATGCCTCACTGTGTGGAAGTGAGGTATTTGAGTCGGTATCGGACCAATATCTAATATCAGTATCGGTATCAGTGCACAAATGGGCTAAAAACAGCAATACTACACCATACAGATATTCCCTCTACAGTACAAATCATACATGCAACATTTTACTTAAGTAAAAGTATCAAAAGTAAAAGTACTGATTATGCAGAATGGCCCCTGTCAGTGAAGGTATATTATTATATTACTGGATCATTATTATTGATGTATTAATATGTAAGTGGTGCTTTAATGTTGTATTTGGTTCAAGTGGAACTAATCGTAAATATTCTATATACTTTTGGATACTTTCATCTGAAACAATTAATCATATTTATACACGGATTATTTGTGTTTTGCTGGTAAAACCTGAAAAATTTCAAATTTCAAAATGGCTGTTGAATAAATGTAGTGCATAAAAAAATAAAATATTTCCCTCCGAAATGTAGAGTAAGAGTATAAAGTAGCATTAAAATTAAATACTCAAATACAAGTACCCTCAAAACTGTACTTAAATTGATTAATGTACTTAGTTACTTTCCAGCACAGGTGATTGCCAACTTAGTACTTGTAATAATAATACATTTTCCCTATAAAACAGCATAAGAGAGCATTAATTTGTGTAGTTTTGGGTAGTTTAATCTGTAACAATGCATCATATTTTATACAATGATGATGTGTTTTGCAGGTAAAATCTCAATCTGCAAATTAACAAGTATAAAGCTGTTGAATAGCCTAAATGCAGCTAGTGGATAAAAAAGTACATTTCCCTCTGAAATGTAGAGTAAGAGTGTAAAGTAGCATACAATTTAAATACTCAAATACAAGTACCTCAAAACTGTACTTAAACTGATTAATGTACTTAGTTACTTTCCAGCATTGGTGATTGCCAACTTAGAACTTGTAATAATAATACATTTTCCCTATAAAACAGCATAAGAGAGCATTGATTCATGTAGTTTACAGTGGAGATCTCTTAATATGACTCTCTGGGCTACAGAAGACATAAATCAGTGAGCCCAGCATGTCACTAGAAGAAGTAAAAAGACAACATGTACAGTGTTTGTGATAAAAAACACCTGATGATAAACAACACTGACTGTTGTGGCTTCTCTCTCTCAGCTCACACACACACACACACACACACACACAGGCCACTTCCTCATTCCACCTCCACCTTTCACTTCCAACAGGATTTGCGTGACGTTTCTATTTCTGACTTTACCGTCCGAGCCAAAAGTAGCCGTGAGGAGATCAAGGCGCGTAGAGAGAAAACACAAACACACAAACACCATGTTGGTCCTCACCTTGGAGCCACTCGCAGACTCTCTCCTCGCTCCACGACGCGATCGGCTCCATGCTCGGAGTCCTGCTGCAGTCGCTGGTTCAGCTCCAGGCCGTCCTGGCTGACTTCTACCTCTATGGGCTGCAGGAAGGAGGAAAAGTTGATCCTGGTTTGGAGTCGGACGATGACGAATGGCACACCTTCCCACAGGTACAGGTAAGAGTCCCCCTGCTGTCAGCCAATAGTGCGGAACTGTCAGGCTCGACCAGGAGCAAAGACCCCTCCCTCCTTACCCCCCCCCCCCCCCCACCCACACCTCCACCCTTCCTTACCTGGAGGAGCAGAAAGGTGCTGCAGCTTTAAGCCTTCATAACGTGGTTTATGATCGATCGCGTCATGCGCACGGAGAAGGCGCAGGGCCTCTGTGGTGTGTGGTGGAGCCAAGGGGTGGACACAATAACAGCAACACCTGTACCTGTGCAGCATAATGTCATCTAGTGCAATAACACTGTAATAACGCTACTTTAGTGACAGAAAGCTCCTCATTAACCCTGCATGTGTTGCATTTGATTGCATTATAATCCAACTAGTACTTATTTATAGGAAATAAGAGATACCCTTACAAAAAATAAGTTTATTGAAGTGTGCTATTAGTATACTTCTTTAAACTTAAAATAAGAGAGTATGCTTTCAGTTTACTTTTCATCAGAGATACACTTCACAAAAGTTTACTTAAGTATACTTGGCTAATACCGACAAGTATACAGAAAAGTCTAAGTGTACTTGACAAGTATACAGAAAAGTCCAAGTATACTTGGCTTATATGGAAAGGTTTACAGAAAAATATAAGTATTCGAGTGTGCTATTATTATACTTTTTTTCAAACTTAAAATAAGAGTATGCTTTCAGTTTACTTTTTATGTACTTATCAGAGATACACTTAACAAAAGTTTACTTAAGTATACTTGGCTTATACCGACAAGTATACAGAAAAGTCTAAGTGTACTTGGCAAATATACAGAAAAGTCCAAGCATACTTGGCTTATACTGAAAAGTTTACAGAAGTATATTTGGCTAAGTACTATAAGTTCACTTAAAGAAAACTTACAAGTATACTTGCAGTAAAAACTATTAAACTAGTAGTTTACGGAGAGTATACTTTAAAGTGTACTTTCATAAACTTAAAAGTAGGCTACAAGTGTATAACTAGTAAACTAACAGTATACGTTCACTTGTAGTATAGTTAATATTATAGTTGCAGTACAAAATATAACTTGGATGTAAACTAGTTGTGTACTCAAAGTTTACTACTCTTACATTTAAAGTATACTTTTATAAACTATAGGGTGGGCCGATTTAGTCCCAAGAAGTATACTACTAATACATTGTTATTAGTATACTTATTACATAAAGTATAATTGGGATTATACTTAAACTGTACTTGAGTTTACTTCATAAAATAAACTTGAAGTATACTTCTTTTTTTGTAAGGGTACTCAACACAATTATGATCCCCTACAAGAATAATACACGCAACTTCTGATGCAACTTTCTCTTAAAGGGCATGAAACGTCACAAGACTTAAGGGGATAAATAACTCCAGACCTGCAGACATAATCCTCTTTTCCAAGTCCACTGGTGGTTAGGCTATTAACCTGAGACTTTACCAGAAATGTTTCCTATTTTATCCTCTGAACCGTCTTGACTAAAAATAAATTAAAAAAAACACTGCCTTAACTTTATCAATATTTTATTAATGTCCAATGTTTTTACAGCACGAGAACATTTCTGCTTGCTGAATTATTTAAAGTGTCAATGATTCTATCAAAAGCATGCTATACTGGAGGAGTTATTCATGAATAATTTACCCATAACACACACAAACAGATACAGTTTAAAGCTAAAGAGAGAACTATTCATGTATGATATTGTGTTTAGTGGTTATTCACAGTTAGGTTTATGGTTTCTTGGGGGATTAAAAGCCCTCGACAGCCTTTCTGCTTAACTCGTTGCTATTTATTCTCCATAAGCACGTCAGAATAAGTCAAGCAATCGCTGCAGCGTTGGGGTCCAAAGTTCCTGCAATGTTGATGATTACCTCCATAAAATCCAATATTATGCCTTTAATCTTAGTCTATGAGTCACAACAACACGGTTGTTGTAAGGTGTTCAATTGATAAAAAAAAAAATGCTACTCTTCAACATCTTTGAAGCAGTGTTTGCCACCTAATGGATTCTGTGAATGCTGAAATTATTGTTAATGTCTCATAGTTTATATTGCACAACAGTTCCCAACAAATCTGCGGCTTGAATGTTTCCCTACAAGGAAAAGGGCAACGCCTGATGAAAACGCTGTAGTCATGAAAGAGCTGCCCTCCGTTATCTTGCACCCCCTGCTGTTATTTCTCTTTGAACCAAGAGAGAGAGGTAAGAATAAAGGGGAAAAGTTGGATTTATACGTCAGCCGTGAAAAATGGCACGGTGTCCCCATGGGTGTGGTATATTTGCTTTTTATATTTTTATTACAAATATTTTTTGTATTTAGAGAAAGTCTGTTGGACTGCATGCAAAAATCTAGTCTGGTATGAAAAGCATGATACTTAAGGCATGATAGAAAATGCTGTTTGATACTGTATATGACTCGCATCATTTCACTGTCAGTATTGGATTTCAAATGTATATTGAATAATAGAAACTAGTTTTGGTTATTATGATTGAATAACTATTGATCTTCTGTTGAGTCCAGATGTTCTCTAATATCTGAGCTTGGACGTAAGACATCGGTTCACTAGTCTGACAAATCAAGGCTGATCTTATAATGGAAAACCAGTGGATTGGGAAACTCTTGCCCACTCTTGCTGTAAGTCCCCAGCACTGCTTCGTGCTTGTGTCCCGTGTACTGCAGTGGTTTTATAGCAGCACTTTATGTGGCATATTATTGATACAACTTTATGCTGCTGTTTCTCTTTCTGCTCATGCACTTATTGATTTTGAATGTTCCAATATTTTCCAATGGTTTGATCCACCTCGTAGTGAAATTCAACAACACAAATGATGCGTTACTGTAGCTTTCTTGTTGTGCTGAACTTGGCCTCAGAGGTGGTTTACTATTAAAACCTTGTACTTGGCCTGCCCCCTTTTTTTTTTGCCCAGCCCGAATACCAGAGATACAAATTCAAGCCTCGACATGCTGTTTTTGCTTGACAGCGCACCCATAAGACCATGTAATCAGCAGTCTCTGTTATGCATCGGGAGCTGTTACTGCAAAACGTAGTGTTGACAACAAAAGGAAACAAGATTGTATATTTAATAACTAACAATGGATAATTGTGTAGCCCTCTCTCTCTTTCTCTTTATTTCTATTATCAATCAATATTCCCCTCCCAGTCCATCTGCGACTACACTGTCCCGTCAGCCGTTTCTGTGACAAATGATAATCCCACTGATATTTGAAGTACAATAACGCTATTTGTTCATCATCTCTGTACGGCACAGAGCCAATTTTGAATCATTACATCCTGCCGTAGTCAGTCAGCAGAGATTGGATAATTAGCCTTGCTCCACCATCGAGCAGCTAATTAATTTGTTCTGTGCTGCAGCCCCACTGATGGTGATGATCCTTGCACTGCAGACATGAGCTCATTGAGCTCAGATGAGAAGGAATTATCATCAAAGGTCTGAAAGCAATGTTGTGGAAACCTGACACACCCAGTGTATTACATTTATACTGACATAACATTACATCTACTGTATATTGTAACTGAGATACGCATCAGTCTTTCCATGCTGTGTTCATCTGCAATGCAGATGGGGTTTATTTAGTGCTTTAATGCTGGGATGCTTTTGTCTTTAAGTGGAGTCAATTCCTGGTTCCTGTGTGTGTGTGTTGCATCAACAAATTAATCCCTTGGATTAACTAAACATTTCTGCTTGATGCATAAACTCTATTTTAATCTACTTTAGATGCAATTCAGGTTTACTCATCCTTATAATGGAGGGTAGGAAGGGGAAAGTAAAACACGATAATTATCAAACACTTGTTATCAAAGAAAGGAGAAAATGTGCCCTCTAGGGTGCCCTTCCAGTGGAGAAAAGGTGATAAAGTGCCCTCTAGGGTGCCCTTCTAGTGAAGAAAACACGATGAAGTGCCCCTTAGGGTGCCCTTCTAGTAGAGAAAACGTGATGAAGTGCCCTCTAGGGTGCTCTTCCAGTGGAGAAAGCACAATGAAGTTCCCCCTAGGGTGCCCTTCCAGTGGAGAAAACACTATGAAGTACCCACTAGGGTGGCCTTCCAGTGGAGAAAACACTATGAAGTACCCACTAGGGTGGCCTTAAAGTGAAGAGAGCGCAATGAAGTGCCCTCTAGGGTGGCCTTTCAGTGGAGAAAACATGATGAAGTACCCTCTAGGGTGGCCTTTCACTGGAGAAAACATGATGAAGTACCTTCTAGGGTGGCCTTTCAGTGGAGAAAACGCTATGAAGTGCCCTCTAGGGTGCCCTTCCAGTGGAGAAAACATGATAAAGTACCCTCTAAGGTGCCCTTCCAGTGGAGAAAGCATGATAAAGTACCCTGTAGGGTGGCCTTCCAGTGGAGAAAACGCAATGAAGTACCCTCAAAGGTGCCCTTCCAGTGGAGAAAACATGATGAAGGTGGTCCCAGCATGAATTTTAGGTAAATTAACTTACTTTCATCAAATTCAGTAAGTGCATCAAGTAAGGAAACTTGCATGAAAAGCAGAAACAAATAGAGGAATAAAATCAGAAGCAGAAATAAAGAAACAAAGCTGCACAAATGAAAGTAGATTGAAAAATATACACGTCTGAGAGAAATGAATCAGAGAAAAGCAGCAGTAACAAATGAACAGATGAACATTGGGATGCTGTCTCAGAACCGGCTGCCACTTCACAACTGGAGCATGCATGTATTTCCATTTTAACAGCACTGTTTACTGCTGTGTTTATTTAGAGAGGACGAGACTGACATATTGTATGATTCATTGTTTCTCCTTCTGTACACTCAACATTGCTCTCTGTCTCCTCTCCTCCACCTCTGGGGTTTATACTCCAATTGAAAATGAGGTTAAGCAGCAGTGTCGTCTTTGCATCACTTTTAATTTGCAGTCTGTCCTTTGGGGACCAGATGTGCCGTCTATCCAGTCACAGCTCAGCACACTCTGCTCCCGCGTCAACACACCAACAATTCAGGGGGGGAGTTTGGCTCCATTGCACACGCACGGCAAGCTGGACTGAGTCATATTACCCATGATGCTTCTTGCCTAGCCAAAGGTGGGGGGGGGGGTTAGGGTATCCCTGGAGTCTCTGTCACTGGACGGGAGACACCCCTGAGTCATCGCTGTCACCTGTGACCTGTCATCATGAATTAAAGAAGAGATTCCCTGCAGTCAGATTAGAACTTCACATCTTACAGCTACAACATGTCAAACAATATCAATGGACTTTCTGAGCTGTTTCCGTTGGCCACTTCATCTTACAACGTATTGGCTTTTGGAAAGCATCACTATTATTTCCCCCTCCCGGCCCTCTTGAGATGACTTTTCACCCTTCTGGGTCATCTTCACTTTATCCGTTCCCATGAATTGTCTTTATTACACCGTTCACTCTCACCACAGGGTCAAACTGAAGATGTGAAATTCATCATATCATACGGGAGGAGCTATAAACAGAGAGAAATGTGAGCGGCAGTTGTCCTGTACATAATGGAAAAAGGGGGAAAGAGGATGAGAGATGAAGAGAAGCGGAAAAAAAACAAGCAATGGTCCGTCGCTCGGCTGCACTAAACAGCAAATACCAATATAGCACTATGAGGTGCCATGAGTGTTCCCATTGCAGCTGCTTATCCATCATCGAGACAAATCGATGGGTTAATGTGAGCTCTGGGACGGCAGTCCCTTTGAATATTACATACAACGTGTGTGTGATGGATAACCCTCCCCCTCTGTGCTGTAATCTTACCGTCAGAACACGCTTTGGTGGTATGGATTTGTCCGAAAATAAATTAGCTGCATGTCAACACATTGACTTCCTTCTCCTTCCCTATAGCATGTGGAAATGTGCAGGGAAAGGTGGCAACAAACAGGCGTTAATATGCATCTGTTGTGTTCGTATGCACAAGTAGCATGACTTCAAAATGATGGCAGCATGTTATATGTGCAGAAATACTGGCACATAATCTACAGAAAGTGCTGCATGAACAGGTTGAAAATGCAGTAACAACCTTCAGATGTGAATGAATGTGACAGGGGTTTTTTTCTGGAGTGAAGAGACGAGGTGTTGCATGTTAACAGGTTGGATGCAAAAGCCACAGATGTGGCTCAGATGTGTGTGTTTAACCTGTCAAAGTGTGCAAAAAGTGTAGGTTGGCCTGATGAATAGGCTTCATGCATTTTGCACATACAGTAGTTAAACAACACATCCATCAACAGACAGGCACCGCATTGTGCCAATTCGTTTTTCATTTTTATTTCCATGAAATCATTATCCTAATTTGAATCAAAAAATTCATCCAATCCATCCACTGCGAGGCGGTTTGATGCTCTGCAGTTGCCAATAGTAACCGAAGCTAGCCAAGAGCAAAATCCACTCGGCAGTGAATGAAGCGGAGAAGTGTTGGAGGAGGGTGGAGGGGTGTATTATATCACTGAAGATTTCAAGGACCAGTACAAGAGCTGTTGTCAAAGAAAAGCATGCTTCATCAATGTAACGTCCAAACAGCACTGGTCACGACCCAAACTAGTCTCTTCTATTCTTTACATGCATTCATTGTGTAATCTGTGTTATGTCATTCTTTGCAACAGTGTGTGTTGTTCTTAGACTTAGAGGAAGTGGTGATGTGTCTGAAGGCAATGTGCACTAAATATATTTTCATAGAATTGAAAACATATTGTAGTTTGGGAAAAGCAGACATGAAAAGTCAGTTGCAAAACCATCCTCTAAGTTTAGACATCATGCAGCCACATAGTTCTCCTTGGCTGCCATTCATCCCCATTTATTAATTGATTGAGAGGTTTTCCTTTGAACGCAGAGGATCTACTGATGCACCTGCTGCACCACAAGCATCAAAGACTGCATTACGTATTCGCAGTTCCTCTCTCCGCCAGATGATGGCGCTGTCACACCTGGGCGGAACAAGCAAAAAAAAAAAAGGGGGCTGGGAATCCTGCAGGAGTCAGCCAATAGCAGCCCGAGTTGGAGCCTTGCTCGTACTACAGAGCCACACGGAGGTCTCTGCGCGCATCGCACCGCGCACACTGCTGGGAACCGGGACAAATCACAGGCACACACAGGGAGGAAGCCGGGAGGATCTGACACGGCGTCGATTGCAAAGACAGCACGGACTCTGTCTGATTCCTTCAGGTGGCTTTAGAGTAAAGGATCCCACTGCTGTGCTCTCCTCTCCTCTCCTCTCCTCTCCTCTCCTCAGTGCACACCGCGCGTACCTGGAAGGACAACAGGGTTTGTTTGGTTTCCTGCTGGATTATCACTTTCAACAAACACGCACAAGTGGCCATCCGGAGTCACATCAAGGGATTACAATTGTTTGTAAAGCTCTTCTTGGTTGTGCTTTGCAGCGTCTTCTTCCTTCCCTGAGCTGAGAGCAAAGTGCTGATAAATCTGCTCCAGCTGGACTTTGGACCCTGAGTAGTAAGGAGCTTCTTCTCCCTGAACTGCACTTGACAGGAGCGGCGACACAATCTGGCGAGTTCAGACTTGAGCAGCAGCTGAGGAGGGAAAAACTGCAAATCCTGCGAAAGAATGCCTCTTGCTCAGATCGCGGAGCCATGGCCCACTATGGAGCTAGTGCAGCTGGAAACGGAGGTAATGAGAGGTGAAATATGTCGACCCTCTTTTTGCTTTTTGCATTGGTTGACCAGTTTTTATTATTCAATTTGGGTTTGGCTCAGGTAAAATGGCGCACAAAAGGAACACATCAGCCCTCAATTCAAAGGTGTTCAGTCACCACTTTCTAAAGAAAAAGTTCTTTTAAACAATAGGCATGCTATAAAATAGCCTACATAATTCACAATGCACGTCCAGTGTTGTAAATAAAGCATGCAAGTCAAGATGCCACTTATATTCCACACACATCTTTTTGGAGACATTCATCTGCATCATTCACAGGCTGTGTGTTTGTTAACCAATATGGAAATGTTTCATTATTACATATTCATGTGAGAGTATAGCTTCCACTCTTGAGCAACTCAAGCTCAGCAGCACCAGAGAAGAAGAAGAGCAGCCTGTGATGTACAGGAACTGGCTCATCATCCTCACCACTGTCTGTCACCTGTAAAGTGCTCTCCAGTGAACTCTGTGTAATGCCTTTTCACACATGGCATCACATAAAGAAAAGGGTACTCTACTTGGCTCCTGTGGACCATTAAACTGAATGGTGCATTTAGGATTTAATAATGTACAACCTTAAGTTAGAGTTCAGTAATGCAGGCTGCAGAATTACATTTTTCCTCTTTCATTTACAGTTTAATTTTTCTCCTGTGCCACCAGTCTCACGCTGCAGTAGCAGTGTGTGTGTGTGTGTTTCAGAGTTTTAATTAAACTGCCTTGTGAGAAGTGTGTGATTACTACACAGCAGGTAGAGGGTGATCTTGTTGAGCATAAAGATGGGATGCTTTACAATCAGGGTGAGAGAGAGGGAGAGATGTGGCCCTAATGTATCATGTTATTATGATGTAGCATCATTATTCATGAACTCTTATACTGCCTAGCTGCTTAGTGAATGTGCAGCTATCACATTATGGTGATGATGAGCAGACAACCTGTGTCACATTAAGGTACACTGGTTTAAAAAATAAAATCACTCACTGCTTTTTGTATTGCAATATCTGCGGGGTCGTCTAGCTGCAAGAGTTTTGAATTAGTCGGCCAATTAAGCAGGTGAAGGGAGCCATGTTTTGTGTGTCTGATCTCACCGATGAATAGCTCTGCTGCTCACAATAGTGTCCTCAATGGGCTTTATCAGTCTGATTTATAAATGAGTCTCGTGGCCTCTCTGATTGGATGATGAAGCTGAGGAAATAATTTGCAAGAATTTAGTGAGTTTGCTCGTTAAACCTGAGGCCTGTTTCATGAAAGACGATGGTGATGAGTCTTGAGGAAGTAGACATTATATGTTGTGTGCTTGCAGATACAGTTAATTGCAGAGCAGACAGATGTTATTATTGGTGCTTTATGATGAATGAAAAACCTGCAGAGATTAGGGATGCACCGATACCGGATCGGATATCGGGCCCATACTGACTCAAATAGCTGGATCGGGTATCGGTGACAATGTGGCCGATCTATTCAATTCAGTTCTATATGTATATACTATATATATTATATACTGAAATTTTAATTCGTGTTTAAGTTTTGACCAATTTTTTGCAGTTACTGTTCATTTTGAAGATTTTTTGCCAAGTTGCTGATACAAGATTTATTATTTTAATAATATAATAATTTATATCTATGTATTTATTTGTTAAAGTATAATGTTTAAATCAAGCCTGATGCTTGCTTACGCATAAAATAATGATCCCAGTCACTTCCACACAGTGATCGGTACTCGGTATCGTCCGATACCCAAAGCCCAGTTATCGCTATCGGTATCGGGACTGAAAAAGTCATATCGGTGCATCCCTATGGTAGCAAATAATGCAGAAAGAAGCACTTTTGTAAACGGCGTCATTCTGACTTCAGACTCCACTATTTACAGAATTGTGCAGCATGTGAGTTGGCTGAGTAGCATATCACAGCTGAACAGATGGTGTTTGAGCCTGTGAAGAGTGCTAAGTCTAATACGGTAAAAAATACCCTGCCTTTGGTACGAGTGATGGTCACAAGTGTTTCATAATAATCAGATTCGTTAGATCATTGGCTAAAAATACAGTTTGTGTGTGTAAATATCAGCCTATATATATTGTAAGGAGAAGTCATTGTTGTACTCGCATGTCAGCATCGGCCCGCCGAAATCCAGTATGTGTAATTGATTTGATCGCACCGGTCACTGCCAGTCAGTCAGAGTGGGATCTGTGCCATTTATCTCTGTCACCAACCTACCAGCAAGCTGCACACTTTGGTTCCTGATGGCAGAGCGAGACGTCTCAGGGCTCAGATTGATTGAGCGAGTGAGACTGTGGAGGCCACGCCAGCGAGCATGTTGGGAGAGTCAAACCGTGGGTCTGCTGGTCATTCAGAGACAGATGGGACGGACACAGAGACACTTTGTGCCGGAAAATAAAGGATGGAAGGAAAGAAATTGTATCATAAAGACACCAATCTTATCGAGTTGCCGTGATATTGCAGTTTGTTTTCCCCGTCGCTCGTTATGTGAGTGTCTGGAAGGTGTCATGAATGGAAATACGATTTACTGGCTTTTGTGCTCGAAGCTGTGACAAAGCAAGAAATGTTCAAAAGAGCGCTATTCAAAAAAAAATATCTGTTTTGATTGAGCACTTTTATTCATCACCAAAACCACGTCTGCTATGAATTAACTTCTCAGTGATTCATCTCTGATAAAGGCACTTCCAACAAATCATCCCCATCCTGTCCCTGTTGAGTCACTACCACCTGCGTTGGCCACTGTCATTAGTAGGTTAGTAAAGGTCCTCCAAAAGATCTGAATCACGCTTGTGTCAGTGTTTATTTATTGCAGATTAATGCTGGATCCACATTCCTTCAAGCTTTTTGACTCTTAATAAAGAATCCCACCAGTGCCAAACCTGAAACTTTATACTTTTTCTATAATACAGTGCTGCAGGAATGAGTCCTAAAACCCAGAAAATAGTCAGCATTTTAGCACTTCCGGTTCCCTCGTCTGGAAGTCAATGTGTTTTCAGTTAGATGCCTGAAATAAGGTCTGTGGTTAACACAAGCTGAAGAGATTTACATCAATAAATTCCCCACTTGTGAATTTTGAAGCTTTTACGTGTCTTAAAAAGGCGGTTGCTAACAAGCGAAGTAGTTTGTTTATAGCCTAACGTAAGCTTTTTACCTCTGGCAATTGCATTCACACTTCAAAGATCATGAAAGTGGTGTTCATTTGTGAAGATTATCTTGCTGAACAAAACATGTAAATATCATAAATGTTTGTTTGCCACAGAGTTTATTTTCTGCAATAATCCAAAACCCAATGGAAAAATCCCATTGGCTTTTTGTGGAGGGAACCAGGGCGATGCCAACTTCCTGGTTGGCCTACAAAAATACGTCATCCCTGCATCACAACTGCATTATGCTCACTGTAGCTTAAAGCAGAGATACTCAATAGAAGTAGTTTCCACAGTGACAGAGGTCCAGGAGGGGTTATTGAGTGATTACTTAGGTTCATAAAACTCAAGAACTATGCTCACAAAAAGTACAAAAATGTTTGTATTAATGGGAGAAGGGACATCTTAGTTTTGTAACCAAGTCCTTAGTTCCTTGCTGCTTTTTTTCCTTTTTTATTTATACCTGAAAATGCTGATTATAGTATTTTGCCCGCTCTCGCTGCATCTTTGATTTGACTGTTTTTCTGCTTGTTTTGTAGCTTGATAAGACACTTTTTGCTGGTTTTAGTTTTGTTTGGTTCCAACCTGTTGTTTTGTTCAAAATGGTTTGTTTCGTTGCATGTTTTTTTCTCGGTCTATTGTCCTCATTCCTTTCACCGTCAGCCAGCCTCTCTTTTCTTCGCTTAGTTCGAACTGAACTTGCCATTTACTTTTACAACCTGAACTCCTATCTGAAATTTAGTTCTTGTTCTTGATAAAATTGTATTTTGAGTCCACCAATTTAGGCTGAAAGTCATATAAATCCATTGTCTCTTACGCTACCTCCTTTTACAGTATACCCTCCTCACATTTAAGAATAAGGGTGAATTCTACTTCTTCAGTAGATGGAAGAGATGAGACAGAGCTAAAAAAGTGTGTTTACTATTCATTAGGAAGGCCTGCACAAGACAAGACTTAAAGAGCAGAGCAGGATTGCACAAGCCTGGATGGTGCAGAGAGAGATGTTTTTTTTCAGTTATTACGTAACGGGGCATGTAGAGGAGAAAGCAGGGTTAACACACGGAATGTGTGCCATGTTTGCACGCCAGGCGTGGTCAGCGGTGCACACTCGAGTCGAGTACTTGTCTGGGTGCACGCTCAAATTGGTGCTTTGCTCCCTGTGTGCGTGTGCATGCACGTACTGTAGGCTTAGCTGCAGCTAATCTGGGTGTGACCTGTTGAACACCTGAGCCGGGCTGTGGGAGTGGAGCTGGGCTAGGTGGGCATGTGATAACAAAACCCTTTTGCTTGATGGGAGCCCTGAGAAAGTGAGTCCTTGTGTCTACAGTTAAAAGTTAACCTGTGAGTGAAGCCAAGACCGTACTGTTTCCTATGTCAGGGGCCGCTAGAAATAGCTGTTGTCCATTTTCTGGCATTAACCAAAAGACATTAGTAATGTGACCTGCTGTCAATACTGGCAGCCGGTGAGATTACGAGAAATTCAGTCGGACAGGATCACAGGCACAAACAGAAGAATGGTTATTGTATTTTTTAGTTGCCTGGTTACGGGGCAGCGCTGCTCTAATCACGCTGTTAAAACACAGATTTATCTATCAAACACACACACAGCACCAGCGCTCTGAGATTGTTTGCTTTGCCTAATCATATAGGAGTCCTGTGAGAAATTAAAAGTTGTGCCGCCCAGCTCCGGCAGGCTTAATAGGTCGGTCTGTAAATCAGTTTACAGCCTGCACGCGGCCTGTAAATTTCTTCTATTCAACTTCAGTGCATCTTGCATCGTTTTACTGAGTGTGTTTTTGCACAGTACAGTCCATGCACGATGGTTTCTAGATCCTGTTTGTTTATTAACGTGTTTGAGCATATTTATGTGGCTGTGTGTGTATGTGTGTGTGTGCATGCCTGCGCTCTCATTGAGGAAGCCCAGGGGAGAGGAAGCACCATTAACTGGGACACTTGGATCAGCCATGCAAAGCTAATGAGGGTGAAATGTGTTGAGCAGCAACGTCGGGAAGAGATTGTTGACCACAAACACACACACACACACACACACACACACACACACACACACACACACACACACACACACACACAGAAACTCAAGACACTCACACACTTATGATTCCCACCGCTGGTCTTCACCGTGCTGGATTAAACACACCTCACTGATGGCATAATACGAGATGAAAGGAAGGAAAGAGTCGTGGAGTGAAGTGGGAAGACTTCACTTTGAGATTGAATTTGTCTGCATCGTAACAACACACTCTGCACTTCCTCTTCTTTGAAATCACCGCTCCTAAAACACATCTGCGCTCGACTTCGAACTGCACTTGGCCGCTTAATTGTTTCCATTTCTCCTGTCACCTCGCGTTACAGCTTTTATGACTGGCACAGTTTGGCTAAATTAAATTGCCTCCCTGCAGATGATGATTAAAGTCCAACCAGATGAACTGCTGGTCTGTAAAAAAAAAAGCCCGGGGGTTGTAGCACCCATCCGATTTATAGCTGTTATTGCTGGAGCGAAACTCAAAGCAGGAAATAAGGAAGTGCATCCAGTTGCCAAACGCATCCAATCTCTCAGCACAGAATGTGTTGTGTGAGGTATTAGAGCGACAGTAAATCAGATCCACAGTCTGTGTTCTTTCTGTTCTTTTTCCCTTCAGTATACAAGAGCTTAGTGAAGCCGCTCTCTTATGCTTCCTTTTACGCCCCGCTCTGTGTACCAGTTCTGTTTGATTGTTGAGGCTGCTGCTTGTCATTGTGTTGACTGCCTGTCGTGTTTTGTGCAGTCTAAAGGAAAAGGAAGAGGGAAGAGGCTATGGAGGAAGTGAACAACCCCGGGGTCGCCCCTCTGTGATGGAACAACAAAGCGGGGGAGTAGTTTATTTAGGGTTTAGTTTAGTTCTCACACTTGGCCAGAATACTTGACTCTGGACTTCTTTCCATAGATTACATAGAGTTACAAGGAAAGGAGGGTCTGACGAGTTAACTACTAAGTTGCATTATGGGAAGTGCTTTCGAAGCTTGACCCCTTCCAGGGACTAAAAGTCAGAATATCTCGACCTCTGCCACTTTGATTTTGACCTTTTCTCTCTCGTTAATTAATTTATCAACTTTTTTTCAACTGTAAATGATGCAGTTTGTTAACATCTGTTTTATCTAATAAAATACAGTTTTCACTCATATCAAAGTTTTCATTCACGTATCTTGAGGTCAGAGGTCAAGGGTACCCTTTGAAAATGGCCATGCCAGTTTTTCCTCGCCAAAATTTAGTGTAAATTTGTAGTGTTATTTAGCGTTCTTCATGACATGTGGTTTGTATCAATCGATTCAATACAAGTATCTTAACGCAGGCCGTCGGATTGTTAAGATGTTAATAGTTTATATAATAAAAGACCGATACATGACGTCCGTGTATCTTGTTGATGCTATGCTGTATCGATTTCTCCCCATCCCTTGTGATAAACCAGGTTACAGGGTACCTTGTTCATCCTGTAAGTGAGCCCTTGAGGGAATTTGGGTTTATATATATTTAATTTTCATATAAAAACAAAAAACAGGACCCATCAAATGCTCTGCATAATTTCTTCCTTTACACCACGTCTAATTTAATATATGAATAACGTTACAAAATGACAACGATAATGCAGATAATACAAGTCACATTTTGACACACTCAACACACAGAAGCAAACCCTCGAGCTAAATGACCTTGGGTAAAAAATAAACTCTTCTATTGTCCAAAAAGTTCTGTGATCCGCACATGATGAAGTCCTCTATATCAGGGGTTCTCAACCAGGGGTCCGGGGAACCCCCAGGGGTCCTTGAGGGAGTTCTAGGGGGTCCACAGAAAAATGGGGAATCGTATATTTTCACTATTTAATTCACTATAGAAGTGAGCCCAATGTGAGTAAGATCTGATCATAGGTTTCACTTCCTCCACGGTTATCTCCTCAAGTGTAGTCGACAACTATAGAAAATTTAGGGATCCTTGACACGAAAAAAAGGCTGAGAACCGCTGCTCTATATGTATAAATGTCCTGAGTCAGCTAGACAACCCATCTTACTGATGATGTAATCCTAATTCACATCACAGGCATCTCTCAAATTCCTCTCTATCCTCTGCTCATTATTCTCCTTGTTGTTCGACCGTTGTGTGCAACAGAATGGTGTATATATATACACCTCTAATCATGTAATCCTGCTGTATGTTCAAAGTTAACCACCCACATCTGCCGTATGAACAACATGTTGATTTTCCGAACAGCCTTTCGGCGAGGCCGTGATTACCCTTTTTCTGCGAGACTCACCTACCGGGGATCGGATGAACGATGTGTGTCAGAACCGAGATTATTAGGTTTGGAGCAAAGTGCTGGATACAGTGGACTGTTGCCACCCACACAGTCTTGCAAATATCCTCTTGTATCTCTCTCTCTTTCTGTGTCTGCCATCTCTACACACACACACACACACACACACACACATGATAAATGCACTGTCACACACTCTGACTGTTTCTCACATGTGCTTTTTTTGACAGAACGGGCAGAGCACCACTGAGGACGGAGTCACGCCTTCTGTCAAGGTACACCTCATCTCTGGAACACACACACACACTCACACACAAATGCAAAACACACAACTGTGACTCAATATTCACGCAGCTTAACATCCAACAAATTAGAGCGAGTACTTGGACACGCTGCCTAGAATTCTTTGGCGCTTGTTTGTGCTTTTCTGTGAAGGCGAGCAGCAGAAGGCGACATTCCATCAAAGGGCAAATTCTTGTGTGGATCTTCATCTTTCATTTTCAGGAGGAAAAGAAAGAAAGAAAGAAAGCCGCCGTGCTCTCACTCACGTGTTCATGTGTGACTGCGCGTTGATTTCATTCATTTAGCATTCACACCGACAGCCCTGGGAGGGCATTAGCTGACTGGAGTTTAATGTGTTGAATACTGTACTGAGTGAAGCTGATCGAGCGGCAGTCCAGCTACTGTGATGTGTCTGGGTCAATATAATAGGGCCATGTGTCCTGTTAACTTATCATACAGACGAGCCTGCACGTACAGAAACACAGTGAGAATCACCGAGTCAGCCCTTTCCTGCCTCCTGGCTGGCCTCTCTACGCTTTATTGTCCCCGCTCTGAAACGTGATGCTGTTTCCTCCTGTAGACTATACGATTACTCTCCGGCCGTGTACTGTAGCAGAGGACAAGGAAATGTTCCTTATCGCTCAGCCTCTCTTTCTTTTTTTTTATGTCCTCACTCTCAAGGGGGGACAGAGTCTGGAGAGTGATGTCGTCTTTTCTTTCAGTTCAGAACAATGTGCTGTGACTGAGGGAGAGCTGAGAGCGCTGGATGAGAAAGAGAGGTTTCAGTCAGCACACACGGGGGGGGGGGGGGCGCACTGGTCAAAGCCATTACTGTCTGATGGCGAGGGAAAAAAAGAAACAGGTTTCTCAGGTAGAGCTGCCCCCTCTTAGTCTATTAGTCGGTCGTTTTGTTCTTAGTCCACTAAGATTTATGTAGTCTTTTTTATGCTATTTTTCATGTTGAATGACGTATTTCCAAGAACCTTGTGAGCACATCTCTGGTAAACACAAGATTTAAAGTGGTGCTTTTTTGTGATTCTTTGTGGAGAAACTCAGTTTTACAGATCTGTCGATTAAATCAACTAATCGAGTGTTAGTCTACTAAGGATTTCTTTAGTGGAGGACAGCCCTATTGTTGGGAGAATGGGCAGTATGGTTGAGGTCATTATCACGATATTAATAAGGATATTTTTCAATATCGAGACATACATGATATGCCAAATGTACACAAAATCACATAAAATAACCAAAATCAAAAAACTTCCAGAACTTATTTGATTTTTATTACAACTTGCTTCGAGTCATTAACTTGAACTTTATTTTTCTCTCTATGCCGATTTTGACATCTTTACTCTGTTTGTCTGCTGATACAAAGTATAGGCTGGGCAATATGACGATATATATCATCACAACGATATAAAAATGTCTATTGTATATATTTTTGTTTCTATTGCAATACGGGCTAGACCTATATTTATTTATTTTTTCTTTATAATTTCATTTTAAAACTTAAAAATACTCAGTACGTTTCATTTATCAAGTATTTAAATCACACAGGAGTAAACAAAAATAGGCTTTATCATGTGGTTATTTCATATAGACTATTTATTTATTGAATTACCAGAAAACATGCTATATCATGATACAGTATATATCGTTATCGGGATATGAAATGACCTATATGATAGAAGATTTTGGCCATATCACCCAGCCGTAATACAAAGCGCCAGTTTTCCTGAAAGCTCCCCCCTGTGCACTGTGAGCTCTTTGGAATTATTTTTATGTGAGGTAACATGATGCCAGAGATCGCTGTGTCAATAAATACAGAGTTGGCAGCAGCTTGTCATGACAGGATAAATGTGACTGAAAAAGAACCTGGATCGGTCGCATCATGGCAGACACCCGATCCACATAACAAGATCAGTATTGGCTCTGATACAAGCCTATTGGATCGGTGCATCCCTAATCGTATCATCACAATATGACGCCGCTAAAAGTCGACTGTATTTGATTATGGATGGCTCAGGCCTGGGTAGTGCTGTAATTATGTACATTACATGTTGTGCTAATTGATTGGGGAGTATCTCAGTAATCTGATCAGTTATGTAATCCTGTTAATTAGGATGACCTCCAAATGGGTTTAGGGATCGCCTGCCTGATGGTTCTCAAACAAAAGGATGGATGGCGTGACATAGCATGATGTGATGATGGACGTGCATATGGTGAGAGGCATCAGATCAGGTTGTTGTGGATTGGGGTAGACCTCGTCCCCCAGACCGTCCTGGCACCATGCGGGTAGGACGGTTGTAACCCGGCGCTACGGCGATCGATGCCGAGCTGCTGTTTAAATGCTGGGAATTTGATAATGGCTGCTGTTATCTACTCTAGCTCTGGGAGTTACCTGGCTCCAGCAGACCTACTGTAATGGGAGGGAACAGAGGGTGAGAGAGGGGGAAGGGGGGGGGGGGGGGTAAAGGTAACGATTGAGACTTAAAGCCCCCTTTCCCACTGGACAAAATAACCCAATAAAACCCACTAACATCTGGCTTTTTCCTTCAGTGGGAAACAATCGGCGTTCGTTTCCCGGGACAAATGACTGATTGGCAGTGATGGGAGGGAGGGAGGGAGGGAGGGTGGGAGTTGCTGCCCTTGCTGTCTGACCTGACGTTTAAACTTGAAATAAGCTTTAAAACAGTAAAGCGATTGTCCTTAGCATTAAGGTATGTGTGTGTGTGTGTACGTGTGCGTGGGTTTGAGGGCAGTAAGGTTAAGTCGGTCCTCTGCTCCCTGGAGAAGACATCTACAGCACTAATGAGCCATCTTCTGTCTCCTGACACTGAACTCTCTCTCTCTCTCTCTCTCTCTCTCTCTCTCTCTCTCTCTCTCTCTCTCTCTCTCTCTCTCTCTCTCTCTCTCTCTCTCTCTCTCTCTCTCGCTCCCTCTCTCTCTCCTTCCTCTCTCTCCGGCTCTTCACATGCTGGTGAATGCATAAGAACATATTACTCGGCTAGTAGCATCTGCTTTTGTCCCTCCCGTGCTTTTTCTGAGCCATTAACCTGAAGCAGTAGGTAAGGCACCCACAGCAGGCTGCTGTCTACAGGGTTTCAACCCACTGACTCTGCCTTTTTCATCATCTTTTTTTAGGAGAAGGGGACACACATAAAAATAGGATGAAACAAGGTAGAAAGCAAAGTCTACAGTGCTGACTAGGACTGTAACTAATTTTCATTACTCGTAGATGTCTATTTAATTTATTGACAAACCTGAGGGTCGGGACTAGGGCTGTGTATTGGCGATACGTATCATGATACAGGGGTTTCCATTCAATATATGGTGATATATTGAGATACTGTACTGCATAAAATCTGAGTAAAAAAAGTTTACTTTTTTGTGTTATCAGAACAGTGGGGTCTGCATTTGCATCTATCACAGAAGGCACATACACCAAGAGGGTGCATATCTTTGCAAATAAAATAAAGTATTGACTGCGTTAATCTTTGCATGGAAACTATTAATTTAAAAATGATAAAGTGTTTTTGAGAATCGATACAGTATCACAAAACATAATATTGCGATTCTCGATATTTTCTTACACCCCTAGTCGAGTGTGAAATCAATCTAAGGGGTCGCAAGTTGATCACAGTGGTAAGAAATAAGAACAAACTCGATACTGATACGCAAAAAAAGTTTATTTTTTCTGACTTTTCTCTAATCTTTGCTTCTTTCATGTGAAATACTGTATAGTTTCACACCATGAGGCTTCTAAAAATTAATCTGATGAAACGATCTGAGAAGGGAAAGTAACTTATCGATTCAACTGCTCATAACTTAATAGATACGCAACCTCTGACAGAAGGTTGCAGGGAGATATTGCTTCATAATAAAGGGATATCACAAGCCAAGAAGTGTCCTAAACCCCAAAGACATTCAATTTACAATTAAATGAAACAGAGAAAAATTTTACATTCTCAGCACTAGTGAAAGTATCAATATCATATACATAATAGAACAGATATTTGGGAAAGGAAAAACACAACATACTTCTGGGAACACATCCCAAAAGCCTAAAAAAAAGGAGGAATTATATATTTTTTTCGATCCTGAGAATCACAACACTCAAACAAATAACAAGACGTTGGAAAAAATGTAACCTTCCAAGGTAAACAAGTGGCTGGAAACAGTAGAAGACATGTGTAGTATGGAAAAGGTCATTTAGAAAATCAATAAGAATATAATAGCCTTTATTGTCATTGCACAGTCTCCTATACAACGAAATTGGAGGTGCCACAACTGAAGGTGCATTTGCAATAAAACCAAGAATAAAAACACGTAAAGACAAGAATAAATAATAAAATAAATAAAAAGAACACTTAGGTCATAACAGAACAGATGATGTCACAGTAAATAAATCAGGATGAGGTAATAAATATATTGCACATGTTAGATTGTTGCGGATGTGTTTATATTGCACATTTCTTCGAACAGCTGAGGGAAGAAGAATAAAAAGAATAAGAATGAAAAGTTGACTAAAAACATATGAAATATTAAATGTTTTGTGAAGATGTTTAAAGTAATATGCGTGAAACTGTTAATAGAAAGTCGTAGCAGCAGTAGAAAATATCAACTGAAACATTAAATGAAACATTTTTCCCATGTTTGCGCATCTATGCGCTGTGTTATCTGTAGATTAAAGATAAAAATAATTAAAAAAAGTTTGTCAAGATGTTTAAATAACGGAAAGGAAATGTATCAACAATATGTACTGACATAATAAAGCATAAAAAATATCAATATTAGAAGTGAAAATACTTATTGCACATTTCTCTATTTAAAGTTTCCCCAGCTTTCGTCATCTCAGTGCAGTTTAAAAGAGATAAAAACAGCAAAATAAGTCGTGGTGGGACAGATCAGTAAATGGCCTCTGGTGAGGTGTACTGATGGGCTGATCACACAGCAGAGCACGGTCAGCTGAGAGGATCCTCATCTGATCGCTGTCGTCGCCGCAGGATGATGTTACCCAGTAATTTACTCCCTTACAGTGATCTGCTCCCACACAGTGTGGAAAATGGGCCTTTTTTTCTAGCAACAAATCACATCCACCTCGTTGCCCTTGAGGATAACTGGCAGAAAGATTTGTTCTAAAAGCTGAAACAATGGATTTGACAGCCTCAGTTTCCAAGACAGAAGTGCTACAGGAAGGTTGATTTTGAGAAAAGAGTGAGAGTTTTAGCCGTCCACCACGGGACTGTCAGTAGGAAGTGATAATGTAGCAGCCTGGCAGGCAAAAGTGACCTTACATGAGGACATGAATCAGGCCGTATTTGATTTCGTAAGATCTGGTTACTGCTGTTGGCAGCTGTTTTACAGGTGTTAAAAAAAACAGCTTTATCGGCTTCAATTTTCATAATCAAATAATGTGTTTCTCAAGAAAAAACAGCAATAATTCTCTGGTTTCAGCTTCTCCAATGTGAAGATGTGCTGCTTTTCTCTGTTCTTAAATGTAATTGTAAATAGAATATTTCTGGCTTTTGGTCCGTTGGTTATTTATGTATTTAAAGAAGTCATCTTGGACTCTTGGGGAAAGTGTTTCCCTCAACAAACCCTAATAGGTCCTACTGTACACCTCCATCAGCTAGAAAAGAAGTTATCTCATTGAAGGAAGCTCATCATTTACCTCCATAGAGCTGATAAAAAGCTATTCCTCATCTGCTGATTAACAACTGCTCTGATCTGACTGCCAAACTACAGACCCGCAGGAGCTAATTTATACAGCTTGATTGTAATTTACCGACCAAATACATTATCCTGCCTGCCTTATTAATAGACGGTCTAATTGAGGTAACAATAGTCTCTCATTGTTAATTGTGTTTTGCTTTGTTAATGAAGCTGAGTCACTTGGTCTAAATGAAGTCATTGTGTGTGTCTGTATGTGTGACAAAGAGCAATCTATGTAAAATACAATGTGTCTTGATCTATATCTATATATCTATCGATAGATCTATCTATATCTATATCAATCTATATCTATATCGACCTCTATTTATCTCTCTCTCTCTCTCAACGGTTGCTTATTTAGTCATGAAGAAGTAATGTTATAGATATATACTTTTTTTCTTATAACAATATTTATTCATGACTAAATAAGCAACTGTTAAATTTAAAATTTAGGAAAGAAGAAAAAACATCCACAGTCATTATTTATTAAGAATATTTAATTCATCAGGACTTCAAACAACCAAACAACTGTCATCTAGAGCAGTGGTTCCCAACCTGGTGATCGGGCCCTGCCAAAGATCTCAGGGGGGTGCGCCAGGATTTGTCTGCTCTGAGGTTGTCAAAATTAGATTTTCACATGTACGCCTATAACTAAAATCATGATAACGCACTTACTAGATAATTTATGCACAAATCTAAATATAAAACTATTTAAAAAGATATCTTTTTTTGCTACTTAATAGGCCACATTCTGTTTAAACCCGGTATTTCTGCACAGTTGCAGATGCAGATCAGGCTACACTAATATTATTAATATTATGCTATTAGTATATTCCAGTGGTGATCCAAACATTTCCAATAACTCCAGAGCGTTGTGAAGTCCAAAACTCAGAATTTACTGTATAAAATAGAGACTTAATCATTTCCAAAACTCCCAACATGTTTTTGGGAAATATTCTGCTTCAGTCCATATTCGTTGGCATTTAGCCTTTCAAAAACAAGTCAAAATTCCAGATTCCAGCTTCCTCAATGTGAATATTTTCTGGTTTCTTTGCTCCTCTGTGACAGTAAACTGAATATCTTTGAGTTGTGGACAAAACGAGACATATGAAGACGTCATCTTGGGCTTTGATCAACATTTTTCACCATTTTCAGACATTTTATAGACCAAACAACTAATCGATTAATAGAGAAAATAATCGACAGATTAATCGACAATGAAAATAATCGTTCAAACAAGTGAAACACAAATTAACAAATACGGAAATCCCATGTGAAATAACTTAAACTCTTCTAACTTAAGCAGAGAGTTGTGTTGATAGAGAAAATACGTTTTCTGGGCCATTTTCTTGAAATAAGGCAATCAAACGTTGGCAACCACTTTTAGAAGCTCCTGAAGGGCCATAGTAAGGATTCAAGTTATATTTGACTTCTTATACTTTACCCAATCGTGCGTCATAAATCTCAGGTGATGTCTTCGTGAAAATATTAAATTAGCTTTTAGCCATTAGGCCATTAAAGCATTCAAGACAAACCTCTCAGGCCATGTGCTTTATTACCACAGATTGATACAGTTGATAGATTTTTTACTTTTTTATTACATTTTTAGTACAACATCAAATTATTGCCTGACCCTCAAGAACTTGTGCTACTCCGGCAATTGGTTGTCATGGTTTCACATCAAAGCAGCTGACAGCAGCCCGGCAACAGAAAAAGCAGGATTGTAATTGGCTAATTCCAGATTTTCTATGTTCCTGTAAATGGAGGACACATTCTGAGGACACAGCTTTTGAAGGCAGCCGCTAGAACCATTGTGGAGTTGTTCATTATAAGCAGCATGTTGAAGGACCAAACCAAGACATTCATGAATAACGTCCCTGGATGTAACAAGGTGGGATGTCACAGTGTCTGGTTAACATTTTGGCTCAGTGTGGTTGTGCATGAGGATTAAGACAGAAATAGTATAGTCATGTTTGGGCAAAAAATATGAGGTTTGGGCTCAAGGAAACTGTGTTGAACATTTATTTTAACATTTTACAGCCCAAGATATCACAGTTTGGAACAAACTAAGCACATGGATGGGTGATGGATTATGTTGCAGGAGTGGTTTTGGATTTCCCAAAGCCCAGAGTGATGTCTTCAAAATGCTTATATCATGAATACAGTCCAAAGCCCAAAGATATTTCATTGATATCAAGTAGTCAACTATTAAATTATTTGCCAACTAAGTTGATAATTGATTAATCATTTTAAGTAATTTAAAAGAAAAGAAAAGTCAAAATTCTCTGATTCCAGCTTTTTAAATGTGAATATTTTCCTGTTTCTTTCCTCCTCTATGACAGTAAACTGAATATCTTTGAGTTGTGGACAAAACAAGACCTTTGAGGACGTCATTTTTGGCTTTGGGAAACATTGATCAACATTTCTCACCACTTTCTGACATTTGATAGATGAAACAACTAATCGATTAATCAAGAAAGTAATCGACAGATTAATCGACAATGGAAATAATCGTTAGTTGCAGCCCTAGATGAATTTAATTCAACTTTTCATCAACTTTAAAGCTTTTAAGGATTAGATTTCCTTTAAGTGACCTTGTTTATGATGCATGATAGGATAAAGTATAAAAAGTTCTTTCAAAATGGAAGCTTTAAGGTTCCTGAGAGCCTGACTTCAGTCACAAAAATCACACAAATTTGTATTCATACCAAAAGACAAAAAGACTTGACATTTCCTGCAGGATTTGTTCATCTTTCATGTCAAAAAGTTGTCAAAACACTGTCAAAATAAACCACAGTGTTCAAATGTCTGGTAATCATGTAACCAGAGTTCTTCCTCATCTTCGGTTGGTTGGGATGCCTCCGCTTCCTCTACTTCACTCTCCTCCTCCAGGCAGCTGGATTCGCGAGATAACGCAATATCATACGAGAATAGCCACCGCGTTCGAAACCGTATTGCCAAATCTCTGGATACATTTCTACCATCGTACGGTAAATATAGCGTCAAATCACCCAACCCTAGTTTAGTCTATAGAATGTCAAAAAATTATGAAGGAAAAACCCTCGTTATTTCCCAAAGCCCAAAGTGATGTCTTAAAAATGCTTGTTTCACGAACACAGTCCAAGACCCAAAGATATTTCATTGATATATCATATAAGAATATCAGCAAATCTTCACATTTTGAGAAGCTGAACCAGCAAATGGTTGAATTGCTTGAAAAACGACAAAAACAAAAAGTTGTCCAATCGATTAATTGACAAGTTGTTGCAGCTGTAGTAGTGGGATTTTTTTGTCAAATACTCGAGGGGAGGGTACTCAACAAACCTTGAGTTGAATGTCACTAAAAGTGCTCCTACATGTGACTAAATGCTGTTGAGAAAAAAAAACAGCATGTGGTCAACAATATGCATAGTATGCAGTTTTGCTTCTTTTATGCGCTTTTTCTGCTGGTGTGATTCCCTCTTCAGTATGAACTCCCACCTACCAAGCCTGAGGGCAGAAAGCAGAAAGAGGTAATGCCTTTTCCATTGGTGTCAGTGACATTTTTGTACTCCCTAATGTAGATAATGACTTTTTTTTACTGCAGCTAGGTGCTGAGCGAGTGGTATTTGTGCTTTACTGACCGAGTGATGAGAGGGCACAGCGGAGGGGGAGACGGGAGCGAGGGACTTGTCAAGAGAGGAGGGGGGAGCAAACGGCAGAGGAGGACTGGAGAGAGGAGAGGAAGCAGTAGGCTGCCTCTACATAGTTCACCCTCCAGTCAGTCAGTCAGCCAGTCGTGCACACAAATGCAGTCAAACAGCTCAGAGCTTTGTGACTGAAGAAAGACTCGGTATGCAGGAAACCAAAAAGTAGGAAGTGGCAGAATAACTTCAGACACACACTCTGGTCTCTTGGGAATGATGTGTGTGAAGCAGATGCACACACACACACACTCATGTAGCTGAACTATGATCAAATATACCTCTGGCTAATCTCCTCAGATCACGAAACGCAGACTTCCATATGGTGCAGTGCCTCTTTGCCTTGCCGTTCATGCGTGTGTTAATCAGGAACGGAGAGGGCTCAGCGCAGCCTTGGTGTTGAGTGTTTCCAGGGCTGATTAAATATTTACCAGTGGTGAGAGTGTGTAGGCAGAGATTGCAGCTTACATGACGAGCTTTTTGACCTCTGGGCTACCGTAGAGCGCTGCAGTGCTGGCGAGTCGCAGGCTGCGTAGCCTCGCGGCGTGTGTTTGTGCAACCTGTGAGCCTCTCTGTGTGCACATGCATGTTGTAGGCATGGCAACTGCTCTTGCTTTCTTTTACAAACATGACCTTCGCATTTGATTCCTGTGGCATTTCCCACCCCCCACCCCTTTAACTCACTAAATACACACACATACATGTTCCACAGGGTTAAAACACTAAACCCTCCTCTCCTAGTCTGTATATATTCTTGAAATCCTGGACAGAGTTAAGATTATATGCAGAAGAGGGTCCGGATGCTGAAGTGATCGGTTGTTGTTGAAGGCTTTGTGTGCTTCATGGTCATTTGGCACTCGTGATTGACTGTCCTATTTTAAGATGAACTCGGAGAGGATGCTTTGGAAGTCACATTGGTTGAGAAGTTCACACCGCTGCTGTGGCAGCTGCTGCAAGTACAGTACATCCAATTCGTACCTGTGTGCATTATGCTTGGATTTATGTGAGAGAAAAACAATTACAACTCCCTGCCTCTTCATGAGTAGTTGTGGTTGCTGCCAATTAAGACGGTAGAAAGTTGCATATCTGTATGCAGCTGACTGCAAAACAGAGACATTCATAATGGCGATTCGGCGAGCAGAGTGTGACTAAGAGTTTTTTTTTTCTGATCTTTGAGTTAAAGTGAGTAAAGATTTTGGTTTGCCAAAAGGATGGCCTCTGAGCGAGGCGAACAGCGTTACCACAGTTTTGCAAAGGGAAGAGTGAGTGGAGGGTTACTCAGTTGGTTTCAATCTGCAACCACACGACTTGATGCCGCCATATCCTACACACTGAACCTTTAAGAGGAGCCAAGTTCCCCCTGGCACCCCTGTAGTTTGCACCCTGCTAGTAGGGAGATTATGTTAGCTTTGGACAGAACCAGGCTAGCTGTTTCCCCCTGTTTCCAGTCTTTATGCTAAGCTAAGCTAACCGGCTTTTACGTGTAGCTTCATATTTGTGGTATCAATCTTCTCCTCTAACTCTCAGCAAGAAAGCCATATTTTCCAGAATATCTTCTTAAAGGGAAGTCTCCTCATTTAGGGTTTACTTCCTGTTTGTCTGTGTCTGTCTGTTATGGGGAGAAACTCTCCTTAGCAGACATGCTTTGTGTTGCTCCTTTCGATCTGCTAAATGCACTGAACTCTCCTCAGATGACCCGAGGGCAGAACGACAGAAGAGAAAGGAAATCTGTATTGTTTCTCTTCTACCTCCTCAGCTGCTCTTCTCTTCCTCTCTTCCTACTTCTGCTATCTCCTTTTCTTTTGGCTCCCGTCCCTGAAGGGGCTGTTTGCATTTTACCTCTTGATGAGATGCATCCTATCATTTTTAAACCGCTCCACTTTCTTGCTCCTTTGGGTTTGCTGACTAATAGTATGATTTATGTTTATCAAGACTGTGCAGGGCAGTTTTGCTGTGGAGGTGTGTGATTTTTTTGCCTCGAGCTCCTGCTGAAGCTCGTATTCACACCAGGATGTTGTGTTGCATTAAGTCTTAGTGTTTTTGTCAGCCTACGTGGAGCGCCAGATAGCTGAAGATTACAAAATAGAACACATACATCAGTTTTTGTAGTGTTTAATAAATAACCTGACACTTATCTCAGTATGGTACTACTCCTCAACCATCTGCTGCTCCTGTTTGCCAAGTTCCAACGAATGCCAAAAATTGTTTGCAAATACCGATGATATCACCAGACCTGTGATCCTGGATCAGTTTACTTCAGAATATCTGGATTTGAGCCCAGAGTTAAAATATTTGGTCTGCAAATTTGTCTCTTTCTCTGTGCTGTTGCAACCCGGTCTCACGGGGAGGCGTATAAATAACACGACATCACAAAGACATTCCATGTGTCATAAGGACGCAACAAAATTACGGTAATGTCAGCAGTTAAGTTGGCAACAAAGGCAACAAAACCACTCACTTATGTTTAGGAAAAACATCATGGTTGGGCTTAAAATAAGTACGTAAACTAATAAAATTCGTACGGACACAACATAGCATAAGTACAGAAAACACGTCACTAAAAAACACATGACAAACGTCTCTAACGTAACTTGCAAAACAAAACACCGGTCTCCTTAAAAGTCATGTTTGTTGTACCCATCCACCTCCTCCCACCTGCCGTTAGCAGTCTCTCTCGCATTTTATTCTGCATCACTTTGAGCTTAGCATATTTACGCAGATGTGTTTACATTAGTCTCAGTACAGACTACACGGTGTATAAATGACTGATAAAAGCATAAAAGGTGTTCTTATTGCACGCCTTGGCATTATCGTGGCATTCATACCCTTTTCTCTGCAAACAGGCTGGCTATTGACATTTCCTTTTCTATTCCCATTTTGCTTCCTCCTTCTTCAAAACCTTGAAACATCCATGTGTGCGAGCGCCTCAACCTCTAGTTATTTCAGTTGTCCAATAAGGTGATCATAAATAAAAGATTTGGGTCAGTCTGCACGAGGTGGCTCTATACGGTGTGAATGTGCATAACTGGATGACCGTGCAACACAGGATATTGCTGAAAAAACGGGCCCAGAGGACCTTCCCGAGCTTATTAAAGGTTAAATAAATACAATAAAATTTTATGGAAGGAATGATGATCGGGACAGAGGACGGCTGTTGAGCTCTGAGCTCTCTGAGTTGTGTTTTCCTGCTCTGCACAGCGTCATCAAACATTTTCAGAGCTGGAAAGTGTCAAACACTTCTTAGAAAACATCGACCACCATCCTGCAAAAGAGCGTGAAATCTTTGCCAGGGGGAGTAATGCATTATGCCGGCATCTGCTTGGCTGCAGATCCCCAGTGAGCAGAGAGGCCTGTGTTAACAAGGTTTCGACACGCCTTGGAGCTCCACGGAGCCAAACACTTCACATTCCACTGCAGGGTTAGAGGGGAGGGGTTAACGGCAGAGAGAATAGAGCTGTCTGTCGCTGATTATATCACTCTGGGCTTCAGGACGTAGTCGAACATGCACTTAATGTATTATTGTCTAGTCGGTGCACATGCCAGGGGTGTGTATGTGCGTCCTCAGTTGAACTTGTAAAAAAAATGTGCATGCATTTAAATATACCATGTCCTCAGTTTACACTTCCTGTTGCCAAAATAAACCCTAAAATGTTGCAGCTGTCCGGATATCTAAAATGTGACTTTGATTGAACCGGGTGCAGCAGTTGGGAGAAATAAAAAAATTTCAACTTTTACATTTATAAAAGGGGTAAGTGCTGACGTCGGCACTGTCGGCACACACAGACTCGGAGGTGACTTTGGTTGCTCCCGTCGCAGATGTGGCTCCAGCACACACACACACACACACACACACACACACACACACACACACACACACACACACACACACACACACACACACACACACACACACACACACACACACACACACACACACACACACAAACACACCCTGACAGCCAGTAAGAATAGTAAGCAGGGTGTGTGAGCTCTAGGGTTTGTGTTTTTATAGCGTTGCTTCGCTGACAGCTCGGTCATTATATCAATCAGGAGTTTGAGTCTATTGTCTAGGATCACACTCTGTGACAGGACACCTAGCAGGCAGCTCACAGCAACACACACACTGTTTCTTTTCTGTTGTACTGCTCATCATTTCTCACTCCTGGATGCGTTGTAGTCTACCGTTTTCCCGTCGTAACATGACTCAGATGGTTACTGTAACAATCCTCTGAAATGACTGTCGAGCAGGATTATGTGCTGGACTCACAGCTTCTTGCTCTTTGCCGTCCCCCCTTCCTATGACCCACTATTTTCTCTCCTTTTCCTCCCTTGATAGCCGCATACATTATTACCCCTCATACCTCAACACCTACTTTCATTTCCTGGGCGTGTGATTAGCTGCTAGTTAGCTATCACAGTAATGAGCAGAGAGCTGTTCATAAAAGGGGCGAGCATGCACAGCGCAGTTTAATTTATCACAATTAAATGTTTAAAGTTGCAGTTTTCATTATCAAAATAAGATTTCCAGATTAAGCAAATAGTCTGTTATCATAGAGGATTGTGTTTCCGTGAAATTAGATTTAGAGATTTAAATCTCTGCTTGTAGCGCAGTCTGGATATCTCAATCTTAGATCAAACGGTAAAGAGAGGGATCTGGGGGTTATTTAGATAGTGTAGATGTATTGTATCACTATAATCCCGGAGGACACACACTGAGCAGGGTATATGAAACTCTGCAGATTCAAGAGTCTGTGTATGCATTCAGCTGTTAATGTGCCTACACAGAATGATAAAACGCCGCTCACATGGTGTTCCTGCTGCGTTCCTCTTCCATTGTAAAGCTGTACATGTGCCCACGCCAACAATTAGCCATAAATGAGTGTCAACACACCCCAATTTAGCCTGATTTGCACAAAAATGCCAGTCATCATTATGGCACATCATCTACCAGAGGAAATAATAGAAAATGATTATTCTGTAATGAGACCAGTCAGAATAACTTGGTCCTATCGGAGGGACTGATAGAGCCTCTCTCTCTCTCTCTCTCTCTCTCTCTCTCTCTCTCTCTCTCTCTCTCTCTCTCTCTCTCTCTCTCTCTCTCTCTCTCTCTCTCTCTCTCTCTCTCTCTCTCTCTCTCTCTCTCTCTCTCTCTCTCTCTCTCTCTCTCTCTCTCTCTCTCTCTCTCTCTCTCGGTTTACCTCCTTGTTGGTCATTTCACAGAGCCTATTGGAAGTCAGCCTTGTTGTCACAATACGAGCAAAGGTGCTTTAAAGACCACCGGTTGACAGACTCCAGTGTCACTTGAAGCCGCAGGATTCTGGGGTCGTGTCAGGCTGGATTTAGAAAAGTGAAAGCGCGCCAGAGAGAACATCCTCAGGGTTGTCTGAGGAGAGAGAACTCACAGAAGTTGTATTTTTCATCACTAGAAGGGGGCGAGATTGCTAGACGATAACCCTTTGCCTCGCAAAACAAATGATGGTGATGCTTTTAAACAACTTTTAGGACAGAGATTGCATTGAGATTGGAAACCTCATACTGTGTTTTCCTCCGCTCCTTTTTTTTTTAGCTCAGAAAATCAATACGGTCCCTAAAGACTGATGCTCTCTGTCATCTTGTGTTGGCAAAGTCCCAGAACAGCAGACTACTAAGCAGCCAGGGTTTTATCACTAACAGGGATTACACACAGCTATATATTATAAGGCTGTAATGACTGGTTGCAGTTGATGGTATTGTGCTTGAGACCTGACATAACCTTTATAGAACAGTAGTGAAAGAATGTCCTCATCAGTTTACTGTATCACATCAGGTCATCTTACACAGAAAGGTGTGTATATTTGGGAGGTAATACACAGGACAGTTTTTATTATTAAGGCCACTATGTGTAAATATTTGATACGATTATAACATTTTTCAAGTTATAAGTTTTTGTGATGCATTTTAAATCACTTTTCTCGGTTTGAGGAAAATGTATAAATAAAAAAACCTCCATGGATCAAAAATTCACAATAGAAAAAGTATTAATTTTAGGGCTGCAACTAACGATTATCTTCATTGTTGATTAATCTGTTGATTATTTTCTCGATTAATCGATTAGTTGTTTGGTCTATAAAATGTCAGAAAATGGTAAAAAATGTTAATCAGTGTTTCCCAAAAGAGCAAGATGACGTCCTCAAATGTCTTGTTTTGTCCACAACTCGAAGATATTCAGTTCACTGTCATAGAGGAGTAAAGAAACCAGAAAATATTCACATTTAAGAAGCTGGAATCAGAATTCTTTTTCTTAAAAATTAGCAATGAGCAGTTTTTATTATACATCCATTAGCAACATGTATTTCTATCTTCTGCAGAGTGTTTTTGATATTGCCACTAGGGAGCACCAAATTAAAAAAAAAAATCTAGTTCTATTGTACACATTGTGGCTTTAATTCAAATTTCGGCATAGAAAGTCGTGCATGTTTACTTGGTTTGAACATGCATCGTTTATATCTGACCCTTTGTGTTTGTGTATATGTGAGAAATATGTCTTCTCTTCTATCTGTGTATGAACTAAACATACTCTGCCTGCTATCCTCTGCTCATTCAGCCCTCTCTGCTCTCATTAGAATAAATGGACAAGCACGTTAATGGTGTTTTTGTTTCTCCTCAAATAAGTCGGGAATGTTAATGCAGCTCGTGCTGCTTTTGTAAAAGGGCTGTGAAAGGTTTTATAATATTAGTGGCGTTAATATTCCACTGTAAGACGAATGAGGGAAGTGCTGACAAACATATTCAGCCTTAATAACTGCCTATATAACTTTCATTGTAGAGCTGCAAGCAAAAAGAAGGTAAGAAGGTAGTTTCTGTCTTCTGAGTTGTGACAAAATCAGCATTGAAGAGGCACTAACGAAGAGGGAAATGACTGTGATGGCAATCTGAGTGAAGCCATAATCACACTGTGTATCGCTTTCTGCTCGAGAGGAGAGCAAATAAACCGCATCTGTTGGCAGTTTGGCACGTTAATTATATACATTTAGCAATAAACACGAGCGATAGAACTCACTGTAATATTGATTTAGAGGGTGACAAGTTGTGATGATAATCTTGGGAGGATAAGCGTTTGTTTGTTGAAGCTGATACCACAAAACGTGTGGCCAAGTTCAGCTCATGAAACGTCTTCAAAGATGGCTGATAATGTGGCGTCTCTGTGTATCGACACGCTGTTATCGTTCTCACCGATGTTCTGCAAATGTACTGCACAAGAGAGCCACATCCTGAGAGTTGATCTCTAAGTTTGATACTGAATTTTAAAGAGATGGTGTGTCTGTCTGTGTCTGTCTGTGTGTGTGTGTCTGTGTGTGTGTGTGTGTGTGTGTGTGTGTGTGTGTGTGTGTGTATGTGTTTAATAAAACCAGTTCAAGGCTTCGAGAGGCAGCGCCAGGATTTGAAGTGTCCCCTCTTTCAAAACAAGCGACCTTTATGAGAAAAGAGAGGTTGAATAAGCCAGGATTATGGAATGAAAATGCAAGGATTACTAAGTGAAATGCATGTTGGTGCTTTATTTGTTTGAATAGTCGGTCCTCATTCATACCTAATCCATGCAATAAGTGCTTTATTTGTTAGTCAAGTACAAAAAGATTTTTTTCAACCAACCAAACATTGCCACTGCAGTGGGGGGTGTGTGCGTTGCACAGAGAGAAGTGTATTGTTTCTCCTGAAGTTAATTAGAGTCCTCCCCGCAGCATCTGTGCTGCAGCAGAGGACATTAAACTGTGGAAAAGCCTCTCAAGCGATTGGTAATGATCTGGTCTGAATTGTGATTTAAAGGCCACATGATTGTCCACTCAGTTATCAAACTATATTCGTATTGTGTTTTTATTCTCTTTTTATAGAAACAATACACACTAAAATATTTTTCCATTAGTTTTGAGAGATTGTCTCGAGTGTTGTTAATGGAAAAAATATATATATTCCTTCATACAGCGTGAAAAAAAAACTTTCACTTTGCATGAATAATCCTAACATATAGTCATTCAGAACATTTTAACTGTTTCCTATAGTCTTGTCTATAGTAGAAACACATGCTTTGTTCCTGTTGATCATTTTGTTGCTTTATTTATTTATATTATTTATATATATATCTATATATAGATATATATATATAGATATATACTGTATATACTGTATATTATAGGGGAGGGAATCACCAGAGGGCCCACGATACAATATTATCACGATACGATCTTATTGTGATTTTAAACATTTTGCGATAAGATATACTGTATTGTGATATATTGCGATTTATTGCCTTTTTTCATATTATGCATGTTTTATCTAATAAGATACAGTTTTCATTCACTTATCCTGAGGTCAGAGGTCAAGCGACCCCTTTTTCCACACCAAAACTTAGCATAACTTTGGAGCATTTTTTTAGCATTCTTCCCGACAGATTAACATGACATTGTTGGTACCAATTGATTCCTTAGATTTTTTCTAATTTCATATGGTACCATATCTTTATATCTTCACTCCAGCTTTAAGACTGAGCCCGCTACAACCTCTTGTTAAAGGTTAATAGTTTATATAATAAAAGAGCGATACACAGACGTCAAGTATCGATCTTTTAATATAATAAAAGATAGATACTTGACATCCGTGTATTGATACAATATTGCCATGCAAAATATGGTGATACTATGCTGTATCGATTCCCCCCCACCCCTACCATTTTACCTCTTTTTCAGATTTGTTTTCCTGTTCTGTGTGATTTAAATACATTTTTATCCGTTCTTAAATGAAACAAGGCACTCCTTTGGCGATATTGATGAGATGTGTGAGTTGTTTGAGTCCTTTTTCAAGCAAAAAATGCCAAATATTTGCCACTTTTCTTTGTCTTGATGATCGTAAACTGGGATTTTGGACTGTTTGTTGAACAAAACAGGAAATTTGAAGACTTCACCTTGAGCTCCTGGAAGTTGCGATGGGCATCTTTCACTATTTGACACATTATAAACAAAGTGATTAATCAAGAAAAATTATAAACAAAGTGATTAATCAAGAAAATACTCAACATATTAATCTTAAACTTAGTTGCAGCCTCTTTATTTTTTAGCTTTATAAATTGCTGTAACCTAACAGCTTGCTATACTGTATACAGCGATGGCAGCCATTGTCATTTCAATTACATGTCTAAGGTCTGATGATGAAGACTTGACATTATGAGGCTGCCGTCGTGGGTGTCCACACTTGACCTGAATACGTCCACTGTGTCTCTTTTCTTTTCCATACTCTCAATGGTTTTCGGTAACTTCCCCCCTTTGGCTCTGCCTCTCCGTCTGCTTACATCACACACATGATAACGGGATCGATTATGTCAGTTTTTAAAACGCAGCGATGCCTGGCTCATTTGATTATTTTTGTGCGCAGGCTGACGAGGAACAACCAGACCTGCCAGTTATTGCCTTTAATTCTTTGTTTGGATCGGACGATAAAAATCATGGCGAGAAGTGGAAACGGGCCTGTGGTTTGTGTCAAAGCACCGCATCGAGTGGACTCTGCTGTTCCAGCTGCACTTTAGACGACAACAGGGAGGGAACCCTGATGACGCACACACATACGCACGTGGACGCGCACACACACCTAAATGAGAAAAAGCAATGAGGCTTGAAGATGCCCTCTTTCATGCTGTACCTCTCACTGCCCCTCATCATTTCTCTCTGTACATTCCAGTACAGCATCCTCTTCTTCTTCACTTCCTCTCTGCTCTTATCTTCCATCACACAGCTCAGCAGACCTCTCCTTAACGTCTAATACATCATCGTGTCTTGTAGTCCAGATAAAGCGCGGTTATTTAACGATTTGTTAAGCAGGCGTCCTTGGCTGTACTGCCCCCCCCCCCCCCCCCCCGTTCTATCCTGCACGCTTTTGTTCTTGCAAAGTTTCTGAGGCAAACTTTTCTCCCTTTCTGTGAAGTGTAGCCGCTCAAAGGACAGCCTTAAATCAACTCGACGCCTTTTGTCACATCCTGAACATTTTTTTTTTCCAGCGAGGTCAAAAAAAAGAAGATGTTTGACATTGTGATTTCTGATTGAATGGCGCTCGGCGAATCAATAGCTGTCTGTGAATAGTCTGAGCCTTCGTTGGTTCATCTGTTATGTATAAACAACTCTTAGTGTTCCGACTCCTACTAGGGCCAGTTAGTGAGTTAACAAGAGAGTGGAGTGGAAAATCAGCTTCATTACGCAAGCCGGACGGACTTTGCTCCGACACACACAGTCTTCTGGTTACAATAAAAAAAATCTATTACCTACCTAGGCTTATCCACAAACAAAAGCGCACATAATTCACGTCTTATCAAGTGTGAGTCACAGATTCGTGTTTATGCGGCAAGGTAATTGAGCCTCTCCAGAAGGTTTTAACGCAAATTAAAATGGCTCCTTGTTCTTCGCAGTAGCTAACAGACCTTGTTATGATTGCCTCTGCAGGCCCAGGAGGGGTGTGTGTGGTGTGTGTGCATCTTAATGTGTGTGTGTGTGTGTGCAGTAGAGCCTGCAGGTAGTAAATCAGTGATTGTTAGTGATGTTTCAGTGCAGTTTGTAGTGAGTGTGTGTGTGTGTGTTGGGTGGTCGGTAGTGTTTGATTGAAGCGCCTGTCGAACGGGTATCCTCTTATCTGAGTTTATCATCAGCAGCAACTGATGTTCACGGCAGCAGCAGTTTAGGTGGTGTGGTGTGCTGGTTGGCACACAAACACAAACACAAACACAAACACACACACACACACACACACACACACACACACACACACACACACACACACACACACACACACTTGGGGATGGTTTACAGCCCAATTACCCAGCCTGCCTCTGTGCTAGAAGGGGTCTCTAAATCTCTGGATTCTATTGTACACAATATAACCTCTGTTACTCCTTCTTCTTGCCCATCAGCTATATAGTTCACCTCTCTGCTCTCTGTTTTCATCGGATGCTGCTGTTAAACTTTAAATCTTTTTTCTCTCTCCATCAAGAGTTTTTCAGTTCATCTCAAAGGATTTTGCTATGATCGATCATTAATGGAAGATTCAGGTTTATTCAGGTCATATTTTTTGTAGTTTTGGCCTTAATTTCTATCAGTTAAGATAACAAAGTCATTGCTTGGATCTGGATATACGGTGACATCGCTACAACATAGGGCAGCGTATTGCTGCCACACCAGGAAAAAAAAAAAAATCAGTATCACGTTATACTGTTTATTGTGATAAAAAGATGTTTTTCATGTTATTACGACATACAAACTTATCACGTTATAACAATAAAACTTTTCTTTGTTATAACAATATATTACTTATCTTGTTATAACGTGAAACTTTTCATGTTAAAACGTGATAACTTATTGTTATAACATAAAACGTTTCACGTTATGTAAGGGATAATGTACAGCGAGCCGGTCTTTGTTGTGAAAGTCTCTCATCGCTCTGAAGGGGATTCTTTCACAACAATGACCCGCTAGCTGTACATTATACTGCTTATTACACGGCTACCTACTTAAGAAATCAATATTTTGAAGTTAAAAACGGTCCTCCAGAGTCCGACATCAGAGCTGCTTCCATAGCAACGGTCTGTTATACAGAAATTACAGACCGCAGAACACCGTGACTGACCAATCAGAATCGAGTATTCAACACAGCCGTGTAATAAAATGTGATAACATAGTATATTGTGAGATAAGTTAAGTTTCTTGTTATAACTTGATAAGTTTGTATGTCGTAATAATGTAAAAACATCTTGTTTTAAAACGTGAAAACATCCCGTTATAACAATAAACTTTTCACGTTATAACGTGATTCTGATCTGTTTTTTGTGTTTTCTGGTGTGGCAGCAACACGCTGCCGTAACAACAAAGTACAACATGGCAAGAAACACGAGCAGTGAGACAATCACCCAGGTCGTCAACAAGCCAACAGTTCAATTAATTCATCTAAATCAAATACAACTTTTGCTCCATGGACTGTTTTTATATCAGCAGCAGCTAACCAGAGGATTTGTTTTAAACCTGTATGATTGTCCGCTCAGGATTATTGTTCCATTGGACTCTTTTTTTTTTAGCGATGTCAGATTTAATGCATATGGTGGTGTGTTCTTTATATGACAGTTTTCCTAGAATTAGAATTATTATTTTTTTTCCTTAAAGTATCGCAATATATCGTGATATAATCGTAACCCCTACATTCATCCCTAGTGACCGTATCCGTGATGATTCGGCTGGGCCGATATAGCAGCTCATCGCAGATATATTTGTATGACGGTCAAGTTTATAGGGCTCAAAAATCCAGTATATCTTGTATGAAATGAGTATTTCTTTTTTAGAATGATTTCACGGTGCCATATAATGTGTGTAAGAGTGCGTTAGGCCAGACTGATGTAGATATATGAATCAAAAACTCAACCAGAGAAGGTTTTTGTAAATGGATGCAGCGGAACAGTGTGTTTCAAGTCCAAATATCAGTGTGTTTCATCATCCCAGAACAGACTAAAGAACCTACTAGACTTGAACCAGAGGCCCTCAGACTTATGATCCATCCATCTATTCACTCCATCCCCCTCCTCCATCCATTCCATGGCTGCTATGGGCCTAGTTGTCATGGTTACTGTGTCCTTGCCGTCGCTAAGCCCTGACTTGTGCCGCCAGGAGAAAAAAAGGTTTATGATAAACGCATGTACACACAAACACACACACAGTCCTCACCGGTTTTCTCTTGAGGGATTTTCATTGATATAGCAGTTTGGCTTAAAACACACATGCACATAAACACACACTAGTACAGTAGTGATTACACAGGGCTACTCTGACAGAGAGTCAGCCCCATTAATCATCCAGTGCTTTGTCCTATAGATAAGTCTGTGTACTCTGAAAGGTCTCTGATATTAGAGTCACGTGCTGCAACCTTTAAAGGCCGTCATAATACATATTACTTAGATAAATTCAACCGCATGCAGCATGGATGCATTGGAGAGGATTCTCGCGTCACATTGCATGTTGAAGTAGTGAAGGTTTGTGAAGATGGAGGCTAGCAAATGTTACCTGGAAGCATCATCTAAAAAATGTTTCCTGTGTGTGTGTGTTTGGTCTTGCTTCTCGTAGCACCTCTCTTGTCTTACAAAAGAGGATGCTGGAGAGATGGAGACAGACACAGTTGCCATAGTTTCACGCTTCTCCCTCTCAGGGTCGATTAAGGAAAATGTTCCGACCGGTTCCTCTCATCCTTTATAGTTCTCATTAATATGGATGTTGATGGTGTTTGTTATCTCTGCTCTGCCCTTTCTTCGTCTTCTCTCTTGATTTAATAAAAACCTTCCGCTGCATTTTTTTTTTTTTTTTTTTTATACCTCCATTAAATGATCCAGGTTCTTGCATTTGTGTGTTTGCTGTCTGCTTCAGTGTTTTCCTCTCTCTCTCTCTGATCTGTTTGTCTTTCTCAGCAGTTTTACCGGGAGCATATAACCTTTGACCTTTGTTGCCATGGCAGCAGTGTCATAATGCAGTACAGGAAATGCAAAATTTACATTAACATCATATTTCATAGCCAATTTATTTACAAATGAGTTGATAAAAAAAAAAAAAACATAGATCTGTTTATTCCTCCCGAGATGAAGACATTTATTATTCAGCATCTCAGTGTAACACTGACACCTGAATATCAGCAATGAAAATGAATTTAATTCACACTGATTTAACATAGTGTGACATGGATAAAGGCAGGGGTCCAGGTTTTCAACAGCCAAATGCTTGTAAATGCTCTCTGCGCTGGACCCATCTGTCATATTTCCAACAGCTTTGGCGCATAGACGATTCATCTTCATTCACTCTTTTAATTCTTAACTCAATTTAGCAGCAACCGTCCATGTGTATTCCATTGGGATCTGCCACCAGAGCACGCCGTCGACATTTTGGCCTGACATGGCGTAGCACATTATAGTGAGGTGTTACAAACAGGAAGGGTTAGTTACCGCTTATTTGGCCTCAGTGGAGAAGAATGAAGGTGTGGCTGCCTGGGTGTTGCAGGTAGTGAAGTTCACATATAAAAAAGACTGATAGTTTTGGAACAAGTCACCAGGTTATGAATAGTGTTTAAGACGGGTTCAGGAAGGATGCCCACGCCAGTGTTTTGATTTATGCCCATGTGTTTTTTGAGTTTTTTTTGGCAAGTGGTCGGGTTGATATTTAAGGAAAGACGAGAACCAGGAGAGGGAGGAAGCAGGAAGTATTGACTGAGATATGAAGCTGCTATTTTAGGCCGGTGTGAAGAGTTAAGAGTGGGAACGGTTACGTGATGACAGAGAAATTAGAGATGTTCACGCAATGTTATTGTTTGTGTGTTTATGTGTCGCACCCTGTGTGTGTGTGTGTGCATTTGCAGATGTTTGCTCTGTATTGTGTGGTGATGTAGAGTGCTGCACATTTCCACCGCAGTCAGCCAGCTTAGCTTCAACTCCAATGACCTCATTGTTTATATTCCCAGCAGCACCCACTCTTTCTTCTCATCCTCTGTCTCATCTATCACTCCTACTTATCTATCCCTCTCTTTTTTTCTCTCTCTGCCATTCCTGTCCCTCTTTTATTTATCTATTTATTTATTGACCATCGCTGCCACTGTGGATATTACACGAGGCCATTAGGGCCTCATGTCAACTGGCCCAGCGCTGAACTGCCTATCATCTTACTGCTGTCCTTGCTGCTGATATTAATAGTACAGATGCCAACACAGGATTTCCTGTATAGCATCTGTGCTAATCCTGTGACATCCACCTTTAACTTCTCTATGGCGTTTGACATGAAACTAGCATCTGTGCCAGTCGAGACAACGGATATAAGAAAATATTGAATATTGTGAGACTGTATTGATTCTCAAAGACACTATTGATTTTTAATTAATAGTTTACATGCAAAGATTAACTCAGTCAATACTTTATTTCATTTGCAAAGAGATGCACCATCTCAGTGTATGTGTGCTATGACGTTGGATGTTACAGGGACTGTAATAAATGCAAATGGTGTGTTCGTTATACAACAGTTTTCCTAAAACTAGTATCATGATACGTATCGTATGGCCAGATTCTTGCCAATACACAGCCGTAGTCGAGACTACTTTCTCACTAAACATTTGCTGGTGTTGGGTCGGTGTAGTAGTAGTTTTTTTGTGATCTAAGTCGTTTTTTTTAGTACAAATCTGGTTGGTTGTACAACTTCATGTGTGTTTTAGTGCATGTGTGGATGTAATTGGATGAACAGAAGAACAGATGGTCTGCTAAAGGATGGGTATTAACCCCAGTGATACCCTCCAACAAGGGGTCAAGGATCAAAACATGTTGCCTCTCAACAGTGACAGACAACCTGTGACTAGTCATAAACCGCTCGCCAAACCTAACGACCTTTTTCATTCCGTTTCTTCCATATCTCTGTTTTTGTGTTATGATGTAATGCGCTATAGGAAGCACTGATTCCACAAAAAAACAGTCATTGTCTCATGTCATGAATGTCAAGTAGTGCTCGTACTTATGACGCAAAACAATCTGTTTCTTATTCTACTGTTTAAAAAATAATGTAATATACCCGAATGCTTCGTAGCTTCGGCTATTGCCACGAAAATCAACCTTCAACTCAGCATTCGAATGCTTTGTTTTGGAGTTTTTTTTTATTTTTTTGGTATAAGTATGTAATTATAATGTATAAATCCTCAACAACCAACCCTCAACATTATTCATATTCAACATAAATTATTATTAGTTATTCTCCGACGGATATCGCTGTTTGTTATGTGTAGAGGGTGCGTGTGTGTGTACAGTAGTGCAGCAGCAGCACTGAAACGGGGAGATGGAGACACGCAGACAGAAGAATATGTTTGCCTGCTGCACGCGAAGCTTCAAATATCTTCGAATATTTCTCACCAAAGCTACGAAGCCTAAAAAAATGGTATTCGGGACAGCCCAAGTATATAGATTAAGCTCTTGTCTCATCTTTCTGCGGGATAACAGCGCTGGCAAAGACGGAGATAATCACGTTCAGTAGTGAGGGATTAAGATTATAAGTCTTTGCCGGGGCTGCCAGCTCTTTGTTCTTAGCCAGCCTGAACCTGAACTTTATATTTTCTCTCCATTTTTCTCTTTTATGATGTCCTTTTTAAATCTGCTCTCGTCCTGCCTGCCCCGGGCTAAGCTAGTATTAAAGCACCATGATGGGATGTCTGAGGATTGCACTGGGACTGGGTGAATGTCCGTCTGCAGCGTTGCTTCTTCCCACTCCTTCCCTACGTGAGAGGATGAATGGGACAGAATGAAGGTGGACAGATGGAGAGGCTGTTGTGGGGCGAAGTGGAAAGAAGGAGTGTCGTATGGGACAGCCTGTTCATCAAAAGGAAAAAAACAGATAATGAATGGGAAAGAAATAGCTGAATGAATGAGTCAGCCCTCTAAAATATAGCAGCCCTCTTTGGTACCTGCCTTTAGAGTTAATGAAGGGGGAGAGAGGACAGACAGACTGATGCAAACAGAGGGAGACATTCCTGCCTCTCACCTGACAGATTTGGATGCATGCCTGCACACATGTCCGGACACACTTGTGCACAAAGACACAACTGTATGGACGATCGTGCACAAGCTCCAAGCTAGAAATTCTCACATCAGTTCATGTTTAGTCAAACTGTAGAGCTGTAGACATCCATTCCTCAGTTCAAGCTAGCTGTTTCTACCTTTATTATCTCTCACAACCTCAAAAATCTAACTGAAATTATCCTGTTATCTGTTAGCAGGCAATAAGTGGTAACTAATAGCTTTATCAATGGTTCATAAATCATTTACTAATGCTTTTTAGATCAGTTATAAGCTGTTGAGAGGAGCAACATTTGAGTGCCCCGGTTGCTAATAATCCCCATATATCCTTTCTGTTTGTTAATAATGTACTTATAAATGTCCGTAATGCATCAATAAATAGTTTTTACAACAGTCCATCAAGTCTGCAGGTAGTAATAAATGTTAGCAGGTATACAGCACAACTCTGATGCATTTGTTTTTATGCAGTCCATCAAGTCTGCGGTTATAAATGTTAGCAGGTTTTTAAGAAAAATAATAGACTTTGGTTTGGTACAAACAGTCCATTAGAGTCGTCTAAGAGCAAAATAGATAAAGCAAGTGTCATTCTGGAGGAGGATAAAAAGCCAAACTCTTTCTTATTAATGATCCTTAAAGGATTATAGAAACGTTTAGTCAACTGATCGATTAAAGCCTCCACATGGAACTTTAAGTTTGTGTTGATTTTGGTGGTCCCTGTGGACATAAGCGGTAGTGTTTCTGAGCACCAGAGTCCCTTTTAGAAAACCTCTCATTTTACTGTAGCAGGGTCTGACAGTCTGAACCCTCACAGTCCTGGTTCTGGTTCTCCCTTTGTCTCCCTACCTCCCAGCGGGCCCTGCAATACGGCCTGGGTCTCCAGCAGGAGATGGTCTCGTTTGCTAATGTAGATAAGCATGATGATGAATGATTCATTAATCCTTAATAAAGTTAATAGTTGTGTTTTTGCCACCTAAAAATATGATGCATATTCTCATAGTCTCATATTTCCAAGAGTTTCTTCTATTCTTCAGTTCTAATTATGTAATCACAAAATCTTAGTCAAGGTAGTGAGTGATGAGCTGAGTTGTGCAGTGTATTTTTCCCCTGTGTGCGTGCGTGCGTGCACTCAGGCAGACAGAGTCTAGTGTAGGTTATTTGTTTTCTTAGTAATGAGCCGGGACCACGGTTGGTTGGATGGATGTTTAGACTACTCTGTCTCCCTCCATGTACACCGTAGTCGCTCATGTCGTCTCCCGCTCTGGACTTTCTCTCGTCCTCTCCGTCCCGACAGTCGGAGCTGTCATGCATTTGAAAACGTGCAGGTGCTGCTCCTGCTGCTGCGGCTCATTTTCCAGGAAAGACGAGAGGCAACAGTGATACAAACACTGTAATTGTCTTGTGTTTTCAGCTCGCTCACTGTCTGAATGAACTCCTTCTCTACTCTCCAGGACTCCAGCGTAATGCTTCAAAACGCTTTGACAAGGCACGGCCGCAGGGCTAAAACCCGTGTGACCTTTGCTGCTGTGATTGGACAGTTTTTAAACAGCGGGCCGGCCTCTGCTCCCCCTCGGTCCCACTTTTTGTCTCCCCTTGCTGTAATTAATGTCAGATCCAACAGTGAGCTCTTGAGGAGCTAACAATGTGAACATGCCCTTACTTGGCTAAAGCTCCTCTCTCATGTCACTCTCCTTTGAAGCGCTGGCCTGGCTGTGAACCTGCACTGGCCCCTTGTGTTTATCAAAGACCATTACACCACGTCTGTCTGACAGGAGCTACATCTGCTGTCTGGAGTTACTGAAGGTGCAAGTTGTGACTGAAATACAACTTCTCATGCATCTAGTTTAGCCAGAAGAGACTCCAAAGTTCAAACATTGTCATTTTCTTAGAAATCTCTGATTCCTGACAAACATGCATCAGCTTGTAATCCATTTCCTCCCCTTCTCCGGGAGCTCCTGTGGTTGCCAACAGAGGCTCGTGTAATCATACGGAGTGCCCAATTATGCAAAGTGAATCTCTGTTTTGTTCAACTTCACATCAGAGTGTACAAAGCGGTTGAGTAGACTTGTCTGGAGCTGCTCTGTGCTCCTGCAACAGTGTCTTTTCCCCGTCACTCTACCACTCCCTCCCAATGAGAAAACGCTTCCTAAGAGCCACTTCCTGCAGCTCTGGAACCATTTCCTCCCGTCTCTATATGTCCCCAACCAGTCAGTCTGCTGCTCATATCCATCTCTATAACTTCACTTCCTATTTGTGCAGATTGTATCTGTGGTTGTGGTATTGCATACAGAAACTGTTTGCTAACGCCGACACGGAGATCTGTGTATTTGTAAGACCGTGAGTGTCGCAGAGGTTCACTGACACCAGTGACATGGACATATCTGGACATGTGGAGGCTCATATTTCGCACCAAAACCCGACGCACGCGAGAGGCAAGTGGCCACTTTTGTTCATGCTTGTTTGTCATTAAACTCAAGTCGATGTGAAGTGAGCGTCTCTGTGAGTGTGGGTGGTGATGGATGTTGTTAGGGACTGGTTGATTTGCTTCAGGCAGCTGTGTGAGTGTGTGTGTGTGTGTGTGTGTGTGTGTGTGGTATTTTTGGGAGGAGAGGAAGGGGTTTCCTTTGTGCACGTTGGACGTGATGCTGAGCTGCCATCAAGTGCGAGGAAACGCAGCAGGACGTGTTTATCTTCCGCCTCCTCTAACCCTAAAACACCTCATAAACGGTTAGTTTAGCTGGTTCATTGAAACTCAAACTTTTCATTCTACATGTGCAAACGATTTGGCAACGCAGCGCTGATCCAGGAACACACTTTCTGTCTCGGTGAGCTAGTGTTCAGCCTGTGCACTAAATAGTCATATCAGCGAAATGAAATTTAAACAGTTCAGTCAAACCATCTTGATGTGCCGAGGCCATTCAATTCTTCAACAATTAACTAATTTCAGTGTAACACCGTCTAGAGACCATGTGCATTATGTTCAAATGACACCATAAGTTCTGAGCGTCTGCACTCGCTCATTTCTGGATATTTTACATTCTAGATATCGCAGCACCTTCATGTATGATCAGTCAGATAAGTTCTCAGAGCAGCGGTTAATACTGGGAAACCCAGCTCCCCACCGCGAGCAGAAACATGTTTACAATCGAGCAGGAAGTAAGCAAGATCGGTTCAAGAAAAGAGGAAGTGAGAACGAGGAGGGAAGAGAAGTTTCCTGTCACTAATGTGGCAACCATCACCGTTCGGCCCTTTTCTAACCCCCTCTGTGTGCGTGTGAGTGTGTGAGTGAGTGTGTGTTGTGCCTGCTTGTGCATTGGTGTCCAGTACATCTGTATTGAAATTTGCAAGTATATTCTCTGTAACCTGTGTTAACTTCCAACACAACCATCCTCCCCTCCCAGAACCAGTCCCATATCACCTGGATAGAGAGGGACTTTGCCCATATTAGAGCCCAGGTAAGCTCTGACCGCCACTTCTACTGTACAGCTGCTTTATATCTGAGGAATCTGCAGCAAACAAATGTATTATATCCACTTCAGGCTAATGCACTTGTTCAAATCAACCTTTTCTGAGGAAAATGGACCGCAATGCAGAGTAATCAGATGTTTGTGAAACGTTAGTCTGCTGACGGCTTCTGTTTGGTGAAGAGAGACGTTGACTCATGCGCTCGCTGTATTTACATGGGTGTGTAACAGCCTATTCTCTCTTGTCGAAGAGGTATTTACCGCACAAAGGGCAATAAAGTGAGAGATGGAGGAAAGAGTAAGAGCGAGAGAGCTGTTTTAAGAGACAGGATAAACAGAAATAGACTATTTTGAGAGGGACATGCCTTTCCACAGGCAGGAAAATCTCTAACATCCGCAGGCAGCCGGAGGGTCATTTGAATCGCCTTGGAGGGGACACCTCATCCTCTCTATGCCTACCTCCCCCCCCCCCCCCCGTCCTCTAGCTTCTACTACAGTTGAATTGTGGGTAAAGGGAAGTGGTATAGAGCTGGGTTTCGGAGACAAAACCCTGATGACCCAGAAACAGTTTCAATCAAGGCAGCAGAAAAACACACTTTTTTGTCACCATTTCCTCGTCTCTTTCTCCTTTTTTTTTTATATTGTTTCAGTTTCAGCCTCTCTCTCTGTGTTGAACACACTGTCTCTCTCTCTTAGCCGCAGATGTGTGTGTTGGTGTGTTGGTGTGTGTGTGTGGGACTTGTTGGGTGCAGGACTGTGAGAATAAGAGCTGGCTCTTCCTTCCTGCCCGCTTTGGTTCCAGTTCAGTTCAGCTGCAGTCAGTCACTGAGGACACACAGAGCTAAACATCAGACCATCACAGAGAGCAGACAGAAGAGGTAATGGAAGAGAAAATGAAGATGAAGAGTTAATTAAAAAAAAGTATCGCAGAAGGCCCATGAAGAGAGAGAATAGATAAAGGGAAGAGACTGTACTCAGAACTAATCCTGACATGAGAGCACAAATGAGTGTAAAGGTGAGATGAAGTGAGGTTGAAGATGTGAGGTAGTACCGTGTTGCCTTGTTATGGACATGGGTAGCATGATGAAGCAGAAGTTTTGACAATGCGGACATGGAAAAGGACAAGAGAAAGTTCAACCTGAGCCGCTTGCTGACCGTCTACCTGTCCAGAAAGAACAAGGCCTTGGCCGGTAACAGCTGCAGGTCAACAGCTGCAACAGGCAACAGCACCGACTCTTTACCTGCACCGAGGAACCACTGGACGGTAAAGTGATAACCTCCTCACGTTGGCATCTTGATTAACTCTGAGTGGTCTCCAGACAGCTGTTAGCAGCGTTGTGTTGTTGTTAAGCGCAGTAATTTTTAAATGAAGTAGCAGAGAAGTGGGATTTGTTAACGCTGCAGAGTGCCGACGAGGCTCGATGCTCGCTGCTATCTGTGGTTGTTTAGAAACGAGGTGCAGCTGAGAGCCTGCATCCTCAACCAACTCTGGTTTCCTGTTGTCAAATAAAGTCCCATGCTGTATTGGCCTGTGGTGTTGGCTGTTTATGGTGTATTGTTGAAACTTTAGCAGCTTTTATTACTGATTCATCAGTCTTTTTTTGTGATTAATAGATCAATTATTTACTTTAGGGTGGCTACTGATGATTATTTTCAGCATTGATTAAGCCGATGTTTATTTTTTTTCAGTGAATTAGTCAATAATTTTATATTTAAAATGCCAGAAAACAGTCAAAAACCGCACAGCACGAATTCTTAGAACCCAAAATGCTGTTTTCACATCTCTCATTTTGTCCAACCATCAGTCCAAAACTAAAACATATCCAGTTAGCAGTCATATTAAAATAGAGAAATGCAGCAAATGCTCACACCAGAGAAGCTGGAACCAGAGAGTGTTTGGGGCTTTTGCTTCTTAAATGACTTAATTGATTATATAATCAATTATTAAAATTGTTGTCAATTAATTTATTGTCGAATAATGACAAATGCCCATCACAGGTTCCACTTAAAGCCTCAAAGTGATGAATTTTAAGTGCTTTTTTGTTTGAACAACAAGCAGCAAAACTTTACATTTGAGAAGGTGGAATGCTAGTGTACATTCAAATGTTTTTTTAATTTAGAGCTACAACAAACGATTATTTTCTCGATTAATCGATTAGTTGTTTGGTCTAGAAAATGTCAGAAAATGTCAGTGTTTCCCATAGCCCAAGATGACGTCCTCAAATGTCTTGTTTTGTCCATAACTCATAGATATTCAGTTTACTGTCATAGAGGAGGAAAGAAACCAGAAAATATTCACATTTAAGAAGCTGGAATCAGAGAATTTTAGACGATTATCAAAATAGTTGCAGATTAATTTAATAGTTGCCAACTAATCGATTAACCGTTGCAGCTCTACTATCATTTGGCATGCATGATAAATGAAAAAGGTGTGCGTTGTATCTGGTGTCTGCAGAGGACAAATTCAAGGGATTAACTGTAACAGGCAAGATGTCCTACTTTCCAGTCCCAAATTTTCAAATTATCCTCTCTAAGAAGCTGTGAGCCTCCAGGGTAGAAAAGTAGAAAAAAGAAAAAGAAAAAGTTTCCCCACCAACCACACTTTAAATTTTAAGAGGGATTTAAGGTAACTACAGCGCTGTGCCTTGTCGGAGGGCTGGGGGGGGGGTGAAACTATTATGAGTACAGAGAACTGAAAAACCAGCCTCTAGAAAGAGACTTGTTGTCGATGTTGTTGATGCTTTTCTGAAGGGTGTTGATGAGCTGTGGGTGAGGTTGACACCAGGTCAGAAGTGTGTGTGTTCATGTGGTGGAGTTGTCAGTAGTGGTGCTCCACCCTGTAACGAAAACATGAGAAGTCGTCTTAACAGTCTCATGAGGTTATACAACATGGCATTTTGCGTTGCATTGTTTGAAACATGCACTGATGGTTTTTCGCTTGTGAAGTTGCATCATTTCCAGAAACTACTTAAAAAACAAACATTGACCAGAACCACTGGGTGTTATCACTCATTCTTACACACACACACCTCTCTGTGCTTCCTCTTTCTGGAGCAATTCATTTTGATGTAGTGTTATTTACAGCAGGAGACACTCCTGTGAAAGAACTTCTCTTTTTTGCACAGCAAACAATCTGCCATGCACACAATCACACAATCCTTACAAACACACAGTATTCTCATTGTTTTATCCATTTGCTCTGTGATTACTGACTGGTTTATTACACTTTCCTCTTTCCTGTGCACTCTTCAGGAAGATGGAGACATCAAGGAGATCAACATCACCCATGTGGTCAAGGAGGGCTCGGAGAAGGCCGATGCCTCTCAGTTTGAACTGCTCAAAGTGTTGGGACAGGGATCCTTTGGAAAGGTAACAGCTGCCTCTGATTCTCCCTTTGTCTCACATTTGCACTCTCAGACTCTCTGAGAGGCTCTGATCTGATATAACAGGGTTTTGTGGTGTTTTTTGTTGTGCTTATCGCAGGTGTTCCTGGTGCGAAAGGTGACCCAACCCGATGCCAACCAGCTCTACGCCATGAAGGTCCTCAAGAAGGCCACACTCAAAGGTACAGTAGCCTGTGATGTGCTCGGATGGTGTCATCACAGTGGGACAGTTTAACAGAAAGTGTACCGATAACAGAAAAAGTTTGAATTTCCTGACAGCTGATCTGAAACATCTTCTTTGAGAAGGGATGTTCCCTCATCATTACATGAATTATAGTGAATTGTATGTATTTTATTTAGTGCTGAAACGATTAATCGATAGTCAGAAAAGGAATCAACAATTTTGACAAGCAAACAAATGTGAGGATTTGCGACTTTTTTTCTTCGTTTTATATCTGTGTAAATGAAATACTTTTTGGGTTTTGAGCAGTTGTTCAGATAAAATAAGCAATTTAAAGACAGACAGGGACAGTCGGTAACATTTAGGGGGATCTATAGGCAGAAATGGAATATAATATTAACAAGTATGTTTTCTTTAGTGTATAGTCACCTGAAAATAAGAATCGTTGTGTTTTCGTTACCTTAGAATGAGTCGTTTATATCTACATACAGAGCGGATCTTCATCACGGAGCCGGCCACCATGATGGCTCTAGATAGGGTCATTCGGCCACCATAGTTCTCCTTCACGCTGGCACACCGGAGATGTTTCAGTTGGTTGCAATCTGCCGAATCCTACACGCTGCACATTTAAGCTCTATTTTCTGACATTTTATTGTCTTAATGACTTTTTAAATAATCAACAGATTAAAAGATAATGGAAAATAATCACTTGTTGCGACCCTGTTTTTATTGCCTCTGCACCGGTCTTAGTGCCAAGTTCATGTAGGATAATTTCGCTTTCTCTTTGGCTTTTGTGGTGATTTCTTTGTTTGTTTTGAAGTGGCATCACCCCTCAGTTTCATATAAAAGGGTGTATCTTTTCCTGTAACTAAGTAAGACGACCACAGCTCGCACGCAGGTGGTCTCATTCTCTAGATAAACATCAGAGCATCACATTTGTTCACACACTCCCCCAAAATGATGCGGTTACTTTTAAGTGTGCAGGTGTACAGATTGTACTGTATTTGCATCTTTAAATTATGTTTTTGTTGGTTTGATCATTCAGCATGTTGTAGTGTAGGAATATACTACTGTACTCACCGTTCATTCAGAACAGAGTGTTCAGCTTCTCTGAAACTCTGCAGCCACTACGATTATAAATCAGCAAAGTATTGATCCTTTATTGTGCAGCCAACTAGAAACAACATGTTTTTCAACCTAATTTGACCATGCTTTTACTGGAGCGCAGTGAGTAAAGTGAAAGTTGTTGGATAATAATATTCAAGTTTTATACATCTGTGCTCTTATTCATCCTTCAGTGAGAGACCGTGTGAGAACCAAGATGGAGAGAGACATCCTGGCAGACGTCAACCACCCATTTGTTGTCAAACTGCACTATGGTGAGTCAGCCGGAAGCTTTATTTCAAGTTTTTATTGGATAAACTGTTTTCTTTCCGGTCTTATTGCTTTAAACTTTCCTCAGTCATTTTTCCGTTGAATCAGATTTGAGTGAAACTGTGTGTATTTTTAGCATTCCAGACTGAAGGGAAGTTGTACTTGATCCTGGACTTCCTCAGAGGAGGAGATCTCTTCACTCGACTCTCCAAAGAGGTGAGAGTGATTCATGGGGTTTTGGTGTTTTTGCTGGCCTCTCACTTGATGACAAATATAATAAAATTTTTCCTACATCGTCTCACGCTTGTGATGTTGTTCTTTCTCATTGTTTCATTCTCTCTGTGTCTCATTTCTCCCAGGTGATGTTCACAGAGGAGGATGTGAAGTTTTATCTAGCAGAGCTGGCGTTAGGACTGGACCACCTCCACAGCCTGGGCATCATTTACAGGGACCTCAAACCTGAAAAGTAAGAGCAAATGGACATACTGAACGCACAGTCACAGAAACAAAAAACACATATAGGGAGATGCATATTTGATGAACCGTGTTTCATGGATCCAAAACCATCTTGATATATGCCAGTCATGTGCCAGACAACAGCATCGCTGACCTTTCACTTAAATATTTTTAGACCATCAGTGAGAAAATTCCTCGAACTTGGCACAGTTTTACGTTTGTAAAGCCAAATCTCAGATCTCATCTCATGAATGCAGTGAAGTGTGGAGTTCCACTAAGACGTATGCATACCTTCCTGTAGTCTTGAAAAGATGTTATCCTTGCTGCAGTGCTCTCTGAAGAGGCTTTTATTTGGAGTAATCTAGGAAGTCATACAACAGTTGATATAGTAGTAATGTAATAGTTGATTAATCTGTCGATTATTTTCTCGATTAACTGATTAGTTGTTTGGTCTATAAAATGTCAGAAAATGGTGAAAAATGTCGATCAGTTGTTTCCCAAAGCCCAAGATGACATCCTCAAATGTCTTTGTTTTGTCCACAACTCAAAGATATTCACTTTACTGTCACAGAGGAGGAAAGAAACCAGAAAATATTCACATTTAAGAAGCTGGAATCAGAGAATTTTGACCTTTTTTTTTCTTTAAATATCGATTAATCGATTATCAAAATAGTCAAACTAATCGATTAATCTTTGCAGCTCCATAATATAATATAAGAAGTCATGCAGTAGGACCTGGACAAACAGCGATTGGGTTTTTATTCAGTGTTTGGAGTTAAACCCAAACCTTTCTCTCTATATGAGGAGTCATTCTGCTGTATTGCACTTTAAAGGCACCCAGCTGAGTTTTCAAATTGCACTTTAAACTTTTTAAATTATCATTCCTCGTCAAAATGCCTTCGGCCTAACAAATATTATGAATGCAAACCTGCCTCCCATTAATTTGCAAAGCCTTTTAAAATGTCGTACCCTGCGTTGTTGGTGTCAGCGTGTGGTCCTCTTCCTCTCCGTTTTAATTGGGGGCATGGCTACTTTTTATGGTACATTACTGCCACCAGTTTGTTGATGTGCATTCCTCAACCTCTGCAGTTCCCCAAATGCTTGTGGCATGCATGTGCAAAAAAAAAATCAATAAAGTACCTTTTAAGTTGTCAACGTTATTATTATATTACAGACTCCCCCAGAATGAGTAAAATGTTCACACCTTCAAAGACATTCATTATTCTAACATTTGTTTTCTTTTTAGCATTCTCCTGGATGAGGAGGGACATATCAAACTCACAGGTGAGTCTCCAGCTCCGTCTTTCACACCTCTGTTACCACACACACACACACACACACACACACACACACACACACACACACACACACACACACACACACACACACACACACACACACACTTTCCTCTCCTCTACCTCGTTGACCTTCATTACTCACCGTGGGGTGACAGCCTTATCTCGCTGACTCCAGATACCTGCATAATGGCCTGTACATGTTCTCTAAGTTAATTATTACGTTCTATCTTCTCTATCTGCCTCCATCGTCATCCATAATCGACGCCGTTTATTTACCTCCGGGTCCTGCCACCGTTGAACCGAAGGTGACCACAGGAGATTACAGAGAGGAAATTATAACTCCCAGAGGGGACAAATGCTGACAAAGAGAAAGTGCTGTAAAATAGCGGAGGTGAGACGCAATTAACTGCAGTGAAAAAACCGACGTACCGTATACGTTTCCCTTCTGGCAAGGCGAGCAATCCTGCTCAGGTGGAGGGACGCTGACGTCCACTCACACACACAATGTCCTGTTTAAAACTTGACAAAATCAGATACTCGCTTCAATATTCACATATGCATGGGGCTCTTTTTTAAGTACATTCCTGATCCTGAAAATACTTGATTATGAAGTGCAGCTTGACTACATCATAAGTCCTCGGTGTGACAGTTAGATTTCAGTATGGCTCGCTGGCATTGGATGGGGAGGGATTGTTTTATTGTTGATATACACTACAATACAATAGATATACAATAAATAGATTTTGATTTAAAAAAGAAGTATCAAAGTAAGAAGAAGGCCCACGCAGGCGACCATCCTAATGAAACACAAAAAGATCCCCTCGCCTATGGCGGGATTGTAACAGAGGTGATAACTGCGGTGGCTGAAACGTTATGAAAGGACCATAAAAAGTACGACTACCAATAAAGAATACCAGACTACAGTAGGGAGCTACACACTGATGCTGTGTAGTGATGTGCTGACTGTGCCTTGTGGTGTTTCCCAGATTTCGGCTTGTGTAAAGAAGCCATTGATCATGAGAAGAAAGCGTATTCCTTCTGTGGTACTGTGGAGTACATGGCACCGGAGGTTGTGAACAGGCAGGGACACGACCACAGCGCCGACTGGTGGTCATTTGGAGTACTAATGGTGAGGAACATTTTCGATTATTTTCACACTGTATGAATAATAGAAACAATTTAGTTCCTATATTATGTTTTTTTTTCTACTGCACTTATTGTACATGCACGTACATATAAATCACAGTTGTATGCTCTCTCTCCCAGTTTGAGATGCTGACTGGATCGCTGCCATTTCAAGGGAAGGACCGCAAAGAGACTATGAACCTGATTCTGAAGTGAGTATTCTCGAGGTGGAGGAGCAATACAACACAGAAGCCAGTTGTTGTTGCTGTTCGAGATGCCTCTCTTCATATTTTGTGAAATAACTTGAGCTGTGTGCCGTCTGTCTCTCCCCGCAGGGCGCGTCTTGGAATGCCTCAGTTCCTGAGTGCAGAGGCACAGTCGCTGCTCCGGGCTTTGTTCAAGAGGAACCCCACTAACAGACTGGGTTAGTATCAACTCATGAACACGACTCTCACAAACGGCAACATGTTATGCACTCTGTTTCATTGGTTGATATTTTGAAATGTTTCTCTGCAGGATCTTGTGCTGATGGTGCAGAGGAGATCAAACGGCACGGCTTCTTCTCCACCATAGACTGGAATGTGAGTGTCTGACGGCCAAGGATATTTTAATATATGCACAATATAAAATACACTCAGAGGATTTTGGTGATTAAAAGTCCTTTTATTCCTTTTTAGAAACTCTTCAGAAGAGAATTAAAACCTCCGTTCAGACCGGCGGTGGCGCGTCCGGACGACACCTTCTACTTTGACTCTGAGTTCACCTCCCGCACCCCTAAAGGTCAGAGATCAAATCTGAATGTTCACTATTAGTTGTCTATTTCCTGCCTGAAAGCACTTCAGTGGAAGTATTATTATATTTTTCCTCTCTCAGCTTAAATCAATACAGGATGTTTTTTTGTTTAAAGGACACACGCTTGTGATTACAGCAAGATGCAAGAACACTTTATTATAGCAGTGCTCGTAAAAAGCGTGGTTTACTGCAATGGTGTGTTTGAACACGGACATCTCCATCACTTCCTAGACACACATCTCCATTCATTCACTACTTGACTTTTCCTCATTATCTCCCAGACTCCCCCGGCGTGCCCCCCAGCGCCGGAGCTCACCAGCTCTTCAGAGGCTTCAGCTTCATCGCGTCGACTCTGTTGGATGAGGAAGGTTCAGTGGAGCCGGTCAAGCCCCCGCCGCACCCAGTGGTCCAGGTCAGAACAAGTAGCTGCTTCACTGTGTTTTTTATCTTCATTTGAACTAACTACAAAGAGATCCAGTTTAAGGCCTTAGTCTAAAAATCTAGTGATTTTCTTACTTTTTACTCAGAGGCTGGGGTGGAAGAAGTACTCGGATAGAAATACCATAGTCTAAAAAGACTCCATTACAAGTCCTGAATTCAAAATGTTAGGTAAAAGCACAAAAGTATTGCCATGAACATGTGCTCAAAGTATCAAAAGTAAAAGTACTCATTATGCAGAATGGCTCCTTTCATATTATTATAGTATATTATATTATTCTCTTTTTATCACTAACAAATACATGTGTTTTAATGTTGTAGTTTGTCAATGTGGAGCCAGCTTTATATTCATATACTACTGGGTAGATTAGTAGTGTAGTACTTCATCATATTATATAAGCATATTAGGCCTGTTCCCGACCAAAGAAACCACAAAGTTTCTCCACAAAGAATCACACAAAAGCACCACTTTAAATCTTGTGTTTACCAGAGATGTGCTCATAAATTTCATAGAAATTAGTCATTCAGCATGAAAAAAGCATAAAAAAACAACTAACTGACTAAAGAGATCTTAGTCGACTAAGACCAAAATGACTAAAAGGGGGCGGCCCTAAAGCTCATCATACTGTATGTTTATTTTTTAATGTAAAAAGTAACTAGTAACTAAAGCTGTTAAAGATAAATGTGGTGGAGTAAAAAGTACAATATTTACCTCTGAAATGTAGTGGGCTAGAAGTACAAGTTGCATAAAATGGAAACACTCAAGTAAAGTAAAAGTAAGTCAAAATTCAGTACTTGAGTAAATGTACTTTGTTACATTCCACCACTGCTTTTACTGTGTTGGGTTCATTACAGCTATCTAAAGAAAGAGGGAAAAAAAGACAGATGTGCAAGGTGTGTGTAAGGCAGACGGGAAGAAGACGAGGGTATGAAATGACTTAACAGGAGGAGCTACATGGCTTCAGATACTGTTTCACGCCCGTTAGGACCAGTGATTAACTCTGCTGAATTGAGAGAGACAGATTTACAATAAGCCGAGAGATGAGGAAAAAAAAGTGTTGCAAGTTAAAAATAGATTCAACTCCTTCCCGGAAACCCACCACGGAGATCCCGTCTACCTCACCAGCTCTGTCAGTCTTCCTCACCTTTGCTCACCGCCGCTCTTCTTCCTCTGCAGCAATTACACGGGAAGAACCTGCTGTTCAGCGACGGCTACGTATTGAAGGAAGACATCGGCATGGGCTCCTTCTCTGTCTGTAAGCGATGTATCCACAAAGCCACCAACACAGAATACGCTGTCAAGGTATGAACACCCACACACACACTTATATTATGGGGGGGAATCTGTAGAGGCCCCACGATACGATATTATCGCACTACTTCATACGATCTTATTGGCATTTTAAACATTTAGCGATAAGATATATTGCGATTTATTATCTTTTTTCAACTACAAATGATGCAGTTTGTCAACATCTGTTTTATCTAATAAGATAAAGTTTTCACTCTGTTCACCTCAGAGGTTTCATTCACAAATCTTGAGGTCAGAGGTCAAGGGATCCCTTTGAAAATGGCCATGACAGTGTTTCCTCGCCAAAATTTAGCGTAACTTTAGAACGTTATTTAACCTTCTTCCAGACTAGCTAATATGACATGGTTGGTACCAATGGATTTATTAGGTTTTCTAGTTTCATACGATACCAGTATCGTCACTCTAGCTACAACCAGCCCGCTACAACCCCTCGGATTGTTAAGAGGTTAATAGTTTATATAATAAAAGATCAATACTTGACGTCCGTGGATCAATACAATATCGCAAAATATCGCGATACTATATAGAAGAAAAAGAGTGACTGTGACACGCACCTGAAAGTGCAGTTACAGTACAACAATGCACAACGATCATGACTGTATCTTATTAATGTGTACTATAACTGAAATATCATCAATACATTGTGATTGACAGATGATTGACAAGACCAGTACAGACCCCTCTGAGGAGATTGAGATTCTACTTCGATATGGACAGCACCCGAACATCATCACGCTGAAGGATGTGAGTATAAAACACGTACTGTATATCACATTATTGGACGTTACAGTAAATGTGCCGAATGTCACAGTTGGTGATGTGATAATGACGCGTGTGTGTTTCTGTCTCAGGTGTACGACAATGGTAAGCAGGTGTTCATGGTGACGGAGCTGATGCGCGGAGGAGAGCTGCTGGATCGGATCCTCAAACAGAAGTTCTTTTCGGAGAGAGAGGCCAGCGCCGTGCTGCACACCATCACCAAGACTGCAGAGTACCTGCACTCACAGGGGGTGAGGACAACTGGGAATACGAACGGTGTCTTCTTGGGACAAAACATCTGTGTGAAAAAAAAAAAATCTGAGAACTTTACTGTTGGACGTCTGAACGCTGTTAGGCTCCAAATAAATAGTTTATTTCTCTTTTCAAAGCAACGTTTAGATGTACAAGATCTTTCTCAGGCGCCCTCTAGCTCCCTCTTCTTATTAATATCTCATCATACAGTATCCAGTTTTCTGCTTTCCGTTATCTTGCCCCAGTTATCTGCTCTGTACTGTGTATTTTCTCCATCGGATGTTCTTTCATCCTCCAGGTGGTGCACAGAGACCTAAAGCCCAGCAACATCCTCTACGTCGACGAGTCGGGGAATCCAGAGTCCATCAGGATCTGCGACTTTGGTTTCGCGAAGCAATTGCGCGCCAACAACGGCCTGCTGATGACCCCGTGCTACACTGCTAACTTTGTAGCTCCTGAGGTGAGCGGAGTCACTTTACAGTCTCAGGCCTTGAATGAAACTTTACGGTGTTAAGACGGTGAAATGAGATGTGTGTGTCGTTGTAGGTGTTGAAGCGTCAGGGTTACGATGAAGGATGTGACATCTGGAGTCTGGGAGTCTTGCTGTACACCATGCTGGCCGGGTGAATACCAACACCGGAACCTTTTTTCTTGAACAGATTCTTCTTTTGCTCTTCATACTCACTCTGTCATCTTTCTCATTTTCTTGCATTAGTTTTACTCCATTTGCCAACGGACCCGAGGACACCCCAAATGAGATCCTGATCAGGATAGGCAACGGTCACTTCAGCCTGACTGGAGGCAACTGGGACACTGTGTCTGAGGCTGCCAAGGTACAGCTACAAGTCTGTCTGCTCCTTCGCTCATGTTCCTCAGAGATAACTCCTTATGTCACAGTTTCTCATTCAACCCTTTAAAAACGGACCTCCCACAGGCGGTTGCAGGAGATCGTTGTTTGCATTTAAATCGATCTAAAATAAAAATCAGAACAACTACAGCATTCATTCTTTTTGCAGCAGAAAGCTAAAGCTTCTGTCTTTTTGCGTCATCACGCCGTGACGCTCGTGATGATGTCATTACGTTACTTTACATGCAGAACATAAAGTAACTATCAAAGCACCTTTGCACTCGATCTGCTCATAAAAATGAGTATATCTCAAAGTTCATGTTTCTACATTTTCTACAAATCTCTTGGATCAATGTGTCAAATTTGTGTTTATTTAGTAACATTTTATAAAAAAAAAAACTAGGGCAAACTTAATCGCAAATTAATCGCCCATTTTTTTATCTGTTCAAAAAATGTTTGTATTTATGACACAATTTCAATACTTTTGTCAATTATTGTGGTTTATTGACTTACATAACCTTGTAGCTTAGGTTGTGCAGATTGTAGGGGATATGAAGTGTTTTAAGATACTCCAAGAAATGACCCCCAAAATAGGCAAAAATACCAAAGAGTTCAAAGGGTTAATGTGTGCTCCCTTCTAGGAGCTTGTGTCCAAGATGCTCCATGTGGACCCCCATCAGAGACTGACCGCTAAGCAGGTCCTCAAACACCCCTGGATTGTCGGGAGAGACAAACTACCCAACTGCCAGCTCCCACACCAGGACCCCAAACTGGTCAAGGTAACAGATCTTAAAATGACTGCGTTCTGTTTTATACCCACATTTTGTATAGTTGGTCATATAGGCTGTGCTCACCATGATGCTTTTTGTGTACAGGGTGCGATGGCGGCCACCTACTCCGCCCTGAAGAGCTCCCAGCCGACTCCAGAGCTCAAGCCCATCGAGAGCTCCTTCCTAGCTCAGCGGCGCGTCAAGAAGCTTCCCTCCACCTCCCTGTAGAGACTCAAAACAACCAATCGGCTCACTGGAGACCGACCAAAACCGCACCACCTGGCTCCACCACCCAGTCAGCTTGCACAGGGCCTCCACCCGCCTCTACCAGCCAAGGAACACTGACTGTGGTCCTGCCCCCATCTTGTGAAATCAGTCGTCCCGCTCTTGCTGTCATCCTCCTTGTTCGGGCTCGTCAGCTGCTGTCAGCCGGTCTCCTCGGACTGGCAAAAAGATCGTGATGGGGGCGATGAGGGCAACAAAAAAATAAAAAATGGCTGCAGGTTTTTGGCAGATGTATTAGTGCTGCGTGTGTGTGTGAGTGTGTTTGTGCATGGCCCACAGAGTCCATGCAGCCATGTTTTCGATTGGGACAATGAAAGTTTTCTCTCCTCATCATTGCTGTGATTGGTTGTCATCCAGCTTGCTGCAGGCCCAACTGTCCGCCTGTTTTGTTGTTTGTCCGTCTTTTTTTGTAAAGTTGATGAGCTTTATATTACCGGGGGTGTGCTGCCAAATCAACCCGTGCCGACAGCACAAAACCACAGTACTGTCCAACTGCTGTTAAATGTTTTTTTTCTGAAAGAGCATTATTTACATGATATATTAAACATTTCTGCCATAAATGCCTCTCTTTGGCTTTGGTACAGCCAGAACACGTTAATTCTGGGAAATGTCAAATGCTGATGTTTTGGTTAATGTCAATCTATGCTTGTGTTTTGTTTTACAGAAAGTGTGCGCGAGTGTGTGTGTGCGTGTGTGTCAGTTGCATGACTTGCAGTATGTGTGTGTGTACTGTCTTGCGGGATGCTGCAGGGTCATGTGCATGGTCCGGTGACGTGATGATGTCATGTGGCTATCTTGTTTCTCTCTGCTCCCTTTTCTCTGCTGGCAACCATTTGAGATGTCTATTATTTTTATTACTACAAAAACTAGTAAAATAGGTGGCTTTCTGTGAAAGAAAACTTGCCCAAGGAACAATGTGGCATGTTAAAATTCTATATTTGCTTTTTTTTTTTCATTTTCTTTCCCACTGTGTTTCTTGAATAATGCATATTGAATGCTGTTTCCTGTGTTGGCTGCTTTTGTTGTTGATTGTTTTTTTCTTTTTGTCCAAAGAAAGTGGTGATTTAAAAATAGTGAAAGACACGCTGAGGACATCACAGTCTGTGGGCTTAAAGCCGTACAGGTCTCTCCTTCTGTTTTGGGATGCGAAAGGGAGGAAAGGCCGACTGTGTCTTTATTTGAGCACTTCTCCCCCCTTAAAAACTGTCAAATCACTGGTTGCTAATATCACACAGGCCTTCAGCAGTCTTGTGTTCAACTCTTTCATGCATTATATTTGAATCATTCCATTGATTATACAACATGTTTTTCATTTTATTTACCCTCAATTTGAGACATCCTAAAGAAGTGTAAATGTGTCTGATTGTAAGTAGCTTCACAGGATAGGTCCTGCTTTCAGCTCGGTGCCTGGACCTACAGGTGAGGCAGAATGTCTTACATGAGGCTGTAACAAACCAAACGGCCTGTACGTGTGCAGAAGGGGAAGACCTGTGTGGCTAAATAATCTATGAACCAGCTGTCTTACCTCAAAAAGGGATCAAAGTTATGTTATAAAATCTTGTTTGGTGGCAAAATTATCCCTCCTTTGACTAAATTTATGGTTAAGATGTTATTGTATGATAAAGATGAAGATTTTTATATCTTACAAATATTAAAAATTCAGTTGCTACGACAAGCTGTCTCTTGTTCTGTTTTAGTTGCGCCCTAAAGTGTTTTGCACTGCCATAAAGTGAGGGGACTCACTATTCACAGATCCAGCAGCAGCCAGCTTCCCAACAGAGGCTGAGATAACCTGACTATTAACTATTAGTAGGGCTGCACAATTAATCATAAATTCATCAAAATCAAAATATGGCCTAATGCAATTTTCATATTACAGGAAGCGCAATATTTGTTAAAGAGGACCTATTAATGCTTTTTTCCCTTTCCTTTAGTGTGTTATGTAGTTTTTTTTGCATGTAAAAGGTCTGCAAAGCTATAAAGCCCAAAGTCCACGCCAAAGGGAGTTACTCTCTGTAACATGGTGATGTCACAAAGTAACACATTTGCATAACGGCTAGTTTGGCACGCCCTCAAACAAAGCTAGTTAAAGCACAGCCGGTATGAGAGAAATAAAGTGGTTTTTGAACATTAAATTATGTAAACATGTTCTAGTAGAAACTCAAAATAAAAAGTATGCACCTGAAAATTAGCATAATAGGTCTTCATAAAAGGCGAAATGTGTATCAAAATATCATTTTGCACAGGCTGGCCTAGGCTGCAGCCTAGGGGCCCCATATTTGCAAGCGCCCCAGATTATTTTGAATTATTTTAATGTACTTCAGAGAGAAAAAAAACCTTATTAGCCCATAAGAAACATAAAAAAAAATAAGCAGCTGATTGGGTAGATGTGGCCCACATCTACCCAATCAGCTGACCTTATGAACCCTGGCCCCATGATGTGACCAGGTTCATAACCTGGTCAATTTGGTTTTCAAATTATACGTTACTACTGGACAGAATAGCGGTAAAATGAAAATATGAACATGACCAAGATCTACAAAAGAAAATCCCTAAATTGACTCAATATTTCAAGGTTTAGATTAATGGCTGTCTCAGTGTGTGTGTGTACGTGCGGGGCGTGTAATATTCCTAGCATGCTTTTTACACATGGCACTAAATTACTTTTTTTCTGGTAACATTAAAGCATGATGAGTAAGGGTGGGGGGCCCATACAGAGAGTAGCCTATAGGGGCCCCTGACCACCTTTACACTGGCTGCAGAGATGTCCTGGGCTTGGCCTACACATCATATTCTACAGATTTAAGAAAACATCTTTGATTGGTACAGATCCCAACAAAAATATCACACCATAATCAGTTTAATATATTTTTTTTTTAATGAAAATGAGAATATCAAAATGATCATTCCTTCTAATATCACAAATAATACCGAGATTGCAATATCAGTCAAAATAATCGCAATTAGATATTTTTTTCAAAATCGTTTAGCCCTACAGAAACAGAAAAAAAAAGTGTGGTTTTATTGGTATTGAGTAATTTCGAAATTAATATAATTCTGGATTATTGCGTGACATAAAATGCTCTTTGCTATTGTTATTTATCATTATTATGGTGTTTTAATTTTAATTGCGCTTCGCTGGAGAGGCCGCTGTGTGTGCTGTGAGTGTTTGTAAGCACCACTGCGCATGCTCAGATCCTAAAGCGGATGACACGTGCGGCTGATTGATTGTTGCTCAGCTGTAGTTGATTGATTAGCCCTGTTTGCCAAGTCGTGTTGTTGTTTGTTCCACAAGTTGGCAAAAGTTTTTGAAGAAAAACTTGAGATAATTAAACACCTCGGTGCCCACCAGCAGCGGGATGTGTTATAAACCAAACCACTGGTAAAGATAAACAGATTTAATTTGGAGTTCTGGAGGAAAAAAAAGGATCTGAAGCACCTTTGTGAGGATTAAAGCAGCATGACAGCACGCTGCAAGTTGGCCTGGTCTGCAGAGCTAACAAGGCTAATGAACTGACACCGCATACAAACGGGGAGATGAGCAGTATAACAGCAAACAGAGGAGAGAACAGGTATGTGTTCTGGTTGTATTATCAGCTGTGTTAAACTGTGCAGGAAATGTGTGAAATTGTGTTATTTTCTGGTTTTGCATCTGTGCAAAGTATTTGCTGCTCCACCATTTTTCCACCTAGAAATACCACTGAGCAGTGCTCCTCATAACTAACAAACTATGTGTACAGTCTGTGGAGCGTGTAAACTACTCTTCAGATATATTTCCTATTGTCCCATGACTCTGACTCAGCTTTATTGGCCAGGTAGGGTGTGATTGTGTACACATAAGGAATTAAACAACAATGACATTTGTAAACAATATAAGGCGATGAAATGTGAAATATGTGCATGTTAAAACATGTTTAAACTATAAAGTATATAATTTACAGGTACATACATTGGATGTTTAGTGTTACAGGGTTATTGTTGCAGTGGGATTGTTCTGACAATATGAGATTGATGTTAGCTGTTCATCCTAGTGATGGCCTTTGTGTCTGTGTTTGAACAGGTCATGTGAAGAGTCTGCCGGGATGTTTCCTGCCCGTTTTCCTGACTCTGGCCGTGTCTACGTCCTGGATGGATGACAGGTTAGTCTGTTATGACTCTATGACTTTTCCTCTTGTTAACCATGTCTTATTTCGGCAGAGAAGAAGGAAGTAATGATTGTTTATGTACCTGGAATACACGATTCAATAAACCGGATCAGTGCGTCGATATACTGACCTTTTTGTGTGAACATCTCTTCTAAAAGCAGCTATCCGTTGCATGAATTCAAAGCAATTCACAGACGCTGTATTTAGTGCCACAGCAATCCCTGACCTCATGTTACATAAAATAAGGCCCAGGCAGGGAGGTATACATATTTAAATTCAGGAAAAAAAAGAGTACTGGTATCAACTCAATACTGGGTATCTGCAGATACACTTTAAGTTGAGGTAGCAAAACTGGTATCAGGAGTGAACAAGGTGGATCAGTGCATCCTTCTTCTTCTTTTGTTGAGTTTTATGGTGGTTGGCATCCATGAGTTGCATTACCGTCACCTAAAGTTTCTCAGTGCAAAGTATTTACAGTGATCCTATTCACGAGTCAGGACATTGTAGACTCTATAACCCAGACCCAGTTGCTTGTGTTGGTACAAATCCTCTCCTCAGTGTTGTATCTAGATCTTCTGCTGATATGTCCATAACATTCAAAAATCTCCTGGTAGTGTTCAGAGTCATTTCAATCCTTTCTGACTTCCCCTGTATTTCAACGGCCCAATTTATAACCAGACCAAGACCCTCTTTTGTCCATGCATCAGCTCCATTTCTTTTCTGCTCCAGTTCCTCTTGTACTGCCACCATTTTGTTATTACTCTCCATTCTCTTAGAAGCATCAGCGTATAATAATCTCTTTCCTGCTCTGATCGTATCCACTTTCAATTCCTTCATTCTAGGACGCTGTGCTGATCCCGCATGGTGATTTGCTTGCTTGCTCCTCTTCTTCTTTGCACTCCTCCTCACAGTAATTGTCCTTCCCGCATCTCTCACATCTTTTGACTCCTCCACATGCTGCAGCGACATGATCATATTCCTGACAGTAGACACATCTGATAGGAGGAAACCTCTCATATGTCCTCACTCTGTTAGACACATATTCATGGTTCACTATTTCCTGCAATTCCCTTTCAAAAGTCAAACACACCGATTTACTGTCCTCCTTCTCCCCTTTTCTGAATCTTGTCAGTCTTCGTGCCTCACAAACACCTGCAACATCCAGAAAAGACTCACTCACCACTCCTTTCTTTCTTACTTCTGACCCGAGAGGGAAGCAAGTCAAACTGCTGTAATCTCTGTATTCACGAATCTTCAGGGCTTTATCTCTGTCACGCTTTGATACACACTCAATTATAACCGTCCCACCGATGTCACTCGATCGGTGCGTCCCTTTTACGTACCTGTTTATCTGACCCCCTCAGCTCCTGCCTTATTGTGAGTCCACAGCTTGGTGTGTTTCCACAGCCGGTCACTGGAGGGAGATAAAGTGCAAGCTTGTTTTTATGTAAAAGTTGAATGAGTCCTGGCCCACTTAGTTAAATACTTTTCTGTCAAGGCACTCAGCACTGACCATGAGTCTTTATTTAACCGCTGTGTTACCAGTGTGGTAACACGCTGATTGAAAATGTAAATATTTCCTCTTTAAAGGATATCTTCACATGACTATCTGCCATAATTTAAATGTAAATTGATTTATATTTATACATGCACAATGCAGACCGCTTACAATGTAAATGACACTCTGCTTCAGCGCCGCTCCATCTGTCTCTTCTTGCCTGCAGCTTTTTAATGGTCATGTTATTCCTCTTCCTCCTCTTCCTCTTCCTCCTCCTCCTCCTGCTCTCTCTTTCCTCCAGCATGCAAACACTGTAACACCATGATGAACCATTGCAGCAAATTCTGCTTTACAGTGTCAACTCGTAGTATCACCACATGCCTCTGTATGCACAGCGGCACCTGCTTACATAAGTCACACAGTAACAGCTGGCTTCTCTCACTCGCCTGTATTCTACTGAGAAGATTTACGCTGTAAAGATGTACTGTACACGATCTCGTCCAAGAGAAATACAGTCTTAAATTAATTATCTATATGCTGACACACATTCATACTCCCACTGGGTTCTGCTCTCTGTGCTTTGACGTCACCGTACCAGTAATTCACACTGCAATGAATGACTTCCTGCTGTTACACACACACTCACATACATACAGACCCACTGACTCAGCCTGCTGCAGCAGCAGAACAAGGCTGCTGATATTGATTACAGAACAGCGGAAAACTAGCATCATCACCATCATCTGCCTCCTGTCTCGGAAGAGAAGAAAGTAGTTTAGTTTTTATCTGGGGCCTGTCTTCTCAGTTTACTGCAGATGTCAGCTGAAGCTGCTCTGCTCAAACGGAGGCTGAATTTTCTTTTGCGTGTTTGTAAGAAGGCTGGGAGTGTGTGTGTGTGTGTGTGTGTGTGTGTGTGGGTATATGTGAGAGTGGATCCTTGTCTGATTTGAGCTGGAACAGGATACTGTGCAGGCAGGGCTGAATATCTGAATAGAAGGTCTCTGTTTGTGTTTTTCTCTTGGCTGACGTGAGTTATAGTTGTGATGTGCTGCTCATAGCATCCCCCCGTGGTTCTGTTAAATTGCATATGCAAGCACTCAATTAAGATTGATTTTTAATCTCACTCTTGCTCTCTCTACGTCATGTCTACAAGGGTAATGTGTCATTTTTATGGTAACCCACTGCTAGCTTTTCTACATACAACACACGCTGCACAATTCATACTGGGAGGAAATAATGCTAGTGTACCTGTCGTCCAGTTACTAGATGCATGTGATATATGACCTGGTACATGCAATGTATATGATAATAGCTGCACCAGCTCTGAAGGTTACCCAACATTAATCAAGAGCACTTCTGCTATAGAGTCCCAGAAGGGACAAACAGAGCAACTAGATACCTAAATAAAATGAAAAAAATGTGAAAGCTCCTTTTAAAGGAGCTGTATACGATATCCAGAGCATTAATATAGCAGCAAACAAGTATTTGCTATGTAAAGATATAGAGGAGTAATGTCTACCTGATGCTCCCAATCCCGTATTTGTCACCTTTTGTCACCTTGTCTTCTAAATGATGTAGTCTGCGCAGTATTTACCACTGACGTTAGACACATGCATCCAATCTTTGATAGTGTTGATTGATCGTGTGTGTGAGACAGTGTGTGTGTGTAGAACAGTTTTTGCCTTGGACACCTAAACATGCACTTCTTCATCATATCAGCAATAAGGAAACTGTGCGGCAAAATATTATTGAATGTGTGCTGTATGCTAGCCTAGGAGAAGCAAAATAAAGGAGGTGAAAACATAAATACGTATTGGAGTTCAAAATGTTTTATTTCAAACATTTGTATATTTTTCCAATCTATTTAACTAATTCAAATTCAGTTATCGTACATTTTATTTTTATTTTTTACTATTATAAATTTGACATGGCAGTGGTTGCGTGCGAAATTCCACACTAACATGCTATTAAGTATGCTAAAACAGTATGTGAGGTATTTTAGTATGTCCGAAACCCGGTGAAATGTTACAGCCTGCAAATGCTGGACACTATGGCGGTATACAGTAAATATCCCACAATGCAATGCGGTAGTGACGACAGCTCTGTAACATCAATAACGCATCATTTTAACTGCAAGTATAAGATTTCACTTTGTTAGGCGTGATGTATATATATATATATATTTTTTTTTTTAATTAGTTCAAACTTTGATTCTCACAAATTGTACTTTTGGTCACATGAGGTTGGTACTGGTTACCATGGTTACGCGTCTCCAACCGGCAAGGAGGCTCTCAGGAAGTGACGATGTAAATTACTGCTCAGTGCGCCTGAAAAGATGCATATTTCTGTTCACACTATTGGGTATGTATGTGATTTCTGTCATTAGATTAGATTAAATTAGTCTAAGAGTGACATTTACAGCTTCTGTGACTCAGTAAAATCACCTCAATCCTGACCCTCAGTAAAATTATAATGTTTTTTTCTTACTACCTGTAATCGGTAAGAAATCCATTCCAGGTTAATGTTAGCCCAGACTGACAGATGTGAGCTGCATCTGTTTCCCCCATTCTCACCTCTGCAGGTCAAGCTCCAACCTGATGATGTAATCTTTTCAGTATAACTGCTGCCAAGTTGCGACACTATTAGCAGGCAGTTCTGTAGACACACAGACACGACACGACACGACACTGCTGCTTGAGACGAACAGCTGAGGGAAACTCAAAATACTGACGTTTTAACCAAAAACAGACTGGACAAGGGAGAGGCACACAGATGCTCTCACTCCTCCACGTGCGCATCAAATGCACACAGATTAAAGTAATCTGGAGCAGAGTGTGGGGTATGAGAGATTGAGAGCAGGCTTTCATCACAATTTTAGCTATAAAGCGAGATGGAAATGGAGCTGGAGATGATTGTATTTTGGAAGGATTAGGCATTTAAACACTTAAATTCTGCATACTAAATGAAGAGACGGCACAACTTGTCTTGTGTGTGTGTGTGTGTGTGTGTGTGTGTGTGTGTGTGTGTGTGTGTGTGTGTGCTTGTAAACGTAGACGAATGTGTCCAAGTGCATGTGTTTGACTTTGTCGTAACAAAACATTTATTTTTTGGTTAAGCATCTTTGTGTTTGCAGGCAGGCCAAGTCCTGCTGCTCAAGATGTTTGCCAATGATGATGGCAATCTGTGTGTGCAGCTCTGCAGGCACCATGTGGGATTAGTTTAGACTGAGTGGTTTATAACTGCGGGATGTTGCACAACCGCTAGAATCTTCCAAAACTGAGAGCATCTCGTCTTGATCCCCAAAATCTTTACTTGCTCAAGCAGGCACGTTTATTGCACAGCTTTATAAATCTAAGGGAAATTGTGCAACACATGCAAGTAGTAAGGCTGCACCAAGTTACCTCACATTTCAGTGTATATTCCTAAAGTAGTATTCAACATATCCAGTCTTTCATGTACACAGTTTAATACTATGCAAAATCAAAGCTTCTTCATGAACTGAGGTCTTTTTTTTCTGGATTTTTGAATAGTACAGTAGGATAAAGACCTGAAGAACGTCCTTAGGGTTCCCTGTCATTTATTCCTTCTATAGCCACATAAAGTACAACTTCCCCTTGTTCTTGCTTTTGCTTCTCTGTCTTTGTATTCCTCTGCCTTTCTCTCTCTCTCTCTTCTCTCTAGAGATCAGTAAAGCTAAAAGCAGGGGGAGAGCCGTCAGTGCTACTGCTAATGCAATGCCAATCCTGAGATAAAAGCAACGCGCTAAGTGAACACTCAAATATGTGTGTGTGTGTGTGTGTGTGTGAGTGCAGAGCACAAGCTCTGACCCGCTAAAAGCTTTGTTGTTTTGATTCCCTCTAGCTGAAGGCAGTTATTTAAAATATCACTTCTTAGTGCTCCAGTGTTGCCCTTTTTCACTTGTGTATATGAGCCGGTGTGTCTGTGTGGTTTGTTTATCCTTAGTCTTACTTCATATTCTTATCATATCACTTCTGCAATGCCGCCGCAGAACCAGTCAATATTTGTCTAGACGGAGAGGGTGAGCTTAGCTGCTAATGGAGTGGATAATATTATAGCAAGCAGGGGAAAAGGAAGACATCAAGGTATTATATCATGATGATGTAACCGCTTACTATCAGAATTCGTGAAGTGGAAACTGGTCGTTATTGCTGCGACGATTCAGATTCAGGTTTCATTATTTTCATGTTGCAGCACTGCTGTAACAACGTGAATGAGAACAAGGTGTACTTCACCTTCAGTAGGCCACAGAACAGGTACCAGAGTGACATTCAAGGCTTTTATATTCAGGATTACCCATTAAAGGCTTTAATTTGGGTTAAATGCTCTGAAAAATTGGACTCCTGAGATCACGGGAGAGATTGGCTTTTCAGTTCACCCTTTGTTTTTCCACTTAAAAACTGCTTATGAAGAACATTTAAATTGGATTCCTTTTGCAAAGGTGTTTCAGATATTTTGATGCTCGCTACATCTGTAGAAATAACTGGATTCGAGAGCACAGGGCAGGATGACGAGCATGCACACGACCATAATTTCATTGGGAAAATATTTTGATAAGCCTGGTATGATTTCTTGGTACCACACTTAAGTGCACTTTACGTGTAGTATGAATTCAACTTAACAAATCATATTTCTGTTTGATTACAATCAAACACCAGATTTGCAGCAAATAACAGTTTCTTAGCAACAGCGAGTCTTTGAGCACTAAAATATGAGCATGAATGTCAATAGTGAACTACTGTATAGTGTTTTTGTTACTAGAGAAAATCTAAATTCTAATGTGTGTGTGCACCGCTGTTACTTATGTGTAAAGATGAAGATATAGTTTGCGGGAAGGCTGCGATGCCAAATGGGTCAATAGAGGGAGGGAATGGGTACCGGGAAAGGGTGATAACGCTGAGCAGCAAGGTGATAAAGGGGAGAGAGAAATTGGAGCATCACCCCTCCCTCCTGCCTTTGCCATCTGATGTCGAGACGTTGTTGCTAGGGGCAACCATCCGAGCGAGAGAAGGAAGGAAATGAAGAGACCAGCTGGTAGGTTGAATGGCAGCAGAGCGGCTGGGAGAACAGAGTGAGCCAAACTGCATCAGTAAAGAGGAGAGAAACCTGCACGTCTTGCCTCACTCTGCCTCGCTCGACTGAGCAGAGCTGATCAAAGCAGAGCTCCAGATGACGACGACGAAGCAAAACAGTCAAGCAGAGGACACGACAGCCTGCCAGCATCAGCAGCACGGAGGCTGGCTGCCCAATCACCAGCTGATATGCTCATGAGTTCAGCAGCCAATGAGCTGCCAGGAGGCTCCTCCCCGGCACAACCACTCAGATGCCCGGCTCAGATCTCTTATTAATGAATGGAGCAGTTCCCAGGCTGGATCACTGCACATCTCCGCACTCTCTGCTCGGCTGCTCTCCGCTCTGACACAGGAAGACGGGGGGGGGAAACATCAACAGCGACGACAAGGACAGCAGCAGCACAGGACGAGTTAACAAGTGGCCATGAAGGGACGACAAAGAAACACAGACACCCACGATGAGGACTCAACCGAAGGCATAGCAGCAGCTATTAAGAACAAGGACCCACATCCTGATATCCAACCACCGGACTCACCTTCTCCATCATCATCTTCTCCCCCTCTTCCTCCGTTAGCCATGCCACCTTCCACATCTGCCTCTGCTCTCCTGGCACTGGCCTCTCCAGGCACCAGGCGCTCCATTTCCATGGGAGACTTCCGGCGGGTGACGGGGGGTTTGCGAACCGGTTCTGAACCCCCGTCCACCTCCGCCACGGCGCCCTCCTCCAGGCTTGTAACCCCCAGCTCAAGCATGGAGTTCGAGGCGGCTCGGCGGCGCCTCCTGGAGGTGGAGGAGCGTCAACGCGTCATCAGAGAGATGGAGCGACGGCTGGAGGAGCTCAGAGGGGTGTTTGTGCGTTCAGAGGAGGAGGTGGTGGTGCACGGGGAGGTGGTGTCACGGATATCTGGTGCAGCCCAGCAGGGGGAGCTGTACGTGGTAGAGAACAGCCAACGGCTGAAGAAAGGCCTGAAGTTCAAGAAACATCGACCCACCATCATCTTCACCTCCATGCTGGGACTCCGCACGTGCCTCCCCTGGCCCGTGAAGCTCAAATAGGACAATAGAGACATTTCCACCATCGCTTTAGAAATGTGCTTTTTGGAGGATAGACCTCCATTCTTTAGCTATCACTCATTGACACGGCTGCTCTCCAGTTTCCACCTCTCTGCTCTTGTATCCTGAGGCTGGTCCTCCAGGTCTTTAGAGTGCCTACAATAATCACAAATGCTACTAAGGAGCTTCCTGTTCAGTGAAGGAAATTCTCTGGCTAGCGAACCAATCAATCCAGGACCAGTGCAATGTGTACAGGATGGTATTATGTCTAAAGGTTTTTCTGCTGCTTGCAGTTCGGTGTGGTGTTGGACTTGCATAGGAGAGATTGTGTATTGATATAGAATCGGATGAGTCATTTTTCAGGTGATGTGGGAGGAGAGGTTCAGACTGTCCTATGAGGTAACAAGAGCTTTGTTGTAATGTCTCTTGACTTATGCAGCAATGAATGAAAAGCCAATAAGGATTACAGTATTATTATGTAATGTTAACCTTTTCAGAGGGGGGGTAAGAGGGAAAATGGATGAATAGACAGAAGAAAGCACTGAACAATCTGCCTCTCCAATGTCTAGAGAGAAGTGAAGGGCAGTGAAAGAGAATCCGAGGTGCTATGGTAGGGATTGCTGTACTGTTACATAAAACCAAGGATGCAGTAAATAGGCGGGATAAATGGAAACGAGTCTAGAAAAGAGATAATGCACAAAATGTGGAATTCAGATGGCTGAGATATAACACAGAAAACGTGCCTTGGCTTCTCTGCGACCACTCGTCCACTACCACAACCCCTGATTTTGGCAGCATAATCGAGGAAAGGCACGCGAGCAGGAGAGGAGTCAAAGCTGGGACGTTTCCACCTGTGGCCTCTTTTTATCCAGTCACCTAGCAACCACTCATCTCTCCATCCTAAATCCGCTTCCACAAACGTACAGAATGTATCCAGCAGAGCACTGTAACTACAACAATACTAGACAGCTGTAGAGGTCTCCAGAAGGATTTAGGAACATTTATTCAAAATGAATTAGAACTGGCTATGTTGTCAAAAATATCATTGCTAAAAGCTGTTGTGTAACATGCTCATTTATTTGATGATTAGGGGGTTGCTTAAAGTTAAGCCATGCATGCATTAGCAAGGAAAGCCAACATGGGCTATCACTGTTTGCTGATTGTGCCTTGGAGTTGTATGTGACAATGGCAAGCTATTTAGAGTTGTAGTTTTGTAGAAAGACACAAGTATAGTGTTTAGTGTGCACAATAATAGCTTCATTGATATAATCAGCTTTTTAGTGGCATATAAGGAAGTTACGACAAGGGTTTGAATGTCAAAGCCAACCGGTTTGTTTGGTTAATTTGATAGATCAATCAGTAATTATGCATCTTTGTCCCATATTTAGTGAATGACCTGATTTCTACATATAGATCACACTCATTTTTGGCCTAATTCTTCTCCTCCTACCCATTTCTCTTCTCTTTGGATTAGCAATGACTAAGTATCTCTTGTATTCAGCTACTCCACCAATCCCTTGCTTCAGCTGTACGTGTGTGTTGTGTGTGTGTGTGTAGAAAGCACAGCCAATACACCAGGGATTTCTATTTTTGGCATTCGAAGGTTATGGCAGAGAGGCAGGCATTCAGTCTCAGCGCAACATTCGTTGGGGGGAAAAAGCACGTATAGCGATGTGAGTGCATGTTCGTATCCATCTATGTGTGCTACTTTCTAACTGAATGAAGAGGGATTTCTGCAAGTGCAGAATCCCTGATGGTGCTTTGTTTGCTGTCCTATCATAAATTACCTCACCGAAGGAAAAAAGCAAGGCTGTTTACAAGAGAGGCACGTGGTTTGACTGCATAATTGCTTAGGTTTCCGTAAAGTCATCATGTGCACTTAGATATTCCAATTTTAATTGCTCCCAAGATACGCATGATTGGTACATGCTACTGCATCATTTGAGATGCATTAGAAATGTCTCTTTGTCTCTGTCAAGTCAAGGGTGGCAGGAAAAGACATTGATTTATTGCTGTGAGACCGGGCGGCCTGTATCAGGGACCCTGCAGGCAAAGGGAGAAGGAAAAACGCAATGCATGTGAAATTGGATGTGAAGCCTAAATGCACAAGTTTAATAATGTAGGATGATGCAAATCAAATAGAATGAAGTCACAGGTTAGCTTTGGTTCTTTTCTAATTTTGACTATAAGGGCTTAAATGATCAGTCTGTCTACGTTTATTTGGAGCCCAGTTAAAGGGGCACTCCACTGATTTTACACATGAAAGTCAGTTTACTCTGCGGAGTCCTCAGGAGGGGACATCTGGGAAAAAATTGTATCTTAGCTTTTTTTAAAACAGAAACCCTGCATTACGAACTAACGGTACGTAGGGCTGGGCAATATGACGATATGTATCGTCAAAACGATATAAAAAAATATTGTATAGATTTTTCTATATCATTTATATTGCGATATAGGCTAGGCCTATATTAATTTCTTTTTTCTTTATAATTTCACTAAAAACTGTGTTCATTTTATACTTAAGTTCTTAAAATGAGAAAATACTCAGTACTTTACCATGTGGTTATTTCATATAGACTATTTATTTATTTATTGAATTACCAGAAAACATACTATATCATGATATATATATATATATATATATATCCTTATCGAGATATGAAATGACCTATATTGTGAGAGAAGATTTTGGCCATATCGCCCAGCCCTAACGGCACGGAGGTCTAATGAAAGATGGTATCTATCTGAAAGTATTATGGGAAATGTAGTATCAAGCATTTCTGGATCCTACATTTAATCCCATGGGAGTCGCCCCAACTGCATAGAAGTGCAGTTCTAAATTGCTGGAGTACCCCTTTAAGCAAAGACAATGTTACCGATTCAGTGTCACTGTTGACGTTCTCAGCTTTCAGATTCCCGATAGCCATGATGACCTTATCGTTGAATGTTGACCAACTCTATATAAGCATTCCACTTGGCCAAGGGAAGTACTGCTTGCTGTCTTCGTGCACATCTATACCAAACAATATTCAGCCACGCCAGTTGTTGGCAGAATAAAAGGGTCTAGCAGGCCTTAAACATGTATTCATGGTCCTATGTATATAGCTAGAGTTATAATTGAATATACAGCTGGCCTATATATTTCGTTTCATATGCCTTATGCAATGTTTGTGCATTGGCAGTGATAACTTGGTGATAGTACTGATGATGAAGAGCGATGGTAAACAGCCAAACTCATGACCATCATAGACCTCAACATCATTATCTGGGCAGGAGAAAAAACAACAACAACTCATGCACTGTTGTGCAACTGCACCTTTTGTGTTTTTCTATGAATAGAAAGAAGACTACGTTTCCCAAAGATCTCTGGGCCCACTTGCAGAATGAATGTAATTGTAACTGAGGTGTTTTTAGCCCCTTAACACTGAATATACAGTATAATCACATCTATCTTGTTTGAACCTGTGGTTGGCAATAAATCCTCTTGTAGCCTATTCATTTTCGGGCTCTTGGAGTTACATTTAAGGTCACCTGGCTTTTGATACAAGAGATTTTTTAACCCTTAAACCCAAACAAATAACTGTTTGGAGAACTGGAAACTATAATTAGAGCTCTCAAAACCCTGAAGGGACACAAATGGCCAAGCACAGGTCCAATAACAATTTTATTGATGTTTATTTATCCTTTTAATGTTTTAATATTTTGTGTTATGTGATGTGGGGTGCTATGTATTTATGTTGTGGTTGAATAAGCACAGAACTTTGTTTTCCTTAACTCTTCTAGACTGGATGGTTTATTACCTTTATTCACACTGATATTTTTGTTGACTGAGAGCTGTATATTCTACTTTTATGAATGTTAAGTCAAATTTTACTTATGTGCAAATGTTATATGCGTAACCGTAACAGCAGGTTTGGCGTCAATTTGGTTTGCAACAGCTATTTGCATAATTAAAAAGCCTTAATTGCAATCATTTCTGACAGATTTATGATTATAAAACCCTGTTCACAGGAAAGAAAATCCACTTTCCAAGTGTAATTGAAAATAAGATGGATTGGAAGTTAGTTGTCCACAAACCTTTCTGATGTACTAGCGCTGCTTCTTTATAGGCTATTGCTTTCTGCTGCACAGTGAAAGAATGAATGTTCCGCTATGTTTAATGCTTAAATTTGCTACCACTTATGTAAATTTCTTGACACTGTAATTTATCCGAGCACAGAGCTACAATGTACAAGTACTAGTAAATATTACATGATAGATTTCATTTAGAGTATTATCAGGTTTTGTAAGATAGGCTGACTTATTAGAATAAATGGACAAAATGACTAAAATGTTGTTGTTTTTTCATGTCTCAGACTGGACTACGGTCCCTCTTTAGGATTCTGCTGGAAACTGCTAACGTGAAGTGTTTCATGTGAGATCTCTAAATATTACATCCTTTGCAGTTGCGTGAGAGGTCTAGGAAGTATTAGGGTCACCTTGCAGCAGCCCACAGAGGTGTAGTGCCTGATCAGCAGAAACCTGCTCATTGACGTAACAAGATGCTGTGTAAAACACAAAACTGTGAAAGTCATTTGCTTGTCCATCAGAGCCTCTTCTCAGCGGATTTGGTTAAAGGTTAGATAAGCCTGTGTTCAGATGGAAAAGGGCAGAATGTACTGGAAATATATCCCTCTTCCAAGTGCTCATTATTACAAGCCACGATTTGTGCAGTTACATTAAGCTGATGTTCTTGCTCACTTAATGAAAGGCATTAAACATGTAGATGGGGTTTTAGACAGGCGGATCTGAATATCTAAGGTATTAGAAAGTTAGAACATCCTCTATTATATTTCATTTTCAGAGATTACTGACCCGGATGCATACAAACTTGACATACTTATCAGGGTGTTAAAGTATTATAAATTGTAGCTTGTTTTCTATATATATATTTGTCCGAAGAGGTTGTATGCTAAAGTTTGCGTGAATGTAATCATTGCATAGGCGTGTATGTAATTCAACACATGTACCTGTACTATGACTTGACTTTTTTTATATTTTTATGGCATATTATGACATTTTTTATTGCTATACTATTGCTTTTTTGTGACATATTTTATTACATACTATACTATGACATTGTATGACTTTTTTTAAAAACATTTTTTATGGCACATTTTTTTATGTCAACTATCAACATTGTTATGACATACTAAACTATTGCTTTTTTATGACATTTTTTTTAATGGCATACTACACTGACTTTTTTTGTGTGAATTTCATAGCATAGTATGCCATAAGATAATGTCATTATATATACTATACTATATACTACATACTATATATACTATACTATGACTTTTTTTGACATACTATGCTATGACTTTTTTTCGACGTATTATACTATGACGTTTCTACTTTTTTTTCCGACATATTATACCATGTCTTTTTTTCGACATACTATACTATGACTTTTTATTTTTTTGACATACTATACTATGACTTTTTTTCAACATACTATAGTATGACTTTTTCTATTTTTTCATCATACTATTCTATGACTTTTATCGACTTACTATACTATGAATTTTTTTATTTTTTTGACATTCTATACTATGACTTTTCTCGACATATTATACTATGATTTTTTTCTACATACTATACTATGACTTTTTTTCCACATACTATACTGTGACTTTTTTTCCACATACTAAACTATGACGTTTCTACTTTTTTTTTCGACATATACCATGTCTTTTTTTCGACATACTATACTATGACTTTTTATTTTTTTGACATAATATACTATGACTTTTTTTCGACATACTATAGTATGACTTTTTCAATTTTTTCATCATACTATTCTATGACTTTTATCGACGTACTATACTATGACTTTTTTTAACATACTATACTATGACTTTTCTCGACATATTATACTATGACTTTTTTCTACATATTATACTGACTTTTTTCTACATACTATACTATGACTTTTTTCGACATATTATACTATCACTTTTTTTCGACATACTATGTCTTTTTTTCAACATACTATAATATGTCTTTTTTTCAACATACTATGTCTTTCGAGACTTTCGAAAAACTCAGTTTAAAATTTCGACATTTTCATGAAAAAAGTCATACTATAGTATGACTTTTCATGAAAATTGACGAAAATTTAAACTGAGTTTTTTTTCCACCAAATGAATCGACAGACTATACTATGCCTGTTTTCATGAACATTTTCGACATTCTATACTATGACATTTTTTTACGAATATTTTTCTGAAAATTTTCATGAAAAAAGTCATGTCGAAAATATTCGTAAAAAAATGTCATAGTATAGAATGTCGAACATTTTAATGAAAAAAGGCATAGTATAGTCTGTCGATTCATTTGGTGGAAAAAAAACTCAGTTTAAAATTTCGTCAATTTTCAAAAAAGTCATACTATAGCATGACTTTTCATGAAAATTGACGAAAATTTAAACTGAGTTTTTTTTCCACCAAATGAATCGACAGACTATACTATGCCTGTTTTCATGAAAATTTTCGACATTCTATACTATGACATTTTTTTACGAATATTTTCGAAAATTTTCATGAAAAAAGTCATGTCGAAAATATTCGTAAAAAAATGTCATAGTATAGAATGTCGAAAATTTTAATGAAAAAAGGCATAGTATAGTCTGTCGATTCATTTGGTGGAAAAAAAACTCAGTTTAAAATTTCGTCAATTTTCAAAAAAGTCATACTATAGCATGACTTTTCATGAAAATTGACGAAAATTTAAACTGAGTTTTTTTTCCACCAAATGAATCGACAGACTATACTATGCCTGTTTTCATGAAAATTTTCGACATTCTATACTATGACATTTTTTTACGAATATTTTCGAAAATTTTCATGAAAAAAGTCATGTCGAAAATATTCGTAAAAAAATGTCATAGTATAGAATGTCGAAAATTTTAATGAAAAAAGGCATAGTATAGTCTGTCGATTCATTTGGTGGAAAAAAAACTCAGTTTAAAATTTCGTCAATTTTCAAAAAAGTCATACTATAGCATGACTTTTCATGAAAATTGACGAAAATTTAAACTGAGTTTTTTTTCCACCAAATGAATCGACAGACTATACTATGCCTGTTTTCATGAAAATTTTCGACATTCTATACTATGACATTTTTTTACGAATATTTTCGAAAATTTTCATGAAAAAAGTCATGTCGAAAATATTCGTAAAAAAATGTCATAGTATAGAATGTCGAAAATTTTAATGAAAAAAGGCATAGTATAGTCTGTCGATTCATTTGGTGGAAAAAAAACTCAGTTTAAAATTTCGTCAATTTTCAAAAAAGTCATACTATAGCATGACTTTTCATGAAAATTGACGAAAATTTAAACTGAGTTTTTTTTCCACCAAATGAATCGACAGACTATACTATGCCTGTTTTCATGAAAATTTTCGACATTCTATACTATGACATTTTTTTACGAATATTTTCGAAAATTTTCATGAAAAAAGTCATGTCGAAAATATTCGTAAAAAAATGTCATAGTATAGAATGTCGAAAATTTTAATGAAAAAAGGCATAGTATAGTCTGTCGATTCATTTGGTGGAAAAAAAACTCAGTTTAAAATTTCGTCAATTTTCAAAAAAGTCATACTATAGCATGACTTTTCATGAAAATTGACGAAAATTTAAACTGAGTTTTTTTTCCACCAAATGAATCGACAGACTATACTATGCCTGTTTTCATGAAAATTTTCGACATTCTATACTATGACATTTTTTTACGAATATTTTCGAAAATTTTCATGAAAAAAGTCATGTCGAAAATATTCGTAAAAAAATGTCATAGTATAGAATGTCGAAAATTTTAATGAAAAAAGGCATAGTATAGTCTGTCGATTCATTTGGTGGAAAAAAAACTCAGTTTAAAATTTCGTCAATTTTCAAAAAAGTCATACTATAGCATGACTTTTCATGAAAATTGACGAAAATTTAAACTGAGTTTTTTTTCCACCAAATGAATCGACAGACTATACTATGCCTGTTTTCATGAAAATTTTCGACATTCTATACTATGACATTTTTTTACGAATATTTTCGAAAATTTTCATGAAAAAAGTCATGTCGAAAATATTCGTAAAAAAATGTCATAGTATAGAATGTCGAAAATTTTAATGAAAAAAGGCATAGTATAGTCTGTCGATTCATTTGGTGGAAAAAAAACTCAGTTTAAAATTTCGTCAATTTTCAAAAAAGTCATACTATAGCATGACTTTTCATGAAAATTGACGAAAATTTAAACTGAGTTTTTTTTCCACCAAATGAATCGACAGACTATACTATGCCTGTTTTCATGAAAATTTTCGACATTCTATACTATGACATTTTTTTACGAATATTTTCGAAAATTTTCATGAAAAAAGTCATGTCGAAAATATTCGTAAAAAAATGTCATAGTATAGAATGTCGAAAATTTTAATGAAAAAAGGCATAGTATAGTCTGTCGATTCATTTGGTGGAAAAAAAACTCAGTTTAAAATTTCGTCAATTTTCAAAAAAGTCATACTATAGCATGACTTTTCATGAAAATTGACGAAAATTTAAACTGAGTTTTTTTTCCACCAAATGAATCGACAGACTATACTATGCCTGTTTTCATGAAAATTTTCGACATTCTATACTATGACATTTTTTTACGAATATTTTCGAAAATTTTCATGAAAAAAGTCATGTCGAAAATATTCGTAAAAAAATGTCATAGTATAGAATGTCGAAAATTTTAATGAAAAAAGGCATAGTATAGTCTGTCGATTCATTTGGTGGAAAAAAAACTCAGTTTAAAATTTCGTCAATTTTCAAAAAAGTCATACTATAGCATGACTTTTCATGAAAATTGACGAAAATTTAAACTGAGTTTTTTTTCCACCAAATGAATCGACAGACTATACTATGCCTGTTTTCATGAAAATTTTCGACATTCTATACTATGACATTTTTTTACGAATATTTTCGAAAATTTTCATGAAAAAAGTCATGTCGAAAATATTCGTAAAAAAATGTCATAGTATAGAATGTCGAAAATTTTAATGAAAAAAGGCATAGTATAGTCTGTCGATTCATTTGGTGGAAAAAAAACTCAGTTTAAAATTTCGTCAATTTTCAAAAAAGTCATACTATAGCATGACTTTTCATGAAAATTGACGAAAATTTAAACTGAGTTTTTTTTCCACCAAATGAATCGACAGACTATACTATGCCTGTTTTCATGAAAATTTTCGACATTCTATACTATGACATTTTTTTACGAATATTTTTGAAAATTTTCATGAAAAAAGTCATGTCGAAAATATTCGTAAAAAAATGTCATAGTATAGAATGTCGAAAATTTTAATGAAAAAAGGCATAGTATAGTCTGTCGATTCATTTGGTGGAAAAAAAACTCAGTTTAAAATTTCGTCAATTTTCAAAAAAGTCATACTATAGCATGACTTTTCATGAAAATTGACGAAAATTTAAACTGAGTTTTTTTTCCACCAAATGAATCGACAGACTATACTATGCCTGTTTTCATGAAAATTTTCGACATTCTATACTATGACATTTTTTTACGAATATTTTCGAAAATTTTCATGAAAAAAGTCATGTCGAAAATATTCGTAAAAAAATGTCATAGTATAGAATGTCGAAAATTTTAATGAAAAAAGGCATAGTATAGTCTGTCGATTCATTTGGTGGAAAAAAAACTCAGTTTAAAATTTCGTCAATTTTCAAAAAAGTCATACTATAGCATGACTTTTCATGAAAATTGACGAAAATTTAAACTGAGTTTTTTTTCCACCAAATGAATCGACAGACTATACTATGCCTGTTTTCATGAAAATTTTCGACATTCTATACTATGACATTTTTTTACGAATATTTTCGAAAATTTTCATGAAAAAAGTCATGTCGAAAATATTCGTAAAAAAATGTCATAGTATAGAATGTCGAAAATTTTAATGAAAAAAGGCATAGTATAGTCTGTCGATTCATTTGGTGGAAAAAAAACTCAGTTTAAAATTTCGTCAATTTTCAAAAAAGTCATACTATAGCATGACTTTTCATGAAAATTGACGAAAATTTAAACTGAGTTTTTTTTCCACCAAATGAATCGACAGACTATACTATGCCTGTTTTCATGAAAATTTTCGACATTCTATACTATGACATTTTTTTACGAATATTTTCGAAAATTTTCATGAAAAAAGTCATGTCGAAAATATTCGTAAAAAAATGTCATAGTATAGAATGTCGAAAATTTTAATGAAAAAAGGCATAGTATAGTCTGTCGATTCATTTGGTGGAAAAAAAACTCAGTTTAAAATTTCGTCAATTTTCAAAAAAGTCATACTATAGCATGACTTTTCATGAAAATTGACGAAAATTTAAACTGAGTTTTTTTTCCACCAAATGAATCGACAGACTATACTATGCCTGTTTTCATGAAAATTTTCGACATTCTATACTATGACATTTTTTTACGAATATTTTCGAAAATTTTCATGAAAAAAGTCATGTCGAAAATATTCGTAAAAAAATGTCATAGTATAGAATGTCGAAAATTTTAATGAAAAAAGGCATAGTATAGTCTGTCGATTCATTTGGTGGAAAAAAAACTCAGTTTAAAATTTCGTCAATTTTCAAAAAAGTCATACTATAGCATGACTTTTCATGAAAATTGACGAAAATTTAAACTGAGTTTTTTTTCCACCAAATGAATCGACAGACTATACTATGCCTGTTTTCATGAAAATTTTCGACATTCTATACTATGACATTTTTTTACGAATATTTTCGAAAATTTTCATGAAAAAAGTCATGTCGAAAATATTCGTAAAAAAATGTCATAGTATAGAATGTCGAAAATTTTAATGAAAAAAGGCATAGTATAGTCTGTCGATTCATTTGGTGGAAAAAAAACTCAGTTTAAAATTTCGTCAATTTTCAAAAAAGTCATACTATAGCATGACTTTTCATGAAAATTGACGAAAATTTAAACTGAGTTTTTTTTCCACCAAATGAATCGACAGACTATACTATGCCTGTTTTCATGAAAATTTTCGACATTCTATACTATGACATTTTTTTACGAATATTTTCGAAAATTTTCATGAAAAAAGTCATGTCGAAAATATTCGTAAAAAAATGTCATAGTATAGAATGTCGAAAATTTTAATGAAAAAAGGCATAGTATAGTCTGTCGATTCATTTGGTGGAAAAAAAACTCAGTTTAAAATTTCGTCAATTTTCAAAAAAGTCATACTATAGCATGACTTTTCATGAAAATTGACGAAAATTTAAACTGAGTTTTTTTTCCACCAAATGAATCGACAGACTATACTATGCCTGTTTTCATGAAAATTTTCGACATTCTATACTATGACATTTTTTTACGAATATTTTCGAAAATTTTCATGAAAAAAGTCATGTCGAAAATATTCGTAAAAAAATGTCATAGTATAGAATGTCGAAAATTTTAATGAAAAAAGGCATAGTATAGTCTGTCGATTCATTTGGTGGAAAAAAAACTCAGTTTAAAATTTCGTCAATTTTCAAAAAAGTCATACTATAGCATGACTTTTCATGAAAATTGACGAAAATTTAAACTGAGTTTTTTTTCCACCAAATGAATCGACAGACTATACTATGCCTGTTTTCATGAAAATTTTCGACATTCTATACTATGACATTTTTTTACGAATATTTTCGAAAATTTTCATGAAAAAAGTCATGTCGAAAATATTCGTAAAAAAATGTCATAGTATAGAATGTCGAAAATTTTAATGAAAAAAGGCATAGTATAGTCTGTCGATTCATTTGGTGGAAAAAAAACTCAGTTTAAAATTTCGTCAATTTTCAAAAAAGTCATACTATAGCATGACTTTTCATGAAAATTGACGAAAATTTAAACTGAGTTTTTTTTCCACCAAATGAATCGACAGACTATACTATGCCTGTTTTCATGAAAATTTTCGACATTCTATACTATGACATTTTTTTACGAATATTTTCGAAAATTTTCATGAAAAAAGTCATGTCGAAAATATTCGTAAAAAAATGTCATAGTATAGAATGTCGAAAATTTTAATGAAAAAAGGCATAGTATAGTCTGTCGATTCATTTGGTGGAAAAAAAACTCAGTTTAAAATTTCGTCAATTTTCAAAAAAGTCATACTATAGCATGACTTTTCATGAAAATTGACGAAAATTTAAACTGAGTTTTTTTTCCACCAAATGAATCGACAGACTATACTATGCCTGTTTTCATGAAAATTTTCGACATTCTATACTATGACATTTTTTTACGAATATTTTCGAAAATTTTCATGAAAAAAGTCATGTCGAAAATATTCGTAAAAAAATGTCATAGTATAGAATGTCGAAAATTTTAATGAAAAAAGGCATAGTATAGTCTGTCGATTCATTTGGTGGAAAAAAAACTCAGTTTAAAATTTCGTCAATTTTCAAAAAAGTCATACTATAGCATGACTTTTCATGAAAATTGACGAAAATTTAAACTGAGTTTTTTTTCCACCAAATGAATCGACAGACTATACTATGCCTGTTTTCATGAAAATTTTCGACATTCTATACTATGACATTTTTTTACGAATATTTTCGAAAATTTTCATGAAAAAAGTCATGTCGAAAATATTCGTAAAAAAATGTCATAGTATAGAATGTCGAAAATTTTAATGAAAAAAGGCATAGTATAGTCTGTCGATTCATTTGGTGGAAAAAAAACTCAGTTTAAAATTTCGTCAATTTTCAAAAAAGTCATACTATAGCATGACTTTTCATGAAAATTGACGAAAATTTAAACTGAGTTTTTTTTCCACCAAATGAATCGACAGACTATACTATGCCTGTTTTCATGAAAATTTTCGACATTCTATACTATGACATTTTTTTACGAATATTTTCGAAAATTTTCATGAAAAAAGTCATGTCGAAAATATTCGTAAAAAAATGTCATAGTATAGAATGTCGAAAATTTTAATGAAAAAAGGCATAGTATAGTCTGTCGATTCATTTGGTGGAAAAAAAACTCAGTTTAAAATTTCGTCAATTTTCAAAAAAGTCATACTATAGCATGACTTTTCATGAAAATTGACGAAAATTTAAACTGAGTTTTTTTTCCACCAAATGAATCGACAGACTATACTATGCCTGTTTTCATGAAAATTTTCGACATTCTATACTATGACATTTTTTTACGAATATTTTCGAAAATTTTCATGAAAAAAGTCATGTCGAAAATATTCGTAAAAAAATGTCATAGTATAGAATGTCGAAAATTTTAATGAAAAAAGGCATAGTATAGTCTGTCGATTCATTTGGTGGAAAAAAAACTCAGTTTAAAATTTCGTCAATTTTCAAAAAAGTCATACTATAGCATGACTTTTCATGAAAATTGACGAAAATTTAAACTGAGTTTTTTTTCCACCAAATGAATCGACAGACTATACTATGCCTGTTTTCATGAAAATTTTCGACATTCTATACTATGACATTTTTTTACGAATATTTTCGAAAATTTTCATGAAAAAAGTCATGTCGAAAATATTCGTAAAAAAATGTCATAGTATAGAATGTCGAAAATTTTAATGAAAAAAGGCATAGTATAGTCTGTCGATTCATTTGGTGGAAAAAAAACTCAGTTTAAAATTTCGTCAATTTTCAAAAAAGTCATACTATAGCATGACTTTTCATGAAAATTGACGAAAATTTAAACTGAGTTTTTTTTCCACCAAATGAATCGACAGACTATACTATGCCTGTTTTCATGAAAATTTTCGACATTCTATACTATGACATTTTTTTACGAATATTTTCGAAAATTTTCATGAAAAAAGTCATGTCGAAAATATTCGTAAAAAAATGTCATAGTATAGAATGTCGAAAATTTTAATGAAAAAAGGCATAGTATAGTCTGTCGATTCATTTGGTGGAAAAAAAACTCAGTTTAAAATTTCGTCAATTTTCAAAAAAGTCATACTATAGCATGACTTTTCATGAAAATTGACGAAAATTTAAACTGAGTTTTTTTTCCACCAAATGAATCGACAGACTATACTATGCCTGTTTTCATGAAAATTTTCGACATTCTATACTATGACATTTTTTTACGAATATTTTCGAAAATTTTCATGAAAAAAGTCATGTCGAAAATATTCGTAAAAAAATGTCATAGTATAGAATGTCGAAAATTTTAATGAAAAAAGGCATAGTATAGTCTGTCGATTCATTTGGTGGAAAAAAAACTCAGTTTAAAATTTCGTCAATTTTCAAAAAAGTCATACTATAGCATGACTTTTCATGAAAATTGACGAAAATTTAAACTGAGTTTTTTTTCCACCAAATGAATCGACAGACTATACTATGCCTGTTTTCATGAAAATTTTCGACATTCTATACTATGACATTTTTTTACGAATATTTTCGAAAATTTTCATGAAAAAAGTCATGTCGAAAATATTCGTAAAAAAATGTCATAGTATAGAATGTCGAAAATTTTAATGAAAAAAGGCATAGTATAGTCTGTCGATTCATTTGGTGGAAAAAAAACTCAGTTTAAAATTTCGTCAATTTTCAAAAAAGTCATACTATAGCATGACTTTTCATGAAAATTGACGAAAATTTAAACTGAGTTTTTTTTCCACCAAATGAATCGACAGACTATACTATGCCTGTTTTCATGAAAATTTTCGACATTCTATACTATGACATTTTTTTACGAATATTTTCGAAAATTTTCATGAAAAAAGTCATGTCGAAAATATTCGTAAAAAAATGTCATAGTATAGAATGTCGAAAATTTTAATGAAAAAAGGCATAGTATAGTCTGTCGATTCATTTGGTGGAAAAAAAACTCAGTTTAAAATTTCGTCAATTTTCAAAAAAGTCATACTATAGCATGACTTTTCATGAAAATTGACGAAAATTTAAACTGAGTTTTTTTTCCACCAAATGAATCGACAGACTATACTATGCCTGTTTTCATGAAAATTTTCGACATTCTATACTATGACATTTTTTTACGAATATTTTCGAAAATTTTCATGAAAAAAGTCATGTCGAAAATATTCGTAAAAAAATGTCATAGTATAGAATGTCGAAAATTTTAATGAAAAAAGGCATAGTATAGTCTGTCGATTCATTTGGTGGAAAAAAAACTCAGTTTAAAATTTCGTCAATTTTCAAAAAAGTCATACTATAGCATGACTTTTCATGAAAATTGACGAAAATTTAAACTGAGTTTTTTTTCCACCAAATGAATCGACAGACTATACTATGCCTGTTTTCATGAAAATTTTCGACATTCTATACTATGACATTTTTTTACGAATATTTTCGAAAATTTTCATGAAAAAAGTCATGTCGAAAATATTCGTAAAAAAATGTCATAGTATAGAATGTCGAAAATTTTAATGAAAAAAGGCATAGTATAGTCTGTCGATTCATTTGGTGGAAAAAAAACTCAGTTTAAAATTTCGTCAATTTTCAAAAAAGTCATACTATAGCATGACTTTTCATGAAAATTGACGAAAATTTAAACTGAGTTTTTTTTCCACCAAATGAATCGACAGACTATACTATGCCTGTTTTCATGAAAATTTTCGACATTCTATACTATGACATTTTTTTACGAATATTTTCGAAAATTTTCATGAAAAAAGTCATGTCGAAAATATTCGTAAAAAAATGTCATAGTATAGAATGTCGAAAATTTTAATGAAAAAAGGCATAGTATAGTCTGTCGATTCATTTGGTGGAAAAAAAACTCAGTTTAAAATTTCGTCAATTTTCAAAAAAGTCATACTATAGCATGACTTTTCATGAAAATTGACGAAAATTTAAACTGAGTTTTTTTTCCACCAAATGAATCGACAGACTATACTATGCCTGTTTTCATGAAAATTTTCGACATTCTATACTATGACATTTTTTTACGAATATTTTCGAAAATTTTCATGAAAAAAGTCATGTCGAAAATATTCGTAAAAAAATGTCATAGTATAGAATGTCGAAAATTTTAATGAAAAAAGGCATAGTATAGTCTGTCGATTCATTTGGTGGAAAAAAAACTCAGTTTAAAATTTCATCAATTTTCAAAAAAGTCATACTATAGCATGACTTTTCATGAAAATTGACGAAAATTTAAACTGAGTTTTTTTTCCACCAAATGAATCGACAGACTATACTATGCCTGTTTTCATGAAAATTTTCGACATTCTATACTATGACATTTTTTTACGAATATTTTCGAAAATTTTCATGAAAAAAGTCATGTCGAAAATATTCGTAAAAAAATGTCATAGTATAGAATGTCGAAAATTTTAATGAAAAAAGGCATAGTATAGTCTGTCGATTCATTTGGTGGAAAAAAAACTCAGTTTAAAATTTCGTCAATTTTCAAAAAAGTCATACTATAGCATGACTTTTCATGAAAATTGACGAAAATTTAAACTGAGTTTTTTTTCCACCAAATGAATCGACAGACTATACTATGCCTGTTTTCATGAACATTTTCGACATTCTATACTATGACATTTTTTTACGAATATTTTCGAAAATTTTCATGAAAAAAGTCATGTCGAAAATATTCGTAAAAAAATGTCATAGTATAGAATGTCGAAAATTTTAATGAAAAAAGGCATAGTATAGTCTGTCGATTCATTTGGTGGAAAAAAAACTCAGTTTAAAATTTCGTCAATTTTCAAAAAAGTCATACTATAGCATGACTTTTCATGAAAATTGACGAAAATTTAAACTGAGTTTTTTTTCCACCAAATGAATCGACAGACTATACTATGCCTGTTTTCATGAAAATTTTCGACATTCTATACTATGACATTTTTTTACGAATATTTTCGAAAATTTTCATGAAAAAAGTCATGTCGAAAATATTCGTAAAAAAATGTCATAGTATAGAATGTCGAAAATTTTAATGAAAAAAGGCATAGTATAGTCTGTCGATTCATTTGGTGGAAAAAAAACTCAGTTTAAAATTTCGTCAATTTTCAAAAAAGTCATACTATAGCATGACTTTTCATGAAAATTGACGAAAATTTAAACTGAGTTTTTTTTCCACCAAATGAATCGACAGACTATACTATGCCTGTTTTCATGAAAATTTTCGACATTCTATACTATGACATTTTTTTACGAATATTTTCGAAAATTTTCATGAAAAAAGTCATGTCGAAAATATTCGTAAAAAAATGTCATAGTATAGAATGTCGAAAATTTTAATGAAAAAAGGCATAGTATAGTCTGTCGATTCATTTGGTGGAAAAAAAACTCAGTTTAAAATTTCGTCAATTTTCAAAAAAGTCATACTATAGCATGACTTTTCATGAAAATTGACGAAAATTTAAACTGAGTTTTTTTTCCACCAAATGAATCGACAGACTATACTATGCCTGTTTTCATGAAAATTTTCGACATTCTATACTATGACATTTTTTTACGAATATTTTCGAAAATTTTCATGAAAAAAGTCATGTCGAAAATATTCGTAAAAAAATGTCATAGTATAGAATGTCGAAAATTTTAATGAAAAAAGGCATAGTATAGTCTGTCGATTCATTTGGTGGAAAAAAAACTCAGTTTAAAATTTCGTCAATTTTCAAAAAAGTCATACTATAGCATGACTTTTCATGAAAATTGACGAAAATTTAAACTGAGTTTTTTTTCCACCAAATGAATCGACAGACTATACTATGCCTGTTTTCATGAAAATTTTCGACATTCTATACTATGACATTTTTTTACGAATATTTTCGAAAATTTTCATGAAAAAAGTCATGTCGAAAATATTCGTAAAAAAATGTCATAGTATAGAATGTCGAAAATTTTAATGAAAAAAGGCATAGTATAGTCTGTCGATTCATTTGGTGGAAAAAAAACTCAGTTTAAAATTTCGTCAATTTTCAAAAAAGTCATACTATAGCATGACTTTTCATGAAAATTGACGAAAATTTAAACTGAGTTTTTTTTCCACCAAATGAATCGACAGACTATACTATGCCTGTTTTCATGAAAATTTTCGACATTCTATACTATGACATTTTTTTACGAATATTTTCGAAAATTTTCATGAAAAAAGTCATGTCGAAAATATTCGTAAAAAAATGTCATAGTATAGAATGTCGAAAATTTTAATGAAAAAAGGCATAGTATAGTCTGTCGATTCATTTGGTGGAAAAAAAACTCAGTTTAAAATTTCGTCAATTTTCAAAAAAGTCATACTATAGCATGACTTTTCATGAAAATTGACGAAAATTTAAACTGAGTTTTTTTTCCACCAAATGAATCGACAGACTATACTATGCCTGTTTTCATGAAAATTTTCGACATTCTATACTATGACATTTTTTTACGAATATTTTCGAAAATTTTCATGAAAAAAGTCATGTCGAAAATATTCGTAAAAAAATGTCATAGTATAGAATGTCGAAAATTTTAATGAAAAAAGGCATAGTATAGTCTGTCGATTCATTTGGTGGAAAAAAAACTCAGTTTAAAATTTCGTCAATTTTCAAAAAAGTCATACTATAGCATGACTTTTCATGAAAATTGACGAAAATTTAAACTGAGTTTTTTTTCCACCAAATGAATCGACAGACTATACTATGCCTGTTTTCATGAAAATTTTCGACATTCTATACTATGACATTTTTTTACGAATATTTTCGAAAATTTTCATGAAAAAAGTCATGTCGAAAATATTCGTAAAAAAATGTCATAGTATAGAATGTCGAAAATTTTAATGAAAAAAGGCATAGTATAGTCTGTCGATTCATTTGGTGGAAAAAAAACTCAGTTTAAAATTTCGTCAATTTTCAAAAAAGTCATACTATAGCATGACTTTTCATGAAAATTGACGAAAATTTAAACTGAGTTTTTTTTCCACCAAATGAATCGACAGACTATACTATGCCTGTTTTCATGAAAATTTTCGACATTCTATACTATGACATTTTTTTACGAATATTTTCGAAAATTTTCATGAAAAAAGTCATGTCGAAAATATTCGTAAAAAAATGTCATAGTATAGAATGTCGAAAATTTTAATGAAAAAAGGCATAGTATAGTCTGTCGATTCATTTGGTGGAAAAAAAACTCAGTTTAAAATTTCGTCAATTTTCAAAAAAGTCATACTATAGCATGACTTTTCATGAAAATTGACGAAAATTTAAACTGAGTTTTTTTTCCACCAAATGAATCGACAGACTATACTATGCCTGTTTTCATGAAAATTTTCGACATTCTATACTATGACATTTTTTTACGAATATTTTCGAAAATTTTCATGAAAAAAGTCATGTCGAAAATATTCGTAAAAAAATGTCATAGTATAGAATGTCGAAAATTTTAATGAAAAAAGGCATAGTATAGTCTGTCGATTCATTTGGTGGAAAAAAAACTCAGTTTAAAATTTCGTCAATTTTCAAAAAAGTCATACTATAGCATGACTTTTCATGAAAATTGACGAAAATTTAAACTGAGTTTTTTTTCCACCAAATGAATCGACAGACTATACTATGCCTGTTTTCATGAAAATTTTCGACATTCTATACTATGACATTTTTTTACGAATATTTTCGAAAATTTCATGAAAAAAGTCATGTCGAAAATATTCGTAAAAAAATGTCATAGTATAGAATGTCGAAAATTGCATAGTATAGTCTGTCGATTCATTTGGTGGAAAAAAAACTCAGTTTAAAATTTCGTCAATTTTCAAAAAAGTCATACTATAGCATGACTTTTCATGAAAATTGACGAAAATTTAAACTGAGTTTTTTTTCCACCAAATGAATCGACAGACTATACTATGCCTGTTTTCATGAAAATTTTCGACATTCTATACTATGACATTTTTTTACGAATATTTTTGAAAATTTTCATGAAAAAAGTCATGTCGAAAATATTCGTAAAAAAATGTCATAGTATAGAATGTCGAAAATTTTCATGAAAAAAGGCATAGTATAGTCTGTCGATTCATTTGGTGGAAAAAAAACTCAGTTTAAAATTTCGTCAATTTTCAAAAAAGTCATACTATAGCATGACTTTTCATGAAAATTGACGAAAATTTAAACTGAGTTTTTTTTCCACCAAATGAATCGACAGACTATACTATGCCTGTTTCATGAAAATTTTCGACATTCTATACTATGACATTTTTTTACGAATATTTTCGAAAATTTTCATGAAAAAAGTCATGTCGAAAATATTCGTAAAAAAATGTCATAGTATAGAATGTCGAAAATTTAATGAAAAAAGGCATAGTATAGTCTGTCGATTCATTTGGTGGAAAAAAAACTCAGTTTAAAATTTCGTCAATTTTCAAAAAAGTCATACTATAGCATGACTTTTCATGAAAATTGACGAAAATTTAAACTGAGTTTTTTTTCCACCAAATGAATCGACAGACTATACTATGCCTGTTTTCATGAACATTTTCGACATTCTATACTATGACATTTTTTTACGAATATTTTCGAAAATTTTCATGAAAAAAGTCATGTCGAAAATATTCGTAAAAAAATGTCATAGTATAGAATGTCGAAAATTTAATGAAAAAAGGCATAGTATAGTCTGTCGATTCATTTGGTGGAAAAAAAACTCAGTTTAAAATTTCGTCAATTTTCAAAAAAGTCATACTATAGCATGACTTTTCATGAAAATTGACGAAAATTTAAACTGAGTTTTTTTTCCACCAAATGAATCGACAGACTATACTATGCCTGTTTTCATGAAAATTTTCGACATTCTATACTATGACATTTTTTTACGAATATTTTCGAAAATTTTCATGAAAAAAGTCATGTCGAAAATATTCGTAAAAAAATGTCATAGTATAGAATGTCGAAAATTTTAATGAAAAAAGGCATAGTATAGTCTGTCGATTCATTTGGTGGAAAAAAAACTCAGTTTAAAATTTCGTCAATTTTCAAAAAAGTCATACTATAGCATGACTTTTCATGAAAATTGACGAAAATTTAAACTGAGTTTTTTTTCCACCAAATGAATCGACAGACTATACTATGCCTGTTTTCATGAACATTTTCGACATTCTATACTATGACATTTTTTTACGAATATTTTCGAAAATTTTCATGAAAAAAGTCATGTCGAAAATATTCGTAAAAAAATGTCATAGTATAGAATGTCGAAAATTTTAATGAAAAAAGGCATAGTATAGTCTGTCGATTCATTTGGTGGAAAAAAAACTCAGTTTAAAATTTCGTCAATTTTCAAAAAAGTCATACTATAGCATGACTTTTCATGAAAATTGACGAAAATTTAAACTGAGTTTTTTTTCCACCAAATGAATCGACAGACTATACTATGCCTGTTTTCATGAAAATTTCGACATTCTATACTATGACATTTTTTTACGAATATTTTCGAAAATTTTCATGAAAAAAGTCATGTCGAAAATATTCGTAAAAAAATGTCATAGTATAGAATGTCGAAAATTCTAATGAAAAAAGGCATAGTATAGTCTGTCGATTCATTTGGTGGAAAAAAAACTCAGTTTAAAATTTCGTCAATTTTCAAAAAAGTCATACTATAGCATGACTTTTCATGAAAATTGACGAAAATTTAAACTGAGTTTTTTTTCCACCAAATGAATCGACAGACTATACTATGCCTGTTTTCATGAACATTTTCGACATTCTATACTATGACATTTTTTTACGAATATTTTCGAAAATTTTCATGAAAAAAGTCATGTCGAAAATATTCGTAAAAAAATGTCATAGTATAGAATGTCGAAAATTTAATGAAAAAAGGCATAGTATAGTCTGTCGATTCATTTGGTGGAAAAAAAACTCAGTTTAAAATTTCGTCAATTTTCAAAAAAGTCATACTATAGCATGACTTTTCATGAAAATTGACGAAAATTTAAACTGAGTTTTTTTTCCACCAAATGAATCGACAGACTATACTATGCCTGTTTTCATGAAAATTTTCGACATTCTATACTATGACATTTTTTTACGAATATTTTCGAAAATTTTCATGAAAAAAGTCATGTCGAAAATATTCGTAAAAAAATGTCATAGTATAGAATGTCGAAAATTTTAATGAAAAAAGGCATAGTATAGTCTGTCGATTCATTTGGTGGAAAAAAAACTCAGTTTAAAATTTCGTCAATTTTCAAAAAAGTCATACTATAGCATGACTTTTCATGAAAATTGACGAAAATTTAAACTGAGTTTTTTTTCCACCAAATGAATCGACAGACTATACTATGCCTGTTTTCATGAAAATTTTCGACATTCTATACTATGACATTTTTTACGAATATTTTCGAAAATTTTCATGAAAAAAGTCATGTCGAAAATATTCGTAAAAAAATGTCATAGTATAGAATGTCGAAAATTTTAATGAAAAAAGGCATAGTATAGTCTGTCGATTCATTTGGTGGAAAAAAAACTCAGTTTAAAATTTCGTCAATTTTCAAAAAAGTCATACTATAGCATGACTTTTCATGAAAATTGACGAAAATTTAAACTGAGTTTTTTTTCCACCAAATGAATCGACAGACTATACTATGCCTGTTTTCATGAAAATTTTCGACATTCTATACTATGACATTTTTTTACGAATATTTTCGAAAATTTTCATGAAAAAAGTCATGTCGAAAATATTCGTAAAAAAATGTCATAGTATAGAATGTCGAAAATTTTAATGAAAAAAGGCATAGTATAGTCTGTCGATTCATTTGGTGGAAAAAAAACTCAGTTTAAAATTTCGTCAATTTTCAAAAAAGTCATACTATAGCATGACTTTTCATGAAAATTGACGAAAATTTAAACTGAGTTTTTTTTCCACCAAATGAATCGACAGACTATACTATGCCTGTTTTCATGAAAATTTTCGACATTCTATACTATGACATTTTTTTACGAATATTTTCGAAAATTTTCATGAAAAAAGTCATGTCGAAAATATTCGTAAAAAAATGTCATAGTATAGAATGTCGAAAATTTTAATGAAAAAAGGCATAGTATAGTCTGTCGATTCATTTGGTGGAAAAAAAACTCAGTTTAAAATTTCGTCAATTTTCAAAAAAGTCATACTATAGCATGACTTTTCATGAAAATTGACGAAAATTTAAACTGAGTTTTTTTTCCACCAAATGAATCGACAGACTATACTATGCCTGTTTTCATGAAAATTTTCGACATTCTATACTATGACATTTTTTTACGAATATTTTCGAAAATTTTCATGAAAAAAGTCATGTCGAAAATATTCGTAAAAAAATGTCATAGTATAGAATGTCGAAAATTTTAATGAAAAAAGGCATAGTATAGTCTGTCGATTCATTTGGTGGAAAAAAAACTCAGTTTAAAATTTCGTCAATTTTCAAAAAAGTCATACTATAGCATGACTTTTCATGAAAATTGACGAAAATTTAAACTGAGTTTTTTTTCCACCAAATGAATCGACAGACTATACTATGCCTGTTTTCATGAAAATTTTCGACATTCTATACTATGACATTTTTTTACGAATATTTTCGAAAATTTTCATGAAAAAAGTCATGTCGAAAATATTCGTAAAAAAATGTCATAGTATAGAATGTCGAAAATTTTAATGAAAAAAGGCATAGTATAGTCTGTCGATTCATTTGGTGGAAAAAAAACTCAGTTTAAAATTTCGTCAATTTTCAAAAAAGTCATACTATAGCATGACTTTTCATGAAAATTGACGAAAATTTAAACTGAGTTTTTTTTCCACCAAATGAATCGACAGACTATACTATGCCTGTTTTCATGAAAATTTTCGACATTCTATACTATGACATTTTTTTACGAATATTTTCGAAAATTTTCATGAAAAAAGTCATGTCGAAAATATTCGTAAAAAAATGTCATAGTATAGAATGTCGAAAATTTTAATGAAAAAAGGCATAGTATAGTCTGTCGATTCATTTGGTGGAAAAAAAACTCAGTTTAAAATTTCGTCAATTTTCAAAAAAGTCATACTATAGCATGACTTTTCATGAAAATTGACGAAAATTTAAACTGAGTTTTTTTTCCACCAAATGAATCGACAGACTATACTATGCCTGTTTTCATGAAAATTTTCGACATTCTATACTATGACATTTTTTTACGAATATTTTCGAAAATTTTCATGAAAAAAGTCATGTCGAAAATATTCGTAAAAAAATGTCATAGTATAGAATGTCGAAAATTTTAATGAAAAAAGGCATAGTATAGTCTGTCGATTCATTTGGTGGAAAAAAAACTCAGTTTAAAATTTCGTCAATTTTCAAAAAAGTCATACTATAGCATGACTTTTCATGAAAATTGACGAAAATTTAAACTGAGTTTTTTTTCCACCAAATGAATCGACAGACTATACTATGCCTGTTTTCATGAAAATTTTCGACATTCTATACTATGACATTTTTTTACGAATATTTTCGAAAATTTTCATGAAAAAAGTCATGTCGAAAATATTCGTAAAAAAATGTCATAGTATAGAATGTCGAAAATTTTAATGAAAAAAGGCATAGTATAGTCTGTCGATTCATTTGGTGGAAAAAAAACTCAGTTTAAAATTTCGTCAATTTTCAAAAAAGTCATACTATAGCATGACTTTTCATGAAAATTGACGAAAATTTAAACTGAGTTTTTTTTCCACCAAATGAATCGACAGACTATACTATGCCTGTTTTCATGAAAATTTTCGACATTCTATACTATGACATTTTTTTACGAATATTTTCGAAAATTTTCATGAAAAAAGTCATGTCGAAAATATTCGTAAAAAAATGTCATAGTATAGAATGTCGAAAATTTTAATGAAAAAAGGCATAGTATAGTCTGTCGATTCATTTGGTGGAAAAAAAACTCAGTTTAAAATTTCGTCAATTTTCAAAAAAGTCATACTATAGCATGACTTTTCATGAAAATTGACGAAAATTTAAACTGAGTTTTTTTCCACCAAATGAATCGACAGACTATACTATGCCTGTTTTCATGAAAATTTTCGACATTCTATACTATGACATTTTTTTACGAATATTTTCGAAAATTTTCATGAAAAAAGTCATGTCGAAAATATTCGTAAAAAAATGTCATAGTATAGAATGTCGAAAATTTTAATGAAAAAAGGCATAGTATAGTCTGTCGATTCATTTGGTGGAAAAAAAACTCAGTTTAAAATTTCGTCAATTTTCAAAAAAGTCATACTATAGCATGACTTTTCATGAAAATTGACGAAAATTTAAACTGAGTTTTTTTTCCACCAAATGAATCGACAGACTATACTATGCCTGTTTTCATGAAAATTTTCGACATTCTATACTATGACATTTTTTTACGAATATTTTCGAAAATTTTCATGAAAAAAGTCATGTCGAAAATATTCGTAAAAAAATGTCATAGTATAGAATGTCGAAAATTTTAATGAAAAAAGGCATAGTATAGTCTGTCGATTCATTTGGTGGAAAAAAAACTCAGTTTAAAATTTCGTCAATTTTCAAAAAAGTCATACTATAGCATGACTTTTCATGAAAATTGACGAAAATTTAAACTGAGTTTTTTTTCCACCAAATGAATCGACAGACTATACTATGCCTGTTTTCATGAAAATTTTCGACATTCTATACTATGACATTTTTTTACGAATATTTTCGAAAATTTTCATGAAAAAAGTCATGTCGAAAATATTCGTAAAAAAATGTCATAGTATAGAATGTCGAAAATTTTAATGAAAAAAGGCATAGTATAGTCTGTCGATTCATTTGGTGGAAAAAAAACTCAGTTTAAAATTTCGTCAATTTTCAAAAAAGTCATACTATAGCATGACTTTTCATGAAAATTGACGAAAATTTAAACTGAGTTTTTTTTCCACCAAATGAATCGACAGACTATACTATGCCTGTTTTCATGAAAATTTTCGACATTCTATACTATGACATTTTTTTACGAATATTTTCGAAAATTTTCATGAAAAAAGTCATGTCGAAAATATTCGTAAAAAAATGTCATAGTATAGAATGTCGAAAATTTTAATGAAAAAAGGCATAGTATAGTCTGTCGATTCATTTGGTGGAAAAAAAACTCAGTTTAAAATTTCGTCAATTTTCAAAAAAGTCATACTATAGCATGACTTTTCATGAAAATTGACGAAAATTTAAACTGAGTTTTTTTTCCACCAAATGAATCGACAGACTATACTATGCCTGTTTTCATGAAAATTTTCGACATTCTATACTATGACATTTTTTTACGAATATTTTCGAAAATTTTCATGAAAAAAGTCATGTCGAAAATATTCGTAAAAAAATGTCATAGTATAGAATGTCGAAAATTTTAATGAAAAAAGGCATAGTATAGTCTGTCGATTCATTTGGTGGAAAAAAAACTCAGTTTAAAATTTCGTCAATTTTCAAAAAAGTCATACTATAGCATGACTTTTCATGAAAATTGACGAAAATTTAAACTGAGTTTTTTTTCCACCAAATGAATCGACAGACTATACTATGCCTGTTTTCATGAAAATTTTCGACATTCTATACTATGACATTTTTTTACGAATATTTTCGAAAATTTTCATGAAAAAAGTCATGTCGAAAATATTCGTAAAAAAATGTCATAGTATAGAATGTCGAAAATTTTAATGAAAAAAGGCATAGTATAGTCTGTCGATTCATTTGGTGGAAAAAAAACTCAGTTTAAAATTTCGTCAATTTTCAAAAAAGTCATACTATAGCATGACTTTTCATGAAAATTGACGAAAATTTAAACTGAGTTTTTTTTCCACCAAATGAATCGACAGACTATACTATGCCTGTTTTCATGAAAATTTTCGACATTCTATACTATGACATTTTTTTACGAATATTTTCGAAAATTTTCATGAAAAAAGTCATGTCGAAAATATTCGTAAAAAAATGTCATAGTATAGAATGTCGAAAATTTTAATGAAAAAAGGCATAGTATAGTCTGTCGATTCATTTGGTGGAAAAAAAACTCAGTTTAAAATTTCGTCAATTTTCAAAAAAGTCATACTATAGCATGACTTTTCATGAAAATTGACGAAAATTTAAACTGAGTTTTTTTTCCACCAAATGAATCGACAGACTATACTATGCCTGTTTTCATGAAAATTTTCGACATTCTATACTATGACATTTTTTTACGAATATTTTCGAAAATTTTCATGAAAAAAGTCATGTCGAAAATATTCGTAAAAAAATGTCATAGTATAGAATGTCGAAAATTTTAATGAAAAAAGGCATAGTATAGTCTGTCGATTCATTTGGTGGAAAAAAAACTCAGTTTAAAATTTCGTCAATTTTCAAAAAAGTCATACTATAGCATGACTTTTCATGAAAATTGACGAAAATTTAAACTGAGTTTTTTTTCCACCAAATGAATCGACAGACTATACTATGCCTGTTTTCATGAAAATTTTCGACATTCTATACTATGACATTTTTTTACGAATATTTTCGAAAATTTTCATGAAAAAAGTCATGTCGAAAATATTCGTAAAAAAATGTCATAGTATAGAATGTCGAAAATTTTAATGAAAAAAGGCATAGTATAGTCTGTCGATTCATTTGGTGGAAAAAAAACTCAGTTTAAAATTTCGTCAATTTTCAAAAAAGTCATACTATAGCATGACTTTTCATGAAAATTGACGAAAATTTAAACTGAGTTTTTTTTCCACCAAATGAATCGACAGACTATACTATGCCTGTTTTCATGAAAATTTTCGACATTCTATACTATGACATTTTTTTACGAATATTTTCGAAAATTTTCATGAAAAAAGTCATGTCGAAAATATTCGTAAAAAAATGTCATAGTATAGAATGTCGAAAATTTTAATGAAAAAAGGCATAGTATAGTCTGTCGATTCATTTGGTGGAAAAAAAACTCAGTTTAAAATTTCGTCAATTTTCAAAAAAGTCATACTATAGCATGACTTTTCATGAAAATTGACGAAAATTTAAACTGAGTTTTTTTTCCACCAAATGAATCGACAGACTATACTATGCCTGTTTTCATGAAAATTTTCGACATTCTATACTATGACATTTTTTACGAATATTTTCGAAAATTTTCATGAAAAAAGTCATGTCGAAAATATTCGTAAAAAAATGTCATAGTATAGAATGTCGAAAATTTTAATGAAAAAAGGCATAGTATAGTCTGTCGATTCATTTGGTGGAAAAAAAACTCAGTTTAAAATTTCGTCAATTTTCAAAAAAGTCATACTATAGCATGACTTTTCATGAAAATTGACGAAAATTTAAACTGAGTTTTTTTTCCACCAAATGAATCGACAGACTATACTATGCCTGTTTTCATGAAAATTTTCGACATTCTATACTATGACATTTTTTTACGAATATTTTCGAAAATTTTCATGAAAAAAGTCATGTCGAAAATATTCGTAAAAAAATGTCATAGTATAGAATGTCGAAAATTTTAATGAAAAAAGGCATAGTATAGTCTGTCGATTCATTTGGTGGAAAAAAAACTCAGTTTAAAATTTCGTCAATTTTCAAAAAAGTCATACTATAGCATGACTTTTCATGAAAATTGACGAAAATTTAAACTGAGTTTTTTTTCCACCAAATGAATCGACAGACTATACTATGCCTGTTTTCATGAAAATTTTCGACATTCTATACTATGACATTTTTTTACGAATATTTTCGAAAATTTTCATGAAAAAAGTCATGTCGAAAATATTCGTAAAAAAATGTCATAGTATAGAATGTCGAAAATTTTAATGAAAAAAGGCATAGTATAGTCTGTCGATTCATTTGGTGGAAAAAAAACTCAGTTTAAAATTTCGTCAATTTTCAAAAAAGTCATACTATAGCATGACTTTTCATGAAAATTGACGAAAATTTAAACTGAGTTTTTTTTCCACCAAATGAATCGACAGACTATACTATGCCTGTTTTCATGAAAATTTTCGACATTCTATACTATGACATTTTTTTACGAATATTTTCGAAAATTTTCATGAAAAAAGTCATGTCGAAAATATTCGTAAAAAAATGTCATAGTATAGAATGTCGAAAATTTTAATGAAAAAAGGCATAGTATAGTCTGTCGATTCATTTGGTGGAAAAAAAACTCAGTTTAAAATTTCGTCAATTTTCAAAAAAGTCATACTATAGCATGACTTTTCATGAAAATTGACGAAAATTTAAACTGAGTTTTTTTTCCACCAAATGAATCGACAGACTATACTATGCCTGTTTTCATGAAAATTTTCGACATTCTATACTATGACATTTTTTTACGAATATTTTCGAAAATTTTCATGAAAAAAGTCATGTCGAAAATATTCGTAAAAAAATGTCATAGTATAGAATGTCGAAAATTTTAATGAAAAAAGGCATAGTATAGTCTGTCGATTCATTTGGTGGAAAAAAAACTCAGTTTAAAATTTCGTCAATTTTCAAAAAAGTCATACTATAGCATGACTTTTCATGAAAATTGACGAAAATTTAAACTGAGTTTTTTTTCCACCAAATGAATCGACAGACTATACTATGCCTGTTTTCATGAAAATTTTCGACATTCTATACTATGACATTTTTTTACGAATATTTTCGAAAATTTTCATGAAAAAAGTCATGTCGAAAATATTCGTAAAAAAATGTCATAGTATAGAATGTCGAAAATTTTAATGAAAAAAGGCATAGTATAGTCTGTCGATTCATTTGGTGGAAAAAAAACTCAGTTTAAAATTTCATCAATTTTCAAAAAAGTCATACTATAGCATGACTTTTCATGAAAATTGACGAAAATTTAAACTGAGTTTTTTTTCCACCAAATGAATCGACAGACTATACTATGCCTGTTTTCATGAAAATTTTCGACATTCTATACTATGACATTTTTTTACGAATATTTTCGAAAATTTTCATGAAAAAAGTCATGTCGAAAATATTCGTAAAAAAATGTCATAGTATAGAATGTCGAAAATTTTAATGAAAAAAGGCATAGTATAGTCTGTCGATTCATTTGGTGGAAAAAAAACTCAGTTTAAAATTTCGTCAATTTTCAAAAAAGTCATACTATAGCATGACTTTTCATGAAAATTGACGAAAATTTAAACTGAGTTTTTTTTCCACCAAATGAATCGACAGACTATACTATGCCTGTTTTCATGAAAATTTTCGACATTCTATACTATGACATTTTTTTACGAATATTTTCGAAAATTTTCATGAAAAAAGTCATGTCGAAAATATTCGTAAAAAAATGTCATAGTATAGAATGTCGAAAATTTTAATGAAAAAAGGCATAGTATAGTCTGTCGATTCATTTGGTGGAAAAAAAACTCAGTTTAAAATTTCGTCAATTTTCAAAAAAGTCATACTATAGCATGACTTTTCATGAAAATTGACGAAAATTTAAACTGAGTTTTTTTTCCACCAAATGAATCGACAGACTATACTATGCCTGTTTTCATGAAAATTTTCGACATTCTATACTATGACATTTTTTTACGAATATTTTCGAAAATTTTCATGAAAAAAGTCATGTCGAAAATATTCGTAAAAAAATGTCATAGTATAGAATGTCGAAAATTTTAATGAAAAAAGGCATAGTATAGTCTGTCGATTCATTTGGTGGAAAAAAAACTCAGTTTAAAATTTCGTCAATTTTCAAAAAAGTCATACTATAGCATGACTTTTCATGAAAATTGACGAAAATTTAAACTGAGTTTTTTTTCCACCAAATGAATCGACAGACTATACTATGCCTGTTTTCATGAAAATTTTCGACATTCTATACTATGACATTTTTTTACGAATATTTTCGAAAATTTTCATGAAAAAAGTCATGTCGAAAATATTCGTAAAAAAATGTCATAGTATAGAATGTCGAAAATTTTAATGAAAAAAGGCATAGTATAGTCTGTCGATTCATTTGGTGGAAAAAAAACTCAGTTTAAAATTTCGTCAATTTTCAAAAAAGTCATACTATAGCATGACTTTTCATGAAAATTGACGAAAATTTAAACTGAGTTTTTTTTCCACCAAATGAATCGACAGACTATACTATGCCTGTTTTCATGAAAATTTTCGACATTCTATACTATGACATTTTTTTACGAATATTTTCGAAAATTTTCATGAAAAAAGTCATGTCGAAAATATTCGTAAAAAAATGTCATAGTATAGAATGTCGAAAATTTTAATGAAAAAAGGCATAGTATAGTCTGTCGATTCATTTGGTGGAAAAAAAACTCAGTTTAAAATTTCGTCAATTTTCAAAAAAGTCATACTATAGCATGACTTTTCATGAAAATTGACGAAAATTTAAACTGAGTTTTTTTTCCACCAAATGAATCGACAGACTATACTATGCCTGTTTTCATGAAAATTTTCGACATTCTATACTATGACATTTTTTTACGAATATTTTCGAAAATTTTCATGAAAAAAGTCATGTCGAAAATATTCGTAAAAAAATGTCATAGTATAGAATGTCGAAAATTTTAATGAAAAAAGGCATAGTATAGTCTGTCGATTCATTTGGTGGAAAAAAAACTCAGTTTAAAATTTCGTAAAAAAAAGTCATATATAGATGATTTTATGAAAAGCAATTTTAAAACTGGTTTTTTTTAAAAAACCAGTAATTGCCTTTTTCAAAAATTTTCAACTATACATGACTTTTTTTAAAAATTTTTTTAAAAAAATTTTTTAAAAAAGTTTAAAATATTCGAAAAAAATTATGTTGTTCGAAAATTCAAAAAAACATATATATTTCGATTATTTTAAAAAAAATTCAGAAAATTTCGAAATTTTAAAAAAGTCATATATAGATGATTTTCATGAAAAGAAAAATTTTAAAACTGGTTTTTTTTAAAAAACCAGTAATTGCCTTTTCAAATTTTTTCAACTATACATGACTTTTTTTAAAAATTTTTTAAAAATTTTTATAAAAAATTTCAAAATATTCGAAAAAAAATGCGGGTTAAATTCAAAAATTTTCATAAAAAAATAGATATTTGAATTTTAAAAAAAAATCATTTTAAAATTTCTAAAAAAAAGTCATATATAGATGATTTTCATAAAAAAGAAAAATTTTAAAACTGGTTTTTTTTAAAAAACCAGTAATTCCTTTTTCAAAATTTTTTCAACTATACATGACTTTTTTTAAAAATTTTTTTAAAAATTTTATAAAAAATTTCAAAATATTCGAAAAAATTTCTTATAAATTCGAAAATTTTAATAAAAAAATAGATATTGGGATTTTTTAAAAAAAAATCATTTTAAAATTTCTAAAAAAAAGTCATATATAGATGATTTTATGAAAAGAAAAATTTTAAAACTGGTTTTTTTTAAAAAACCAGTAATTGCCTTTTTCAAACATTTTGCTTTCTTCATAAATTTTTTTTACAAAATTTTTTAAAATTTTTAAAAATATTCGAAAATTTTCAAAAAAATTCATGAAAATTCAAAAATTTTAATAAAAAAATAGATATTTCGAATTTTAAAAAAAAAATCATTTTAAAATTTCGTAAAAAAAGTCATATATAGATGATTTTATGAAAAGAAAAATTTTAAAACTGGTTTTTTTTAAAAAACCAGTAATTGCTTTTTCAAAAATTTTGCTTTCTTCATAAATTTTTTTTACAAAATTTTTTTAAAATTTTTAAAAAATATTCGAAAAACTAAAAAATGCTTATAAATTCAAAAAATTCATAAAAAAATAGATATTTAAATTTTTTTGGGGGAAAAAAAAATTTTAAAATTTGTCAATTTTCAAAAAGTCATAAAGCATGATTTTCTAAAAATTGGAAAAAAACTAGTTTTTTTTCCCCAAATTCAAATATACTATCCCTGTTTCCATAAAAATTTTTCGAATTTAATTTAAAATTTTTTTAAAAATTTTTTTAAATTTTTCAGAAAAAAGCTTCGAAAATTTCAAAAAAATTCAGGGGTTTTCAAAAATTTTTTGAAAACCATAAAGTCTGTCGAATTTGGTAAAAAAAATGTATTTAAAATTTTCCCAAATTTTCAAAAAAGCATATATAGCTGCTTTTCATTTGGAAAAAAACTAGTTTTTTTTCCCAAAAATTCAAATATACTATCCCTGTTTTCATAAAAATTTTTCGAATTTAATTTAAAATTTTTTTACAAATTTTTGAAAATTTTCAGGGTCAGGGAAAATTTCAAAAAAATTCAGGGATTTAAAAATTTTTTAAAAAAAAACATAAAGTCTGTCGAATTTGGTAAAAAAAATCATTTTAAAAATTTTCCCAAATTTTAAAAAAGCATATATAGCTGCTTTTCATTTGGAAAAAAAACTATTTTTTTTTCCCAAAAATTCAAATATACTATCCCTGTTTTCATAAAATTTTTCGAATTTAATTTAAAATTTTTTTACAAATTTTCGAAAATTTTCAGGGTCAGGGAAAATTTCAAAAAAATTATATATAAATTCAAAAATTTTTTAAAAAAAAACTTTAAAGTCTGTCGAATTTGGTAAAAAAAAATCAGTTTAAAATTTCGAATTTTAAAAAAGCATATATAGCTGATTTTTGAAAAAAAAAAATTTAAATGGTTTTTTTTCAAAAAAGCAACTATAATGCCTTTTTTCATAAAAATTTTTCGAATTTAATTCAAAATTATTTTACAAATTTTCGAAAATTTTTGAGAAAATTTCGAAAATTTTACAAAATGTCATAGATATAATTTCGAAAATTTTCATAAAAAATGTCGAAATATCTGTGATATTTGTAGAAAAAATTCGAAAATTTCATGAAAAAATGTCAAAAAATCTTATACATGTTTATAAAATTGTCGAAAATTTAAACTAGTTTTTTTTGAAAAAGGCATAGTATAGTCTGTCGATTCATTTGGTAGAAAAAAAACTCAGTTTAAAATTTCGTCAATTTTCAAAAAGTCATACTATAGCATGACTTTTCATGAAAATTGACGAAAATTTAAACTGAGTTTTTTTTCCACCAAATGAATCGACAGACTATACTATGCCTGTTTTCATGAACATTTTCGACATTCTATACTATGACATTTTTTTACGAATATTTTCGAAAATTTTCATGAAAAAAGTCATGTCGAAAATATTCGTAAAAAAATGTCATAGTATAGAATGTCGAAAATTCTAATGAAAAAAGGCATAGTATAGTCTGTCGATTCATTTGGTGGAAAAAAAACTCAGTTTAAAATTTCATCAATTTTCAAAAAAGTCATACTATAGCATGACTTTTCATGAAAATTGACGAAAATTTAAACTGAGTTTTTTTTCCACCAAATGAATCGACAGACTATACTATGCCTGTTTTCATGAAAATTTTCGACATTCTATACTATGACATTTTTTTACGAATATTTTTGAAAATTTTCATGAAAAAAGTCATGTCGAAAATATTCGTAAAAAAATGTCATAGTATAGAATGTCGAAAATTGTCATGAAAAGAGGCATAGTATAGTCTGTCGATTCATTTGGTGGAAAAAAAACTCAGTTTAAAATTTCGTCAATTTTCAAAAGTCATACTATACGACATGACTTTTTTCATGAAAATTTTCGAAAATATTCGTAAAAAAATGTCATAGTACAGAATGTCGAAAATTTTCATGAAAACAGGCATAGTAAAGTATGTCGAAAATTTTATGAAAAAAAAACCAGAATAGTTTGTCGCAGATTTTATGAAAAAAAAGTCATAGTATAGTATGTCGACAATTTTTATGTCACAAAATTTTCGACATACTTTACTATGACTTTTTTTCATAAAATTTACGACATACTATAGGATGACTTTTTTTTCATTAAACTTTCGACATACTATAATTTTTTAATTTTTTTCATAAACTTTTCGACATACTATAATTTTTTAATTTTTTTCATAAAACTTTCAACATACTAAACTATGACTTTTTTTGCATAAAATTTGACATACTATAGTATGACTTTTTTTCATAAAATTTTCAACATACTATAGTATGACTTATTTTTCTCGAAATTTGCGAAATACTATAGTATGACTTTTTTTCATAAAATTTTCGACATACTATAGTATGACTTTTTTTTCCTGAAATTTGCGACATACTATAGTATGACTTTTTTTTCAAAGTTTTCGACATACTTACTATGTTTTTTTTCATGAAATTTTCGACATACTATGGTATGACTTTTTTTTCATAACATTTTCGACATACTTTAGTATGACTTTTTTTCATAAAATTTCGACATACTATACTATGTTTTTTTTCATAAAATTTGCGACATACTATAGTATGACTTTTTTTTCCTGAAATGTGCGACGTACTATAGTATGACATTTTTTTTCATAAAATTTCGACCTACTATAGTATGACTTTCTTCATAAAATTTTCGACATACTATACTATGGTTTTTTTTTATAAAATTTGCGACATACTATGCTATGACTTTTTTTCATAAAATTTTCAACATACTATAGTATGACTTTTTTTTCCTGAAATTTGCGACATACTATAGTATGACATTTTTTTCATAAAGTTTTCGACATACTTACTATGATGTTTTTTTTCATTAAATTTTGGACATACTATAGTATGACTTTTTTTTCATAAAATTTTCGACATACTTTAGTATGACTTTTTTTTTCATAAAATTTCGACCTACTATAGTATGACTTTCTTCATAAAATTTGACATACTATACTATGTTTTTTTTTCATAAAATTTGCGACATACTATACTTTGATCTTTTTTTTCATGAAATTTTCGACATACTATAGTATGACTTTTTTTCATAAAATTTTCAACATACTATAGTATGACTTATTTCACGAAATTTGCGAAATACTATAGTATGACTTTTTTTCATAACATTTTCGACATACTATAGTATGACTTTTTTTTCCTGAAATTTGCGACATACTATAGTATGACTTTTTTTCACAAAGTTTTCGACATACTATAGTATGACATTTTTTTCATAAAGTTTTCGACATACTTACTATGATGTTTTTTTTCATAAAATTTTCGACATACTTTAGTATGACTTTTTTTTCATAAAATTTCGACCTACTATAGTATGACTTTCTTCATGAAATTTTCGACATACTATACTATGTTTTTTTTTCATAAAATTTGCGATATACTATACTTTGATCTTTTTTTTCATAAAATTTTCGACATACTATACTATGACTTTTTTTTCATAACATTTTCAACGTACTATAGTATGACTTTTTTTTTCACAAAATTTTCGACATACTATACTATGCCTTTTTTTTCAGGAAATTTGCGACATACTATAGTATGACTTTTTTTCACGAAATTTTCGAGATACTATAGTATGACTTCTTTTTATAACGTTTTCGACATACTATGATTTTTTTTTTCATAAAATTTTCGACATACTATACATGACTTTTTTTTCATAAAGTTTTCGACATACTATGATGTTTTTTTCATGAAATTTTCCACACACTATACTATGACTTTCTTTTTCCATAAACTTTCGACGTACTATAGCATGACTTTTTTTTCATAAAATTTTCAACATACTATACTATGTTTTTTTTTCATAAAATTTTCGACATACTATACCGTGATGTTTTACCACCAAATTTTCGACATACTAAACTGTGACTTTTTTTTCACAAAATTTGTGACATACTATGGTATGACTTTTTTTTTTTCATAAAATTTTCGACATACTATACTATAACTTTTTTTTCATGAAATTTGCGACATACTTTAGTATAACTTTTTTCATAAAATTTGACATACTATACAATGACTTTTTTTTTCATAAAATTTCGACCTACTATAGTATAACTTTTTTCATAAAATTTCGACGTACTATACTATGACTTTTTTTCATAAAATTTTCAACATACTATATTATGACTTTTTTTCATAAAATTTTGGACATTCTATACTATGACTTTTTTTTCATGAAATGTACGACATACTATAGTATGATTTTTTTTTCATGTCGAACATTTTATGAAAAAAAAACATACTATAGTATGTCGAAAGTTTTATTGACTCCTCTACTTCATGTTTTTTTTTTTTTTTTATAATTTATTTATTCATTTATTTTTAACATTTATCATTTGATATTCCAATATATTATTAATTGTTTCTATATATTGTAATTTGTTTAATGAATTGTATATATGTATATATATGTTGTTTTTTTTATCTTGTTCGTTTTTTTCTTATTATTGAATTGACGCTTTGGCACTATTTTTCACCTGACATTCATGCCAATAAAGCATATTGAATTGAATTGAAATTGAGAGAAAGGTAGGAGAGAGGTAAGAGAGAGAAAGGTAAGAGAGAGAGAGAGAGAGAGGTAAGAGAAAGAGAGGTAAGAGAGAGAAAGGTGAGAGAGAGAGAGGTAATAGAGATAAAAGGAGAGAGAAAGGTAAGAGAGAGAGAGGTAAGAGAGATAAAGGAGAGAGAGAGAGAGAGAGAAAGGTAAGAGAGAGAGAAAGGTAAGAGAGAGAAAGGTAAGAGAGAGAGAGGTAAGAGAGATAAGGGAGAGAGAAAGGTAAGAGAAAGAGAGGTAAGAGAGAGAAAGGTAAGAGAGAGAGAGGTAAGGGAGAGAGAGAGAGAAAGGTAAGAGAGAGAGAGGTAAGAGAGATAAAGGAGAGAGAAAGGTAGAGAGAGAGAGAGAAAGGTAAGAGATAGAGAGAGAGGTAAGAGAGAGAGAGAAAGGTAAGAGAGAGAGAGAGGTAAGAGAGAGAGAGAGGTAAGAGAGAGAGAGAGGTAAGAGAGAGAGAAAGGTAAAAGAGAGAGAGAGAGAGAGAAAGGTAAGAGAGAGAGAGGTAAGAGAGATAAAGGAGAGAGAAGGTAAGAGAGAGAGAGAGAGGTAAGAGAGAGAGAAAGGTAAGAGAGAGAAAGGTAAGAGAGAGAGGTAAGAGAGATATGGGAGAGAGAGAAAGGTAAGAGAGATAAGGGAGAGAGAGAGAAAGGTAAGAGAGAGAGAGAGGTAAGAGAGAGAGAGAGAGAGAGAGAGAGAGAGAGAGAAAGGTAAGAGAGAGAGAGAGGTAAGAGAGAGAGAAAGGTAAAAGAGAGAGAGGTAAGAGAGAAAGAGGTAAGAGAGAGAGGTAAGAGAGAGAGGTAAGAGAAAGAGAAAGGTATGAGAGAGAGAGAGGAAAGAGAGAGCACATTTTTCCTTTAACAACATTTGATCGCCCAGTTAAGCAGGCAGCATCGCTCCACAGGCGCATCAGCTGTTTTGCGTCTGGCGTTTTTGAAGCGGCCCGCCTGCAGTGACTCGTCTGTGTGATCAGCCTTTAAGTGAGCAACAACATAATCATGGCCACTAAACCTCCGTCACAATGACTTTTAAGCACATTTATACACATTACTAGGAAGTAGGTTTTACGTGTGACCTCACTCGCTGTTAAGCAATGTGTGCTTGTGTTGCGCATTAGTCCACTCATACCAGATACAGAAAAATATCACCCAATTCACACTATAAAAGACTTTATGGCACTTTATTAAACATGTTTTGTGTGTATTTACAAATATACTGACTAATATGAGTTAATTTACTGTCTATTGAGAGTTCCTACTTACAGTTGTACTCTAATGCTACTGCTTATCTGATAACACGCCTGTCTCGTGATTTGTTTGCTTAATCCTCAACACTGTGACAAGACAATAGTGACAGAAACAGTGACAAGGAAACAAGACTTCTTTGTTTAAACTCAGGAATGATCAAAAAGAAGTGAGCACCTGCTTCCTGCCCACCTTTATTCATCACTGTCACTGTTTGTTTTCAATTCGCTGAGACAGGATCCTCTCTGAGCACTGATTACGTAACCGTGTCTATTCCCTTCTGTTCTCTCTCTATCTCTGACAGCCGTTTAGACAACTAATGAAACAGAACAGAGGACACATGACATTAAATCAGACGACATCAAATTACCAACATGGGAGTAACACTATCTGTAATGATACAATCCTTTATAATGCAGAACAGATGAGAAAACAGGTGATATATACTGTACATCAGTGGACATTTTTTAGACAAGTGTGAACAAAAAATTGTGTGTAATAGCCGTGAAATGTTATATTTGTTACTAGTATAAAAAGTGGAGCAGTTCTACCTCTCCCAGCTACTGTGTGTGCACAGTACATTAAGTGCAAGTGCGCTTGTGTGATGCACACGTGTCCACAGTAAGTGTGTGTGTGTGTGTGTGTGTGTGTGTGTGTGTGTGTGTGTGTGTGCTCACTGAACAAATTACTGCAGTGGTGTGCTGTTACTAACAAGCTCTCTTTAAGAGCCATTTCCTGGTAGAACAGAGAGTCTTTTCTTTTTTTTTTATAACACACTGTCGTTATTCCAGGTTCTCCAGAGACAGATGCCTGGAGCCAGAAGAAACTGAATCCTCCACTCTCGTTGCAGTCGGAGAGCGGTGTCCCCGGAGTCAAGATGGCTGAGCTAAAGTTTCAGATCTCTGCCCAGGCGCCTGCCGTTTTTGTTGGGAGACAGACTGGCAGGCACAAAGCCACTTTTAGAGTCCCAGGGCAGGCTGCAACAGACACCAGGCAGGTTTGTAGCTCAAATCCGAGTCTCAGTATACTGTGATTTAAAAGACTAAATGGTTTCCGTTCAGAACGAAAAAAAGCAACATCCCAATATAAAGCAGCTGGCTGGGTATTTACAGCTCTCTATTTACATTTACAGCTCTGCCAACTCATCGGAAGGTTACTTCTCAATGAGTTTAAAGTGCCTTAAAAGGGTTTTCCCCTGCAGGTAAGTTTTGCCTCTAGTTACGAATCCTAGATCAGTATGGACAACTTAAACATCTGCAATATAATAGTTAAATGGACATTAGAGCATTTTCTACCCCAACCACAAATGCATCTGTACCTATTAATAGTGGTTCATGGTTTTAGACAACTGCAGTTAAAAAAAAAACAAGGATAGACCAACGGGGGCAACAATATTGTCCTTGGAATGAGAGGTTTTATGGGGCTCTAAAAGTCTTCAGTTCCCTTGTTGGTTTCCAGAATGAGTGAATGTTAAAAGGTATAAATCCTCAGGTATCTTTTGGCTAGTATATCCCCATGTGGAAATATTCTCAATTTGCGGTTTGAGTTCCGGGTGAATAACACTGTCCTCTCCTGTAGATAAAATCCACTGTGTGATGACGAGAAGTTCCCAGTAAGCATCCCATGCTGGTTCAGCTCCTCTGTTACTGTATGTTACCATACAGTACTTTTCATATATCCACGGTCCTTCAGTCTGTTAGTTTGTGGACATAGTTGACAGGAAAGGTCCCACCCCTGGATGGGTCCCCCTCTATGTGACCAACCTGTTAGGATATAGATAGACAGAGGACTTTATTACTTTATTATTAGCAAAAAAAAGAGCTAAACTAACTATACATTACTTATCCACAATAGGTCACGATTTCGACCTTTCTCCCAGTATTTCTCTCATTTCCTGTTAAATCTTTCACATTGCTATCCAAAGTATATAATCAATAAGTTGTAGTTTTACTTACCCACCAGTGGGGGTCATTAGTGGCCGTGACCACAATGATCTCATCTTTGAAAAAGGCGAGCTGCTCCGAGCTGACGGCCCTGCAGTCCACTAAAGCCTTGACACGCTTCTGATGCGGCCTGCTGCCAGAAACCTGAAAGAGACATGCAATATATTTTATAGTGTTCCACCAGCAAATTTATATTGACTGTGAAATCTAACAGCTTTTTTTTTTTTTTTGCTCTCTAGAGAAAAAACATCCTGTGGAATTGAAGATTGCGATATGGAGGACTCGAACTATAGGCTGAATGCAAAAGGAAGATTAATACCATGGCATTCCTGCGGGGTCGTGGGACGCAGGTCACAACAGGTGAGGGTGGCGCTGCTGGTGCTGGAGCAGGAGCAGGAGCTGGAGCTGGAGCTGGGGTGAGGCCCGGACTAGTCCCCACTAAGCTGCAGTACAACTCTTCCTGGCTGCCCACACAGGTTGGAGACATCACACCACACTTCCCCTGGCTGCCTCCTCCACCACTGGTCCGACGATACGACGTGGTCTTCTCTGAACTGGAGGGTGGAGAAGACACGTGAAAAAACACCGATCGAACAAGATTTTCATCTGGGTAGTACTAAAAGATAGTCCTAAGGATAGGAAATAGTGATTTCAATTTTTGATTTTAGATATTGCATCAACTTGAACTGCATTCTTTCATTGGCCGTCTTGGTAACACTTTATAATAACCATCATTTATTAATGGTAAATTGATAGTTTAATTAAACTATCTAGTCTAATTAAACTTAGTTTATAGTTATTTTACTGTTAACAATGAAATGATAATGTTCACCAATTATTAGTAATGCTATAATTGATGTTATCAGTAGTTTGTGTGATATGAAATAATTAGTTTATAAGTTCTATATTGTATCATAGCTGAGAGACTATAACTATTACATTCTGATTACATTAGTATTTATTATCCGTTTATTGTTGCACACATTATAATATTTTATATACTATATTAAGTATTTGTTAGTGATTACCAAATGATTTGTAAACCTTTTAAAGAAATTGTTTGTAAAACAACACCAGAATCCAATTATTAATTAATTATTATTATTAACTATTGACAAAGCATTAACTATCAACCTAAATAATGTTTATAGATGCTTTACAAAGTGTTTATTAACCATTTAACAAGGTATTATAATCATTAGTTGCAACCTTATAATAGCATCCAAATAATGTTTATAGATGGTTTACAAACTAGTTATTAACCATTAACAAAGTGTTACTATCTGTCTATGTAATGTTTATAGATGTTTTACAATTTTTTTCAGGTTTACAAATAATATCTTAATCATTAAAAAATACTTATAGCATATAATTTGTTATGTGTGCAACAATAAACTCTTAAAACAAAAAATTATAGCATTACTAATAATCAGTAAACATTATCATCATTTCTTTGTTTGTTAACAGTAAAATAACTATTAACTAAGTTTAATTAACCATTAATTTAAAATGTATAGATGATGGTTATTATAAAGTGTTACCGCCCTCTTTACAGAAATGTGTTAACACGTTATAGCAGTGCTGTCTTACCTGACAGGTCCTATGTGACTCTGAGAGGATGTTGGCGTGACGCTGCTTTGAGACCCAGAACTGGCGCCGGGTTGGCCGTCCCAGGTCTGCCTCTGTCCTCTGTGCTGAGCTCCCTGTCCGAGGGGAGACCGAGGTGGTCTCGCCCCTTGGGCTTGGTTTTCTGTGTTGGGTGAAGCGGGCCTATGTCTCGCCTGTGCGTGGGGACTGGATGAGTGGGAGGCCGGGTTAGAGCAGCGTCGTGGAAGGGGGTTGCCTTCCTGTGTTGTGACTGAAATCTGGGGGTCCGAGCGGCCTGTGGAGGGGAAGAAAATGTCGAAAATTAGAACAAGACTGTTCATTGTATGTGTTTATAAAAACCTTAACTTAATTAAGGTATTCATCTACTCAAAAACAAATGACATACAATTAAAACGTGTGTTATTTGAACTGGCATCATGCATTGGCTCAAGAAACAGGTTATCTTTGATAAGCAGGATTATAATGGAAAAAAACATTTTATATATATTTTTTTTGTGCTAAATGCAGTACTTGTGAGGGTTTCTTGACACTATTTTTCATTGTTTTGTGTTGTTAATTGATTACCAATAATAAATATATACATTTGCATAAAGCAAGCATATTTGTCCACTCCCATGTTGATAAGAGTATTAAATACTTGACAAATCTCCCTTTAAGGTACATGTTGAACAGATAGAAAATGTGGAATTAATCACAAATTAATCATGATTAAATTTGATTAAAGCCCTTAAATTGAATGCAACCTTATTTACCTTCAGTAAAATAAATTAAAATCAGGAATGGTTAGGGCATTATAAGCATTATGAGTCATATACTGTACACTGCAGCAACTCACCTCTCTGGATGGATTTAGCCGGCAGTGGTGGCGGCATTGATGCTCCAGAAGGGGCGCTGTTGGCTGGAGGATTTCTGTATAAGAAGTCTAGGTTCTCATACGTCTGACAAGGCCTGCTTCCAGCATTACCATTGGCAGCATTACCCACACTCCAGCGGGCAAAGGAAGTTCCACCACCTCCATTTGAGGACGGTGGAGAGCGGTTTTTGGGTAATGGGCTCACCTGGAAGAAAATGGAAAGGAGCACGAGGTTAATTTCTCCTCAACTTTCTTTGTTTAATTTCATTTGATCGCCTTTTTCTCATTAGTAGAGAAGATCGCAGTGGAAAACCCCACAATGTCCTTCTCCAAAAAGGCTGTAAAAGGCTTTTTTGGCAGAGAGACAAAGTCAGTAATGAGATTGGCTGTGTGTGTGTTGTTTACCCTTTCATCCAGGTCATCCTCGCTGTCATAAAACTCCTGAGATTGTGTCTCCCACGTGAACTCCACGTGGATCTGAGAGTTGAACTTCCCACTCTGGGCCAGCTCCAACTAAAACACACAAACACAGGGGCACAAACACTTATGCTTATTGGCTGTTCTTGGGTTGTAGTTTTGGGGTTTTATGTACAGATAAGTACAAATATTTAATGCTTCTGTATTAGCTGTTTGATATTTTGAGACGGTTACAAAGGAGCTATGAAAAAATAACAAAATGACAGTTACAAAAAGGGCAGGAATACATGCATGCGTCAACACACATGCATCAAACACATGCAATTTTGGGAAAATCTATCAACAGAAAACTCCCTCCTGACTGGCAATGATCAGTCATATCAGTGTGACCTTGGGTTAAACAGATGTTTAAAAAAAAATTAAAAAACAACCTCAACCTCAGCCACCTCATTGCAGCTTCCATATAAATAAAAGATCATCTCAATGTAAATTAATTCAGCCAATAAGTAAACAGGTTGGATTTTAAAGCTGCTTTTTTGTGTAACCTTTTTTAAATCTCTACACAACAAGCTTGTAAAAGAAGGTTGTGCATAATCAAACAGGATATTACACAAGGCAGGTCGGATTCAGCAGGGCAGATGGCCGGTAAGAAAATAAAACCAGTTTATAAATGAGACACACTGGGAGCCAATGAGGATAAGATTCCTCATCGTGGGAGCGAGTCCTGAGCTGAGCTTTGCTGCACGGGGAGTTATTTCAAGGTAATATTTCCAGCTGTGGAAGTTGTCTTGTTTTGTTTCTGGAGTTGGCTTTCTGGTAGGCATTTCAATGTTGCAACTTGATTCCTAACTTAAATTTACCTCCTGATTGTCTTTGAATTTAAGTTGAATTTTAAAAAAAAAAGAGAGAGAGAAAGTGTGGTCTCACCAGCTCGTTACACTGCCCATGCTGCAGCCTCCGTGCAACATCAAGGGCCGTCTCTCCTGCAGAGTTCACTATAGGAAAATTAAAAGAATAAATGGTTTTAGTATTTATTAACTGCACTGGCTGAAAGAGAAATAGAGTAAACAGAGTTAAAAGGTACCTGTGTGTAGGACTGCCTTTGCTTTGAGCAGTAACTTGAGAGACTCAGGCTTGTGATGCAGGACGCTGTAGTGAAGAGCGGTGTTTCCTTCTGCTGTTCTCTTCTCCAGACAGTTGCTGTAGAGTGAACATACAGTATAGGCAGATGGTGTTAAATGTTGCCATGTAGGGCTGGGCGATATGACCAAAATCTTCTATCACAATATAGGTCATTGGTAATTCAATTAAATAAATAGTCTATATGAAATAACCACATGGTAAAGCCTATTTTTGTATACTCCTGTGCCAACTTCCTGAGCAAGTCGAACAATAGATAAGAGTCATAGGGCGCTTTCACAAGCCAACATTTAGTCCGTTTTAATCAAACTCTGGTGCGGTTCGTTTGGGCAGTTGTGAACGCAGTAATCGTACTCTGGTGTGGACCGCTTGCAAGCAAACCAAAACGCAGGGCTGTTACGGGCTGCCTGCGCAGGCATTGGTTGAGATAGACCGCAGGTAAACAACGGGTTAACATGAGTGGGAGAGAACAGACTTGGACTTCTGCAGAATTCTGATGTCAGCTTGACATCTGGGAAGAATAGAACATGCAGAATATGCTAAATTAAGTCCATAAAAATTTGAGACAAACTGGAGGAGAAGAGATTCGTGCGCACATTAGATCAGTGTCGAGTCAAAGTGAAAAAGAATTTCGACAGGTTGCGAAAAAGATAAATTCGCTCCTTCGTACATGCCCGTCAGCTAATTAATTTTTTTATTCGGTCCGCTTTAGTTTGTGCACTGTAAAAATCGAACCAGACCAAATAGAAAACAAACCAAAAGTGTCTGATTTGGACCAGCCAAACGGACTATGGCTTGTGAAAGCGCCCATACACGACTACTTGTCAGTGTCTGACCTGTTCTGGCAGAGGAAATCCACCAGCGCCAGAGAGCTTCTTTCCTCCAGACGCACAGCAAGATGGAGAGCTGTCTCTTTGATCCCCTGAAACAGGAAGAAAAGAGCACAAATGAGGCCAAACTGTTGACCCTCAAAAGAAGATGTCCATCTGTACAAAACTTTTTCGCAGAGGTCACTGTCAGTCAGTAGCTCAAGTGGCTGCATTTTGTTTCTGACAATCAAGTCTAAAGATAAGCAACTAGACAAACCAGAGAAGCTAATGTCAGAGGTTGACTGTGGAACAACTCATTTGTGTTTGTGTGTTAAAAAGTGAAAACATGCCTACAGCTTTAAGCATCATCTGTTTACGTGAAGTGCAAAAGGAGGGGCAGAAGAATGACAGAGAAGTGCCTGCGTAATTCAATGAGCTTGTCTCATTTGTTCTCAAGAGACGCGAGCTCTGACCTAAAAGCTGAAATAATAAACGAGGGCCAACCAACACAAACAAACACACACACATACGCTCATGCACGGTGAAGTCAGCAGTGTTACACAGACGGCTTATGCTGAGCAGGAAGTGTGTGACAGGGAGGGTGGAACGTGATTAAAGACGAGAAGACGAGGCGTTGAGGAGAGACAGTAGAGGCGGGGAAAACAAGATGAGGAGAGAAAAAGAGGGGAACGTTTGAATTAGAGGCCAGAAGAGATGGGAGGGCCTCCGATTTATCCACCCACACGAACCACGCACACAAGAGGACAATTAACACATACTTCACATACTGTATCCATCCACACACCTCCTACATACTGTATGTTGTGGCATTTGTTAACACTAGGAGGATTTGTTTCTATTTTTAGCCATTTCAGTCACAGTTCTAAAGTGACAGGAACGTGTTTTTGAAATATGTGTGGCTGTAAACAAGCCGGGCGGGCGGCCTTGTCAGGATGCAGCGGCCATTCATCCTAAATGCGTGACATCTGTGGGAGTTTAAATTTTTGTCGGAAGATGATATGGATTTATTACACGCATTCCCACCCTAACAGGAAACACTTCAGGAAGAAACGCTGGTGTGGAAATCCACTTGTGGCTGTAAATTATCCTCACCTGTCCGTCAGGCAGCGTGATCGGCTTGGAGAGGTCCGCTCCCTCAGCGTAGAGCTGTAGAAGAGAAGTGAGGTCACGACTCCTCACAGCGTCATACAGCCGGCCGGGGTCTGCTTCTTCTCTACGCACGACATACCGACGCTCAGCGTACTTCGACACAATGTACTCCTTCCTGGCATTCCTGGTTGTTAACACATTTTAATAAGAAAAAATACAATAGATATATATCACCAAATTCTTGTTTATTCCTTTTGACCAATGAGATTGTTAGTTAAAAAAAAAAAAAATCAGGGACTCACATGTCACTTTGTGGCATTGGTTTCACTGAGTCATTTGGAAGGCCCGCCTCCATGATGTCATTGAATCTGGTGTTGCCAATACTGACGGCCAGCTGAAATGACACACAAGGCAGCCATTAAGATGTGACATAACAGCTTTGAAACGCAGATGGTATCATGATGTCTAATTAGGAAATCTTTGACAATACAAAATCCATCTGGACTGTGTCTGTTTTTGTGTGTTTCCATGTGTGCGTTTAATACCAGAAGCTCAGAGGTGCTCAGCAGGTCCAGAGTGAGTGACTGGATCCTGGAGTAGTGGACGCCCAGCTCTCTGTGGATGCCAGAGCACTCGATACAGGTCAGGATACCCAGATTGGTCGACAGCCAAGTTGGATCTGAGATGTCAAAAGATGTCAACACACTGTTAGAATCCCATTAACACTCTAAAAACGATGAATAATATCACACTCATAAAATAAATTAAACGGACTAGAAAATATAAGGTACAGTGTGTAGGATTTGTCGACATCTAGTGGTGTGGTTGCAGATTGCAACCTCTCTACTCACTCCTCCCTTTCCAAGGCTGCGGTAACGTGAGCCGCCGAGAGCAAAACCGTGGTAGCGCCGTTCGCCTCGCTCAGAGACCATCCTTACCATAATAACACTACTTAGAGCAGCGGTACCACAGTTTTGCACTCTGTGGCTCACGTTAACGCAGTTTCACAAGCGTGTCAGAGAACTACGGTGATCTTCAGGTAATGGAAAAACGTGAAAGGCTCTCTCTCTAGAGCCAGTGTTTGGTTTGTCCGTTCTGGGCTACTGTAGAAACATGGCGGACTCCATGAAGAGGACCCGCTCGCTATGTAAATATGAATATTCTAAGCTAACGAAAACACAACGATTCTTAGTTTCAGGTGATTATACACTAATGAAAACATAGTTATGAATATTATATTACATTTCTGCTAATAGATCCCCCGAATGCTACACACTGATCCTTTAATCTGATGCATTTCCACATATATATCTGCAATGATCATCAACAACAACGATTGGCTGACCTGGTGCTCCACAGTCAGCGCAGGCCTCGTTGCCAGGCATGTGTCGAAGCTCGGCGATGATGGATCGGGAGAGTTCCTGAAGCCCGCTGTCCTGGAGGTGGAGCTGGTCTCCTACCAACGCTGTGTTCAGGGCCTCCTCCTTGCTGTTCTGTAGTACTGACACCCAACTAAAGTATATACAGAAAATAATTAAGTTCATAAAAGAAGCAAGACGTTATTTGTTTCCAATTTCCACATTTTGTAACAGCTCACAGGGAAAGCCACAGTTTGTGGCACCAAAGGACACTAAAGGATCATTTCAGTCTTTTCAGTCCAGAAGATCAAAAGTAGTCCACCATGTGTTTTGCATGTGTTGTTGCTCAGTTGTCTAGTGAGAAGTCATCATCACTTTCACTTTTCATGAGTTCTCTACCACCCAGACTCATACTCAACCTCATGTCTTTCATTTCTGAAGCTCTGGTACTTTTCCCTTCAAACCATTTCCATCTCCCTCTGTCCCTAAACTCACACAGCACATTCACATCAAAGAATCTGCCCGGAGGCCCACACACAAGGGAAGGGTAAGGGACAGAAAACCCAACATGCCCCCCCTCCTCCATCCCCACATCACAAAACACAAAGTTCCCTTGCTTGCTGTCTGTGGCTGGAAAGAGAAGTCCCTCCCAAAACCAGCTGGGCCAGGGGGCTCTGAGAGGACAACCTTTTCTTCCTGCATCATCTAGTTTTATCTCCCTTTTTTGGGTATTATCAGCTCTGCTCGTTCTTCACGGCATATATCATCAGATGATATACTCCTCAGTTTTACTACACACTTCTCTTCATTCTGAGTGCTTATTTCCCTTACAGACCTCAAATATAGGTGCCTGACATGTAACAACTTGCTTACACAAAGAGAAAATACAAGTAAGGTAGGTTAAGGTGGTGATTAAAGTAAGCAGCCAACAGTAGAGTCAACACTTACATCAGACATTCCAGCTCGTCTTCTGCCTGGAAACGGTAAGTCCGATTATCTACGGAGAAGGAGAAGTGGTGGTTAGACATCGTCGGTGCATCTTGAGAAAATAAATGATCAAGAGAACATGGAGTGAAGAGGGTTTTAAAAGTTATCGGGATGGTGGAAATAAAAGTTTCATGGCATAAAACAAGCACACAATCACCCCTTTGTCACGTCACAACAGTTTACATTAATCATAAGGAATCTCTGGCATTCATCCCCAAGAACAATGTGTCAGATCCCAGTTTCTATTAATGTGAGCAGCTTCCACACAGCTGCACTGCACATGACTCTTTAGAGTCTTTACTAATGACGTGCGGAGGGTAAAGTGTTAAGGGTCAAAAGTTAGAAGTGAACCTACGAGTGACCAGGTCAAAGGTCCTCCTGTCCTCTGGGTTCGGGCGCACCTGACAGGTCAGTAGGTTCAACTTGGCTGGCGGTCGATTAATCTGAAGACAGACACAGATGCTAATGTCAGCATGTATTGGAGAATTTGGGACAGATTTCAGATGACGCTCGGATCTGAATGTGAATGCTTGGTGGCAGTTTAGCCCATGTGTCCTCACCGTACTGTGGGAAATGGTCAGGCAGCCAAATTTCACTCCGCACTTCCTCTTCTGCCAAACCTTCCTGATCCTGCAGGATGAAGAAAGAAATACAGATTTTATACACAAACTATTGACATGACATCATCAACCTGGATGATTTCTGTGCAGTGCAGTTAAAGTGTTAACATGTAGCCTTGAATTGAGTAATGGTGATCTACACACTGTGTAGCTTACTCCTGTTCACAGCGCTTCACTCTTGTTTTCATTATCATGATTTAAATCAGTTAAAATGGCTGAGAACGTGTTCTGTTTTGTGTCAGTGGCCTGAGGAAAGTTTGCTCTCCCCTCCGTCTCCCATTCACCCTACTGAACCACATCCCCTCTCCTTATCACGCTGTAATCTAGCTCTGTGTGTATATATATATGTGTGTGTACGTGTGTGCATGACGCAAAAGCTGGATCCGTTCAGTTAGCCGGTCTGCCAATAAGTTCCACAAGAGGGGCCCCTGCTTGAATCTTCATCTCACAATAATGAGGACCAGGTGGGGCAGACGAAGTTTGAATCCCCCCCTTCTCTCTCCGTGCCTTTACTTGCTCACTCTTCAGCCAGCTCTGATCGCTACAGCCCTCGACAGCAGTCGACTTTGAAAACGTTATCATTTGTTAAAATACGAACATGAAAGTAAAACCGGAATTTTTTCAGTATCAAAAATTACTTTTGTTAATAAGCTACGACACATTAAATTACATGATTAGGCTTTACAGCAAGTTCACATCCTATTCGTGTGTTCCATGTGTTTTCAATTCCAATACAATACTTGTATTATAACTGCTTGTGACCTGACATTTGGACACTGTAACTAATGCGTTTACACACCCATCACTCTTCTTGAGCAGGAAGCCAGATTTCTCTGTCCCGTACGTCTTGTTGCCCTGTGGTTGGTGGATGCTGTACCCGTTGCCAGAGTTCTTCCTGTTCAGGTACTCCTGGGATACAAACAAGAGTTTTAGGACTTTACTTCAAAGTAGGGCTGAGCGATATGGCCAAAATCTTCTATCACATCACATTATAGGTAATTTCATATCGCGATAACGATATATATCACGATACGGCGTGTTTTTTTTATATAACCATATGGTATAGTATTTTACATCTTAATAAATTGAGTGCAAAATGAACATAACAGTTTTAAGTGAATTTATAGAGAAAGAATAAATCTCCTATATAGCCTTGACTATGTTGCGATAGAAAAGATATAGAAAAATATATATGATAGACATTTTTATATCATTCAGCTTTGAAAATTTAAAACAATTGTGGTAAGACAAAGTAATCCAAAAGTATCAACTAGCAATTAAAGCTGTTTGCCGCTGGACTTTTTAGAGCGCTCATTTTGTTTACATACTAACAAACACAGTATAACTGAAGCTTTAAAGTGCGCCAACTCAAAGGTACGTTATATATAATGAGTAGGGCTGTCCTCGACCGTGGAAATTCTTAGTTGACTAACACTGAGTTTCTCCACAAAGAATTACACAAAAGCACTTGTGTTTACCCAAGATGTGCTTACAAGTTTCTTCGAAATAAGTCATTCAGCATGAAAAAGCATAAAAAATGACTAATCGACTTAAAAAATCTTAGTCAACTAAAAGGGGGCAGCCCTAATATTGAGTATGATGATACATTTATGAACAAGCATACCTCTTTCCCCTCCACTTGCAGAAGTAATCTGAGAGAATCCCTCAACTGAGTGAGTTGTTTTACCTCCTCGTCCTGGTCCAGACGTACCTAAAAACGCACCATAAAAGTCAGTTTATTCAATTGCAGCAACAAAAAGTTTGCAACATGTTTTTGTGTTCTTACATGTTCATTTTATCATATGCAAAGTTATTTATTTGTTCCAAGAATTGGGTGTGGAATGACAATACATCAGAGCTTTGTAATGGACTACATAATGCAGAACAGAGCTCAGTACTGGGGTGTGCCGTCCTAGGAGGTTCTGCATTTTGTGTTAAAGCAGCAGCAGCAGAGTGACCAGTCTTGCATGCACCATAAGTCCGTTCAACGGAAATATTTCAGCATTTTTCCTGGGAGCCATAACACAGATTCTGTCTGAGTTTCCTTCTTGAGGCTGAGGTCTGGCATGTCTGAGCGGGTTTCTGCTGTGCCTATGCAGAACCAGAAAAACCTCTAACGTTCCTAGTAACACAGTTAACAGTCTGTTTCCAGTGCTGTCTCCAGAAGAGGGACTGGAAACCAGTCGGAGTGGTTGGAGAAATAGGTGTGCACCAGGGAAGGAATGAATATAAGGGATGCCTTCAGTTTCATCTTTTTGGAATTAGGGGGAAAGCATTTCTGGGAATAGACTGCAATCAGAGTCTCTGCCAGTGGGTTCAGCTGGGGGGGAAGTTTCAGAGGAGGGGGGGAGAGACTGAGGTTTTGGCTGTTGTGAAAGAGTAACGGAGAAAAAGTGCTATAGGAGGTAATAAAACACAATGTGATTTACAGTGAGAGCTTTACTGCCTTCTTGGACACAGTTTTACCTTCTGTGACTGAGAAAGGCTGACAAACGAACAAAACCAGTATGTGTGGGAGGATGGAGGACATGATAACATCAATATGTATGTGCATGTGTTTTGTAAATGATAACATCAGTTTGAGTCATTCAGGACATCAGCAGTTACCACAGACATTAACCTTTGACCTCTTAATCGTGACAAATATTCATCTCAAATCATAACAATACTGTGTGCAGACATTAGATGACTAACATTTCCCCCTATAAACACTGACTGATATAATGCAGGTAGACGGACAAACGAGCAGCAGCTGCTGTGTTTTTACCGTGTGAACAGAAGCAGCAAGCTTCTCGATAAAGGGAGTGAGATTCTCAGCAGCTTTCAGCCCGTCCTGAAAGAAACTGAGAACAGAAAGAGAACAAATGCTGAGTCATGATGGTACTTCGGTTCAAACATCCTAATTCACACCAACCAAAACATCACATGCTAAAGCTGTATAAGCAACTCCGTTCCCACATGAAACCCTCGGTATGATTAAAACGGGTAAATGGTTTACAACAGTAATAATAGCTTGTAAAAGGAAAATGAAAACCAAAGAACCTCAACTATTAAGCAAAATGTCTCACTGAAACCCCGAGGTGGAAATCAAATCCATATGTTTTTTTAAGGCCAGGAAAGAGTAAAAAAAAAAATTATTTCTGCTTCTTATTTCACATCTAGAACAAAATGGAAACAAGACTGACCTGAGTTGGGCCTGGAAATATTTGACGAGGCTCTGGAGAAGATCAGGGCCCTGACGCACCTTGAGCTCCTGGATCTTCAAAAGATACTGAAAGCATAAACACAGACTGTTAAAAACAGCTCCAGAAATGGCAGCGCTCCATGAAAAGGCCAGATGGATCCACTAAAACATGAGGCCTGAATATGAAAATGAGGCATCAAATGAAGCCACCATTTATCAGTACCCATAATTTAAGGCTCATCCTAGACTACACATCTTTATTATCCTGTTTTGAGCATGTTTGTAATGAATGGCTCCTTGCTGCTTTCTAGGACACTGCTTCATGTTGTTCCAAAGGTCATCGCCTTATTTAAACACTCCAGCCAGTCAGTGAACCTTGTAGACTGAAACTGGAAAAAAGTTTTCGCTTAAAAAATACGAATAACAGACACATAGTGCAGGCTTTATTGTGAATAATTTCCACCCTGCACACATTCTGTGTGTGGAAGGAATGACTACACTGTTTTTGCTCCATAAAACCCGAGTCTGAATCCATCTGTCTCTTTGTAGCTGTGTGTTTCTGTCCCGTGTTTATTTGTGTGAGCTTGTGTGTGTGTTTCTGACTGTTTTTAATGTATGCAAGAAAGAAAGAAAGAAAGACCGAGAGACGGAGGGGTGGAGCGGTTTGCAACAAGTGGAAATTCCATTTTCCCTGCCTCTCCTCTTTGTCTCAACAGCTGGTCTCAGTCAGGATTAGACCTTTTTTTTTTTTCTCAGGGTTTTCTCCAGCTACATGTGCACACTTTGCTGAGACCACCTGTATGTTAACAGCACTACCAGAGCATTTCACAAGAATTTCGTGGCTCTCAGGTGCGCATCATGAAGCATTTTCGTCTCCCTTTGAACTGCACTTTCTAACGTGTATGACCGAGCTCTTCTGCAACTCTGCAAGACGCAAACCTCATGTTTGTCTTTCTAAAACATATATTTTTTCCATAGGAATTACTGGAGAGACACAAAAAGGGATGGACCCTGGCGATCCAGTCGACCGTGGATGGAATATGGAATCCACAAAGCAGACCACCCATACCCCTTCAGGTGGGTGAAAGGTGTCTGGGTCTGGTATTTTGACTGGCACTAATCCCTCACCTCGCACATTTGCAGCTGAAAGGTCCTTCTCTCTCTCTCCATGTCCTCCCCTCCGTCTGATCCCTCCGTCCTGATCAGTCCCAGCTGCCTGGTCTTCTCCTTCCTCTCCTTCTCAAGCTTCCCTCTGATGGGGGGGAAGGGAAGGATAAAGAAAAGAAAGCAAAAGTAAGAAAGAATCATTGATGTGCACAATGTACTTCACAATTCTTTAATCTGTCCGATCAACTCTCTTTCTATAATGATTAACTTTTTGAGAATTTGTTTTTTCCTTCTTCATAGAGAGAGGATGGGGGGTGGGGGGAGTTGGATGGAAGACAAAAAGGGAGAGGTGAACTCTAAACACTTTAAACCACTGTCCACCGTCAGAATGAGATCAAATCATGGCTGCAAAGTGCAATGCCTCAGTTTTATTTCACAGCTCTGTAATGGAGAAAGGCCATGGGGAATGAACTATTATCCTATTAACCTCTACTGTTACATCCACGTCTATGACCCAGTAAAACACCAGAAAGAACTGTGAACGTGCAACGTGATTCTCCTTAGGCAATAACATCTGTCTCAGGCTTCAGTTGCTTTTCTCTCATGAAGCATTAAGGCGTAAAGATGAAGAATTAAGACTGTAATCGCACAAAATGCAGCCATATGAATGTGAGGTAACAAATTAAGTGTATGTGTATGGTTAATTACATTTTTATGTCATACTCCTTCCAACTCTTCTCCATCTGTTTCTTGAGCTCCTGTAGAGAAGAGAAGAGAAAGAAAAGTGTTTAAATTATTCAACTTTATTTATACCACCTTTCATACAATCATGCAGCCCAAAGTGCTTCACAGAGCAAGATTAAAACAGAAAACAAAAACAAAAACAACAACAAAAATAGACAATATATAGAATTTTATAGACAATAAAATGTAAAAATAAATAAAAGTCACTAGAATAAATAGGCACAAGAGATAGAAATAGTATGAAAACCACTGATTAAGACTTATATACTAAAGCAATAAATGGCAATAAATGACCTTAAGTAACTCTCCAGGAGTCAAGTGAAGCAGTGTTTTACAGTACCGGTTATTATCTGCGTAGATCTGAATAGAGCCAGACAGTTCATGCACAGAGACATGATTAGTCACATTAGGCTAACTACTCTGCTATCTTGCTGAACAAGATTTCAGTAGCACTTTTCCTTCCTTCACAGTTATCGTGAAGCAATGGTTAAGCTGTCGAATCAGCTGTTTCAAAGACAGGGCAGTGACAGCAGCTTACAGAGGCATTAGCCCGCTATTACTCACTCGTCTGTCTGCAAGGCGAATCAAAAGGACAAATACTGAGCAAGACAGATCTGTTTAGTATGGGAACATAGCTCGGTCTTACTCAATAATCTGCATAAATAGCCTCATCTTATCCAATATGTTAGTAGGCTCAGCTCAGCTGCGTCTACGGCACAGACAGACAGGATTACCTGCTTAAAGAGGAAATCCACCCTAAAACTGATTTTACATTGTGGTGTAATTATTTTGGACAGTAATGTCAACATCTACTAATGCAGACTCCTACGCTGCAAAAAAGCCCCATATTCAAATAAATTCAGCATGGGTGCTGTCCTGAAAGTTGTTCCTTTATTCACTGTACAGCTTTTTAATACATTGATATAATGTAATTTTAATAAAAGACCAGTTATTTTTCCATAATCTGGGAGCTACGCCCAATGCGATCTCCTTTCATCCTACAGTCTACTTTACAGATAGTTGATACAATTTGCTTAAATTATTGAGCTGTAGCTGAGTGAAAAGAAAAAGAGACTGCTTGGCTATCACATCCATATTACTTAGAAGTGTTTTGTTTTGTCAGTATTGTGCAGCCCTGATCAGGATACAGTATGTCTCTAGTTGACCGCATCACTACAGACCATCTCTCTGCTGTTCAAGTTCACAAATAAAAAAATCAGCCATCTCTTCTCTCCGCTGCCATCTGGAAGGCGCTACAGGGCGTTAAAAAAACCGCACTTCCAGGCTCAAAAACAGCTTTTATCCCAGAGCCATCACTAAACTGAACTCCACAAAAGTCCCCCCCACCACCACCATCATCACACCCCGCACCACAGGACTAAAACTAAAGGGGATGTGCAATAACTGTAAACAAGCAGTAATATCTTTACAAAGTGCAATAATAGCTGGCTAGGCCACTTATTTTTATTTATTTATCTTTTTTTATTGTTGATATGTAACTTCTATCTATTGATACTTCACTTTGACTATTTTTCAAAATATCTTTCTTGTATTATTACTATGGCAGGTGTGCGTGAGGAATGTTGAATGTACCGATTTAAGAGCTGCACAGCAAATTTCGTTGTACAATGTTTGCAATGACAATAAAGGCATTCTATTCTATGAACTGTTAACTATCATAGAATTGGGTAATATTATTCTCCATATTCTCTCTGTTCTAAAACAAGTCAACATCATGTGTATACCAGTTTAGCCAGCAGTTTTATTAATATTTAATCCTTTTTTAATATAAAATATAGACTCACTAGTCTGCTGTCACGGAGTTCTGTCTTCAGCACATTTTCCAAAGGAAACGCCATGATGTTGTTGAGGTTTTGCACCTGAAACATGTAAAAAAAAAAATGAGTTAAAAAGGTACAGTGTGCAGGATTGTGCGGCATCTAGTGATGTGGTTGCAGATTCCAAACAACTGAGTAGCCCTCCGCTCACTCCTCCCTCTCTATGACTAAGGTAACGCCGTTTGCCTCACTCAGGGGCCATCGTTACCATAATAACACTATTTAGAGCAGTCTGTTTGGTCAGACGGCGGATGGCGGTACCACTGTTTTGCACCCTGTGGCTCACATTACCGCAGCTTCACAAGCGTGTTGGAGAACTACGGTGGCCTTCAGGTAACGTAAAAACGTGAAAGGCTCTCTCTAGAGCCAGAGTTTGGTTTGTCCACTCTGGGCTACCGTAGAAACATGGCGGAGCAACATGGAGGGCTCCGTGAAGAGGACCCGCTCCCTACGTAGATACGAAGAGCTCATTCCAAGCTAACGAAAACACAACGTTTCAGATGATTTTACACTAATGAAAACATAGTTATGAATATTATATTCCATTTCTCTAATAGATCCCCAACAATGTTACACACTGTTCCTTTAATAAGTTAAAAATATTCCACATAATGTTACAGGTGGCCCTTATCTCTTGCAGTATGAGCAAACACTTGCATGCACACACCGTTCTACACACTCCTATCTCCCTATGGACCCCCCATTTCTGGGAATGAGTGCGGATAAATCAAACACATGGTGATTCATTCATTTTGAACTAGTGATTCATGCAAAGAAAACACTGGACAACAATCTACACCATGAAGATTTTTTGATCCAAGGGGGAGCATGACGCAACGACTTTCATTACTGTTTGTGAACTGAGCTGTGTCTATCGTGGATCTGGGGAGAATGAATCAGAAAACAACCGGCTTGACCCCAACAGGTTGCGCTTTACAGTCACACATAATTACCACAAAGCACTCGCAAGAAATACATCACATCTTTACTTAGGCATGCAGCACGGCTACATACATTATCCATCGTTTCCTGTCCACAAGTCTCCAGTTGACCACTGTCGAAATTTACAAAGTCTGTTGTCACTGCTGCCTTTCCTTGGATCCTGGTGGATTAGCTGCACCCTGCTCTTAACATAAATAATGTCCAACCACTTCCGTGAGCTGACTGCAGAGCTGACCTTCATATATTGACACAGAGGCCTGGAGACTGGTAAGATTGTTTTGGTTGGCATCCAAAAGCTGAGGTAACTAATAGATAAACGTGGAGGTTTGACAGAGGGGAATACCTACTCCTAAAGTGTCAACACATGTACAAATGACACGGATCAATGCATGCATGCCTGTATGAACACTGGGAAAAGCACACACGCATGGCATTAAGGGACACGCTCGGGTTGATTTTACAGTACAACTCCTTAAATCACCCTCCTGGACCCACTTCCTCTTCACATCTGTAAGACCCCAGTCTCCCCTGTGAGGCCTTGATTGACACATCGGAGGGAGCGTGTGAGACGGTGTGTGTTGACTCGCACAAGGAGGTCTGGGATGAATTATCATCGCCATAGAAACTATCAGTGGGAGGGTTCCGGACGACCCCAGATTTTGGAGTCAAGAGGCGCGAGCATGCAGCTGTTGTTTCCTATTGCGGGTGCACAAACACTTTTTATTCCAGTGCTAATTTTGGCAGCTATTGTTGATTAAGACGAAAATGCTTATTAGTTTTAGTCACATTTTAGTCATTCTTATCCCTCATAGTTTTAGTCTAATTTTAGTCGACGACAACTCAAAACGTTTTAGTCACCGATTTGATTTTAGTCAAAATGTTTGTTGTCTTTATTTCCATCCCTGCTCCCTCTAGGTTTTGCATCTGTGGTTTGAACTCTCCAGTAAAGACAGTTAATTTGAGGAAGCCTCTCCTTCCACTTCCCCTTTTCCTCCACACTCTTCTCCTCTTTCCTTACCAGATTTTTGAAGAGGGCCGTGACCTCTCTGGTAAACACGGCCAGGTTGAGGAACCCTGTTGAGACTTCGTTGTTGTCCTGGGTCAGGTGGCTATTCCCCAGATTCTCCAGCACCTCAACATACTGCTCCTTGTTGTCCACGTGGGCTGAAAAACAACACACAGGCACATAAAGTTAGTAGAGACATCGACAGTTAAAAGGTGACTCAGAATGGAGTTACATGTCGGGGAAATCTGAAGAAGGCAGATTGACTTGCCCTGTTGCAGTGAGAGTATTTTAACAAGACAAGCATGTGGAATAAATTAGTACTGGTTTCCACCCATCCTGGAGATGGAGACAGGCAAACATATAGAGAGCCATGTTTCTCTGGGGCGTATAGGTCACTTTCCCAAGGGTCGTGACCTCAGTGGGCTCTCAGTCTGTTGAATTTATGTGGAAAAAGGGCTGATGGAAAAGAATCTGAGCTCCGACTGGCACCACATTGGTTTACATTTCACTAAATGAGGTTTTACCCTACAGCTATTTTAAAGCGAGGCTTAGACGAGGACATCAAATAAGCACAAGTTACAATTCAAATCCCATGGAAATAATCATTTTCAAATCAACAAAGATGGGCACCCGATGAACAATTTTAACCAAATGTCTGTTCACAGTCATATCGAAACATCTTGGCTGACTTTGGAAAACCCCAACATTAAGGCAAAACGGTTAGTCGTGGATAAACAATTTAAGGAAGTAGTAAAGGAACATATGGTCCAGACATCTGCAGACGTGTCCAAAGCAGACTAAACAGACAAAAGCAGAAATAAGCAGAAGTTTAGTAAGTTAACATCTTCTGCTCCAGTTTCCACCTCAAGACAAATATAAAATGGTAAACTGACTGTAGCTGGGAGACAGACTGACACGGTTGTACTAACTGGCTGAAAAGCAAATGTGGAACATTTAGTATAACAGCAAAAATGTGATTTTATGGAAAGTATTCAGACACACTGCAGGGTAGAGGAGACAAAATCAACAGGGGAGCTGGAGAACTGAGCTGTTATATGTCTGCATTAAAAGAAGTATTATAACAAAAAAAGCAACATACATGCAGCTATCAAACAACAAACCGCTGAGTCACAGAGGAGTCTGAGAGGATGATTTTACAGTTGACCTTTCCCTACCAGATACCAGCAGAGCAACTCAACTCTTTCACTCCTCTGCCAGGACACACACAGACTCGCAGGCCACAGCATCTTGGCAGAAAAGTGGTACTTAGCGGGTTTATGGGAATAGAGAACGAAAGAAGAGAACATCTCACCATGTGTGTGTGTTTTTGCATGTGTGACACAGAAACGGACCATCAGACGGGGGGGAGTGGGCGTACGACTGTGTCCGTATGCGTGGTGAGTCAGACTGTCGATTAACATCAGGGCTGATTAAGGGGTACAACAACATAATGACATACGGGTGGGGAGGGGGGGGCTCCCTTGGTCATATTACTGGAACTAACCCATATGATTCTACTTTATTCTAGGAAATAAAGAAGTAGGGTGAATAATCATGGCTTCTCTGCAGCAAAACATTGCCGCCGACCGTATTTGGTTGCCTAATTCTAGGCAGCTGGATCTCTGACTCATTTTTTACTAAAAACTATGAGTTGAAGCCTCGAAATGGGAAGCAGGCACAGAAAAACAACTTCAGGATATGTTGTGCAGTTCCTCCGTTTCTCCCGCGCATTTTTGAGGTGAACACTCACATCTTGTGCATGCTCGCTGCTGATAGATCACTGGCGAGTTACGGTGACGTACTGTAGTGACACACACACACACTAACAAAACATTCACTCGGTGACCCGGTGGATCCATCAGGTCACTGTATAGCACCTCGTTGCTGGCGAAACCGCACATACCATTTGCTTTAACACAGACACACACACATACACCACAAAACCATACACTCTGTATGGATATAAACACAATCACCCAACATCCTACGCACTCTGGTCTCATAACAAGGGGCCTCACTCATAAACACCACTGCCCACATGAGCTTCATGATGTCATCTCAAGGCTTGTACAATGAATTATGTGGAGGCCCCCTTATGCACTGAACAGCTCATCTTGCCATAATAGAGGCTGACCTTTACTTAAAAACTAGATGCTGAGTTCAATGGCTTCATTAGTAGGGACAGACATCCTTCTTCATGGATTTTGTAAGTCGTCAAAACTACAGCTTTTGTACAATATTACAAGATGAAAGTTCATTCTTGACCTGGTAAATAGTAATTTGACAAAAAAATCCTAACTCAAGGTCAAATTACTGTTTTTTTTGTGGAGCTTTCTTCTGTATCACATGGTCCATGTGCTGATGAAAGCCCTTGAGTTGAAATTTGTTTATAATACTACAATTTCCAAGGTCAAGAATGAACAATTCATGCATAACTTCAAGTCAACATGGATAAGGAGTAGGGCTGCAACTAACGATTATTTTCATTGTCGATTAATCTGTCAATTATATTCTCGATTAATCGATTAGTTGTTTGGTCTATAAAATGTCAGAAAATGGTGAAAAATGACTATCAGTCCTCAAATGTCTTGTTTTGTCCACAACTCAAAGATATTCAGTTTACTGTCATAGAGGAGTGAAGAAACCAGAAAATATTCACATTTAAGAAGCTTTCTTAAAAAATTACTCAAACCGAATAAGCGATTATCAAAATAGTTGGCGATTCACGAAATAGTTGGCAACTAATCGATTAATCGTTGCAACTCTAATAAGGAGTCCTCAAAGTGCTGTGCATGAAATCATAACAGATACTGAGCCAACTGAGCAAACGCCATCCCCCGATGAAGACTGTGTAAAACAGTTGAAAGTTCTGGAAATTGCTAGTAATGAGCCTTGAGTTGAACTAGTACTGAAATATATGAATGAGACCATATAATGTGACCCATTGATACTTACAGAGTCCAGACGTGTGTATAGCTTTGATCATCTTCTTCATCCTCTGTAGAGTTGTGAGGTCCATCTCCAGAGTCTGCAATAAAACAACGAGACAAAGATAGGTGTGAAAATCATGAATTAAATAAAAGATGTTTGCACTTTAAAATACCTGCATCCAATTGTGTCTGTTGTTGGCTAATCTTATAAACTAAATAACTGAGTTTAAGCAAGATACACATTGATGCAAAAATGCTGTAAATCCAATGTTGCCACACAGTAGTCCGGCTCGTTGATTTGCAACATTACCTGAAATTGTCTAATAATAAACCCAGAGATATCAATCAAGGGGATAACTACATCAGTATAATCAGCACAGGCAAACCTCATTTTTTGTTGTCAAATTGTCAAAGAATTGCCATCAAAACTTCACAGAGCCAAACGTCAAATGTCTTGTTTTGTTCGACCAAAAGTCCAAATACTCAAAAATATTTAGTTTACATGATGACATATGACAAAGAAAAGCAGGAAATCCTCTCACGAGAAGCTGGAATTGCAGAATATTGGATTTGTTTCACTATTTCTGCTTGAAAAATTACTGAAATAATTACCAATCTTTTTTCTTTCGATCAACTAGTCGTTTCCTCTCTATTGCAATCTTTCATAGACGTAAGAATTAATACTCAAATATGCCAATGTTTGACTTGTGTTTGCTCTACTGCTCTCGAGGTTTACAACAGTAGGTACGTGTGTGATATGTGTGATAGTTACGCTTAATTTTCTCACGCCGTGACTAAAGCGAACAGGTGAGTGAGTCAGCACTTCCCAGCAAGACAAACGTCTGTCTTGCGTTGTTATCATGTACAACCCTAAATGATGTCAGTGCTTTTATTTCACTTTTCAGGTTGAAACAACACTTTCTCACATTGAGAAACACATGATGCATGATGTAGACAAAATGCAGTCAGCTGGATTCATAGCAATTGGACAATCAATCTCTTGCAAACCAAAAAAGTTTGAAACTACGTCCTGTTTATTCTCCTCACACAGGCCACTTGTTTTACTGAGCTAGACATGCGGCACTCCACCTACGAGCCACTAGAAATAGCTTTAATGAGCCAGTAATCTAGACTTAACAGAGACTCTGCCTTGTTAGACGGCGTTATTTACATGCCCCAGTCTTTCCCGGTCAAGTCCACTCCCTAAGTGTTAGTTGCCTAATTAAAAGGCGGTGTCGTGTTGTGTAATGCGACCCTGCAGACAATGAATGGGAAAGTGATTTAGTGGAGACTGGAGATGGGAGTTGGGAGTTGGGAGTTGCCGATGCTGCTGCAGCAGTTTCCACTTCTTGGTAAGTTGGTTGGTAGACAGGGGACAAACAGTGGAAAACAAGCTGGGGCAGGTTAACGAAACAGGTTGTTTGTTGAATTTTGTGAAATAAATCAGGGCACAAGGGACACGCCAACAGACAGAGAACACACACATCTCTTCTAGAGAGGGTAATGAGCTCCAACTGTAAGTGTAATGATGTTGAGAAACTACAGTGTCTCTACAGCGCCTTTGTGTACCTGTATGCAAGGTTGTATTCACCTGCTGTCAGGGCGTGTGCGCGACTGCTATCAACAGTGCATGACCAACTGATATCTGATCCGTATTTACCACATTAACAAGGTGCGATGACACACTTAGCAGCAGGAAAAACCCACAGTATTTCATTTCAAACCATGTTCACCATGAGGGAAAACTTTAGATCTGTTCTTAAAAACAAACATTTATGGAAATGACATGTAAAAACAATTATAGCTTTCAGCTGTAGAAAATGAAACCATTCCTTATCTGTCTTTCTGTCTTTATCGTTGCCTACTAATCAGCAGTAATAAGTAACAAGCAGCCGAGTGTGGGTCGGGGTAAATGGTGTCTCTGTCTGCCTGCCTGCCTGCCTGCCGCCATAAACCGCACACATGCCCACACATTACCCTAGCCATTAATCAAGCTTGTCCCTGCTGAGAAGACTAAACATAATAACCATAGATCTATCTATAAAGAGACTGTTGCATTTACGTCTGTCCGTCTGTCTGTCTGTCTGTGTGCACATGTGTTGGATTCCAACATGTCCCTCCCCAGAGCAGCTATTCCAGTTATGTATTTTCCAGTATGTCATGGCCATAAATAAGGATATTATCCCAAGATAAATAGACAGCTGTGTAAAACTCTTTATAAACCCTGGACTCTGCTATGTCCATCTCCTCTCAGCAGTCAGTTTCTAGCCAGGATGAAGACCTTTCATCCCTCACAGACGTTTTAACACTCTGTGCATCATTGAGTGATGTATACAAAATGGATTACACCAGTTAATATCTGTGAAATATCAGGATATCTGTACTATAGACTGAATTACTGCTGTCAAACAACAATTAAACTATATCATCTTCCCCCATTTGTTGTATAATTAGCCTCGATTTACAATTTGCAACAGCAAAATCACGGTGATTCAAACTGATGTGAGCTCTAGCTGCAAACACAAATCAATCTTGGGTTACAGTAGAACAGTGAACCATACTGTTATGTTACAAGGAAGACAAGGAAGGATTGACTTGTGTGCACGCTTGGATTATTTGCTTTATGGTAAAGTTCACCACAGCCACCCTCCGTTTCCTCCTTCGCCGGGGAGTTTTGGGGGAATAGATTTCAAACAAACACACACATCTCAAACAGGCCTTGAGCCAAAGCGCCAGTTCAAACAGACAAAATGCACAAACTGGACTTCACAGACAGGCTTGCGAGCAATGACGAACGTGTGTTGCACGCTTTAAACGATACCTTACTCTGTTTAAGAGAGACACTTGTTTCTGGCATGTCTGCTGTGCGGTGTGTGTGTGTGCTCTGTTTGTGTCACATCTCAGTCTGACTTCCTTGAGGCGGAAAACAAGGCCAAGTAAACTATTTGTATGCTACATTACCTCATGTAACCTTTACATTTCTGCTGAACCAGGCCAACCTGCACTGATTCACCGTGAGTGCCAACATCCAGCCTTTCCTGAGGACAGTACCACCACACAGAACACACACAGACCTTGACAAGCAGTGTCAAATAAGCAAGTGTTGGGTCTCCAATTTTATGAAAACGGTGCAAAAACTGTGAAATTGTCCAGTACATAACCACAATCTTAGTCCCACGGGCTAACAGGGGTTAAAAGGCCACCTTGTCACCCCAAAATCAGCATGTCTTTACAGAAATGTGTTGCCCAAACACCAGTTTGCACTCATAAAACCACATTGTACGTCATGTAACTTTTACTTTTTCTGCTAAACCAGGTTAGCCTGCACTGAATCACCACGAGTGCCAACATCCAGCCTTTCCTGAAGACAGTACCACAACACAGAACACACAAAACTTGACAAGCAGTGATAAATAAGCCAGTTTTGGGTCTCCAATTTTAAAAGGGGCACCTTGTCACCCCCCAAATCAGCATGTCTTTACAGAAATATGTTGCCCCAACACCAGTTTGTGCTCATAAAACCACATTGTACGTCATGTAACTTCTACTTTTTCTGCTGAACCAGGTGAGCCTGCACTGAATAACCACGAGTGCCAACATCCAGCCTTTCCTGCAGACAGTACCACCACACAGAACACTGCCAAATAAGCCAGATTTGGGTCAAAAACTGTGAAATTGTCCAGCACAGAACCACAATCTTAGTCCCATGGACCAACAGGGGTTCAAAGAGCACCTTGTCACCCCCAAATCAGCATGTCTTTACAGAAATATGTTGCCCCAACACCACTTTGTGCTCATAAAAACACACTGCACCTGTACATGTATCCCGTTAGCATTAGCTAACGTTAGCCAAGTGTTTTGTCGAAACTTGGGGCAAAGTGCTCACCTGGAAACAACGTTGAACAACTTCAAAGAAACTATTTACATAATAACATAATTGTCCCATTTCCTCAGTGCAAGCTAAGAAAAGTAGCTAATTAGTCTCCAGGTGAGCGTGAAGCGCGTCATCAGCCAGCTAATGTTACATTGTATACTAACAGAGGTAACGTTTCCATATTAACAGAGCTAACGTTCCATGTATACTAACAGAGCTAACGTTCCATGTATACTAACAGAGCTAACGTTCCATACTAACAGAGCTAACGTTCCATGTATACTAACAGAGCTAACGTTCCATGTATACTAACAGAGCTAACGTTCCATGTATACTAACAGAGCTAACGTTCCATGTATACTAGGCTACATGAACAGGTAAACAGCAGACAGTAAAAGGAGCATGTTTCTCTGCACCGCCTCTTTTCTCACCTCCTCCATGGTTGACACTGTGTTCCGACAGTCGCTCATTTTGGACTGAAAGCTTGAAGTCCCCGGCGAAGACAAATCCTCGTTCGTCAGGACGACGAAGTCCGAAATGCTTATTCTCTCCGGCATGTTTCGCGCGACACGGGTCCGACAATCAATCACAGAGGAAAAGGGGGGGGGGGGAAAGTGAGCCAAAAGTTTCACGCGCGGGTGTTAATTCCCCATTTGTAGGAACATAAACAGTTCACTCCTCCATTGTGTGCAAGAAAGCAGATGAAAAGTGTATTCCTCAGAGTGCTGGTGGTCCCTAATAAGGTGGGAAGTTGTCTCCGAGCAGAACCTGTGTGTCTTCTGACCGAGTTCACTCAACGACTGTGTGCGCGTGGAGGTGCGCCAGCTCGCGCTATTGTCCGCCCAGTGAGGGAGGGAGCAGACTCCATCATCACGTGGGAATGTTTGTGCTTTCTGGCACTCTGCAGAGAGAAGAGAAGAGTGTGTGTGTGTGTGTGTGTGTGTGTGTGTGTCCTTGCCCTAGTAGTCTCTTTTCATTCTTACTTCTCATTTCTATGCAAACTCCAGAGAGTCTGCAGTGTGGTCGCCATGGATATGCATAATACCTCATTCATGGACTAAACTGAAGGGGAGGAATTTCTGAGGTGATGTTTGGCTAGAGCATTGCAGTGAACCCTTGCAAAAAAAAGTACTTCAAGGTTATTTTATGAAGTTAAAGCTGCAGTAGGCAGAATGGGCATCATTGGGCAAAAATTCCATAATAACCTTTCAGCATATTGTAATTCAAGTGTTCTGAGAGGAGAGTTCTGCACCTCCTCATGGCTCATTCAGTGGTATTGTCGCTCTTCGTGTCAGCCTATTCTCCCTGCTCTGGGAATGTCACTTCGAGTACTGTTTCCCAGACATATGTGTGAATGCAAAAACGTAGAAAATTCTTGATGAATTAAAGTAAATTCATATCAAAGCATACGTTTACACACTTTAATAGGCTGCTCTATCAAAAAGTAAGCACAACTACAAGCCAAGTATACTTAGACTTTTCTGTATACTTGTCAGTATAAGCCAAATATACTAAAGTATAATTTTGTGAAGTATATCTCTGATAAGTGCACAAACTGAAAGTATACTCTCTTACTTTAAGTTTAAACAAAGTATACTAATAGCACACTTGAATAAACTTCTTTTTGGTAAGGGGAGACAGACATACAGAATATCATATCACTAAAAAATGGACATTTTATGTGTGGTGCTTTTGCACAAAGCACAACTGAAACACATGCACACATTCATCACATCTCAAGCAGTGCTTTTGCAGCTGCGCAACTGCCCTTTAATCAAGAGTTTGGAGGTATAACGCCCTCTTGGCAATCCCTTTGGCTTCTGCTCCAAAAGCTTCTTCCTCTTCCTTTTCATCTCATGAAAAAAACATTTTTCATTGAGGGAGGATGTCTGAAGACCTTCCCCACTGATCCTCTGAAATCATCCCACAGAGTGAACGAAAAAAGGAAAGAGTTCATCAGAGAGGTGGAAAAAAAAAAGTTGTGCATAGAGCATAACTCCTGCATGCCTGGCATTGTCAAGCCTGTCAAGTCAAAGAAAAGAGGTGTATCACTGAACCTTGCCTCTGGGAGAGCAGTGATACAATACACTATGAAGTGCAGATGAGTGATTTTAGGAAGCAGCATCAAACACGGTGGCTCCCATTTGGTTTAACCACAAAACCACATATTTGCCTACATTAGCTTTATAAAAGGAAAATTTGTCCCAGCTCTATAGGCAACATTAACCCCTAAGAAAAGAACTGACTCACTTTGTGGCGAAGGCTTTTTTTTTCTGCTCTCTGTAACTACTTATACTGTCACACAGCGCAGAATGGATGTCGTGTCTTGCATGCGCTCACAGTGGTGCTGTGTAATTATATTCACAAAGGCAGACAAACTCCTTTTTGTGTCCTCACATAGCACATAACTCACCAAAATGCACATGCATTTGATATCTGCTACTTGGGACGCACTCACATGCACAGCCTTTAAAGTAGCAGCTTAAAGGAGCGCTTATCAAAGATGTTTCCCCGGAGGCACAAAGTGAAAAAATCACTGGAAGACCAAACAAATACCTCTCATGTTTTCCTCACACAAAATCAAGGCAAGTCTCCATAGGGAAAGCTGGGAAAACTCTCTCTTTAAACTATTAAACGTCCACTCTTGTAAGGAAGTGAGGGCACGCGACAAACTCCAAACAATGCAGAGCCACATAAATAGGTTTGCTGACCCAGTTTACCAGGGCCTCATTCACTCAGTGTTACTGTTGCACGCATGTATGTGAGAGAACATCAGTGAAGGAAAGAGGTACAGATGGATAAAGACAGTTTGCATGTTGCACATCTAGTCTATTGTTCTAATATATGAGTAACATCTGTGTCTGCATGCTCATTTTGCATGCACGCATTTTTTTCGCATGGATGTCGTCTGGGCTGATGTAATGCTGTGTCCCAACAATACCCTCCTTCAGTTTCTTTGCGGCCCCTTGTAAAGAAGCAGAGCCTTTGTGCGTCTGCCAGCCTTCCAGCCTGGGTCCTATTGTAAAACTGAGCAAACCGGTCTGCTCAGGCAGTGAATGCACTAACATATATAGAGGAGAACACAAGTCCAAGGACAGGGAAGGGGGGGGGGAAAGAAGAAATCGAACGAGGGAAATAGTTTAGGAAGGTGGAGGGAGGGAGGAGGGAGATGCTCAACACAGGGAAAGGCAGAGGAAAGGAGAGAGATAGATAGAAACCTCATTGTCTGACTTTCCCTCCTTGTCTCCACCCTTTTCCTTCCTAAACACCACATACCTATTCACACTGTCATTTCCCATATCGACACACTCTCTCCTGCCACTGCTAATTCACTCTTTACTTCTATCATCAACATGGGCTTTCCTTTTTTCATTTCTCACTTTGGCTGTGAGGAAATGAGGTACACCAAATGCAGCTTCTCTCTTTCTCTGACGCACACACACACACACACACACGTCGTAGCGACATCTTCCAGTAAAGATTACAGCTGCCAGGATTTCCTCGCTGCTTCCCAGCAGCAGCCTGGTGGAGTTGCAGCACAAGCTCCTCCATCCTCCTCCCCCCGCCCAAAATCTCTCTCTCTCCCCCTCCACTCTGCTTGTTGACTCAGCTCCACTAGTCCTGCTATCAATTTACTACCCCTGTCAAGCCAGGAGGCCCAGGCTTACCGTAAAATACCCCCTCTTCTGGTCGACACGGATGACTGAAAATGGGAGGATTGGAGAGAGAGGGGTTTGATTCATTGTTTAGCACAGTTTCGCACTGGATTAACCATATGAAGTGTCTTGAACGGGGGCAATCTGTTTCAAAAACCTGCACAAATGCACTGTGAAGAAGTGCTGGGGAACACCTCTGCCGCAAAAACAGCTGTGATACATCATCCCTGACTCAATTAAGTGAGCGTTATCAGTCTCAGCACGGTCATGCATGTTCTCTGTGGCATGGCAGCTGGCGACGTACTGTACCTGCGCAGCAGCCACCACACCCTCAGACAGACACCAAGCATGCCTGCCGTGTCATCACAGTCGGCATGGCAACAAAAACTTTTCCAGACTGGTAACAGGTAGTTTAACTTGTTTGTGATTCATGATTCTAATGCAGTATCACATCACAGTGTCATTCAACACATTAACTAGGAAGTCTGAGAGCAATTAAGTTCACTTTTCATTACCAGTAACTTTCATGTATCCATTTAGTTTATTTATCCATTTAACATCTGTGAAATTGATAATTACAATACAGATTTCATACCTCCCAGGATAAATAAACAGCTAAAAGTTCAAGACTTTTCAAACATCTATAGCCACATCTTGTGCCATTGAGTCCAAGGCTTAGATGGTGTGTGGCCTTAAACACACCAACATCACTAAATTGCTCCCACCCTTAATAAAAATAATACCCCCATTATGTGTCCCTGTGACCCTATAAACAATGACATGCACCCCAAAAAGGTTCATTACAGGTTGTTGCTGCTCATTGAAGAGCTGACAGCGCACAAAGAGTTTTTTTTTTAGTTTTGGCAATTTAAGCGTCCAGCTAACAATGTTTACTTCAGCCAACTCGGTGTCACAGCAGTTGGGTCACAAGGTGCAATGTGACGGAACTGAGGCGGTCTGCTGTTTAGATAGCATGTAAACCACACAGTCAAAGTGGCCGTGTATGTGTGTACGTGGTGTCTGACATTTCAGTTTATCGCCTCTTGTTAAACACACGAGCTGTTGCGCAACATCTGTGAATAGACACTTAGCGCTAATAGACACCTGATGTTGGTTCAGAGGTAAACAGGCACACGAGTTTGCAGGAAACTGGTGCATGAGGAGGCAGTTTCTTTGTGGGGGTTAAAAAAAAAAGGCTTGTACAAGCTGTATTTTTTCCTCGCTTTAGCTGTGTTGGCAACTTGTGGCGACCATAATAAATTTGTGTTGTTGTCATACACTAATAGTTTGATATAGTTTTATAGGCCATATATATATATATATCTTCTATACTTATTAGTAAATATGTTATGTGTCTCCTTGCAAAAGTCTCCCCCCTCCAGAACACATTAGCACTTCTCAACAGTGACCCACTGACCTTTGACCTCCTGGGCATCCACTCCCTTTTGTGAGCTCGTTTCCAAAGCAACCAACTCACAAAGAATGATGGGTGGGTTTTTTGTCTACCTGTCTGAATGTGTTCATAGCTCATTCAGTGTTATTGTCTCTCTTCGTGTCAACCTATTCTCTCTCCTCTGGGAATGTCACTTCCTATTAAGTCAGTATCCTCAGTGGTCATACCCTTGCTTGGTTTCCTACTATATAGGTTTTGAAGATGAAGATGAAATCTTCTTATGTTAGTCCAGCAAGAGTACGGTCATATTAAAGGTAGGGTCGGTAATGCTGAGAAACTAGCAAGAGTACACTAGATTTTAAAAATGATCCAACCTGAAAAACCCAGCTCAGTGTTGCCAACTCTTTTCCAATGAAAGTAGCAGCACCAGCTCCAAAAGTCCCTAAATCTAGCGAGAAAGTCGCCAAGTCGGCAACACAGACAGTCCCTCACTTTAGGTCTCCCTCCAAAAATATCATTATGAACGTAAACAACGAACAGTCTTGCACGTTTTTTGCAAGTTTTCGCGATACTTCTAGACACAACCCACAATTAGTGCACTGCTGTCGGGATCTAAAGAGAATTTCAACAAATATAACAAAAACTGTCCACTACCAACTGGCCCTACTGGCTTGGAGAAAACAAGTAAAGCAATAATGCATAAAGATTAGATGTATATCCACGGCGCTTTTGTTGAAAAAATGTTTGCTGGGAAGAACTACATTAAAACATTTCTACAGGAGCTCCAGGTTCCTGACACGACAAGTGAGTAAAAAAAAAAAAAAAAATGGAGCACAGTTCCAAGTGTAAACCATGGCTTCGGTATTTATTCAATCATTTCAAACAGACCACACAATATTACAAAATATTAAGTGCCGCATGTCATAGAAAAACAGCCTTCTGTAAAAAAAAAGGCGAGTATCAACTTTTTAAAAAATTCAGAAAAAAATAGGCATAAATACAAAACGAACTATGTACAATTACCAGAAAAATAATGCTCATTGAAAAAAATAAACCTACAAAATTCTGAATTCACATTCTCTAATCTAAATTGTAAAAACTCACACACAAACACACACAATGACACCAATTTCCCCAAGCTGTCAAATACACACGCAAACACACATTTTCAAGTTTTGTTAGGACAGGACACTTAGCTTATCTCTGCAGTGTAGAGGGAAAGCCAAAAAAAAAATAACACATCAGCATGAAATTCAAATTTCCAAATGTCTAGAACGCTTCGTAAAAAAAAAAAGAAAAACTTTGAACAGATAAAAGTCACAGCTGCTCTGACCTTGGGTGCATGTCTTTGACATGTAAAACTGTTGCACCAACACGTGGGAAAGCATTCATGGGCTTGAAATTTGAACAGTAAATAGATTCTTGTTTCTTTTTCTGCTAGATCAACAGACTTCTGAACAAGAGGAAAAGCAAATCGCTACTCTAATTAAACCTTAATTACATCAATTAACCCCCCCCCCCTTCAGCCACACCTGCAACACAGATGCTGCATTTCATTTATTTTGGGTTATTTCCTCAGAAATACAATAGTAGTTTCACACTACTAAATCAAAAATCAGCAAACTCTCATCAATAGAGGAGCACCTGGATTTGAAATAAAGCTGCCAAACAAACAAGTGCGAGTGTGAGCCTCTCGCTCAGTCTGAGATTGTGTTTGTGTGTTCACTTAATATCAGTCATTAACTCTGGATCTGGGTCAACTGTTGGGTGTCAGAAGCTGCCGTTCACATTTTGGCACACGACGCAGCACCAAACAGGTACGAGGCCCGACATAAAGCTTAAGGCAGGAGAGCGCAAAACTTGATCAGACAGAAGCAACATGAGCTCAGATTTCACACGATACTGCGTGTTCAGGCTGTAGATGCTTGTGGATCTACAAGGATCGGGATTATTCACAGCTTAATTTGGTCAGTGTTGAAGATAAGACTTAAAAAAACACACCCTGTGTATGGTTCTCGGTGGCTTTATCTTACTCTCTCATCCAGTGATTGAATCATGTAAAAGCTGCATGGCAGTTAAAGCTGACATAATACAAGGCTGCCCCCTACGGGCCGAAGAGTGGAACAAAACATTTAGACTTTGGAAACGAGGAAGAACAAAAAATTCCTGAGTTGTCACACTGTAAACACCGCCAGATAACCAAATAGATCAGATTTTGTTCCTGGGGATTTGATATGCATAATAACTCCTGTGTTTGAGTTAATACATGTTTGGAGCACAATCTGAAAATGTGACAGAAAACAATCCCTGCTGTTAAAACAGTGTTTCCTAACGTTTGGAGATCACACATCCGTGTTAATCATTTTTATGTACAAATGATTTTGACTGTAATAAAATAAACAAAAGGGGGAAACTCCTCCTTTGGAATCACTGACGTTAAAACAGGCAGAGAGTTATGGCTTCATAGTGTAATATTTCCAACCTCGAGAAGGCATTCAATTAAATATTTCCCCCCCTAATCTCCCCAGATTTCCTCCCGCCTCCTTCGCCTACACCTCAGCTCTTCAACAGTTCTCCGAGATCATAGGTGTCGAAGAAATCCGACACTCCCTCGCCATCCTCCAGGCTCCAGAGGTAGTCGTCGTGGTCTAGAGGCGGAGAGAAACTGACGAAGGGGGTGTTGGGGTCTGGGGTGAAAGGGGTGCAAGGGAGCTGGTCTTCGGTGATCTGGAGCAGGCTGGGGGGCAAACCCAGCAGACCCTCGACGTCCAGCAGGGTGGAGGCTGCAGCTAAGGAGGTGGCTGCAGCTGCTGCGGATATGTGGGCTGTGATTAAGAAAAGGACAAAACATAAGTTCATCTTTTTAGCCTCTTGAATGTTTAAATTAGTAATTATTATCAATATATTTTAGTTTTTGCTTTTTTTTAATCCTTGTACAAGTTTTATTTTTCAACTTTAATCTTGTGATTTTTATTCCTTTTAATTCATATATTTAGCCATTGTTTTAATTTTTTCCTCATTAATTTAGAATTGCTTTTTTTCAATCTAATATTTCCTGGTATGGCACAGGTAAATTGCACTTAAGTGTATCATTGATGGAGAATGTTAAAGGAATAGTATGACATTTTGGGAAATACCCTTGTATACACTAGAGCCAGGGGGCAATAAGCTTAGCTTAAGTTTAAATCTGGAAGTTCAGAAATACACCTATCAATGCCTCTAATATGACGGCGTATTAGGGCCACTGAAGGTAAAAAAAATACAACAATTACGAAGCCGGGGGAGGGAGATAATATTCAGAGAAAAAAAACAACTCAGAATTTCCTAGATTAAAGTCATACATTTTACGAGAAAAATACTCTATTACTAATATTCTCTGAGATTAAAGTGGCAAATTTCGAGATCACAAAGTTATAAATTTATAAGACCGCAGTGTTGGCAAGGTGGCATAAGTGTGATAAGGTTGATCCAACCTTGCATTACTAACTTGCATTATTACCCCCCCCCTTCCCCGGCTCCTTAATCAATTATTTTTTGTTACCTAATGGCCCTAATACTCTGTCGTACTCTAAAGCTCAGTGATTAATGCTAATCAGTTAGCATAGCACTTAAATAACATTGTCGGACTCACAAAGGACAGAAGAGTAAAGAAAGAGATCCAAATTGATGCAGCAGAACCAGAGATATTTTTATTCTAGGTTTTCTTCTTCCTCGTCAAAACCTGACCTGAGTCACTCGACTCGACTGTAGCTGCTAATGTAGCCTCGGGTGCAGTAACTCCTCAGAGTCTTGTTGTTACCATGAGATAAACTCATTGTCAGAATAAGGTTACACATCAACCAATTAGCTCCCAGTGTGAGAATAAAGTCCTGCTGTACTGGTCATAACCATACATTAAGCCCAGCTTACATTCAACAGGCTCCTCTTTGACGCTGTAGCTTGGCGGCGCCATAGGTGTTGCCGCCGGAGGGCCGAGGGGTGGAGGGAACTCCTTTTTAGGGGTGACGGCGCTTTTAACTGGGCTGGCATCCTCGAGACCCTCCTCTGGACACAGGTAGACTTCAATGGGACCGTTCTTACTCTTTAAATAGATCTGTAATGAGCCCTGCTGTAAGGACAAAAGGGAGGAAAAGATCATATTTTAAAATATATATATATACAATTCTCATAGTTTTTATCTTTAGGAGAGTTTTTTCTACCAACAATTAAATCTGTTTGTTTTGAAATGTGTTTTCTCACCCCCGCCGTGTCTGGCACCTCCAGTTTGGTGTCAGCAGGAGCCTTAACGGCGATGACCGTCTCGTCTCGGAGAGTGCCGATGGAGCGGATGTCCTGATACGTCACGTAGCCCAACGTAAAGTGTGTGGTCAAGGGTGATAACAGCAGCAGAAATTAAATGGATATTTCCATGTTTAACCAGACCAAGAAGACCACCAGAGAACACACTGTACACACACAGCTGGATGTAAAGGATATCTCTTATTATCTTCATATTCGGTGAGTTGTTTGAGCTGCGCGGTGCTGGAGTGGATCAGTTCATCCAGAGATCTCTCGACTCTCTCCAGGTCTCCGAGCTCTTTCCTCAGGGCGCAGGCCTTCTCTCCTCCACCTGCACCGCCCTCAAATACATCTCCAACCCTACACATGAGCAGAGAAATAAACATAGATCATAAATAAATCATTCCAGTAAAAACTGTAGCCGTCAAAACAACTAGATAGATAGTAAGCAGTGTACATGGTTCAGTGGAGGTTGTTCAATGTTGTCTAGATATGTTGCAATGCCCCCTAACAGCCACTAGGGGGCAGATAAGATAAGTGTAAGCAGGGATAAATACACTCAGTTGTAGCCACACACACACAACAGCTTTTCAATTAGGGCTGCAACTAGCAATTACTCTCATAGTCGATTAATCTGTCGTTTATTTTGTTGATTAATCGATTAGTTGTTTGGTCTATAAAATAGTGAAAAATGTCGATCAGTGTTTCCCAAAGCCCAAGATAACGTCCTCAAATGTCTTGTTTTGTCCACAACTCAAAGATATTCAGTTTACTGTCATAGAGGAGTAAAGAAACCAGAAAATATTCATATTTAAGAAGCTGGAATCACAGAAATTTGACTTTTCTTTCTTAAAAAATTACTCAAACCGATTAATCGATTATAAAAAATAGTTGGCGATTAATTTAATAGTTGAAAACTATTGATTAATTGTTGCAGCTCTATTTTTCAATAAGCACAACCTTTTGAAATACATTTTCATTTTTTAATGAGACTGTCAGGGATGTTGATTCACTCTATGGTCAGTTTTAAGGTTGTAGTTTATGGTGCAGTACTGGATTTTAATAGTTTTAATATTGTTCCTAGTCCATATATTAGGTGGACAAAATATTAGAAACACTTTTCAATATGATGCAATCCACTCAACATACTGCTAAACATAATACAGAACTGTGTCAACACTGAGTCTGTCAATTATTTGATATTAATTGATTAGTTGTTTTGTCTATAAAATAGTGAAAAATGTTGATCAGTGTTTACTAAATCCCAAGATGACGTCCTCAAATGTCTTGTTTTATCCACAACTCAAAGAGTTCAGTTTACTGTCATAGAAGAGGAAAGAAACCAGAAAATATTCACATTTAAGAAGCTGGAATCACAGAATTTTGACTGTTTTTTTCCTTAATTACTCAAACTGATTAATCAAAATAGTTGCCAATAATTTAATAGTTGACTACTTATCGATTAATCGTTGCAGCTCTAATTACATGATACAGATTTCTCCATCTCAAACTGATTAATCAAAATAGTTGCCAATAATTTAATAGTTGACTACTTATCGATTAATCGTTGCAGCTCTAATTACATGATACAGATTTCTCCATCTTTCTGGTCCCTCGGTGTAAAAGCCCCGTTCAGCTTTCATCTGTGGGAAACTCTGTGCTGCTTATTCTGCGGTTCACAGCGAGTAAAACTGTTTGGCAGTTGGCTGGAAGATATCAAAGCCTCGTCTGAGCTGTTTGACAGGAGCAAATAAACTGTATGTGATTGTGTTGAGAGATGTGTTTATAAGGCTGAACTGTGGCGGTCATGTGGTCAACAACACCAAACCCATTTCTATGTGCAGCCCAACACGACGCTGCGGTCTGGAACTCCCACCAAGCATCAAATGTTGGTAAAACGAGTATGTTGGGGACTGTTACTGTTTAAAGGTTGTTTATTAACTCAGCGTTAATGACATTTTTTCCCCCTCTAACGTCTTGTCCCTGATGTCCACTGTTCACCCTCTGATCATGAGCCAGTTAGACTATAGGGTTGCATTTCTTTCCACATATCTATCTACTATTAAGACTAATGCCGTTCCTCTTATTAAATGTCTTCTTCAGTATCGGTACTTACAGCCACTGGATGTTGTTCTTGGACTTCTTCCGTATGAGCTGGACTCCCTCCAGGACGTTGGTGATGTCATAGATGCGTCTCTTCTGGACCTCCAGGACCTCAGTGGCCCAGTTCAGGTCGAGAACTCCGTCGGGAGACTCTGCGATCAGACCCACAAACTTCTTGGTCAGCAGGCCCAGGGAGGTGTCGTAGCGCGTCCGCTCACCTGGAGACTTCGGAGCTGAGAGCAGAGATACAGACAAAGGCACGTGAAGAGGGGAACAATGTACTCGTGTACTGTTTATCGATGGTTTTCATTGATTGATACGACATCACAGTGATAGAGCTCTAATACCCCAAAACACATGTCTTTAAAAGTATTGTAAACTGTATTTGAAATAGACAGATAGTCTGATCTGGCCCCGTCTCCCACATGTTGATCATTTGTGTGCAAAAATTAAACCTCAAACAAGCCATCACTTTTTAATGTTACTGGTTTAATAATTTGACATTTGGGATTTTAGTTCCTTAAGCTTGCGTGCTGCTCTTCTCCTGGACTGATCTGAAGACCTGGGCCTCCTCCATCTTTTAAGCTACCCTACCCCCCCCCCCCCTCCGTGGTTTGAGGTTTTGGTTTCTCTCCTGCGTCCCTGTTTGTGCTCTCAGATATCTGTTTTATATTATTGTTTCGCTTTCAGCTGTGCAGGAAGCTGCTGCTGAAGAAACCCCCGAAATTTCCTGATTTTACTGCTTCATAATGAGAGCTTTTAAATAACAAAATAACAAGGGACTTTTATTGTGAAAAATTTATATTTTATTTATATTATAGGAAATTAAATGTTTATCTCCGAATTAGTGATGCTTTGTTAGCGGCCATTCTTAATAAAAAACAAGTCTACTAATACTGCGGAGAGAAAGAGAACAAGCAGCGAAAATAACGGGGTCGGGTGGACTTTAATTGTGAAGAATATAGGAAATGATTTATCCACTGCTTTACAGATCCCTGCCGTGCTGGGCTGAGTCAAACCGAGTTGAGCCAAAAGCCAGCACAGGGAAAAAAAACCACATGTCCCCCCAAACTACTCCGTCCACCTACCCTTCCTGCCCCCCCTTTTGGACTGTACAACTTCCTGAGACTTATCTCTTTGTACTAACAGTATTTTATTGGTCTTTTTATATTGCTCTGCTTTATAATTAAATTGGACTTAATAACTCTACTGTTGACTGTATTCTACTAATGTTTTTTTTTTTTTTGTAATAGCCATTTTCCTGTTTAAGTGTTCCCAGTGTGCTTCCTGCTCCCCGTCGAGGAAGGGTCTCTCTTTGAATGGCCTCTCCCTTTTTGTCCTGATTTGACTCCAATAGAAGCACTACAGAGATGTTATCAGCACAGATACCATTACTAGCATTAGAGCAGCTATGCACAAAACACACTACATAACACCACCTCTCTCACATCTCTCTCTCTATCTATCCGGTGATCGGTAGTTGGTGTACTCACTCCTTGGACTTGGTATCCTGGCTGCGATGCTGCTTTTTCCTTTTGGTGTGCGGAACTCTGGCAGGTAAAGAGGGTCCTCTAGATCCAGCTTCCTTTTGGCCTAGAGAGGAAAGAGTTTATTAGTAAATATAAGAGCAAAGAGGGTGTTTCACTATGACCTCATCATTCTGTCATCATAAGGATATATATATAGTGTGAACACGTTCCCCATTTGAATTCTTTCCTAGACTATAGAAACAATCTTTCATCCTACTTGACAAGTTGAAAGTTAAATCATGAGAATGACGTGTGTGTAAGGTCACGTCCAGCCAACCCACGAAACAATGCTGGTAAAAAGTGCTAAATAGGGGGTTGTTGAAAAGTGTCGTAAATGTGCCAACAGCCCTCAAGTGCAGGAACAAAGCACCCCCGTCACACTTTCCCAAGCACTTCAAGAGGGGAGGATGGGGGGAAAAGGGGGTGATCGTTTCTCAACCCACTGCCTGCAAAATGCAAGGAAATCCCTGGATTCACTCAATGACCTCTCCTCCCCCTCTCAAGACCTTCCTACATCCCCTTCCCTCCACAGCTTCACACACAAACAGATACTTTATAACTGCAATGCATCACACACACTAAGACCTGCAGTTTCACTCTGAAACACACACAACCTTTGGACCACATTATAAAACTACATTATCTTCATGTTTCCGTGACCTACATAGGCCCAACATAACAAAAGTGAAAGTCACATGAACCCGGCCTCCCTCGCAGGGTTGAGAAATGACCAACTGTAGGAAAAAATGACAAGTTGTGAAAAGTGGCGACACCCTAACATGCAGAATTAATCAGTTAATTGTTAACTCCAACACTGTGGACGAGAAAGTTTGCGATCAGCATTCATTCGCCCACGACTGAGCTAACGAGGCGTGGGATTTCAGCTAGGCGTTACCGAGGCATGCTGGGTAATTTGCCGCATCTGGTTAGGCCCTCACCTCAGTCGTCTATATGACTGTGTCCTCTCTTATCCTTTCAGCTCCGTGTTGTCTCACAAACTGGCCTTTCCTCCGTGTCTCTCTCTGCACGAACACTCGCCAACAGTAATCTCTTTTGTCACCGCGGTGCTTTAGCTAATAGGTTTTTCAGAGACGGAAAAAGTGCTGCATTGACTTGGCCATGTGTGGATGCGCCTGTGTGAGTGTGGGGTTTAATGAAGGGCTGCTATTGTCCCAGTGTGCTCTCTGACATGTCCACCTGTTGGACCGGCGACATCTGGAGCAGCGCTGCAAGTGCATGTGCTGCTGGCGGGTCAGCTTTTAATCCCGACCTACAGCACACAGGCGGCCGTGCAGTAATTTATAACACACAGGTCAGAACTGTGATCAGCTACTCTCAACAAAATGGTGACTGTTAGCATTTATTTATGGGATTAATAGCTGTGTTGTTGTTGGCTCACAGTAGCTGCCAAACAGCAGGGGTCACAGAGAGGAACTAAATACCCGTTTGAGTGTCTACAAGCAGCGACAGCTGTAGTGAAAACAGAGAGAAGATCTGTCTGGTTTTACTCCAGCATAAGTAAGTCCTGTATAAAAAGAGCTGCCTTGACGTTAGAATAAAGTCGGGCTGTCAAAGTCACGCAAATTAATTTTAACGCCACTAATTTCTTTTACACAACTTGCACGAGTAGGTTGTAGCGGGCTCAGTTTTAAAGCTAGAGTGATCATATGGTATCATATGAAACTAGAGAACCTGAGGAATCCATCGGTACCAACCATGTCATACTGGTTTGTCACAAAGGAGGCTAAATAACGCTCCAAACGCTCCTAAATTTTTGCGAGGAAAAACTGTCATGACCATTTTGAAAGGAGTCCCTTGACCTTTGACCTCAAGATATGTGAATGAAAATGGGTTCTATGGGTATGCTAAATGCAGTACCTGTGAGGGTTTCTGGACAATATTTGTCATAGTTTTGTGTTGTTAATTGATTTCCAATAATAAATATATACATACATGTTGATAAAAGTATTAAATACTTGACAAATCTCCCTTTAAGGTACATTTGAACAGATAAAAAATGTGCGATTAATCATGATTAAATATCGATTGACAGTTCTAGAATGGAGTTTCCTTCCATGACCTAACTGTACAGATCAAGCTGCACCATGTCTACATTTTTTGAGGCTTGTAGGTCTGAGAGTCACGGGTATTAGGGGTGATACTGTATCGATTCTCAAAAACACTGTATTGATTTTTAATCAATAGTTTACGTGCAAAGATTCGTGGCAGACAGCGGCCCAGATTGCACCAAAGTAGTGCTATGATGTTGGATGTTACTGTGATAAATTCAAATTGCAGATCCCACTGTTCTGATAATATGGTGGTGTGTTCTTTATATGACCGTTTTCTTGAGATTATATAAAAAAAATGGCAATATACAGCCTTGTTTAAGAATCGCAATATATAGAATCATAACTCCTGTATCATGATACGTATCCTATCGTCAGATTCTTGCCAACACACATCCCTAACAGGCCCGGTGACATGTTGTAAGAGGTGAACCAACGGTTTCACCCTGCAGCTGTATGGGTGAGGGGGGGGGGCTTGGGTGCTCCCTTTTTTTGCATGAGGGATTTCTCTGGTGAGTCAACCGTATTACGCAAACACCGTCTCATGTAGTGGAAAGACAGGCTGAGGATTTATAGGCAAGCACACAGGTGTGTTTCTTTAGAGCATATCAGGACACACAAAACATGCTGCGAGACCAAATCTGACCATTTGGGTCAGATTTAGACAGAAAGTTGGACATTGTGTGCTTCGCAATTATTATAGTGAGCATGTTACACAATTTAAAATCAGTTCCTGTGCAGCAAGCCACTGTTAAGGTCAGCTGCTGTGAGAGGAAATGGGAAAGGCGTGAGCCAAATCCACTCCTATTAGCTCTTTATCTCCAAGACTCGCCTGCCCAGTTACACCCAAAGCACCGCCGCACGTGGCTTCTTCTGTTTGCTGCACATTCTTCGGCTGATTCCTGCCGCCGCTGTGGTGAAATCTCCACGGCGGCGTTTCACACACACAGAAAGTCACAGTCACGTGAGGGACTTCTGCAGTCGGGCCTCTCTTCAAACCAACAAACCAGGTCTGCGTGGGACTCAGATTCCATTCAAGCCAAGGGCAAGTTACAGTACGCCTGCTCCTCTGTACACAAACCCCCCCCCCCACTACCACACCCTTGGAGTGTCAAAAGAAAAACAACGCCTGCATTGCTGATGAGATCGCCAAAGTGGCTCTCGAGAGGTAAAAGAGAAGGGTGGATCTGCCCATTTGGGTTGATGGTGGAGAGACAGAGAGTGGGGGGGGGAAGCTGCTTTGAAATGCAAAACTCCCCCTATTGAGGACATTATGCTCCTGGCCTGAGGCCGGGGTAAAACGAGGTGAATGAGGGGGAATAGAGAAGCATACAGTTGGCAATGTGGCCAATGTCACACCCGGGTGTCATCAGCCTGAATGGGGGGGGCTCGGAGAAGAATCTCTGGAACCAAAAGGTGATTCAGGACGGCACTGGAAGTCATAAGGAAGAAGTTTGTTTCCCTATAAAAGTGGCAGAAAGAGTAATTCAGATTGCGCACATTCCATGAAAATGTGGGAACACGTACATGTGACATAAGCAGGGAATAAGAGGGACATTGTTTCTGGTGGACATTATGCAGATGCATCTTGTTGCCAGACTGACATTTGGCTGTAGTAAATGTGGCTTGTTGTATCTGAAACACATAAATTCATCTGTTTGCTTTGAGGACGAGAGAGTAGCCGTCATAAGCCCCTTTCACACGGCATGTTCAGGCGAGGACTGTTGCGCCGTTATTCTGCCTCGCTGTTCTGTATAAAAGGTACGGAGACGGGATGGGGGATTGTATAAAGAGAGCTGGATACAGCGTTGGAGGCTCCCGTTCATTCCCATGAGAGTTGCTCAGTGGCGCATGAAGCCAAAATGGCTCGGCTGCCGAGTGATAAAGGACCCGGATCATCCGGTGATCTTCCGCCTCCGTTGGGCCCGTAGAGCAGGCGCAGTAGTGTTTCCTTTAGCTCCGCCTCCCAGCTCTCGCTCAGCCTCGGTCTGGGTCTCATTCATATGAATGGAGGAAGGGAAATATGTTGTGTTAAACATCACAGCTCTTTTGCTCCTGTGATGCCGGCGTGCTGTCAGAAATCACACACCGGGGGGGGCTGCATTATTGTTTGGTTCAGTGTGAAAAAGCGAAACCGCTGTAGTCCCTGGACTTTGTAAGAGAGGTCTAAATCCTGTAACACATTTACACCACTATCAATCCGAAAAGGACACAAGAGTGACACAACATTATCAACAGCCTACACACCCTGGTTAAAAGTCACATGACAGTCACTGATACACCAGCTTTTTACTAGAGTCAGCATGATTAATAAGTAAAGACGAGATCTCTGCAGCTCAAGTTAACGTCATTCAAACATTAACTTTTTTTCTCAGTGTTTTCGACAGCGTGTTCCCCCACGAGTAAGCTTTCGAGCGTGGGATCATGCACGTATAGATTTGTACTTTAAGGGAACTCAGGTTTTCACGCTGAGCCAAACATCCTGCTACCCGGCAAAAAGACAGTGGTTACTGTAGTGTTGATTAAGCTGAAGGAAGCGAGCTGTACATGAAGAAGCAACACTTCCTGTAAACATAAGACCCATGACTGAACATGCAATGCAGCTGCTGTGTCAGCAAGCTCATAAAGACTCTCTATAGTCACTTATTTTGCCCTTTTAAACATAATCATAATAACGGCCTCTATTGTAATGTAATGTACAACTAATGTAAAGTGACAACAGGTTTTGTGAAACCTGATGAGTTATTTTTAGTCCATACCAGCTGCAGGAGTGATGCTCTGTGGCTGAAAACCGAAGCTCGCCTTAATTTGGATGCCGCTCTGTTCTGCATCTAAAATCTCTGTATTTAATGAATCTGGAGAGGACAAAATATCGCAGTATTTGGGTCATGACCCTAAAAACACGGCAGGTGCAGCCGTCGGTAATTTAGAAATTCAGGTCTGTGTCAGAGAGTAGAACTAAAACTAATGACTACCTCTGAGTATTCAAGAAAAAAATCTTCTCACATGAAAAGTAAGAATAAAAAGAGGAAGCTGTGAGATCATCACCTTAGATGTTTTTGATTCAGGGTAGAAGGAAGCAAGGGAAAAGCTTTAAGATCCTTCCTTTAGAAAAGGGAACCAAATGGGATTACTAGGTTTTTTTTATGATATGAACAGGATACAGCCCATCGCCTACTTACAGCATTTCTGTGTAAGACTTTAAGTTGCTTTTTCCCCTCTAGAATTGAAAGTTTACCCAATTTACTGAAATGTGCAGAGGAAGTTTCATAATCGTGGGACTCTTGAAACCTACTGTGAAAATTTCAAAAGTGCATCACTAACTCTTTCCCACCTCAGTTGAGATGTGTAATGATAACACCTGCTTTTCTTAAAAAAAAAAAAGTCACTGTGGTCACAACAAATCGAAACACATGTACATAATATGCATGTAAGGCAGAGAGAGAAAGAATGGACAACAGCGTTATCAGTGAGAAAACACACTCAGCACTCCCTATCAGCAGCATGTCACCATAGCGTAGCAGTATGTGTGTAATAAACCCTTATCACCCCACATCCACTCTACATTAGCCTGGGCTACTATCTGTCACATGAACTCATCTTAATGCTGGATTAACAGGGGAAAATTAAGTAATTAAGTTCACCTTGGCATATGATAAGCCAGGTGGTAGCCTATTCCTCACTTTACTTATGTCTAATCCTCTTGAAGGACCTATTAGGAGCACAGGCCCCAAAGGTCATGGGGTTAACATGAGATTTGGAGACCCTGTACGCACTCTAACCCCTTTAGCCTTTACTGCAATTCAATAAACTCTACAAGACGGCAAGGCTGGCTGAGAAAGAAGAGACCGAATATAACGAGCAACAGCAGGTGTGGAGCACTGCGGAGTGCGATCCGATCCTCTCAGATCATAAAGAGTTTCAAATAATCCTTCAGGAATAAGAAGCATACTGTTTATACATGGCAGGAATACCACATGTACAAATGTGTTTTTTGTAGCTCTTTTCACCTGAGCACACACACACATAAGCTCTCAGGAAAGCACACCAGTTGTCCGGTGATGACCTCTGACCTCCACCTCCTTCCTACAGTGATATGAACAGGTTACACAGGTCCTGTATTGCCTCAATGACAGGTGCAGTTGGAGCAGATGTCATAAGGGTGTAATCACAAAAAGAAAAGCTGTTCAAATACAAGTCTTACTAATGACTCCCATCCCACTTCTGGGACGGCAGCAGCTCAGTCTGTAGGGACTTGGCTTGGGAACCGGAGGGTTGCCGGACGGACCAAAATACGGACTGTGGACTGGTGGGGGTGTAAGAAAACATCGGAAAATAATCTAATATTGTGATATTATGTTTTGTGGTACTGTATTGATTCTCAAAAATACTATTGATTTATAATTAATGCGCCCTCTCAGTGTCTGTAAAATATCAAAGTAGTGCTATGATGTGATGGATTTTACAGGGACTGTGATGAATGCAAATACCACTGTTCAGATTTCATGCATATTAGTGGTGTGTTCTTTATACTATGACAGTTTTCCTAAAATTAGCAATATATTGCCTTGCTTACAGTATCGCAATATATTGAATCGTAATCCCTGTATCATGATACTTATTGTATCGCCAAATTCTTGCCAATACACAGCCGTATGGACTGGTAGCTGGAGATGTGCCAGTTCACCTCCTGGGCACTACCGGGATGTCCTTGAGCAAGGCACCGGACCTGCAAACTGCTCCCAGGGAGCTATACAATAGCTGCCCACCGCTCCTAATAATAGGATGGGTTAAATGCAGAGTGAATTTCACAAACAAAGAGTGACAATTTTTTTTTTTTTTAAAAAGCTGATTTAAGCTGCATTTCTTGTCCAATTAGATCTGATTTTTTTAGCTCACAAAGGGGTAAATAGGACAGTAAAATGCTGCCTTTACATTAATGTCTGCCACCAGGCTGGTGGTCATTGTTTGATTGTGTAAAAGCCGGCTACATCCCACTGTGGAGGCCACTCATCCTTCCTTTTCACAAGCTAGGGGCCCCAAACACTCTACCACCCCCCCCCCCTTTCACCAAAACCATCAAACACACATTTACACACACAGCGTCTGGTCTTCTTGTCTAGCTTACAGCTGGACTGCGGGCGGAAAGATGTCACACTTAACACGGCTGGCAAAGGGACACACACCATTCATGCACACACACACACACACACACACACACACACACACACACACACACATCCAGCAGCAGCAGTCACACTGGCTCCTCTGTGGCTTATCACGTCAAAACATATTTGCCCCAAACGCAGCTACACATGCATACCAATGGAAATCAATCCGCCCACACTGTACTGGACACACTTTGTATTATGCATTAGTATTGTGTGTGTTTGATTCCCTCACCGGCATTCGCCCGGAGGATGATCTGCTGGGTTTAGCCTCCGGTCCGTGGGGGGTTGAGTACAGGCTGTTGGCTCTTTGTTCGGCCGCGGCGGTGTTGCAGATCTGGGTGAAGTATCCGGCCGGTACCGAGCTCATCGGCGGGCTGGACAGCCTGGTGCTGAAGAACTCTGTCTTCACTCCTCCGGTGGACAGAACCTTGATCTTCTGCTGGGGGAGAGGCAGCCCGACCACCGGCCGACCCGGAGCCGGAGAGACGCCTTTAGGCATCCGCATCATTATCCCGAGTAAACTAAATAGAACCGGATCGGTCCAGCTGCCAGCTAAGCACCACTAATGCTATGCTAAATTAAAATGAGTAGCTAAGTTGCTGCTGCTATAGGCTTTGTATGAAAATATGTTTATACTCTGCGAATATAATAACAAAAAGAGCCACTCATGCAGCTGAAATCAACCTATTACATGTAAAATACATGTGTATTTTCTGTTAATATTCTTCAGCAGACTAGTCTGTGTTGTTATCCTTTGTCCGGTAACAAAGTGTAAACTTACCCTACAAGTTACAACAAAAACTGCAGGTTGAATAAATAATCTACTTCAAACATCCAGTGTTTTAAAGTCCAGTACCAGAAGGGGTCCAGGTCTCACTGGGATCCGGTTCCGACTAGCTGTGTGATTTACAGTTACAGAGCCGGTCTGTCTGTGTGTGACTCCTGTCCGTCCACCTCAGAGCTCAGCTTCTCCAATACAACAAGGACAAGAGCTGGGAAGGAACAGCTTTTTACCCGCCAAACTTCCTCCCGCGAAATTCGGATCTCCCGCGGTTAGAACTCGCCGCTGATTGGCCGCCGGCACGTTCGGCTTGTCAGATTAGCATAAAGCAGTTGTACGCAGATTGGGGCTGCTTTTCTTAAAGGGACAGTGGCGTAATTTCGGGACATAGTGTTCTTTTATTACCAGGCTGGAGTTGCAGACAATGAGCACTTCTTCTTTTATATTGAATGAGTCCAGTCTATATAATCAGACGTATAATAAGACAGTTGTAACTTTGTTGTTACCACACTTTTTGTGGTTACAGGCCAACGATGAGCAACAATTTGACCCCTATCTTTACAGTACACTAAGCTTCAATTCAATTTCAAATATGGAAAATTACAAACATATTATGTACAAAACATTTAGAATTTCCTACTTGCATCAACAAAAAATTTGCATTTTGATATTTGAAAATTAAAAGTGTGTATTAATCAACGGAACAGACCTGAAAACGTTTAATGAAAAGGTGAAACACTGGCTGAAACTAAACCAAACCTGTGAACACTGATTTCTGATTGGGAACATACGTAAATTGATTTTAATGTACGATGTGGTATTATGTATTTTCATTTTTTCTTAAAAGCCTTAACAGGGACAAGGTCTACAAATTAGCTATATACATTTCATCGGTTGCACTTTAATCAAGTGTAACAATGCCTACATGTATTATCCCTGTCAAATAAATAATAAAATAATAATAATAATAATAATAATAATAATAATCACGAGTTAGGTCTAGTCTCAGTGAAGAAGTGGAACAATCAGATAAAGTGCACATATTTTAATAGTGGAGAACTGTTTTTTTTATCTAACTTTGGAGACACTTCAGTTGAAATTTAAGGAAAATGTTAGATCAATAAAAATGTAATTATGTATACAAATTATTTTCATGGATCATTTCTACAGTAAAAAAGGAGCCATTTCATTGTTTACATGCAACACATATCCGTCTTGATGAAAGTGTTTCTTGGCCTGCATGGTGCAAGGTGTTGCTGGGGATGGTTTGTACATGATAATTGGATTCATTCAGCAACACTCTTGCTTATTGGCTCAGAGGAGATATTGAAAGAAAACAACCCCTCCCCCCATCCACAGCGACCAAACCCAAGCCATATGACTTGACCCCCATTGGCCGGGGCAACGCAGACTCCCATCCAAAGCAAGCCCTATTGTCACTCTGCCTCGATTTGAACTACATTTCATCACCATTTCATTTTCCATTTCTGAATGCAAGTTAGTTATGACATTCAATATAGACCCAAATGACTTTAAATACAGTATATATAAAGGGTCAAGGGTGAGGGAAAGAGCTGACACAGTTGCTTACTTAGCCTATTACACTGGATTAGATGAGATAATTCTGAGTTGTCTGGTGGTTGAGACATTTGCTTTGTATATCACGTGATATTGCAACATTAAACTGAGACTAGAATTACTGGCATAGGTGTAATTGCCACTCCACATAGTGCATCTCCACCCTCTTTTCCTTCCTCTTTCATACCAAACTACTAAATGCAATACAACTCAGTGGAGATGTTGCATTGTCCACAGTCATGAGAGTCCAGATTAACATTTTGTTCAGATTGTGTGATCCGTTTTTTGTAGTTTAATGTGGCCTGAATGGTGAAATTTTAATAAAAATGTTGAGGTGACTCTAATTTTTTCCCCCTTTACGTGCTAAGGTTTTCAATTAATTTCTTCCTTGGGCTGATATGACCCTGCACTGCTTTCTAAACTCCATCAAGTTCAATTTAAAGGAATTTAAATGGTGCAAAGTAAATATGTCGTGTGTGTTTAAAGTCATTGTGAGTATAGTGTGAAATACCTAACACTGGAGGCTCGCTGGGGCCGGACAAACAGAAACAGTGCTGTCACTTCATCAACATAAATAACAGCAATGATGGGCCAAAACTTGTTCACGACGCCGCTACTCTGATTCAGAGTTGGCTGTATGTAGTTCATATGACGAATGATGAATTAGATGGACTACATTTAGGCCAGAGTTGCTTTGTTTTTTTCATGTTATGCTCAGTAATCGCTATCTTGTATCAAACCAATCTGGATTTGTTGCAAGGTCAAAGGGTCACATTTCTATGTCAGAGCTGCACTTGACCTGCAGAAAGTTCATTCTGAGATCCAAAGCAATGAGCTTATCTTGTGTTTAGAGTACTTACATTCCTGGGATGTCAGGTGGGGACACACAAGTTGTTGCATCCTCATCCAACACCGCCATCTTGTGGTGCAGACTGGGATCTGATCCTCAGTACCGAAGCCTCAAGCATTGTTTCTGGTTCATCTTCTTACTGCTTCTATCCATTAAAAACACACAAATGGTCAAATTATAAATATATTCTGGCAATGAAAAATGTAAGAAGCAGATATAATATCATGAACAAGTGTCTGATGAAGTCCAACACAATACTGCCATTGTAGAAGTTATGTTTATGTCAGTTAGGTGTTGATTCTACTCTATGCTAATTTTTTCGCCCATTGTTTGTAATGCAAACCTGTACAACAGTACAAGTACTGAGACAATGAAATGCAGTTTAGTATCTAACCAGAAGTGCAAAACACACCTGTAAGTACAGTGGTAATATAAATAATAAATTATAATTAACAGTAAGAGGTAGATATGAATATGTCAGATATATACAGTATGAACATGTGCAGCGAGTAGCCAACATATATAGTGCAAAAGTATAATTAGTGTAGTAGTATAAATATGAATACACTATAGGTGAGATATATACAGTAGAGTGCCTGAAATGGGCCGGTACTCACTGGTACTGAGTACCGACACCTCTGAGTTTTGTCCACATGAGTCCACCCTTACTTCTTATTGTGTACCGCCACCTCCTGGTGAGTCGAGGTACGTAACATTAATAAAACTGACTGCTGCAGTACTGCTTTTATCCAACTTTGAATGTCAAAAAGTGTGACAACAAAACCCCGAAGGACTGCATGTTTTCTGGCCTGAGCCAAGTTAATTCTCATGCTTTCCCCCTGTTTCTTCTCTCATGCTATGTATTAACCATTATTGTTAGAGGAAAATGTTGATTTACCAGAAGATAGAGGAAGAAATTTAAATAATACGTTCTCAGTTGTACTCAGTTTATGTTGATTTACACTGTATAAATAAATAAATAAATAAATAAATAAATAAATAAATATTTTTAAAACGGTCACAAAGAAATGAAATGAATTCATGTTTACGCCTTGTAGCTCATCTCCTAAAAATCTCTATAATATGTACAGTATGTCTGAACACTTTAGGCCAGTAACACATTTTGACCACTAGATGGAGCTGCGACCTCATTATTCACAGTATGAAGGTTAGAACTGGGTCAACTTATTCAACTCTTCATCATTATTGGAGGGTCTGATTGTTTAGATTCTTGTCTTTTTTTCAAGTTTGGTAAAACTGTAAATGACAAAATACTTTTATTGCCAATGATCCAGATGCGACACTGGTAATATGTGCCAACATTTAATGCCTGAAATCCCAGATGACTCCACAAGGTGGAGTAGTTTAGTCAGTTTATGAGACCAGCTAAGTACAATAACATTCATTTACAAAACTACATGTAACATTAGACAGTTGTATTCTTTCTGTAGGCCCCTGTAGGCCTTATTATATTATTACATAAGTGAAGCTTCCACTCCTACATCATAGGCCTATAAAAGTGATCTTATTGGTAGAGTTGAATATATTACACATGGTGCTCTTCAGCTTCCAAGGTCAAGGCAACATAAAGATTTATGAATGATGAGAATAGCTGTTTTTTTGATCACGTAACATCCTCTCTTCTTACACCATTTAGGAAGTTCAGCTGCTTTAAACTGGTGGCAACTCATTCTTTGGAAAATTAGAAGCTCTCACAGGAAACTCCCTTCGTTTGATTTCCAACCACTCGACCTCAAGATTCATCTGAATACATCCTGTTGTATCAGCATGTCATTGTCATCCAAAAGCCGAAAAGTCACGTCAGCGTCACCTTTATTTTCTGAATAGCACGTCTGGAGTTCACAGTCATTCAACCATAGAGGCCAAACAGTTTCACTTTTTTGTTTTTTTATTATTTCATTACATAAGAACATACATACATACAGAGCAAACTTTATAATAAAGAGTTTATGAAACTCACAGCACATTGTCTGTAGAAATAACACAATCCCTACAAACATTTACAATTAACTCTAGTATAGAGTTCTGATTATACCTAAGAAAACCCAAACGCCCATTCAGAAAAAATACCAACATCCAAATTGACTCACACCGTACATACCCACAGCAGATATGTACACATTCGTATGAAGTTGTAACAGTCTCCAGATCATTAGAAATCAGATTAGAGAGGGGAAATAATTATGTGAGATGATGTGAGACTTGGTGTAGAAAGGGTTCAGGTTGGGTTGTGGAGTTTAACCCACATAAAGTTTGGAATGCAAAACACAAAAAAAGGAAAATAATGTACCAATGTTTCTACTTCTACCTATAGGGGATCCCAGGTTTTTTTTTGGAGGAGGGCATACAAAGCCGGTCGCTTTCAGTTTTTCCAATCCTGGCTTCTGCTTTGGTGTGTTGATTTGTCTGTCCAGGGGCCAAAGAATGAGTCTCTGTTTTCTTGCTCATGCACCACTGTTGATCCCCACTCATCTAGGAAACAGTCCACTTTTTTCTGTCTTTTCTTCTTTAAACCCTCCACCTCCCTCCTCCTCCTTCTTCTTCTTCTCCTTCTCTCCCAAATACCTATCCCACCCTTTCTGCCCCTCTTGTCCTCTTGCCCGGAGTGAAGTGGAGACATGTGTTTCCCTGCACCTGCATGGAGAGAAAGGAAGAAAAGTGAAGTCAGATCTCTCCCTCTCGCCCTCCCTCCCTCCCTCCCTGCAGAGGAGAGCAGACAGACTGGCGCCTAGCATGGAACTTTCATTAACCCCAGGCAGATAGCAATGAATCCGCTACACATTCACTGGCCCGTCTAATTGGCAACCGTGGTTAATGTGGAGGGCAAGGAGACCTTCATCTCAACAATGCCCACACTATTCTCGCTGCTATTAAAAGTGTTATTTTTAAGTTATTTCCCTTTGAAAGTCAAAACAACACGCTTATGGAATTATGAGCGAGTGGCCCCGAAGACATGATGTTTTACTCACATTTATCTTATGATTTTAGCGATTTAGATTTACATTAAGATCGTTTATAAATTAATGAATACATACCATGATGTGCCATCCTCATCCTAATGGCACAACCGTCCTTCTTCTTTGGAGAAATTGCGCGCAAGGTCCGCAGTCTGAATGGAGAGCAAAAGGGAAGCAGTGTTAGACAATACTCTTATTCTAATTGCATATGAACAATAATAAACGTGTGTGCGTGGGTGTAACATGATTCCCACAACATCACCATCTGCTACTGCATCAGTCTAAAATACAATATCAGCGCCATGCATGCATACAAACGGGGATGCACATTGTGGTGCAAGTGGAATAAACTTTACAAAATCCACAGATAATGGATGCAAATTAAATGATCTTTTGCAGAGCAATGCAGAGCACAGCTATGAAAGACTTGCTGCTAGTGAATGTGAGTGTCTGGTGATGTTGAAGGACACGCATCAGTCCACCCTGCAGCCCGCATCTCTCCCCCCCCCCTCACCTTTATTGACAAAACCATCTCCGGCGCGGCCGCGTCCTCCGCCTCCAGCGCGATCTGCAGGTCGAAGATGTAGTCGATAACGTGTTGCAGGATCTCCACCTGGCTGACCGACTTGTTCTGCGGGATGCTCGGCACCAGCTCCTTCAGCTTGGAGTAGCAGTCGTTCATGTCGCACAGGGCGCCCACCGGCTCCTCCAGACACGAGTGTTTATTCCGGCTGATGGCGAGGCTCTGCTCCGAGATGCAGCACACGGCCTTGTAGCAGCTCCTCACCGAGCGGACGGGACTGATGGCTTTCATATTCAAAACAATAACAACAACAACAAGTCTCGGCTCGATGCTTTGGAGTATGCAGTGTCTTCCTCTTGTGCTCTTCCCGTAACGCTGTCCTGAAAAAGCTACAGTGCTCTGACAGCGACGTACAGTTAGCTCTTTATACGCTGCGAGCCCGCTGACGCCCCCTTCCTCGCATCGCGCTCTGATTGGCCAGTGTACAGAGCAGGCCCGTTCTCATTGGCTGATATCACCTTGTGGAAGCGTTGGGAAAGAATGAGGAAATTAGGGCTGGGATGCCTAAAGGGGATTGTCAATCAATTAGTCACCTCTTTCAGGTGCTGCTATTTATTTGGAATAGATAGAAAAAGTTCTCAAAGTGGGGCACATTACAAGTTTAGAAGAATCTCTAGTAAAAAGAGGAATACTTTTAGTTTACAACTACTTTACTCTATAGGAGAAATGGCTGCTTTAATTATAGATTTTACTCCAGATTCTACCTCACTTTTACTTTTAAACAAGCTATAACACCAGTCGAATAAATGTCTTCTCAAAAAGAGACACATATGAAAGCTTATCATGTTCCATTATAGATAATTATGGCCTGTTTTTATTGATTACTGTAAATCCTTCATGAAGTTTGGCTGCACGTCTGACTGTATAAAGACTTTGAAAACACTTTATTTCTTTAAAACTATGTAGACAGATATAATAATATTGTTTACATAGGTAGATTTCTAAGCAGTGTATGTGCTTATTTTAGGACACAATACCCCCCCAAAATGTGCATACAAAAATAAAAATGTTGAAAATAGGATATTTATATAATATAGGTAAAAGGTCAGTTGAAGGCCAGGCTACTTTCTACATTAGTAAATTGCTAAAAATAAGTTTTTCTGATGATGTATCATTGGGTATGGATTTATTGATTGATTATGTATGTTTTGGTAGCTTATAGTCCTTCTCTTATAGCCCTATTCCATATGCATGTATGATCAACAATAACTCAAACATGCAAAGAATACTAAGGGTGTGCTTAATCCGTCCGGTCACATACTGCTATAAAATCTAACCCTCTTTTGGGTGAAACAGTTTTGTGAAAATTATATTTTAACAATTCCAAATGTTGCTCCGTTTTAGTTTACATCAAAGCACGTCCCGTTCTGCTCCTATTTGGGTCTTATTTTCCCCTTTTCTCACAATCCTGTTTTGTGGAGGAATGCAGGCCTGAGCCAGCTGTGTGTCCTATCCCGGCCCAGCTGTGTTGATCTAACGCGCCAGTCCCAGACATGCTGGCGCCAGCCTCCCGACGTCATCCATTCACCCCGACGCGCACTCCCCTCTTTGGCAGACGGCCCGCCCTCCCCCGTCCGCCACCAGAGTGGAGAGAAGCGGAGGCGCTCGGAGATCCGATTGGATGACCGAGCCTGTCACTCACGGACATGGATCTGTACGCCCCCCCCCTCCACACTTCCCTCCTCCTCCCGTCTGCAGTTGTAGGCAGAGAAAGTTAGTTTCCAAGTACTCCATAACTGTGTAATGATGAGTACGCCAACATGGCCTGGAGACGAATCTCTTCATGAAAAGTGACGGGAAAGCGGTCAACATGCGATCATTATTAAAGCCAGGACGAACCCAAGTCTAACTTTACACTGTCAAGTAATGTACTTTATGAACAGTAGTTAGATAAAGTGGTGGCTCAACGTGTGCCAGGATGTTAGCCTGCGATCACCAGACATTTTGCAACCACCGTGAACGCCTCACCAACAATTATCCATTTTAGCTCAAATGGTAGGCTATTATAATGTTGACAAATTTGACATTATGTTACCTTACATGCAACAAAGAGAGAGTGGATTAAATATAACACACTATTTTAAGATGACGAGCAATTAGAAGCACACTACATTCGCATCTTCATTTTGGACACATTTGTGCGTAAATGCGCACGGCTGGAGATATCCTCCCCATTATGCAGAGGTTTAACAGATGTTCAAGTCACTGCCTTCCTCCTGGCAATCGACCCCCCCCCCCCCCCCCAATCATTGACCCCATATGACGAGTCACTCGGCGACCTCACTTTAGAGCGAGCCACAATATTGAACCGTGAGACAGGACTTCAGCCCAGTGCTATTTTAGAGATATATTGTGTGAGCGGTGCAGAGTATCCAAACAAGACTTTGACCTTAAATATCTTTCTTAAATATGTCAAGGGGGAGGACAAATATTGCACTAAATTTCCAAGGTCTGGTGGGAAAGTAATTGTTCGTATTTATTGATGTTGCAAACTGGGCTGGCTGGGTTTGGGCAAAATAGATTTGGGAGTCGATATAAACATTATAACATTTGATTTTGATGATCCACAGACAGCACTTCCCCCTGAATCCGTGGTTGTTTCTAGGAACTGGGAGCTATTTCTAGGATATCAAAAATGCCAACAGAGTGTTTTCCTCCCATGACAGCGCTTGTCTGCAGATTCCAGAGTCCTCAGTGCGTAAAATCTGCGCGAAACACACACACGCACACACACACTCTCTCTCTCACACACTCACTAGTGTGTCTGGGCAAGGATCAGGTGCTTGTCGGAAAGGCCCCGGACACAATCGGGTCTCTCTTTCAATGGATGGGAGAATTCCGAGCCTGGCGTCAGTGAGTCTGCCTCTCTCCCCGCCCTCCCTCTCCCTCTCCCCGCTCCTCCGTGCAGCTGGACGCAGACAATCAAGCCATCAACAATCGCCATGCATAATTAGCAGCGCCCCCTCCTCTCCTCTCCTCTCTCCTCTCCTTCTCTCTCTCTCTCTCAATTAAATTTCAATCCAGAATATTTTATTAACAGCCAAATACTAAGGTATTAAAACTCATAATAAGCCTAAACATCTGTTCCACTTCTCAGACTGAATGTGTTTCCATACCTGCAGGATGTAAATCTCACCGCTCCACTCATCTCTACCTCTCAAAGCACCTTCTCTCAACATTAACAAAGTGTCCCTTTCTACTTCTGGTAACAACAGAACAGAGTGTAGAGAAATGAGGGTCATCTTGTGAGATGAGACAGAAACAGGGAGGGAAAGCACCACACTGTCATGTGGAGAGGCAGTGTTGTATACAGAAGGGTTTCTTTTTCATCCACAAGTGCAGGCCCATCTTGGGGAGGGATAATTAAGTGGCAAGAAACACACTGAAACTTAATTCTTTGTATCCTTGGTGTGTGTCGTGCAGGATTCCTACTCCTCCTCTGCTCCCTGTTTTCACTCTGTCCCTCATCAAAGAAGCTACAGTCCTCTCCGTCGGCTTTGAACGGCCTACAGATCCACAGCTTTTGTCCCTAGTGACCCAGGCGGTGACATGACATTTTATGCACATTGTTGATTTGTGCTGGTCACTTGTTATTTATGTTTGAGTCTCTTGTTCAAGCTCGTGCATAATGATTTTGCCTGGTTTTTAGATGAGAAGATACCCGATGTATTAAGAAAGGAACTCGCCCACGTACCACTCAGCCACTATGTGGCCATTGTGGCTGTTAGGAGGCAAACTGTAGCAAACTCCGTACACCAGGATCAAGCCACTTTATGTCTATGACACCGTGGCTATCTGGTTAAAGGTGCTAAATGTGAGATTGGGAGCATTTCTACTGCCTCCACACGGCTCTCAACATGGCACCGGCTAAGCCAGCGGCTCACAGCTAAAGGTGCTAACAGTGCTGACAGAGCTAACAGTGTTTACCTGAGGTGGAAACGGCGTTATCAGCTGTAACCGCCGGCCATGAGCTAGCCAGGGGTGCACGCTCACATGCACTAAAAGCATGTGCTGCCAGCCTGGCGATGTAAACAAAGCACAGAGAAGCTCGGATTACAACACACACAGAGGGAGAGAGAGTTCATTCTCTGCTCAGGTAGACATTACTCTCTCTATATATACTGTATCTTTACATAGCAAATAGTTGTTGGAAACACACCAAAATAATGGCAAAATTTTGTAATATGGTGCTTGGAAGTATAACGCACCTTAAACCATAATACCTACAGTAGCAGATGTAAGTAGGTAGGTAGTATTTTCACATTACTGTGGCTGCTCATTGCAGGAACTTTGCCGTTGTCATTATCATGATGTCCTTGGGTGTGAATATTTTACATTTGCATGACGTCCATTTTTTCCTGCATGGAGGCCAGACAACTGTATTGCAGGTGGGACACCAGCCACAGAAGGCCATAAAGCCCATGGCCACCACCACCGCATAGGGCCAAAACAAGCTGACTGAAACGTTCAGTGTGACTGGGCGGGCGGAGAGGCTGCCAGCTGTCGGTCACACTATTGTTTTGTCGTTTTCATCGTCCCTGACTGGAACAGTCCGTTTATTCTGCAGCCGTCCAATGAGGATAAACATCTGGCTTTGTGTAAGCATAGTTAAGGTCAGACTTGGTGATCACGGTTGGGGCCAGTCGGTGTAGGCGACGGTGATCTGATTAGTCATAATCATCCCTCTCAAACAACTTGGAACAGGTTTAGAATCTGAATTGCATAATGATTATTTTTGATTAATAAATTGTTAAGAAGAGACATCACCACAGTCTCCAGCCTGCCCAACAGACTGTCAAACAGTCAGACTCAAAATGATTATTTACAGCTACTCAAGAGCTGACGGTCTTCCACTGGATGACCATTAATGGAAGCACCGCAGGGCCTAATCTTCTCTAAAACCATTCCTCTGTTTTCAAAACCAGCAAATAAACACCACAATGAGTGTCTGCAGACAGCACAGAGACAAAGTGTGTCTGCTAGTTGTCTCCACGTTGCCAGGGAAGAATTACTCTGATCCACATCCAGTCTCGGGCTCTCTCTGTCTCTCTGTCACTGTGGAGCTACTTCTTAAATCGTTAACCCAAATCAAGACCTATGCAACAATTTGCAGATGACTACCAGATGATGACCATAATAATTACAAAATACTCTTGTGTAATTGCTGTTCCCACTGTTGCAAGTGGGACATTTGTGGTAAATACACTTTAAACTCACTTGAACTACAATTTTGACCTTGTAATTACGGACTGTCTGGGTCCATATTTTGTGAGACCCCACACAGAGTGTGGCCTGTACATAAAGACGCCTAAAGGGTTTGAGAGCGGGATCCAAATCCATTCTTACACTTTAATGCCTCCAGTATACTCCAAACGAAGACCATTTTGGCTGCTAAATTGCTCTTGCTGGGAGAAAATATAAGTACTTTGACTGTAGCTCGATCTGTTGGTTTAAAGCAAGATTGAGGAGAAGCCTGGAGGAGACGACTGAAATGGAAATAAAGCAATCCCAACATTTTTGACCAATTAAAGCCTACAATTGTGTATTATTAAGTTGCAGTGACGGGTTCAGCCGGCCAGCCCGTGCACGTCGAGGTGATCGAGGAGTAATTCAATTCGTTTGCAGACCTCACACAACGCAAGTTCCCGCATGTGTTTTTTGTGACGAGACGACAGTGGGCCGGGGGGGCGAGATGGAGAGATACAAACAGGAAATTTGTGCCGGTGATCAGGAAGCGCAATGAAACAAGCTGAGAAAGTCATGAGAGAACATTAGTGTGGAAAATGACTGCAGGATAAACCTGAGGGCGAGTAAAAGGAGGAAGGGACAGAAAGAGGCTGTGTTCGAAATCGAAAGTATAACGTCAAACGGAGTATGTATTGCGTTAGTAGTAGTGCGTTCCAAATGCATTATTTGTGTACGTGAGAAATGCACGGATGTATACTAGATTAACAAGAATTTCTGAGTATGAGACGTGAGCTTACAGGACATACTAAACTGCCCAAAATGCATTGCGGCTCTTCAGACTGTCCAATGGCAGACTGCGAGGCAGACGATTTAAATAATTAACTGGCTGGATGAAATAATTTGGAATGATGGAGTACGTTATTATGCAGTACACTAGTATGCAGTACATTAGTATGCAGTACGTTATTATGCAGTAAGTCAGTATGCAGTACGTTAGTATGCAGTACGTTATTATGCAGTAAGTCATTATGCCTTACGTTATTATGCAGTACATTAGTATTCAGTAAGTTAGTATGCAGTAAGTTAGTATGCAGTAAGTCAGTATGCAGTACGTTATTATGCAGTACATTAGTATGCAGTACGTTAGTATGCAGTACGTTAGTATGCAGTAAGTTAGTATGCAGTACGTTAGTATGCAGTACGTTAGTATGCAGTACGTTTTTATGCAGTATTTTAGTATGCAGTACATTTTTTTGCAGTATGCAGTACATTTTTTTGCAGTATGTTAGCATGCAGTACATTAGTATGCAGTACGTTAGTATGCAGTAAGTCAGTATGAAGTACGTTAGTATGCAGTAAGTTAGTATGCAGTAAGTTAGTATGCAGTAAGTTAGTATGCAGTACGTTAGTATGCAGTAAGTTTGTATGCAGTAAGTTAGTATGCAGTAAGTTAGTATGCAGTAAGTTAGTATGCAGTAAGTTAGTATGCAGTAAGTTAGTATGCAGTAAGTTAGTATGCAGTACGTTAGTATGCAGTACGTTTGTATGCAGTAAGTTAGTATGCAGTACGTTAGTATGCAGTAAGTTAGTATGCAGTAAGTTAGTATGCAGTACGTTAGTATGCAGTAAGTTTGTATGCAGTAAGTTAGCATGCAGTACGTTAGTATGCAGTACGTCAGTACTCAGTACGTTAGTATGTGATTTCGAACACAGCCAGAGAGGGATTGAGAGAAGGAAAGACGTAGAGGAGCCTGACTATGGCTGCTGCTGCTGCAGGGGTTCAGCTGGTCAGGCTTCACAGAGACACACAGACAGAGGCCATGAGGTCCCTGGTGGGTATCTCTGCACCTGTGTGTGTGTGTGTGTGTGTGTGTGTGTGTGTGTGTGTGTGTGTGTGTGTGTGTGTGTATGTGTGTGTCATGTGTTTCTAGGTCAAGTGGGTCCCTGACATCTAAGATGCTCCGCAGCAGTGACTTTCTCCTTCTGTCACTGGCTTTGTATTCTTTAACACTTTGTATTTCGTCTGTTCCCCACCCCCTACACACACACACACACACACACACACACACACACACACACACACACACTTGCATGTACAAATGGATATATGTAAGCACACATGCATGAGCACACACACACACTTGCCACCCCTCCTCATCTCTCTTGTCTCTTCCTTGTGCTGCTAATGAATTGAAACAGTGGGGACTGAGACATGATACACAGCTGATTCCCACCGCTCCCCCCCCCCCACCCCAACACACACCCTTACCCTTTCCTAATCTGGGTCAGCGGTGCCCCTCTTGGTCACCCCTGTCGAGCCCTCCAGACGGGAGCAGGGAGCAGAGTGGGAGCAGAGAGGTCTGGGCTCTCAGTGACCTGATTAAAAGCTCTTACACAGACTACTGAGCTCCGTAACCAATCAAACACAACACACACCCTGGGCCTTGCTGCTGGACTGTCTCTCACTCTGTCTGCCTGTCATATACTCGTCTGCTTATATGCTTTCTCCACTTAGAATGATTTATATTCTCTTATGATATGTTTTCTGTTCACCCCCACCCCTCTCACACCCTCCCTAACATACCCTCTTCCTCCAAAGGGGCTTTAATCATGGCGGTGTGACGTGCACGGCATCATGGGATGGACATAAGTGCTCAGGGAAAATGGACACTCTGCCAGCTGGTCAGCTGTGCATCGCCATATTCAGCTGGGCATTATGGAGCGAGTCTAAATTGGGTTTTGTGTGTGAAACCATCAAAAACGCATCAAGTTGTGATGGTCCAGTGTGTTTGTCTTTCGCTGTGGGAGTTTTTAAAACTTATTGCTGTTCTTGTTGTGCCCGTGATGGACCATGACTCAGAGTTTAAGAGACCATCATCCCACTCTGTGACCCACTGGACCTCGGTCACCGCTGTTGATCAAAAAAATGCTTGAAAATCTATGTATTGTTTCTGAGGATAAAAGCTGAAGTAATACAACCATGAGTCAGTCCCCCAAATAGAGTAACACTACCAGGAAATGCCTATATCTGTTTAGCCATGTTTGGTCTGTGTGTATTGTTTTATGGACACTTCCTGCTAACATTCTCTGGCTACTCTGTAATTTACTGAAAATATCCTCGCACCACTAAGTTAAGGGTCTGGCCAAAGTGGAGGGTCAAAGCCACTCAAGATTTCTAAAAATGTTGCTGCCTCCAGTTCCCCAGAATGGCCAAAAGAGGAATATGGTCTGTAGAAGCCAGTTCTCACAAACTGGAAGCACTTAGGCTTAAAAAAAAAAAGAGAAGAATTATGTTTATATGGCAAAAAAAAGAAAAAAATATGAAAGACTCAAATTTGAACAAAACTAATATGAAGATAAATAAATAAAAAAATAAAATAAAAAAATATAATATAAAAAAATATAAAAGATTGCTTCACCCAAACGATAAAAAAAAAAAAAAAAAATCAATCCCACAAACAAAACTCTATCCTCCAGCCTAAGGCCATGTTCAGACCAACATTAAAGGACCAATATGTAATATATTTACTGTAATAAATCATAAAATGACCGTATGTCATCAGAAATTTAGGAAGGTATAATAACAAGTATAGCAAGCGAGAAAGTCCACTAAGAGCAGGTAGGAGGGGTCAAACGGACACAGGACTTTCACCCAGGAGGCCGCTGTTTGTGTCCCGTGTGAAACCAGCCTGTTATGTTATTGTTATAACACAAAACCATGAACTGTTTTCTAACTTTCACCGAGCAGTTTGTTCCCTAAACTAATCGTTTCACCACATTAAGCAGCGTTTCTGTAAGCGTGATATAAAACGTATTTATGAAACATATTTTTAGTTCAGAAATATTGACGCATCCTGTGGTTTGCAGAAACGTACAATGCCAAAAATGTTTCTGACAACTGGGCTGTCTTTAACCAGTGAAAGACCTACAAGTGCAAACATCTGGTAGTATTATTAACCTGACCTGGATCACATTTTACTTTCTAACTTGTACCTGTAGCAACACAGCCATTTTTTTTCTTCTTTTTTTTTTTAATCGCAGTGCTATTTTCGGTCTGAACGCCCGCTTAGACACCTACAAGGTTCCCAGTTCGAGGCAGGAAACTTTGATACGTCATCAACCTCTGTCTTTGTTTGTTGTCTCTGTACGTTCACTGTCATACTATCAAATTAAAGGCAAGAACACCATAAACAACCTTTATAAAAATCCCTAAAATTATCTAAAAACCTTGGCAAATAATACCAAAAGTATCAGCTAGGCAGGGTACCTTTGGGGTTATAAGTGAGACAATATGTTGTTGTTGTTGAATCACCTATTAAAAGCAGAAGGGGCAGAGAAATAGTGAAGGCAGAGACCACTGGGTCAGGCTGATGACCTCAACACAGCGAGCTCAGATAAAGACGAGCACTTCAAACACGGCTGATAAGCTCCACAGTGAAGGACGCAGAGCAGCTCCTTTTGGTCAAAACAAGAGATAGGCCTGACAAAGCCCGGCTTATGAGAGGTGAGAATTACTGTTAAACTGATAGAAATCACGGCGTCTCTGCACTGTATTCACAAAAGTGTAAAGATGTATTTCCCCATGCTGAGGGTAAGAGGAGGATTCAGTCACCTTTATCTAATCAGTGTTAATACAGTCAACAGTGGCATTCTGTAAATGAATAGGCTTCAGCCTGACGTGACAGACTATGACAATGTTAGTGGTCAATCAAATGTGTGTGTGTGTGTGTGTGTGTGTGTTCATTCACATCGCAGCAGCCCTATAATGACTGTTTAACAACCGAGTAGTGCTCACCTGTGTCAACGCGTTGAGTGACTGAGTTAATTATTGTCCTCCAGACGTCTGTAAAGCCTCAGAGAGATTACAGAGGACAAACTGACGATCAGATAAACAGAGAAGCTAAACTTTCTATTCAGCTGATCCATCTCCAGGTTTTAAGTTAAACCCTGCCGTTTAAATATCACAGATAAGCAGAAGCATCGGCGCTTTTGTTCACGCTCGTTTAAGATAATGCTCATAAATGACTTTTCTCTTCACGCCAGATGTGTGCCCCCCCCCCCCGCTTGTTATAGGGAGGCAGATGATTCCACCCTTCCCCGACCAACAACAACACTCCAATGTTAGGCTAACCTCCTGGTGACTTTATCGCAGCATCTGGCAAACGTTAGGCTTCACCTGAACCCACCGTTTACGCTGTAATCTGAGCAGCGTTCTTACAGATGCGGCTTCGGTAGGCAAAGCTGAGTGTGTGTGTGTGTGTGTGTGTGCGATCATGTATGTATACTCTGTGTGCTCGGCTCCCCTCGGTTCAAAAAGACAATCGCTCGGTTCAGGATGGGAACCAAATAAGCCGGTGCAGGCGCAGCAGGGGAGCCCTTTTCACAGCGCGCACAATAACCGCCCCAGCCCCCAGAGAACACAGTGCCTGGCTTGCCTTGTGAAACGCACAAGCGGCGGCAGTGTGCCGCGCACGTGGTCGAGACGGGTCTATGCGTCCTTTTGTTAGCAGCGACTGATAAGTGAAAAAAAAAAAACAGACAAGACCTACGAGACAATAATACCACACTCCCTGCACAGCTGGCATATTTTCTGAGAAGCTATTTCCTGTAAAAATTCTGACACGGGAATAATGATGGCTTTGATTGGGCCCCAGTTAACGGGAGGCACTTCCTGTTCCTTTGTATTGGTTTCATTGTAAGGCGATGGGGTGGGAGGGGGGAAGGAGGGGGCGAGGCAGGGTTTGAGGGAAACAGCTGCTGGAGATGACACAGTCAAGAACATCCCTGTGACCCCCCACCCCTGCACACGCACACACACACACACACACACACTATCACAAACCATCACCTCTTGCACTGGTAGACCGGTAAGTTTGGTTTAACTGTTGACCCAGTTAAATCTCCCCTGTGAGTCGAGCCAGTTAAGACATCATTCTCACAAAGTCAGGACGTGACCGTAGAACATTCTTCAAGAGAAATGTTACTTAGAGATCAGCTTTCAGGCCATCGTGGCATCTTAAAGTGTAAAAACAAGACACTTATATCAGTCACTGATGCCTATCATCTCTGGTCTAGAGTCCTTACCAGGGAGAATATCTAGATTATTATTAGATAAATATCTATCGCATGCAATTACAAGAAACCAGAGTTAAACTGAATTTCCAAATAATTCTTAGAATTACTTCTATTATTAGGAAAAACCAGATGGATGGGGTTTATATCAACAACACCATCCAGATAATTTGTCAAACTGTTGATTGTTACACTAAGTATTTCCTGTGATTGTCCTAACATCCATGCACATGCTCTATTGCCATATGTGTCACCGCTATAGCATTTTGTGAGTACAATATAACCCAGGTTTGAATTATTTATTTCCACAACAAAACTGTGAACTTTGCGGCGAACGCGGCTTCAACAGGGATGATTTTTTTAAATCGTATATAAAAATCAGCAAATATAGCTCAACTTTCGAGAACAGAGTTTTCTGGTTTTAAAAAAAGCTGTTACCAAATGTCGTGAAAAGGCTGTCTTGGCTGTTTTGTTTGCACACGTCTAAGGGAAGTCTCACTTGTTATCTCTAAAGGAAAGTCTGTGGTTCTCGAGCTAATTGCTGCACAAGCAGGTGTGCATTGCATTTATTCATCTTTATGAAAACCTGTACCTTGGTTTATTTGAATGCACGCACACACACACGCACACACACACAAACTTGTGCCTTTATGCATACACACCCACATCTGAGTGAGATTTTCCATTAGTGTTTTTGCAGAGATCACAAGTTGTTCTGTTTCCTGCCACACAAGAGTGTTTCGCCACAGAAGTTAACCAGTGTTCATGCTCTCTGTGCTCTGCATCGACAATGATCACTGGAAAATCATCAGCACGACACACACACACACACACACACACACACACACACCTACCACAAACACAGATGTATGAACACAAACACAGTTACTGTTCAGCTCTCATTTTTTTTTCTCTCCTCAATTTATTATTTTAAATCTCATTTATTAGCTTTCTCTCTCCTCCTTTCCTCTATACCATCTTGTTTTAAATTTTCTCTGTCCCTCCTCTCATCCCTCTTTAAAGCAGTGCCAGTCTCTGAGGAGGGCTGATGTGAGCTCCAGATGTTGAAGCAGACTGGCTGGAGACAGAGAGGGCAGAGGGGTCCCCCATACCTCCTTCTCCTCCCCTCAAGCTTACATTACCTGAGATTTTTGTGTTTTGTTGGATCCTTTTGGCTTCTGTGCCTTCACGCAGTTTCTTATTTTGCAGAAATTTAAGTCCACCTCTGTTTATGAGGATATAAATATGTTTAAATACCAAAGTATACTGGAGCACACAGATTTAAGGCAACAAAACAACAGTCTTTGTCCGATGAAGACGCACTTGGCGTCAAAACATTACTCCTCTAATAAAGTTTGTTGCCTTAAAGCCGTGTGCTCCAGTAGACTTTGGACCAAATCTCTGAAGCCTTAAATCTCTTCCTTCACGTTTAAATACCAATCAATTAGCAAATCTATGCTTTTATTTGTGTTCATATTAACTCCATGTGAGCTAAGACTGATGATTATGCCACTACGACCTCGCTATAGAATTCCAATGACATTATCGTCATTTTCTATGGAAAGATACACATATAGTCGGGGTGGCGGAAAAAAAATCGATACAACATATCACGATATTTTGTGTGGCAAAATACACGAACGTCAGGTATTGATCTTTTATTATAAAAGCTATTAACTTCTCAATAATCTGGCCGCTATTCTGTCTTTCAGAGGTTGTAGCGGGCTCAGTCTTAAAGCTAGAGTGAACTGGTATCATATGAAACTACAACTATTATTGTTACAAACCATACGCAAACGCACCAAAGTTACACTAAATTTTAGCGGGGAAACTGGCATGGCCATTTTCAAAGAGGTCCCTTGACCTCTGACCTCAAGATATGTGAATGAAAACTCTGAGATGAACAGAGTGAAAACTGTATCTTATTAGATAAAACTGATGTTGACAAACTGCATAATTTGCAGTTGTAAAAAGGTAATAAATCACAATATAACTTATAGCAATACTCAGCATATCGCAAAATAAAATTCAAAATCGCTATAAGATCGTATCGACACTATCGCGATCAAGTATTGTGATAATATCATATCGTGGGGCCTCTGGTGATTCCCACCCCTAACATATAGTATTTGTTTATTTATTTGGATCCTCATTAGCTATTACCAGCGCAACAGCTTCCTGGGGTCCATGGAAAAATAAATGACTGCAACCATCATGTGATAATGTAAATAAAAGAATGTGAAAGTCTAGAGAAATAATAAAGAACAACACACTTCACAACTACAGTATATGCTTGTCAAAAACTATAAATGCTGGATCAGTCAGAAAAGCCTCTTGTGGGATGATAAAGATCTGAACTTAACTGAATAGTGACGTAAATATATACTGTATACAGTGATAGACATCTCTATAGAAACATGGAAAGGTCAGAAAGGTCAGACTGCTGGTGGTGTCTCTCTTTAGTTGTTGTTGAGACTAGTCTCTTCTCCTTCACAAACACGCCTCTGCCTCATGACCTCTCTCTCCGTTTCAAAACAAATGTTGAAGCTGTTGTCTTCACATAAGGCCTTATGGGTTGGGGTCAGAGGTCATCCAGCCTCTAAAGATACTATCTCTCTGTATGTGAACATCCATCCATCACCGTGGATACAATGTCACCTTCCTCACCTCTTGTCCCACACTGCATCTCTCCTCCTCCTCCTCCTCCTCACCCCCCCACTCTTCAGGTCCTGCGTTCGCTCACCCCGGTCCCCTCGCTCGACCGCCTCGCCGCTCCTTCCCTTCAAAGCACGCATTGATCACAGGCAGATAGACGCAGATAGACATTTAAGGGAGTCGTACTCTCTGTGAGAGCGTGTCTGTGCAGCAGCAGCAGCAGCAGCCGGGGTCACACTGTGAAATCAGGCTGCATGCCGGGGAAAATTGAACTCAGGGGTCACTAACGCGCATCGTTGACCACGCACGTTACTTAGCATATCTTAATGTGCTGATAACATTGTGTGTGTTACAGGTAATTTGAGGTAAAAATAACAAACGAGGTAGCTGTTAAATAAGTGTAGTTATTGCTTTAGGCTACGGGAAAAGAGGGCAGCTTTCACAGTTTGCTGCCATAAAAAAAAACATGTTGATTCTATTTAATTAGACGAAAGCATGATTGTTTGTGAGGGAACAGGAGGTTCGGAATTGGATGCACAGACTCTTATAGCTTATACACACACATGCAAATATATAAAAAGGAGCTGGCACGTGTTAATAAGTCCTTGTTACATAGGAATAAACATAAAACCCACATGAGAACACACAACAGATCTCTCAGGCAACGTCCCCCCCGCCTCGATGTCTTGGCTGTTTTCCCTCATATATAAGTGACCACAAACCATCTGTAACTCAATTTCATACACTTGTCAGTCTCAAAATAGACACACATGAAGAAACACAATCAAGGCCACTCTCGCGCTCACACATACACACAAATACTATTCTATTCAAAGGTCGCATTAGGTAGCGAATCGGACATTTTGAAATAGCTGCTAACTCCACTTTGCTGTAATTAGAGCACTTACCAGGCACACCAATGCGTAATGCATTACTCCGGCCACTTCTAGGAAATTAAGACTCGTCTCATTTCACCTGCTGTGACCCGACATCTCCTGAATATTATTAAGAAGCAGCTATTTTGGATTTCCTGTGAGAATTAGGAAACACAGAATAAGGCCACAGTTAGTAGTTCATACAGTTCTTCAAAAGAAGACTAACTTTTTGCTGAACAGCAGTCACGGTGGCTAAGTGACAATCGCAGGAGAACGGTGAATGCAAAAACAGTTTCACAGTAGCACAGTCATACAGATATATCAAAAGTTACACACAACATTAGCCACCATAAGCTACTGGTCACACCAGATCACATTAGGCTACACAAAAACATTAGAATCTATTGTACATTTAAAATTTAAAGGTGCTAAATGTGAGACTGGAAGCATATCTATTGCCTCTGAATGGCTCTTAACATGGCAACGGCTGGGTAGCTAACGGTGCTAACAGTGGGAAACTAAAGCAACAGTGCTGACAGAGCTAACAGTGCTAATCTGGGGGGGGGGGGGGCGGGGGGAGCCGGAGGGTGGGTGCTATGCTTCTGCAACAGCGCCATCGGTCGGGACGGCGTTATCAGCTGTAACCGCGATATGCAGAGCGGGGTGGGGCACGATCACATGCATGAACATGCACTAAAAGGCACGCGTGCCTAGCTCAGATTACAACACAGAGAGAGAGAGAGAGAGAGAGAGAGAGAGAGAGACTTCATTCCCTGCTCACGTAGACATTACTCCTCTATATCTTTACATAGCAAATAGTTGTTTGCTGCTATATTAATGCTCTGAATATCATATACAGTAGACAACCTTTAAAGAGCGATCAAACACATAATCAGAGAACCATCTCATCCAGTAGATACCTGAAATACGGTCTGTGGTTAACACAAGCTGAAGAGATTTTAACGTTTTGTTCTACGATATAAAATACGTCTGTAAATATCCCACTCGTGAATTTTTTATCTTTTTTACACGTCTTAAAAAAGAGTGGTTAAATGAGACGACTAAACGTCATCACGCCGACTCGTCCACGTTTACAGCCTCCTTGTGTATACTCGTGGTGTAGTTCGTCTATAGCCTAACGTTAGCTTTTTATTCTAGCGATTGCATTCACGCTTCAAAAATCATAGAAGTGGTGTTCATTTGTGGAGATTATCTTGCTGAACAAAACGTGTAAATATCAGAGTTTATTTTCTGAAATAATCCAAAACCCAATGGAACAATCCTCATTGGCTTTTTGTCGAGGGAACCAGTGCGATGCTAACTTCCTGGTTGGCCTACAAAAATACGTCATCCCTGCAGCTCTCTATTATAAGTAAAATACAATACATTTTTTTTTATATTACATATCATATATATTATGTCAAAAAGTTAGGTTTTAAATCTTTAACCTCCAGATTGAAAGAATGAAGGGAAGTGTTTTGGGAATTGACCCACTAATTTCCTGCTTTGATGTTGACCCATGTTGTCCGGCCTGGCTTCTTATCGAATGACCACAACTCTGACCGACATGCTGATGGAGGGTAAGTGTGTGTGTGTGTGTGTGTGTGTGTGTGTGTGAGTGTGTGTGCAGCCTTTTACTACAGCCCAAATTGCCTCTACATGCAGACAGACAGGCGTTCTCTGCCTCCTTTGCCCATCTGGAGCAAAGGCTCAGGAGTTGCAACAGTATTGATGATGCCTTTAATAAATGTGTGTGCTTGATGCCCTCATGCTCCCCTCCCCCGATCCCCCCTCCCTGTCCTCTATTGCAATTCTCTGTGGCTTGACCTTTGACCTGGTCATCTGACCTTCCCGGTGCTGACCGCTCCTCGGTCGTCCAGCTGTGAAATAAGACTCTCTGTGTGTGTGTGTGAGCACATCTGTGCTCCTCTCACTACATCCTGGAGGAGCTGTGAGCACTTTGAATGAAAAACGCCTGACAGACACAACTTGTTAGTTTCCTCATAGTGCGGGTTCCTACGTGGTTTCCTCTTATCGTTGGCCTATTTGCTCACACTTTAAATCTGCACTGTGAAACTCTCTCTATCACTGCTCTTCCATTCCCTTTCCCCCCAGATTCCTTGCCCCCTCTGCAGAAGGACAGAGGAACTGCATCCTGGTATGGACTGACACCATTTCCAGTTATGGATTTGGGACTCAGATATAAATCAGCTGCATTTAAACCACAATACTTTGGTTTGACATGCAATACTTTGAAACCAACTGGGTGAAGCATCGTGCAGGTAAAGCCTACAGTTTTACGTTCATTTCCTTTCTCGTGAGAGATGAATATTAACATTTGACCAGGTCTTATATAATGATATTATAAACACAGGGTTGATTTATCAGACTAGAGTGGGATGTTTAAGATTATTGTCAAACCTTCACCAGAGAAAAGAAACAGAGCACACTGATTTCCGTCACATGTGGCTGACGCAGAAACGTTAGCAGAATAAAACAGACCTGCACACCAAATAGCTCCCGTTAGAAGGAAACGTTTCGAGCACCAGGCTCTTCGTCAGACTTCTCATAAGTGCAGAGAATCGCCATCTTAAATATCCGTACTGCAAACAAAGACGCACACGAGTTTCACATAATCAATCAAATATTAACAAGGAAATACCTTATATATTAGACATGTGCATTGATAGTATCTCAAGGCTGCATAGAGAGAGGTACATAAAAAGATGATGGTATAGAAAGGAACATATCAGTATATAGACACAGTATATATATATAAATAAGTACTCCAAAAACACGGGCCTCCGGCTGCATCACCGTCATATTCAAACTATAAACACGTAATATACCACCCCGGTTGCAGGTACATACAAGGAAATACATTAAGAACATACACTACTAAATAAATCTAGGTCAAAACTAGAACGTTACCTTACAAATCTGTCTTTAATAGACCGATTCTCATAACCAGAATTTTTAAAGGGCAGTTCCAATAACTTTGTGGATACAGTGTAAGCCCGTGCATGCTAAGCTACTGTGCCTAGAAATCCCTCCATTTCTCCACCACATCTTTCCTTCTATTTGAACTCGTCGGGTCCCCAGTACAGCACACAGGGCCCCCTTTTCGTCTCCTCCCATCCCTCTCTCTTTCTCTCCTTCCTCTATCTCTCTCTCTCTCCCCCCTGCTAGGATCCCCACAGCTGCGCGGACCAGGTGCGTTCCGCCCCGACACACACACACGCACACACTGACACACACATACACACATATATGGACACACACACACACACACACACCCTTACACCCGCCAACGGACGCAGCAGGAAATGCCTAATACCAGTTTTAGAATGATGCCACTATGCCAGCTTGACAGGGAGGCTGCAGGATCTGTCACCGAGAGAGAGAGAAAGTGAGACCGAGACGGAGATCTCGCAGCTGATTGGAGAAAAAAACTAGTGGAAACTGAAAGAATGAAGCAGTTACTTTATGTCTGAACATTATGTTCTAGTTTTAAGTCCAGACAGTTGACAAAACTAAGAATTTCTCAGCTCATAAACAGCATCTACACGTGGCCTACTTCACTCTCCGTGGAGGTCCATTTCCAGCACTGGATATCAACACTCTCAATCTCTCCCGGCACGGCCAAAATGTATCCAGCTACACCTCTCTCCAGGGATCCTCAAGTAAAAGGGACCTCTGTCTGTGCGAGTGTGTGCGTGCACGCATGTGTGACTTTATGTGTGGGTGGATGCACATGTGTTTTTATAAAAAAAAAAGTACCAGTTATTTTGGTCTGTGGCTCACCACAGCTCACACTCTCCCCTGTCTTGTACTCATCTCACACGGCCCCAAGAGAAGAAGGGGGAAAAGAGTGACAGACGGAGAGGCAGGTGAGCGAGACAAAGAGATAAGTAAATGTAGAGAAGGGGAAGAAGAGGAGGCTGAAGACCTATTTGTCATCAAAGCTTATGGCTTATATATATGACTTTTGTGTAGTGAGTCAGTAGCCATCACAGAGTGCTCCGTTCATGTGTCTTCTCAAACATACATGTCTCAAAATTAACTTTTAAGTCTCGCATCTGAATGTCGGGGAAGTTCAGAAGTACTTAAACCTGCAGGGCCTCCAAAATATCATAATAACCTTTCATCATAATGTAATTCAAGTGTTCTAAGAGATAACTAGACTTCTGCACCTCCTCATGGCTCTGTTTTCAGGCTTTAAAAAATCTAGCCTGTGATGGGAGACTTTAGCAAATCACAGGTCATTTCAGAGAGAGAGAGAGCGTTCCTATTCGCTGTGCTCTGGCTGGTGGGCGGTGCTTGGTATTTCCTCAACTTGATCTCAACATGGCTGCCGGCCGTGTCACAAACTTTCTCATTTTACAGCTAAACAGTAACTACAAGATGTTTCTGAGAACATTTGAGGAGAGAAATAAGCATTACAGTGACATAATATTGATTCATATTTGATCAGCGCTGCCTAGTTTGACCGTTTGATCGGAGTTCGCAAGTGATTGATAGCTGCTCAGAGACGGCAAGGCTCCAGCTCGGCTCTGATTGGTTGTTTTCCTCCGGTCTGTGAAATCTTGCAGATGCCGTTAGGAGCACCGGAGGACACAGAGGCACATGATTTTTTTCAGATGACCCATCTCATGCACTACTGTCAGGATATATATAGTGACCGTTTTATAAAAATAACTTTTTTTAATCATATTTGCTCCAATTCTACTCACTGCAGCTTTAAGTGGAAATGGATTTATTTATTTATTTCAAAAGTAAAAGTCCTTCTGGAACTGGGTTACTTTCAGACTCAAGAATTACCAACACAATGATTAGTCAAAAAAAATCATCCCAAGCATTTTGGAGCAAATCCTGTTCGTTATATCCAACACAGTCTCACAGCAGTTTGTGAAATAGTAACGAAATTTAATCTATTTGATTCGTGTACATAGACGAATTTCCCTTTTTTTGGTGACTTTCAACAAAGTATTTGTTTTCCTACAAATGTCCAGCAACACGTGACACACATGTCAATTTCCGCCCTGAATAAATCTAGTAAGTTAGGTTTAGGAAAAGATCGTGGTTTGGGTTAAAATAACACCCGAAGTGCTGTAACTTAAGTACGGAAGTTACGTGACAAATAAATCAATGTTGACTTCTGGCTTTACACGGGGTACGAACGCCGGTCTCCTGGGCGAAAGTCCGGTGTTTTCTGACCCACCCATCCATGGATTACATAAGAATTGATTTTGTGCTGACCATTGTCTATGTACACAAATCAATACATTAAATTTCGTGACTATTTCACAAACTGCTGTGCAACTGGGTTGGTACATCTGCCAGAAACTCTAATTTCCTTCAATAATAGCAATCGACTTTGAACTGGCACCACTGTACTGTAATAGTCTATCACACAGTTTTGGAGCTGAGCACGTGCTGTTCCCCCCATCATTATGGAGCGTGGAGCAGATGTACTGTATCCTGCCTCAGTACTCAGCACCAGCAGCAACACTCACACATGAAGAACAAGACAAAGACATCACAACATCCCCAGCCAATGTGATATCTCAATAGTTGGGCAACATTTGACCAGTTGACACGTTGGCTGTGGTTTCTACGTATTTGGATACGCTGTAACAGCTGAGCTGACAATGTTATCTTAATGACAAATGTGTGTTTAGTTTAGTTCAATTAAATGTGTTGACTTTACTTGTCAAGTAAACTTGTTGTTGGCCTGTTCGCAGAAATTACATCACTGATAAAACAAATCCAATTTAAACTGTTTGTTATTGGTTAATATTATTAAATTATATTGGCAAAATGTCATTAACATCCACATAATTGTATTCTACATTTGCTCAGGAATGTCACATGGTTCATATTTATTATTACGCAACTGCTTATTTCTTAAATATAAAGTATTTATTTTCTAGCATTAGAAATAGGAGTTACTAATGGAAGTTAAAGGTCCCATATTGTGCTCATTTTCAGGTTCTTACTTGTATTTTGTGTTTCTACTAGAACATGTTTACATGCTGTAATGTTAAAAAAAAACATTTATTTTCCTCATACTGTCTGCCTGAATATACCTGTATTCACCCTCTGCCTGAAACGCTCTGTTTTAGTGCATTTCAACGGAATTGCGTTGCTAGTCAACAGTTTGGGTCCGTGTTTACTGATGTCAGCTGATGTTATTTACATACACTGCAACAGGAAATAAACTGGGACACATTTAGAATGTTTAAAATTGTGTAATGGTCTAAATATTGTATATTTGTGACATCACAAATGTACAGAAATCCTAACGGCTTGTTTCAAACGCGCAATTTCTAAATACGGGCTGTGTGTGTTTCTCCGTATATTGAGCGTTTTGATAGTTTAACAGTATTTATATATCACTTAAACCTGCTTTATAATATAAAAGACATGAAAATCTCACTTTTTACAATATGGGACCTTTAAGCTAAAAAGGTAGTGGTGCCGTGTGTGGAGGACAAGCATGTCAGAGGTCAACCTGAACGGATATAAAGGTGCATCTGATGAAAAAGCCCTCTGCTATCATTGTAATGGAAACTTAAGAAAGGCCGCCACATACATACACATAAACGCATGTACACACACATACGATCACACACCCTGCTGACACCTCAGTGTGGCCACATTCTCACCGCAAACCTTTCCACTCACTGACTGTCAGGCCAGTGTTTCCACCAGCGGATGTTTTTTGAGGCCAGTGTTTCTTTGAAAAGACACAGAGGGCCTCAGCCAGGCAGGAGGAACCTACATCAGCTATTTTAGACTGCGTCTTCTGCAGGATACCTGAAATTCTACTTCTCAACAGCTTTCAAGCTGCCACCGCTCAACTCTTTTTGTTCTACGCCAGTTTTCTGTTTGATCAGAGACGATTGATCTGTCTTCACAGCGCAAGGTTATAATAGTTCTGAATTTTCAATTAGTTTTTATTTTATTTTAGTTTTGACTTTTCGATTTAATTTTAGAGTGTGTTTGCTAGTTTTAGTTTAGTTCCAGTTTTTCAGAAAGTTTTAGTTTTTAAATATTTAGTTTTGTTTTTGTTAGGGCCAGGTATAATATCTCATAAGTATGTAGCTACATATACATATAAAATACATGGCTGGAGAACTGTGTAGGAATGGACAAAATGTTTAAAGGTCTTATACGATCAATCATTTAAAAAATGAATGTTTTGTTCATCTCTTTGGAAGATATCTGAAGTTATTATCTGAGGTTTGGTTACCACTCCTAACAAGGCTTGTGAGCCAATAGTAAATCGACGCTGGTATCACGTGGTATCTCTGGGTCGTCAGTTAAACTGGGTTTCCACCAAAAATTCCCGGGACTTTTAGTCCCTTGAACTACTGTACTTTTCAAGGAACTAAAAGGTTCCTTCAGTGCATTGTTGTCTGCATTTCCACCGCGATCTAAAATGTCCCCGGAACTTAATTTAGACCCTGGTCCCTGCGGTCGAAACGCAAAGAGTTCCTCAAAAGGTTCCTGCAGTGGAAACGGGGCTTTAGTGTGGAAAAAACGGATAAATGGCTGAGATTGACGGTAAGTGCCTGGCAACGACTTGTTGTGAAGTAAATGCAATGGAACTAGGGGGGAGGGAGAATGTGACATCTAGTGGCTGAATGTTATCAAGGTTATCAATATCACCTTTAATGTTTAATCTTCACACTACTTTAGGAAACTGGAAGGTCAAGTTTCGGTGGTTCAATGTCACGAGAGTTGACAGAAATTCATTGTCTCCTTTTTTTCAGTAGTGATGTATTAAAAAAAACTAAAACTGAAATGAATTTAAGTTCATGGTTATTTTATTTATAGTATTTTTTTTAAACCAGGCAATATTTTTTTAGTTTAGTTTTAGTTTTTCTTTAGTTTCAGTTAACTAAAAATATTTTTCACTGCTCATTTTCATTTTAGTTTCAGTTTTAGTTAACTATAATAACCCTGCTTCACAGCGCAAGGTTTAAAATGTGTTCTATTTTTCTTCAGAAATGCTTAATACACTACTAGGTTACTCTTTCCTTACGTTGGAAGTGAGACACTAAATCTATACACAAAAAGTAAACGCACACACGCAGACACACTCCAACAGGAAGAGTGTGGGTGTTTGGGAGCAGCTGCATGGAGAAGCATCAGACCCAGCTTCCTCCTGGTACCGCCAGCATCTCTTCTCTCTCTCTCTCTCCCTCTATTTACTCATTTCCTTCACATCTCTAACGCAGACTGAAACATACATCCAGTCAGAAACCACCATCTCACGCTGGCTCTTACCCGAAAACACTCAACAAGATTCAATCTGCCCCGTTTCTGTCCTCTCAGAATGGTGACACACCGGCATCATCATCACCAACTGAAAGCCCAAAATGTTGCACAACACTTTCCAGCATTGAGCTCTAATCTAATCGAGGGCTTGTTGGTGTTGGTAGCGGTACAACTTGACTCCTCGCTCCCCCACACCTGTGCGAGGTGAGGCTCAGATGACTCAAGGCGCAGATGGACAGCAGATAAAACCAGACAGATTAAACAGAAGAAAGAGATGTTTTGGAAATTTAACTGTTGCATCAGAGCCTCAGCTATAAAATGTCAATCTTCCATTGTTGCGCAATCATCTTGATTATGAAAATGATAAACAGGATATGCTGCATCTGTCAGTGGATATGTAAATGTACCATATAGTATCTGAATCAAGGCTTCCTCTGACACGAGACTGCACAGGTGCAAGCGCCTTTCCTTTCCAGTCTTTCTATTCTTACGCCCTAATGCTATCACACTGTCCCATTCCAACCAGTTTCCCTCTGTCTTCTCCTCTCCTTTAAACCCTTCTCCTCAACCCCTTTCTGTCAGCAGCACACCCCCAGTTAAGTGGTTGCTGCGCTGAAGACACTAAGCAGTTATTTCTGTGTTTCCTGTGTGTCATGTGGTGGTAGCTCGAGCTATCGCTAGCATGGCTGACAACACACAGGCTCCCAGGTGCAGAGTGTCACAGCGTGGGCCGTCAGCCAGAAAGCCAGTGGGCCAGTTAGCAAGCCAACTAGGCCCTGCAGCACGTGCTGCCCTCCACCCCCACCCCCACCCCCACCTCCACCCTTAACCCATTGCTATTCCCGGTGGAAAGGAGGAGCAGGCTTGTGACATTTCCTCTATGGCACACTTGTGTGTGTGTGTGTGTGAGCATGTGTGAGCTTGTCTTTTTTTAGTTTTTATTTTTGCACCAAACTAACCTGTTTGAGGAAACAGTTGAACTAAAGGTGTCAACAACCTGTCAAACTGATCTACTGTATTTGGAATAAGCTTGTGCTTCTACCCTCAAGAGTTCAGGGGTCAGGCCGCCGACGCCGACGGAGAAGACCGCGAGTGAACCCAGCATGCAGGGGCACCAGGGTTTCGCCCTCTCTTCCCCCAGCTCGCCCCCAAGGCTGCAGATGCACTGACCCAGACAAGGCTGCACTTCTCTGGGCAGCACAGAGACACTGCTGTGCTCCGGTTCCTGGAGCCCTGATGCTCTGATTGAGACCCTGCGCCCATGCAGGAACCAGAGGGAGGGGAAGGGGAGGGGACGCAAGCACATCTGGCATCTGCAAAAAAAAAAAAAAAACCTGCATACGACTCACTCGATATCATCATCATCATCATGAGAGAAATGTACAGGCCATATAGAGCTCTGTTTTCCCCCTCTGCCATCACACGTGCAACAGCAGATACAAACACCCACACACAATTGTGGTGCCTACTACCTCTACAATCTAGAAAAGCAATTATGTGAGGAACAGGACAAGAAGTCACAACAATTCTCCAGCTGGTAGGACAGCACCAGAATACACCACGCTCTGCTATTGTTCTATTTATACAGCTCACCAAACAATGCCGCGGTGGTGTCTAAAGAAACAAATTATTTAGCGGCATGGAGGAAACGGTATAAAACAATGCTATTTCCATTGATGCATACATCCACGGCGCTTCATATACATAGATCTATTAAAGCTGCCGAGGGGAAGATAAATGAAAAGCTGTGAAAGGAGGACACAATAGAGAGCGTATCAGAGCGCAAGAAATTCTGTGTGGGTGCACGTCTCTGCAAGGTGTCTTTTTGCGTGGGCGATGCCTTTTGCATTAGGCGGCGGTACAGGACGGAGTTAGAGGTAGTGGTTGGGACGTGTGTTTATGTGTGTGTGTACATGTGTGGGTACGAGTGCAGAGTACTTCTCATAAACAACCTCCGTTTCAGAGTCTTTCTTTCAAAATGGTTTGGCGAAGATTTCTCTTTATGAGTTTTAAAGCGGGGACAATTTGACAAGAAGGAAAACGCACGCTTGTAAAGGTATAATAGAGTAGGATATGAAATGCATATACAGAGCGGCGTTGCCTGTGTTAGCTGCCTCCTCTCTTCAGGGTGACTGAGTATAGGCCAGTGAGAGGCATAACGGCGAGCTGGAGCGGTATGCTCTTTGTGGCCAGCTGTGGGGCCATTAAAGGCCCATCTGCAGACAATAGGCTCTGTCTGAAGGGCACACACAGCCCGGTTCCTGTCCTGCCCTGCCTCACTGTGTTTGTGTATGGATGCGTATATGAGAGTACCATGCATTTCCATGCCCCCATTTTAATCTGCTACAAAAGGAACACACAGAAAACATGCACTTACTCATGCAGCTACTTCTAAATGTAATCTTTAAAGTGTCCGCATTAGGGCCGTCAAAGTTAACGCCATAATAACGCAAAGTCGTTTTAACGCCACTAAATTCTTTAAAGCATTAACACAACTTGCAATTTTTAGGTTGTAGCGGCTCAGTTTGAAGTTATTTTAGCTAGACTGAAGATAGGCATCATATGAAAACTACAAAGCCTAAGGAATCCATTGGTACCAACCATGTCATACCAGCTTGTCGTGAAGGAGGTTAAATAACGCTCCAAACTTGAGCTAAATTTTGGTGAGGAAAAACTGGCATGGCCATTTTCAAAGGGGTTCCTTGACCTCTGACCTCAAGATATGTGAATGTAAATGGGTTCTATGGGTACCCACGAGTCTCCCCTTTAAAGACATGCCCACTTTATGATAATCACATGCAGTTTGGGGAAAGTCATAGTCAAGTCAGCACACTGACACACTGACAGCTGTTGCTGCCTGTTGGACTGCAGTATGATTTGAGCATATTTTTTATGCTAAATGCAGTACCTGTGAGGGTTTCTGGACAGTATCTGTCATTGTTTTGTGTTGTTAATTGATTTCCAATAATAAATATATACATATATTTGCATAAAGCAGCATATTTGCCCACTCCCATGTTGATTAGGGTATTAAATACTTGACAAATCTCCCTTTAAGGTACATTGGAACAGATAAAATGTGCGATAAATTTGCGATTAATCACTTTAAATATTTTAATCGATCGACGGCCCTAGTCTGCATTAAACATTGTTAATTATCCACAGCAAATATCTTCCTACATATAATGGAGTCATATTATTAGTTTGTGATAACGCCTTCTCTGCGATGTGGCAGAAATAAACCGAATCATGCCGTGGTTCACTGAGACATCATCGCAGATGGCGGAAAAACTGACTTCACCGTGCGACTCGAGCTTTCGTGCCATCCTCCTCTTCGAGCCGAGGAGATGAAGATCACTTTATTAAAAAGGTTATCTCCTCTCGCACACTCGACAAAAACACAACAGCATGCAAAAATATAGGCGGGCGCTGGAAAACAGCTAGCTGGCCCAACCACATACCACTCAGCGCGGTTCGATCAAGCAAGCCACAGCTTCACATGCCCCGACACACACACACACACACATACACACACACACACATACGCGGCTGCTGCATGCAGACACATGCAAAAAATATCTGTCCCAATACTAAAATAGGCCCTGAGAGGTTGCACCTGCACCTGTGCCCTGGTCCACACCTACACACAGGTGTCAGGATGTGACACATACACACAGACAGAGAAAGAGAGATAGCAGAGAGGGAGGGGGAAAAACGAGAGCGGGGTGAATCACACTGCTGCGGTCGACCAAAAAGCTTTTTCTAGATATCATCTCTGTATTTTGGAGTCTTAACGATGAGTGTGATTTCCACTTTTTTAAATAGACTTTCAGGTGTTTAATAAAAAAAAAAAAAGTACTGCACACAATTCTCTCTGATATGTAATAATATAATGTATAACAGGACTTTTACACATAATTATGGGTTTGCGGGGAGCGGAGTGAGGGTTTAAGCTAAGTGTGCATCATATCGCACACATGAGTGCCTCAAATGTCTCATTCTGCCATCCACAATGAGTGTCACACTGACTCATACCCATTTGTCCGTCGTTGGTATCGTCCCTTCTCAAACGGGGAGAAAAAGGGGGAGAAATAATCTAAACAGTAGCTATTTTTAAAACATATATATACACAAGAACATGCAAGGTACGTAAACAAGAGGTTGGAAGAGGTATCATTTATTATTTCCAAAGTGAAACATTAAGAAAATAAAAGCTTGATTGAGGTAAATTCATTCCCATTGGTTATTCATAGTAAAATCTTAATAATAAAGCTGCATTTAGTTTTACTTTTATTAAAGCTACTGGTTAGTATTAAAAGCTGCATTTAAAGAATCTGAAGAACCGTTACTCTGACAGTGAAGTCTGAGCTCTCTCATAGTGTTCTGGCTTGTGAAAAGGTTTCTGGACGGTAAAACCATTAAGGCTGCTTGATTTTCTTTCAATAAACAAACTTTGGAGGACAGTTTTCACATTGTTTCTTAGCTACAATATGTCACATTAAATGAGATGCAATAAAAAACACCCTGGTGGGAGCTCTGCTGTGTTATTTGAGAAACGCTGCCATCTTGTGGAAGCTGATTGTTTCTGCAGTTCAACAGGACAAGTAGCTGCACTACAACTTCAATTTCGTATTTAATTGTCCTTCTCTTTGTCTTTTCAATTACTACCTCTAAATTATGCATTTTATTTTTTATGCAAAGCACTCTGAATTGTCTTTGTGCTATATATGGAGGACCGCAAGCGTCACAGAACTAGTTTAATTAATTAATAACTAATTGTACAATAAAAATAAAATGTATGAATTAATTAAAGCATTTTTAAATGACATATGTTTCATGTTGTTTTTGTAAGTTCCTTTTTAATTTGAACTATTTATGGATTAATATTTCATTTGTAAATTATTTTTATAATTCCTCTTTTTATTGCCCAATAAAATGTCAAATGAAAAAAACGAATTTGTAAATGAGTCTATTTATTTATAGATTAATAAATTAATTTGTAAAAAAAAAAAAAAAAAAATCATTAATGCCTATTTTTATTGTACAATTAGTTATTAATTAGTGAAATGCTTTATTACTTTTCCACGACACTTGTAGTCCTTCATAGCTATGGAGAGAAAATTATCTTACAGTACAGACTATTTTCTTACTGTTTACAAATTTGATTGTTGTTTTTTTATATATATTTATATATACAGTATATATGTACATTAAAATTAAATGTTTTATCTTTGTCCAGCTTGTCTATTTCTGTGTACATTTAGAGCAACGACAAACTGTAGTCAAATTCTTTTCATGTGTACACACACTTGGCCAAGTAAGCTGATTGTGATTCATTCTCCAGAGCTGACAGACGACAAAAACATATATATTGAAGCTTTGATTAAAAAATTCCCAGAGGATTAGTAATGTATTTGCAAGCTGACTAATATCAGGGGTCCCACTCTTTTCTAGAGATCATTTTCCAGGACTTTTTCAGTCATGATCTAGCTGGAATGACGCCATACACTAATATATATTCCTCTCTGCGGAAGACTGATTTAACTTATCTACGAAATTATCTCTTACATGCTTAAAAATTAGGGCGTCAACTTTAGCAACTGAACCAAACAGTTTAACCAATTTAACATTATTCAAACGTTTAAAACAAGGTGGGAAGAAAGCAACGTTATGTTGACATCTAACCTGCATGTGACATGACTTCAGGGTGTGTTCACAGTGTTTAACATAACATAACCAAGTGAACATAACATTCACATGGCGATGTTATCTGTTTTAGGTATGTCTGATAGATAGCCTACATAGTACTTCATTATCAGCTAAAGGAAAATAGGAGAATGTTGTAAGTCATTTTCCAGGACAACGCACGATTTTACAGAACAATTCTCGTTTTCAATGTGTTTTCAATGACTTGAAAATTGGTCACCTGTTTTCTATGTTTGTCAGGATGCGTGGGAACCCTGTAATATGTTAGAAAATGCTAATACGTACACTGGAAGTGCATATATTTAACCAGTGTATCAAATATTTTTAAAAAGGAAAGAAAAAGGCAAGATAAATGACGATAAATAATAGCCTTCATAGATCCTCATCCCTTTCTCACAGTCTGTGAGGGATGTGTGTTGAGAAAGGATGAACTGTGAAGTCACAGTTCATCCTTCCCGCCTCCGATGGGACACGAGACTCCGGTGCCTTTGAGGCCACAGTAGCCTTTAGGTACCTTCTTCAGGTACTGCTGGTGATAGTCCTCGGCGTAGTAGAACATCTGCTCCTCCTGGATCTCCGTGGTGATGGGACCGAAGCCTTTTTTATCCAGCTCCTGTAAAGGACAAAACACAAACATAACCCACAATAGTTACTGTACAGTTACAGTTATTCCACGAGTAAAACAAATAACATGTCAGGTGATATGCAGAATGCATTTCAAATAAACTGCTTAGTTGGTTAATCTTTATTGACAGCCTCAAAGCCCTTTGAAAAAACATACAACACAAACAATACATACATTAAAATAGATTTTTTTTTATAAAAGACAGTTATACCAATGTTTCCGCAGGGGTTCCTGGTATCGTATGACTCCAAAACAAGGATAATGCATAATTTAGGGTAGTTCAAATCTTCACTGATCCATCACTTTTAAAACTATTTTTCTATGCATATCGTACACAGTGAAATGACGAAGATTATTAGGTTAGATTTAAATTAAATTTGGAGATGCAGACCTACCGGCCTCCTTGATTAACAGCAGCGCTGTTAAAAGTTAAAAATCACTAAAACCTCACCTATCTGTGAGGAAAACATTCCCAGTAGGGTTGTGTATTGGCAGGAATCCGGCGATACGATACGTTATCATGATACAGGTGTTTACGATTCAATATATTGTGATATATTGCGATACTGTAAGCAAGGTGATATGTATATATTTTTTTTTTAAATCAAATTTTAGGAAAACTGTCTTAGTATAAAGAACACACCACCCAGCCCGTTCGCACGACAAGGTGTATAAATGCCACGATAACGTGTGAGGCGTTTAGTGTGCAATAAGTACGCCTTTCTTGATTTCCGCGTGTCATTTGTACGCCATGTGTCCTGTACTGACTGCAATATAAACACATCCGCGTATATATGCTACGCTCAGAGTTAGTGACGTAGTATAAAAAGCGAGAAAGACTAATTATGGTGGGCGGGTAGGGAGGTGGATGGGTCCAACAAACACAGGACTCTTTTGTTTTGTAGGTTACGTTAGTGACGTGTTTTTTATTGACGTTTGTGACGTGTTTTCTGTAGTTGTGTTACGTTGTTTCCATACGTGTTTTACTTAGTTTACATACTAAGCCGAACCATGACGTTTTCTCCTTACCCTAACGTGTGGTTTTCTTGCCTGAACCTAACTTAATGGTTTTCTGCGTACAAATGAAAATGTCCGTCTAATGTCGTGCTACTTATACGCCTTCCCATGAGACCGGGTTGCACCACCATATGCATAAAAATGTGAGTAAAAAAAAGAGTTTACTTTTTTCGTGCAATCAGAACTGTGGGTTCTGTATTTGAATTAATCACAGTCATCATAGCGCTACTTTTCGTGCAATCTGAGCCACGGTCTGCCACGAATCTTGCACACATGATGCGTGTAAACTATTAATTAACGAAACATAATATCGCAATACTCAAATGTTTTTCTTACACCCATAATTCCGAGTATGCAGAGTCTCCATGTAGCCAGTTTCCATCATGACATACTTCAGTACTACTTTCTCCGTTTTCAGTAACTTCCCCCAAAATGAACACGCCTCTTTAAATGGTTGTTTTATTCTGTAGAGTATTGGATGCGAACTTTCAATACCTCTCACTAATACAGTAAAAGAGTTTTTTTGCTCCTCGGCTAGAAAAGCGTGGTGATTGAGTGACAGAAGAAAGGAGCGTCTTTTTTCTTTCAGTGGTGCAGCTTCGCCTCTGTGGCTCTCTCTGTGGGACAAAGCATCAAAGAGTATCCGCTCTCTTTGAGAAACTCCTTAAGACACTTTCATACTTACACTTTTCTAAACACCTTGAGAAAAGGCTTCAAACACACTACAAAAAGCACACTCGCTCCAATAGACACACGCACACACACACACACACACACACACACTAAACACCACTGACGGATATATCAAATACCTGCTGAGCTGAGTGGTTTCCTCTATCTGATAATACAAGCACTCAGTCCTCTCTAGATCAGTGCTCCTGAGAGCTGACAAAACAACAAGTTCGAGGTGCACTGGGAGCGGCTGAGGGCAACAAGTAGCTTGCATGTAGCGCGCTACACCTCAGAACCGCGTGCAGCACGGAGGAGCTTTGCTTTATGGGGGCGTCAATTGGCAGCAAGCACCATGAAACAGGTGCTGAATGTATCCAATCCTGGCTCAACCTGTTCTTATCAGCTTCTGCACGCGTCCCGACTCTCTGCATGATACTGTCATGGATACTATTAAAGAATTTAACATTCAAATTGTCTGTTAAGGTTTGCTCCAATTACGGAGGCTGTGGTCAGCTTAAATTCCTTGAAGTTATGATAGATTATTAAGGTTATTAAAGCTTCTCGAAATCCTCATTTGCATTGTTGGAACTGTAATGCTCTTCATGTTCAAAACCATAGACTGCATATAAAGATGGACGACATGACAGCTCCCCAAAAGTGAAGCCAAAAACATCGTGATCGCCCCCTGGTGGCTGGCTGCAGTATAGCTCATAAATCCCGCCCCCTTCCATGTTAGCAGATGGGCCAAACTAAAAGTCAAACTAAAAAGTCAAAGTACACGTCAAATACATTTTTCCCGAAGATGGTTTCTCTCATTTTAGGTAGTTCTTATCACACTGATGTATGTTCAAGTGTTCCTTTTTGTGATAAGTTTGGTTTTAATTAGTTATTTGATGATATAAAAAGGGGGGTGTGATGTCATGATTGACAGCTGGAGGCTCGGACATTTTACGACAGAGGAGATAAGTAACTTTAACCTCATCTTTCTAGACAAACAGCTACATTGGTGCTAACATAGCAGCTAGGTGGCTCAAGCTAACAAGCTGCGGCCGTGCTCGGCTCGTGATTGGCTCGGGCGGATGTGTGGGCGGGACCTCGATACCACAGCTCCAGCTCCCCGATCACTACTGCGCACACTCTGGATCCAAATGACGTAAAAATCTCAAGATGGCAGCTCCCGTATGCGGGATGTTTTGGCTTCACTTTTGTACAGCGGGAGGAAGTGGAGACGCATCGTCCATTTTTATATACAGTCTATGTTCAAAACGGTCATATTTCTGCAGAAATATAGTGAAAAATAGCTTTCATTGTTGTTCCTCGGGCAATATTATTATATATTCAATGGCTCAAATGGTGCGTGATGTAAAATGTGTTGAACCCACAGAGTTATCACCCAACTTTGAAATCCTGCTGAGCAGGTTTTAGCTCATTGTTTTGGTTTTATGGACCGCAATGTCACCGTTTTGGTTCACTCTCGCTGCTCTCATTAACCTCGTTTCCAGCAGCAGGCAGCTATTTTCAGAGAAAAAGCTCTGATAAACCCACTACATGCTACCTGCCCAGCACCAGATGGCAGACGGACAAAGTTGAGTGAAGACAGTGGAACATTTAGCAGCTAAAAAGGAGTATAAATATAGGACGTACATTTGCCAGCTGGCCAGAAACACGATTCCTAATTATCCAAATGTTCTGTGTCTGCTTCTTTGCTAGAATTTTCTCAACTTCATAGACTGATAACATGTCACTGTTGTGTTTACAGGTTGTTATGCTTTCAGAAAGTGGCCCAAGAAAAATTTATTAATGAAGCTTTAAGGAAAAACTACATATATGGCGTGACATTTTAGAGGAGAAATCAACATAAAGTGTCTTTGTAATGGATTGGATCAACACGACGAGCCTCCAGAAACTCCCACTGGTGTTTACCTGGGTTGAGTATATTATTCACACCATTTTCATACTCATCAAACCATTCAGTGACCCCTTATGGCCTTTATGGGAGCATCTGCATTTGTTATGATTCCCCATCATTTATTCAGGTTTTTACATTAATTTGTTGCCCACCTGTGACTATTAATTGTGACCCTTCTCAGTCTTTAAATCTCAACTGTTGGTCAACAAGTCTGCAACTAACGATTATTATCTATTAATCTGGTTATTTTTTAATGGATTGGAGTTGATCATTGTCAATTAGTCCAGTGGTTACCAGCCCTTTTCCTTAAGGGACCTCTTTTCTATCATCGAGTAAACTGACGACTCCTGACTAAGTGATTTTATGGATATTTTCATATTATATTCAATGCATAACAATAACAGCACAGAACAATTGATAAACTGTACAATTAACCCAAATAGTGAACGCAGTAACTGCAGGAAGTTTGTGTAAAACGATGAATTTTGAGCAGATTATTTCCTGTGAACATCAGAGATGAGATTTCCTCTTATTTTTGGGGGCTTTTAATACAAAAATCCCTATCTGTATTATGTTGATCTATTAGCTCTTCAATGGTTTGAACTGTGCACTTTTAAAAGTTTTAAGATTCAAGATTCAATAATTTATTTATGCCACTTCAACCACAGTTGATTAGGAGTTTGTTTTGGTGCGCTCAACAACAAATCATAATCACATAACACACAAAAAACACACTGCCACAGCTCAACAACAAATCATAATCACATAACACACAAAAAACACACTGCCACAATAACAATACAGTAACCATACAATAAATAAAAAAGTGCAACCAGATGGCCCTTAAAGTGACAAGTTAAAGTGCATTCCACTTGTTTAAACAGCCGGTGAAGCATTTAGGATGCGTATTGCTTTATGATAAGTGCTATTGTGGAAGCGAGATGTTTTAGTCTTAATACTGCGTAGTCTTTTACCCAAAAGGTAGAAGACTGAATAGAGTGTTTGCTGGGAATGAGAAGTCCTTTAAAATGTTCAACCCTTTCCGCTGGATGCGGATGTGTTATACAGTAGTTATATATAAGTTTGTATCTTAAATAATAATCCAAACTTGAAAAATAACAGTTTCATTTAGTTTTCTTTACAGAAATGAATGAAATGCTGAGATATAGGCCAGCTGTATATCTAGAAGGCCTTGCGACCGCCTGTGAAGCTTTAGCGACCCCTTGTGGGGGTCGGGATCCCCAGGTTGGGAACCAGTGAATTTTTCTATAAAAATGTCATGAAATAATGAGAACTGCCTACCATACGTTCCTCACATCTGAGATGCTGGATCCAGAGGATGTCTGGCATTTTTGCTTGATAAATAACTTAACGGATTAATCCATCAACAAAATTGTAGGCGATTAATTTAATCGACTAACCTTTTTACGCATTTGTATTTGCTACATGTGTGGCTTCACATCTTTTGCTGATGCTGTAACTGAGCTGAATAAAAGTACGGAAATTATTATTTTGGCCAGGAGAGAACAAGCTGGTGCTTTTAGGTCATTGTGCATGTTGAGAGGAAGAAAAAACACACTAATTTATAAGAGGGAATAATGTCAGTGAAGGGCAGCAGGGTAGTGTGTAATTTTGTCCACATGGAGGCAGTGTGGTATTAGCTGTGTGTATGTGTGTGAGTGTGTGTGTGTGTGTGTGTGTGTGTGTGTGCTGGAGGTGATGCAGTGGAGTCAGTAAATCAAAGCTCTGCGCCCCACAGAGAGGCTGAGGCAGCGGCTGACCTCTAAGTCTTCAGCGGCTGCCGCTACAATGTGAGAGCTCTAATCTCCCTGCAGGAAGGACCTAACGTCCACACACACCAGACTGCAGCCACAGCACCAACCTCACCAGCACGGACACATCTACCTACACCGTGTTCCAGCCACAGACACAGAGGAACCCATCATTCCCCGCCTATATCCAACAGCATCGTAGTAAACCAGCCGGACACGAGCGTGGCAGCTTTGTACATCGTGGCCTAATTAATCAGTCATCATCATCACCAAACCACTGTAGTAGCGAACCCTCCGGGGCAGAGGACGCCTCATGTGAGGAGAACACAATGTCCAAGAAAAAAGGTCTGCTATTCCCAGCGAACGTACACCCCCCCGCCCCGAAGCCCCCGCACGACTCCCTCGCTCTCCATCCAGCCCTCTACAGCAGTCACAACACGGCGGCCATTTTAGATCTATAAATCAGAATGCATGGCGTCACGCCACTGTGTATAACCTTATGTGGCTTCGCGCTCTCGCTCGCTCTCTCTCTCTCTCTCTCTCTCACTGCAGCAGCAGCAGCAGAGGAATGGAGGGAAGGATGTGGAGTGTAGAAAACGCCAAAGATGGAGGAGAGGAAGAGGAAACGAGAGGTCCTCAAGTTGAGCATTTTGATGATGATGACGGTTAAATGATGGCTACATAAAGGGAGAGAAATCTGCGCTTGTGTATGCATTTGTTTATGTGTGTGAGGATTGAAACAGAGGGTCATGAATACAGGACACGCTAGGTGTGTGTGTGCATATTTGTAAAACCGTGGGGACACAAATCACGTCACACAGCGACATTACGGGGACTCGCATCCCATTTGACGACAAAAAGTGGAGTAAACCTACATTCTGGGGTTAAGTCTTGGTGTTTGGTTACGGTTAGGGTTACGGTTGGGATTAGTCGTGTGCTGCTTATGGTTAAATCGCCGGGGAATGAATGTAAGTCAATGCAATGTCCTCCTAAGTGACAAAAACCTGTTTGTGTGTGTGTGTGTGTGTGTGTGTGTGTGTGTCTTGAGCTCACTCAGCCCAGTCAGCCCTTCCTTTCTTCACGCCTGTCGGAAAGACTCCCCTGTCAAAGGCATGGCTGAACGGGTGCATCTCTCTCTCTCTCTCTCTCTCCCATGTGAGCACCGACCACCGCTTCGTGCTACCAAGTCCTCCCTGCTCTCCAGCCAAGCGAGAGAGCCCCCTCTCGCCATCACCATCGCCAGAGAGACGGCCTCGGGACACAAATAGGACGTGACACCCCGAGAGAGGGTGGAGGTGGAGGTGCAGGTGGAGGAGCAAGAGGAGGAGGAAAATGTACTCTCTCCTCTCGTCCTACCCTTACTGTCTTGTCGCTCTCCGTTTTTTTTTTTTTTTTTTTTTTCCTCCTTCGGAAGGCCTACGGCTGCAGAGTGGTGGGGAAGAGACGCGCATTGACATAGAGTTTGTGACACCCGATGACTCATGGTGAAGACATTTGAAGAGGGATATGACCTCAATTCGGTGATTTATGTAATCATCCTATAGTCCACTCCTGTTACTGGTGCGTGGTTACCACCATTTACCATTTCCCCGACTCCTCTCCTCTCATAATTTTGTCTTGGTGTCTTCATCACAGTCAAATTAAAATTTGCTTTATTGGCATTACTTTAAGTACAGTAGTGCCAAAGCATGTTTTACAAGGTTTATAATGTAAATATAATAATTTAGCAGCGGTGGAAGAAGTATTGAGTCCCACATCAATAATTTTTACTTAAGAAGAAGTACAAAATTAATCATAAGGGAATCAAATAATGCCTTTAAAGGTGTTATGTTACTGATTTTATCATGAGAATATCATGGTTGATGCATTACAGCATTTAAAGTTGTAGCTGGTCTAGATGAAGCTAATTTTCTGCATCTAATATTTTATAATATTTCATAAGCTGATCACATGTTTTGTATGTAAAATATTGAGTATAAAGAAGAAATAAAATAAAAATGCTCCAGTAAAGACCAAGTACCTCAAAGTTGTATTTAAATGTACTTATTTATGTCAATTTCAGAGTGTAAAGACAACAAATGTTTTGTATGTTACTACAAACTCTTGATCTCATTTGCGACGACCTTAAACCGATGTAACGTTCACTGCGGCTGCACGCCGGAGCACAAAAAGCCCTTCAAACATCTTAAAAATGTAAATACACTCCCGAGTACTGCCGAAAAGCGAAGCTGCGCCGCGGCACAATGCCGTGGCTCTGCCTGAAAACACACGAAGTAGGCTGACATGATACTTATCGACTAGTCCGCGGCACCACGCTTGCCCTCGATGACCTCAGGGAGAGAGAGACGGAGCGGGGAGTGATGGAGAGAGGACGGAGGAGGAAGACGGACGGGGAGAGAAAGAGACACAGAGATGGTGCAGAGACACGCAGGGAAGTAAAGGAGGAGAGCATGGGAGATTATCCAGAGGCTGACACAATGAAAACAGACTGTAGTGGTAGAGGTGGTGAAAAAAAGAGTCTGAAAGAGAGAGAGAAGATAATGAAAGAGTAGTACATTCTGCTTCTTCTTCCTGTAAAATGTCATATATGTAAAACATTCATGTACATCTCTACGTGTGTGTGAGCTAAAGCATGTGTGCGTCCGTCTACACAGAGGATGAAGAGGATTTTTTTATCCCTGCCCTGCTCTGTTCATCTCTCTTTCTCCTCAGCGCGGGTCAGGCATCCATTTTAGCTGGGCTCTAATCTTCAGCGAGCGCTCCTACATTTTGAGAGGGTGAGAGGATGCACACACTTCAGTCTCGGAGCGAGGCGGTGAGAGCTCCTACGTTGGTTTTTTTGTTGTTGTGTTTTTTTTTTTCCCAGGGCAGACAACAAGTAGCTCAACATCTGAAGACTGAAAAACGCAGAAGCGTTTTCAGCTGCACTGTACATCTCAACACCAGCATCTCACCGAGGGATGCATTTACCTTCCGGCAATTAAAAAGTTATTTGTGAACAATACACCTCTTAACAGTTTTCTATTAACGGTTATGCGTTAGCCAATACCGCCTCGTGGTTTACGTGAGAGAGACGTCTCGTCGCGATCGATCCGTTCGGCACGCGGCAAAAAAAAAAGATTTTCATGTGAAGCACAGACAGACTGTGAAATGCGGGAGCTGGGGAATAGCTGGAAGCGTAAATCTGACTTTTGAAGACTTTCCAAAATGAGACAACGCGAGCTTGTGCGACTTGAAGCCCCGATTACGAAACCTGCTGATGCTGTGCCCCGATTTAACATCCCCCGGGCTCCTCCTCCAGACTTCTAGCCCCCAACGATCCCCCTTCTTTTTTTCCAGCCGTCATCTGAACCCCTGTGCACCCCCCCTGCTTCCCCCCCTTTCAAGCTCATTAAGTTAGGATGCCTTATCAGAGGGCACACTCACCCCTCCAAGGCCCGACACACACATGCATGTGCGCGCACACACGCAATATTCAAGCTGGCTTGATAAAACCTATTGTTCATACATGCACACACACTCATCTCTCACAAACACACACACACACACATATATATATATAGAACCCCCGTTCGTTCCTCCATTTTTCTCTCCAAACCCTAACCCATCTCTAACCCCCCCCACCACCACCACCGCCCCACACTCTCCTCCTAATCAACTCTTCCCATCCCTTCTCTCTCACCCCCCCTCACCCAGCTCTGGGGAGACACATTTTAGCAGAGAGGGAGGGATAGCGAGAGAGAGAGAAAGAGAGAGAGAGAGAGAGACGGGGGAGACAGAGGGAGAGAAAGAGATGCACTCCTCCTCTCTGCTCTGCTGCCACAGCGGCTTGGCTACAGAAGCCTTTGATGTTCTGCAAATTTCAAATTTCATTATAGAGAACCCCCTTCTCCTCCCCCCCTCACCCCCTCCCTCTCCTCCCCCTCTCTGCTCTCGCGCTTAAACAAGCTTTTCTGCCTCACTCTCCCTCACCCCCCCCACCCCTCACCCCCCAATGCTGAAGTTAAGAAACTGAAAGCCCTGCAGAAGAGACTCTTCGTATGGGTTAATTATTCATTGGGCTCTGCGTGAATGTGCCAAATGTATGTCTCCGTGTGTGTGCACGTACGTACATGCGAGTGTGTGCGAGTCATTGGCTGGCGGTGGGGTGGAATCTGGAGTTTTGTGATGCCTGTCTTATCTCCGATCGTCTTGGATCGCCTCCACCCACTCGCTCTTGTCACTCTACCGAACATGCACTCACTTCTCCCGATAACGGAGCATTGGCCTTTTAGGATAAAACACACACACACAACCTCATGCACATACACATTCAGAGCAAGCCCTTCCTCTGTAGAGATGCCATTTTCAAGCCAGGGCGTTCTTGATACTCAGCATCAATGCGGCAAGGCAACCATTTCAGGGCAGGAAGCTGCCATTTTGGTTCAGAGCGTTGTCAGCTGCTTTGAGAAGATATGTGTCCCAGTGGCCCTCAGATGAAACCGGGGTGCCACTGAAGTGGTTGACAGATCGGTGGTGTCAGCAGCGTCGGTGGCGAGAGAGAGAAGGGGAGAACGAGAGGGGGAAGGAGAGGAGGGGAAGAGTCTGAGTGCTGTTTCTGCTCGGGATATTCGGAAACGGGTGTGTTTTTTTGGAGCGTCTGCTGTAAACTGGGTTAAGGTTCTCAGCCTTTCGCTGGCATGGAGGTGACAAAAAGATACTGCTTGGTATTATCGCCTATTTTGTGCTGTAACGCCAGTGAAAAAGTGAACCCTTGGCTGCTTTCTGCTTGGTTTTCACGCAGTTTATGGTCATAACACGTGATGTATATTGCTATTTTCAGAAAAACTTAGGCTACAAAGACAATAAATTAAGGCGTCAGTGGCAGATATTCTAGGACAGCTTTTTGGTGAATTTCTAAAAAAAAAAAATATTGGGACGAAATTTGAATTTTTTGGGGAGGTTTTGCTTGAATATTCAAATGTTTTCAACACACTGTATATATTTGTATACTACATGAACCGATAGATACAAGTAAAAGTGATAAGCTAATGAAAACTCGACAGCAAGCTAATGTATTCAAATGGATTTTGTTACAACTATTGTTTCAATTTTTTATGAACTTGGCTGTTGGCTAAAAGTTGAGTTTCAAAGTTCATTAAATGATTATTATATCAACATTTAATAATTAACAATTATAACAATATCATATTACAACATAACGTCATTAGATACAGATTCCAAGGTCAAGAAAGAACTTCGAAATAGACCTGCATCAATTAATCGATTAGTTATTAAATTAATCACCAACTATTTTGATAATCGGTTTGAGTAAGAAAAAAAAAGTCTAAATTCTCTGACTCCAGCTTCTTAAATGTGAATATTTTCTGGTTTCTTTACTCCTCTATGACAGTAAACTGAATATCTTTGAGTTGTGGACAAAACAAGACATTTGAGGACGTCGTCTTGGGCTTTGGGAAACAACTGATCGACAATTTTCACCATTTTCTGACATTTTACAAACCAAACAGCTAATCGATTAATCGAGAATATAACTGAGAGATTAATTGACAATAATGGTTAGTTGTAGCCCTACTTAAAAACTCATCTTTCAAGACAACATGGATGAGAAGTTGTCATAGTGCTCAGAAAACAATGATGACTATCAAGTGATATGACTGAAAGCAGAACAGCTACAAAATGGACTTGAGGTGAGACTATTTTGTCAACTGATGTTTCGAAAGTCAAGAATGAACTTTACTGAACATAATTTTCATTTATTATGAATAAATAGTGTATATGAAGTCTGTGTGTTCTTTAATTCTCACACCTTATATATTAAAACTCCTCTACTCCAGTTGTGGTTTTATGTTTGTAAAGACTGCGATGGTGCACGGCTTATAACCCTGGGTGGTGTGTGTGTGTGTGTGTGTGTGTGTGTGTGTGTGTGTGTGTGTGTGTGTGTGTGTGTGCGGGGTCACCGTCAGTTGATAGCCTGTCAGTCCCTCTGATCTGATTGACTCCCTCTTTTTCTCCCCCCCCCCCCTATTCACCACCTTCCTGGTCTCAGCTGCCACTCCTCTTTCACCTCTGACCTCGCAGCCCAAGGCCAAGGTTGGGAGGTTGTCGCCACGGCAACGCGAACAGCCCTGTGGCCCGTGACTGCTGACCCCGGGACCCCTAAGTAACCATGACGATCATAATTTGCTTTCCCCTCTGCGCCCCCCCCCCTGTCCATGAATACCATTTAGAGAGGGGGAGAGATGAACAAACCAGAAGTGAAGCAGGGATCAACGGATAGGTGGACTAATGGACGGACGGATGGACAGATGGACGAAAGAACAAAAGGGGGACGCGTGCGCCACTGAAAGGACGAGCTTTAGAAATGAGTTTTGATGACCTATCGACCCTCATCCTCTTCTTTCAGTCAGAGACCGATTGGATGTAGATGGAGATCAACTTAACAGAGGTGGCTTTGTTTGAGTAAACAGCATCAAACTCTTAAGAGGTCACCACTCCAGAGACCGGCTTCTGATTCTTATTCAAATAACTGGGTCAACTCCGAACTACAGCTCGGCCCTGCATCAACGGCAAAATTATGTTTTGCTCATTCTGATCGTTCTCATTTTGTTACCGACGTGATACAAAACACAAACATCTAGTAATGAAAGTTACGGCACAACTGTAGACCTGAATGATGGGAGAAGTTGGGGCTTATGTTGCACCCACAGACTGTATATAAGAAGCAGAGGTAGTCACCATGACGTCACCCATTGGTTTTTGGACTACCGTTTTGAAGCCTCGAGTTCGGCATTTTGGCCGTCGCCATCTTGGCTTTTCAGAACCAGAAGTGAAACGAGAGGGCGGAACTAAGTACAACCGAACGCTGATTAAACATTTTTAGGCGACCAAAATGTTACAATTAACTTTCATGAAGTGAAATCACACTGTGAAAGGGTTAAAATTGTAAGACGAAAACACGGACAACGCCGTGGTAGCGACCTGTCAATCACAAGGTAGCCCCGCCCTAAAGCATCCCCTGCTTTATGGTCTATTTGACTCTAAATGGGACCATCATTTACTAAATGAACATCATGCTGTATTGAAGAAGACTTGAAACTAGTGATTGAGACCATAAACTCATGTTTACAATGTTTACTGAGGTAATAAATCAAATGAGAAGTAGGCTCATTGTCTCATAGACTTCTATACAATCAGACTTCTTTTTGCAACCAGAGGAGTCGCCCCCTGCTGGCTGTTAGAAAGAATGCAAGTTTAAGACACTTCACTTTTCAGACCCGGAGTTTACAAACATTTTTTAAACCAATATTCACACTTTTTCAACAGATGCTCTACCTTAGAGCTTACTCCACGCTTGAGTAAGTGTCATAATGAAACCTTGTGATGTGTGTGTGTGGGTATTATACCTGCTGGAAGGCCACTTTGCTCTTCAATGCGAGCTCCTGTTGAGCTGGGTTGGAGGTGTAAATGACTGAGCGATACTGAGTGCCGCGGTCATTCTGCTGCCTCATACCTGCGTAAACACACACACACAAAAGGGGAAAATAAGACACCCCACAAATAAGCACCACAATCACCACAAACACAATGCCTCTAGTTTGCATGTAAAAGGTTTTCACAATTATGTCGTCATCCTGCATCTTGAATTCATGAAGCCGAATGAATTCAGAGATCACAGCAGATTTGGGCTTTCATTAGGGAGGCCTGCGTTGCGTAGGTGTATGGGCTCATGTAGGTGGATGTATTTCCTTCTTCTTTGTCATCTACGTGTCAAAATTTTCATCAGCTTTACATCAGTAGTGTTTGGAGGAGGCCCAGGTCTAGTGTACCTTGATTAGGAGGCCAAACAGCTGCCATCTTTTCCTATGCTTTTCAGAGGCTGCAATTCTGAGCAGCTCTGGCACCCGTGGACCGCTCCATGGCAGGCTTCTGTCTGTCTTAATCTCTCACCCTCTCTCCCACTCTCCCTTTGTTTCTTCTCTTTACTGAAGAGCGCCATTCTTTTCTTCATCTATCCCTCTAAATCCTTGTCTCTCTCAATCTTTGGCCTCCTGTTGTGGGCTGGGGAGAGTGGCATTGTGTGTGTGTGTGTGTATGTGTTCTTCTTTACAGATTTGCCCTTCAGCCTGCAGACAGCAACAGTTGGACAAACTTTGCTTATTGGTCAGCGATCGCCAAAGATCAGTGGTATATATATATATATATATACCACTGATCTTTGGCGATATATATATATATATATATATATATATATATATATATATATATCACAGGCTAGAACAATGGAGGAGCTGATTCTGCTCATCTTTGTCATGTAACAGTATTACTGTGTTTGTGTCTTGTTGCCGTGTCCATTTCTTTCCCAGTTTTTTAAATAATTTTCTTATTATTTTGGCTAATTGGGGGCAGTGAAACAATCTGTTAAAACAACAATGACATTGTGAACATGTTAAGGTCCTGACACATCAAGCCGACGGCCAATTTCGGGCCATCGGTGAGCGTCTGTCAGACTAGTTTTTGCAGTGTGTCCCGCCTGCTGGTGTAGAGTTATTTCATCTCACGCAGGCGCAGAGCGTAAATTAGTGCTTTAAATCAGTAGAACAGTGCCTTTCTAAATTGCAGCGTGTGGTAAAGGTAGTCAGTTTGATGAAATGTGTACTGCTCTCTTACAGGAGAGGGAAATATTTCAAGTCTATCTATACAACGTATCCTCATATAGCAGTTCGTATGATTACTTATGAAAAGTTATTCCTCATTTTTTTGTGCGGTTTCTTACGAATGTCCAGCAACATGTGACGCATGTCTCAATTTTCAAAATAGAACTACTTAGTTTAGGCTTAGGAAAAGATTGTGGTTTGGTTAACTTAAGTACAGAAGTACACAAACACCGGTCTCCTGGGTGAAAATCCGGTGTTTTTTTACCCTTCCATCCACCCCAACCTCCTCCCTACGTGGCGTTTGTTGCTCTTTATACTTCCTGGTTCACAATTACGTTGATTACGTACAAATTGACTGTGTGGGATGTATACAAATTTCAGTGCATTATTCGTAAGTATAGCCACGAACGATGTATGAGAACATGCTGATCTATAGGAAGCTCAGATAACATAATGACAGATTAAGAAAACAACAAAAAACCTTATTAACCAATCAGATGTGGCCACTGCCATGCCACTCATAGGATTTCCTAAGGTCTGTTGCCCATATAAGCTTTAACATTTTGTCAAAAATACTGTAAGTGACACCTGTTAATATCTCTCCATGTTGTTTTCTATTTACATTGTGGGAGAAAACAGATTTTCCCTGAATGTGCTGACAAGCTGGAGCCACAAGATGCTGGCAATCTCCCCGACACAGTCATCTGCATATCTTTAGAATAAATGTTACCTTACATCATAGAGTGTCACAATCTATCTGTGACACAGTCTGTTCACATATAATGGCTATAAGTATTCATCTGGTCTTCATTCAAATCAGAGGAGACAAGCAGACGTCGGCCTCTCTCTCCGACGCACACTGAACGCCTCAGAGAATTTGCTTCACTGGAAATTTCCTCAACAATATTAAATGCTTGAGTTGTTGAAATATGATAATGTGTTGTGGAGGTGACCCTGTTGAACACAGAGCTCATTTAATATCTTCTCTATCAAAAATACAATGAATTTTACATTCAAAATCTTTTTATAGCAGTCCTGAGTAAAGCTAATGGATACCTATATCACCTTAAAGTGTCTCTGTCTTTTGTTTTTCCCTCCATTCTTAACCTCTCACACAACTTTTCCATCTCTAGTGTTGCTCCCGTCAACAGATCTGAACTAGAATACAAACAAGACTAAGAGTCTACATCCATGCTGGTGGCTCAACGAGGCTCTACTTAAGCACAGCGGGTCTTGGCGCTAAATGCCAACATGCTCACGACTGTCCTGGTCCGAACTTGTCATTTTTGATCGGTTGCCAAGCTTCAACAAGGACGGCCTTATCTAATAAGAGCCTGTCAGAAGTCAGACGCCGGTAGAGGAAGGAGAGAGGAGAGCGGCGTGCTAGTCGATAGCTGCAACTCCTCGTTGAGACCATGAATGATAGCCCTCAATCCTGAAGTATTTAAGTTTAATTGTCTGCAATTTGTTAACCTAAATGAAACTGGAACCAACACCAAGCTCAAGAGGACTGGAGGAGCAACTGAAACTGGTTGAGCTCCTGGGGGGGGGGGGGGTTCATGTAAGGTCCGCACCCTTCCTTGTTGTTGGCAACTGCAGGCATTAAGTGTATGTTGTGGGCTTAGTTTTAATTAAATCTCCTTGACCTAGCAACAAATCCTTTTACCAGTTACCACGACACAATCACTGCTAACACGCTGACATTTAGCAGGAATATTGTTTACCATGGTCGCCATCTTAATTTAGCGTGTTAGCATGCTAACACTTACTAATTAGCACAAATCAAACTAATGCTGTGTCTCAATTTACGTACTTACATGTACTATTTTGATTGCATAAGTAAACCAGTAACAAAAATATTGAACAAAATTTTGATTTGGTGAGCCCAATAGATGAGGAGTCAGCACCACCAGAATTATTACAATTCACCATGAATGTCTGCACTAAATGTCATGACGATCCATCCAACAGCTGTTGAGATATTTCAGTCTGGACCAAAGTGGTGGACCAACCTACCGACCATCATTCCCATCCTGCTAGAGTGGCTAAAAACATCCCTGATTTCATATTCTACTATTTCACAAACACATATTTTCTAATTCAGCTTCTTTCCATTTATTTTGCCTTTATTGTACCATTCACAATTCAACCCACTCTTCTCATTTGTCTCCCTCCGTCTCTGCATCCATCTCTACCCTCACCCTCTTTCTCTCCATCTCTGCAGTGTTGGATGTCGGCCATCTTGCCCCCAGCGCTGTTGTTCAGTGACGAGGCTAATGGTGGCCCCTCCATCAAAGGCCACTGAGCCACTCCGCCATTGGCTGTCCACCAGAGCCTTTACTCTGATTGGCTGGCTGGCAGGGGTCTTGTAGCTTTGCTACTCCCTGTGACCTTCGCTGCTGACCCCGAGCTTCTGACCAGCTCAAACACACACACACAGCCATGCTTGTGTATACATGTGCAAGATCATGCATGGACAAAACATGCATATTAATTATGAGAGGAAAACCTACATGATATAAACCTCATACAGTATATCATGAAACTGCTGGTTTGACTGCTGTAATTTCATTAAAGCTATTTCACAGCAGAACAAAAGAATTGATTTCCTACCTTGCAGGAAAGGTAGATATTTAACATCTCATATAATAAAGTAAAGACGGTTTTTCAACACAAAGAAATGGTTAATGATATGGAATATCAAAGAAAAGTCAAGAGACAAACACCCTTGTGTGGCAGTAGCTGCTTCCAACACAAAGACAATTAAGATTCATCACATCTTCAGAGAGACGAGGAGTTACTCCCTCATCAAAATATTAACAACGGCCAAAACATCCGCCTAGGTTTTGATTATACTAAGTCCAAATCCATCCCCATAAGAGTCCTCAAAGAACTACAACGGCAACAAATACCACCCAAAAAAAACCTCAGATTCCCCCCCACTCCCGCCTCCGCCGCCGTCTCTCTCTTGCTCTCTCCATTTTTAACAGCCCCCTTCGTTATTTTCTCCATCCATCAAAGGCGGCAGTAATTATTAATGAGAGCCTCCCTGTTCTCTCTGCATTATGCATGAGAGCCTTGCCTCTGAAAGCAGAGGGTAATGGGGGGTGGACAGAAGGGGAGGGGCTACGGGTCACACACGCGCACACACACATACACACACCGCCTCTCAGGGTCACTGACCTACGCCCACGAAGCCAAAAATATTAATTAATATACCCCCCCTCCTAAATAAGAAAATTTAAAAGTAGCCCCCTCAACACAAAAGACAAAATCAGACAAAATGGGAGGGAGGTGGGGGTATTTTTAGTCTCAGAGGGAGTCGCTGCTCCCTCCAACAGACATTCATGCACAAACCTGCGTACACATACGTACACTTTTTCTGGGCTTGTTGTGTTTAAACCTGCTGAGATTTCTTGCAACTCTGTAAAATCTCTTCCAGTGTTTACCCTTGCACGCTCAGCTTGTCCCTGCTGGCTGTTGAGGATAAAAGCCTGCTATTTCTCCCACTTCCAACTTCACCTTCACTCCTTTCCTTCTGCAAATTCTGCTCATTCACTTTTTTTTGTCTTTGGCTCCCTCCACCTTCCATTCCTTTTTCTCTGTAGCCAAGTGCATACTGTATATCTTATGTGTGTTGGTCGAGTAGTGAGGATGCAAAAAGCATAGCCAGGCTTTTGATTTTAAGTTGCAGCAGGCTAAATAAAAGGAGATGAAACAGTGAGGAGATAACGCAATCAGATTAAAAGGGATGCTGGTGAAGAACTGGTAAGAAAAGGAGAAGATGAAGATACAGAAAGGTAGAAATGACTGTACTGATATGTTTAACGGCCCTCTACAGAACCGGTGGCCTGACCCCGGCTTATTCTCCCCTGGCGTCTTCTTACACGACGATCCTTCGTCCGTTAACCACTGTAAGAGCTGAGATCACCTCTCCATCCTTTCCCTATGTCTTTCAGCTCACTCCCTCTGTATTTCACGAGCACTCAAATGGATGTAAAACAAGAAAAGATTGCAAATGAGGCCACAACAAAATAAAAAGACCATTTAATTAGAGAGACGAAAGAATAAACATTTCAGCAGTCAAGCTATTGTCAGTGTCCGCAATTAAGAAATGTTTCTGCGTAATTGGTGACTTTTTGCATCCTTCTGAGCGTGGAGGAAAAAACATTTGAAGTGAATTCGGAATTATTGCACTTGGCAGAGCGAGCCAATTAGACTGCAGCAAGAGTGAGCACTAATGAACAATCTGATGTTGTTTCTTCTTCTTTTACCACTTCATGCCTACCCACTACCCTACCTGCATTTCCCCTACACTGTCACACGATGTAACACCCACTTCAAGTCCAGAGAGAGAACCCTAACAACGCCCTGCGCCCAAGCTGGAGCACCATCGAGGATCATTTGGCGTTTTTCACGCTGATGGAGTCTGACCAGCTATCGTTATTTCTACTATTCTGCCAAAAAAGTACACAAAAATAAAGAAATATAACGCCTGATAACTGCAGTCTTCCCTCTATGTGTGTGTGTGTGTGTGTGCGCGTGATAGTACTCGGAGTTGTGCCGTGCCCCGCGGTCCCGTTACGACTGTGTGCGTGCCAGCAGAGCCCTCTCCTCCTCTCCTCCTCTCCTCCTCTCCTCCTCTCCCCTCTCAGCTGCTATTTTTGCCCTGTTCTTATGTAAGCCGCTCCTGACGCGCTGGAGACAGAGGCAGAGTACGGAGTTGGGATGGTGAGAGCATCCCCAGCGGACACACACACACACATACACTCTCCTGCACGTGCAAACACACACACACAGAATATATGCACTAAAGGGAGTGAGTGTGTGACATATGCAAACATACAGAGCACAAACAGAGAGCGATGCTCTGCTGGCTGTCACATGGTGACACTACACATACGGAGGCGTCCTTAAACCAACAGTGTGTGCCTTGGCAATCGTACCGTGCATGTGTGTGTGTGTGTGTACATGGCTCTAAGGTGCACGTGCACATCATGTAGATTACTGCAGTAACTATCGTCTTTTAAAAAAATCTGCTTCCATTTTATTTCCTCTACCGGAGCAGCGCTCTCTAACATGATCACTTCATGGTTCTGGGCATGTTGTCAGAGCACTGTGACTCCGGCCCTTACGCTGTTTATTTTTAGCTGCATCTAAATTCTAACAAGTAGAGCTCGTTCTACTGTTGTACTCAAATCAGTCCAGATGAGAGCTGCAAAGTTAAATTCACCGTATTTTAAATCTGTGATGTTGTACGACATTAAAGTTTGGCCATAAAAAAGATATAATGTTCAGGTTAGAGCTGTGTACTGGCAAGAATCTGGCGATACGATACGTATCATGATACTGGGGTAACGATTCAATATATTGTGATACTGTAAGCAAGGCGATATATTGCGATTTTTTACATTCAATTTTAGGAAAACTGTCATAGTGTAAAGAACACACCAGAAATACACCCTTTTTAGAATAGGTAAAAACAACAAATGTTTACTGCATGCAAAAATCTACATGTTTTTTGCCCCAAACTGCATGTGATTATCATAAAGTGGGCATGTCTGTAAAGGGGAGACTCGTGGGTACCCATAGAACCCATTTTCATTCACATATCTTGAGGTCAGAGGTCAAGGGACCCGTTTGAAAATGACCATGACAATTTTTCCTTGCCAATATTTAGCATAACTTCGGAGTGTTATTTAGCCTCCTTCCCGACAAGCGATGGATCCCTCAGGTTTTATAGTTTCATATCATGTTAGTAACTTCACTCTAGCTTTAAACTGAGACCGCTACAAACTCCGAAAGATCGAATAGTGGTCGGGCCTGATGGCGGGCAGTCAGATTTTTAAGAGGTGAATAAAAAAATCGATAGTGTTTTGGAGAATCGATACAGCACCGCACATCATAATATCGCGATACTCCTACACCCCTAGTTCAGGTTAGGTATATCACGATATCACGATATTATCACGATACTTAAGTCACGATATGATCTTTTTGCAATATGCTGCGATAAGATATAATGCAATTTATTACCCTGTTTTATCTAATAAGATACAGTTTTCACTCCGTTCATCTCAGAGTTTTCATTCACATATCTTGAGGTCAGAGGTCAAGGGACCCCTTTGAAAATGCCTCTTTTTTTTAAGAGGTTAATAGTTTCTATAATAAAAGGTCGATACTTGACGATACAATATTGCCACGCAAAATATCGTGATATTGTGCTGTATTGATTTTCCCCCCACCCCTAATTCAGGTCAGCAGCTTTGGGATCAGAGGTCAATTCCTATCTATCATTTAACAATTTCAAAACGAAGTAAACCGAAATATTATGATGATGATTATTGCTAAAAAATTTAATTATATTACTATAACTTCAATTTTCTGTCTAGTCAGTTTCACTTCCCTGTAGGTAATATATCTGTAAAACAGTAGGCTGTTGAGTTTTTATTTTTATTTCAGAGCAAAAATCTTTTAATTACAGTTGTTATGATTTTGCGTGATGCTTAATTTTCCAACACTCAAATGACAATCTAGACAGCCTGAAATTAACGCTGCAAATATTTAGGCTCTGTGTGCGTTTCTGTATTTGTGTGCGTTACTTGGTGTCAGTCATTATTATGCAGAACACTGATGTTGAGGTCTTTGTCTCTAATCAACAATTACAGCTCAGGTTGGGATCTGATGCTTCTTTTTTTTTTAAAGTTGTAACCATCTTTGTTTTTTGCTCTCGTTCTTCCTCATCACTACTCCCACCCCCCCGCCTCCTTTTCAATTTTATTTCTCCCACATTGTTTCAATTATGTTCTTATCTTGTGAGAGTATTTTTTATTTCCATGCAAGGTGAAGAAGTGCACAAAAAAAATACTGAGAATTGCGTCTAACAAAACTAAACTGACTTTATAAAAACGTATAACTTGAACATAATCAAACGGACACACATAACTCAACCCCCACGGCGTGCACACACGTGCCGCAATCTCCATAAATTAGGCCTGTCAGCGTGTGTGAGGGTGTAATAACTGACACCTGGTAATGAGCACGCCATTTTCAGCCAACCAGTGGAGGGGGGAAGGGGGTTGGGTTAGGAGTGCGGGGGGTGGCAGAGGTCACAGGTCAGGGGTCAAGGTCACCTCCTGCGGGGTTTGGCTTTAGATGGCTGGGGGCATCCCTAAATTGAGGGATGTGGTGACACCGGGGGGGACACGGGGGTACCCCAACAGGGAATTGGCGTGTGTCGCAGCCAGCTGGGGTGAAGATATTATATAAGGGAATATTCATGCTCATTTTAATTGTCATAAAGTAACTGCCACCAGCGTGACTAGGCAGATGGAAGGCAGCTTGATTTATGTCTATATTGTGATCTGACCCTATCCGTGCCTGTGTGCATGTGTGATAAGCCCCTTTTAAGGCAGACTATATACCCTACATGCAGCGCAGCTCACAAGGTAAAGAAAAGAAAAAGCTCAAATGGATAAAAATGGCCAAAATCACTGATTTTTGAATAGCACTTAGACCTGTGATAAAGCTCTTTTCTGCCGTGTGACTCCACCGTCTACCTACAGCGGTGAGCGTGCGCGCACGTGCAGACGTTATCAAATGAGGACAGCCGCCTCGGCCATCTTAGCTGTGCATTTCGTGTTTTTGTGTCTACCGCTGTTCACTGACGCAGCATCAGCAGCCCACACCATAAATACTGCATGGCCTAAAAAAAAAAAAAAACATAGAGAGGATGGAGGGAACGAGGCGAGAGGAAGGAAAGGAGAGGAAAAGAGATGAGGAGGAAACAAAGAGGAGGGGAAAAGCCTCGGTTGTTAAGAAGAAGAAGAAGGGGCGGCGGGGAGGGGAACGGAGGAAGAGATGGGAGAACGGTGGGGGGGGAGGAGAGTGACTAAGAGATAAAAGTGGAGTGGATGCGAGTGTGTTTGTGTGATGAGCGGATGGCCTCGGGGAGCGGTCGACTCACTGCGCTGCTCTGCGGATGTGCTGACGGGCTCCAGGCCGTTTGCTCACTCACTCGCCCCTCCGCTCCGCTCGCTGCAAAGAGGACAGGGGTGGGGGTGGGGGGTGCAGGTGAGGACGGTGAGGTGGTGGTGGGGGGGGGATGAGACAGGAGGAGAGCGGGAAACTTGGAAAGAATGTGGAAAATGGATGGACTGAAAGGTGGAAGAGAAAAGAGGCGTAAGAAATCACAGAAAAAAGAAGGGCGACCTTATGTTTGAATAGGTTAAGGAGTAAAAAAGGGTGGTGGTGCGACAATGGAAGTAGCAATAAAGTAAAATAGAGGGATGAGTTGACAGGGTGGCAGGGTAAAGATAAGATGCTTTTACCCTCCACTGGGAGCTAAGTGGACGGGGGATACAGGGAGTGAAACGGGGCCTATGTTCTGCAACAAGGAAGTATCCAGTAAACCAACCGACATGCCATTGGTGCAGCTGTGTGCACCCTCTGCATGCACAGTAACGTGTGTGCTGCCCGTTCGCATGTACGCACAAATGGAGTAAAGCCGTCTATGAGTAGGAATAATGAGCACTTGTGCATAATGTGAAGTGAACAGTATGCTCGTGTATGGAAATGTGTGCGCAATTGATCCGCAGTGTGTGAAAGAACAGCGAGATGTGTTCGCATCTCACCAGTGATCCTTCTAAATACATCAAATCATGTTTTCAACCCCCCCCCCCCCCACAACCAAACGGAGCTGCCGTTGCCCTCCGACGTGCAGATGTCACTTTGACTGTCGAGAGTTCATCCGCGCTCGAGTGTCTCCGTGCACACAGACACACACACACGTTTTATGGTATGTTACTGAACAGTTGCAGACGTAAGAAACTTATAATATGGGAGCGTGTTGAATGGGGGGTCTTTATGCAACATCCCAGGGAAGCCAGCAGATTGAGACTAGTGTTGCTGAATATGGAAAGAGGGCACACAGCAAAGGCTGCTGGGAGTTTCTGATTGGCTGCTAATGTTGCTATCCAGGCTGGGATTGGTGGAGCTGACGCAGCCCGACATCACGTTGTCGGGACTAAACCCTTTTGAACTGAGGCAAAGCAGAGAGGCACAGATCTCCAAACACATACACACACATATGTGCATGCACGCTTTCAGACACACACCCACGCATTAAAAAGGAAGCATTGCATGCAACTGCATCTGTACGTGATAGTTCCACATGCACTCCAACATATATATATATATTTATATATATATATATATATATATATACCAGGATGGGCTCCGTGTTGATCGTGTCAGGAGGAAACAGAATCCGTAATGTTTCTGGGCTCGTCTCCATATGTGATGATCTCTAGTGAGTCTGTGCAGTTGAAAGGGAAAAGAGCGAACTTCCCTTAATTTCTCCATTCTCTTTTAAGCCCGGCTCGAAGGTGGACAGAATAAATTGGAGCTTAAGCATGCGTGAAGGCACAGCCAGCGGGCCCCTTTCCACCACTCCACGCCACATTTGTCAAATCAGAGGAATTTCTGCTACACGTGAACCGAGAATCGAGAAACGGCAGGGATTCACATTTAAGTCACGCACAAGGAGTAACACTCCTAGAAAAAAAAAAGAGGTATACTTGAGTTTGTGGTTATTTCGGAATACGTCGCCTGGTCTTAACTGTACCAAAAAAAAAAAAGCGGCGTTCATAGTCAATAAGCTGCATGCTATTAATAAAACATGAGATGAGACAAGGCAGTGAGTCAGGGGAAATGCATGACTACTCTTCTGGCCTCACTGCCTTCGCCCCGTGGCGTGTCGGCTCCACTCTGCCCGTGCCCTCGCCCGTAGGAAGACGTGTCTCTGCCCTTGGCTACGGCGAACGGGAGAATCTCTTCTGATCGGGATGATGTGGTTCTCTCACTTCCGCCTCTGCCTCTTTTTTTCCTGTCAACCCACTTCTAGTTGAACAGGTGAAGTGAAGAATGAAAACGTACGGCCGTTCCGTCAGCTTTTTGTGGTAGATGCGCAAAACATGGCCGACGTTTTAGTGTATTTAGGTCACGCCGCGTGTGAGAAAACAAGCATGACAGATGCAAAAGAGATGACAGAAACTGATGTGGGCAACGTCACTGACTGAGTACGTGTGAGCCTGTTTTAAGGCTGAAGGTCGGGCCTATGAATCTTTGATCCATCTCTTCCCAACTTGTCATGCCCCTCCCTACATTCAATATGAGTGAACAGAGTCCTTTTTGCCTGTCCTTTCACTCTCTCACTCTCTCACACACACACCATCCCTCTGCCCTCCCGGTGCATTAATGTTCTTACATCACCTCCTCCAGTGAGCAGAGAAAACAAGAGAGCAAGAGACCTTGAAGAGATGGAGAGAGATGGGTTATGGGGGATGGGGTTCTTGTTGCTGCTGGAGGTGGGGGGGGGGTTGAGAGATGTGTGGGGAAGAGACGTGTGTCATTAAAAAAAGGAGACCAGGATTCAAATGCTATAACTTATTCCAGTGTGTGGTGCAGGAATATGGATCAGAACCCAACCTGAGTCAAAAAGTATTTGCAAATAACTCATCATGTGGGGGAAATGTCACCGTCACCAGGTTCCTTTGATTAACAACTTCAGAATTGCCGTCAAGGGATTAAACCCACACATGAAACGCACTATGCACAATAAAACAAACATTCACAAACATCAGAAAAGACCAAATTTAGTATTACAAAAGGCTGGTTTGCATTGGATAAAGTACATGCCATGCACATGCTCTAACACAGAGAGGGTTTTTTTTTAGGGCTTGAACATGCACCACACTGGTGTGTCTCTCCATGGATGGCTGGATCTCAGACACATTAACACTGTCTGGCATTGACTTACACCCACGAGACCTCCCCCCCCCCCCAATCACAACGCACACGCAGGCACACGTCTGGGCATCATCCTTCTGCTCTAATACATCCCGTGACCCTCGGGACGCGTCTTATTTGAGGGCGACTTTTGGGTTTGTGTGTGTCGTGTGCGTGTTGCTGCTACCTTGTGTGGGATCGTGGCGTTCCCAAAAGCGCTTGAGAAGCTCCTCGAGGCTGACGTCTTTAGGGGAGAAGACCACCCTCACCACCTCGGCGTGACCCGTCTGACCTAAAGGAGAATCACAAACGTGCATTAAATCAAAATCAAGTTGTGTGGCCTTTACGCTCATCTTTTCATCCTTAAATGCTTGGACACAATAATCGACACCAAAATCAAGATGTCTGCATGTCTCAAACTGGAAAAACTGCATGTTGAGAATTGCAGAGGAGAGATTATGGTCTTGTGTGTTCGGTGTAGGCGTCATTGAGTGCATGTGCTACGGGTAGAAGACATTCAGGTTGACTCCACACTTACGGCACAAAGGGAGAGAAAGAGATAGAGTGATAAAGAGAGGTGCAGATAGAGAGAGAGAGAGAGAGAGAGAGAGAGAGAGAGAGAGAGAGAGAGAGAAGGCACAGCAAAGGTTAAAGCTTATGGTGAAAGTTGCCAAAAGCACACAGACACTCACTCCTGTGTGCAGCTGCCAGGACCCCAAAGCTTCAACAAGCTGCCTGCAGGCATCCTCAAACTGGGGGAGGCTTCAGGTCTCACATGCAGGTGCATGTGCACACACACATTCACAGCAGAAAAAGGTGTACTAACACACCTCAACGCATACCTTTGCTAGAGGTAAATACAGACGTGTTAGCATAGGATTGTATCAATAGTAGCCGTTCCCTTCCCTCACACATTACACAGACACGTGCACAGGTGTGCACACACATACAGTATAGCACACACAGACGTGGCCACACAGATAGATGCATCAGGTGCATTTCAGACAATAGCAGAAGGGCTGCCAAATTCATGCATCTGGCCTGAGACCCACTTTCTGTCTCTAAATGACACTTGGCACAAACGAAGGATCATCTCACGCCAAATGAGCATGCCAGACCTCACCTGTTTAAACAGTCGTTACCTAAAAATGAGAACGGGCACGTCTTTCAGTGGATACTAGCAGGTGTTTGCTTGTGCCGTGAGCACCTTTTTGTAATAATAAAATTCCAACATATAATAAAGGACGTATCAGTGGATGTCTACCTTTTTTACCATGTACATAAACTGGTTCAAAGAATGTGACAAAAAGGGTGTCCACGCATATTTAGAGTGGAAGTCAGCGATGTCAGCCATGAAAGTAATGCATGGATGTGCGGCACGTGTGCTGTGGAGGTGTTGAATGTGCAAAAACAAAAGAGGAGGCTGCAGGGCGGACATCAGCTGTAGGGAGAGGAGAGGCAAGAGGAAGCACATGTGCCAGTTTGCATAGCCAAAGGCCCAGGTGAGCTATCATCCAATTGTCTACCGAGGTTGGCAAGGACAGCCTTCACAATACAGAAACACTCGCCGTATGCATACATATGCAGTGAGTTGGGTTGTAGGCTAGCGGCCATGGTGCAGGGATGTTAAGACTGATAGAAAGCAGTACAAAAGGAAAATGCGGCAAAACTAGCTGTCAAAACCTGCTGAGAGAAAAAAAAGTGAATATGCACCCTGATTTTCCAACGCTTGTCCCATCTGAAGGGGGTGAAAGGTGGGAAGAAGTGATGCCACTAAAGCTGATAGAAATTCAATGTTTTGCTGAGGGGCACTTCAGCAGGGTGAACAACCTTCTGGGTGAGGACGGCCTCCCGAATCCCCATGACATCCTGTTGCCCTTTTTTTGTTTCATTGTTGGATACAGTAAAACTTCATGAAGAGAATGTCCTCACCAGAAAAACTACGTTTTCCTTACACGCCTCCTCTTGTGGTTGTGAGAGTAGTTATTGTATCTCTAAGTAGGAAAGACAAAACCAGCATGGTGTTGTTATACCGGCTGTTGACTCAACAAAACATGTGACATTAGGCTCGTTCGGGATGAACTACGCCTCGCCTTGAAAGTAGATGAGATCAGGTGACAGCAGCAGCAGCAGCAGCAGCAGCAGCAGCAGGGGGCGGGGACAAAAAACTGCGGGCAAGTCGGACAGTTTCCAGCAGCGTTCAAAGAATTTACAGGAAGTCACAGAAATATTTACAACCTGTTAGATTTGTAGATCACATTTGGATAGTTTGTAATTATATATATGAGGAAATGTGTGTGTATTTGGCATTGTATTCTATCCTTTGTTCTTTTTAGATCTGCCTTGTAAAGCACTTTGTAAGTGCTCCATTTGGTAAGTGCTATATGAATAACCATTATTATTATTATTATTATCAACCACACAAGATGTGTTTAACAGATTAAACCTTCATTGCACAACATGAGACTAATATCCTACAATCTAGCGTTAAATATTACAATAACACAGAAAATTAGTATTTTCTACAACATGTTTGTTGTCGAAACTAAGAGCCAATCAGCTCTTTGATCAGGCGACAGCCAGGCGTTTCCCATCATGCCCTGGGTCTTGCAGTCGGTGGAGAGCAGCTGCGGCGCCCGGCTCTAAAAAGTGCGGCCGCCTCGATCTCGTGAGGTTATCACTGCCCACGTGTGCGTGATGTCAGAGCAAGTCGGACACAAATCTAACCAACATGCATTACGCCTTGCTCATCTCGAACGAGCCTATTGACAAAGGAGGCCGCAGTTCATGCCTATAGGCCCGTACTAACAGGCAACACTGGTTTCTTTTAACCACGACCACAATATTTTCCTGACCTTAACCTTAATAGTTTTAGGTGAGTTGGTTGTTTTGGAAGGAGCTGACAACCTCAGCAACCTCTTTATCACCTGAGGTATGAGGATTGTTGGATTTGCAACCCCGTACAGATAAACGCACAAAAGGTTACAGCTCGATTCTGTATTGCAAACACACTGCAAAATGGACTGTACTGAATTAATCAAGATAAAATAATATCTCTTTCTATCCGTCTCACAGCTGTCTGTCCTCCCAAGACGAATCTGACTGCACCTCAATCTCTCCCTATTTCTGTCTGTCAGACCCTCCACCTATCCATCCACCTGTCCTTCCATCCTTCCCTGGCTCTGCTGACAGTTCCATCAGCCTCTTCTCTCTGTCCGTCCGTCTGTCTGTCTGTCTGTCCTGCCCTGGCTGTGTTGACAGCTCCTCGGTCTCATGCCGTCGCAGTGTTCTGCTCCGTCATGGCCACTGGAGCGACGCCTGCACTCTCTCAGCCGATGGACAGGCAACCGTTCTCTCTTACACTTTTTCCCTCAAATTTCCTTTCCCCCCCTCAAAAGTTTATTTTACCCGTTCCCTCACTCGCTGCAGTCTCTCTTTTTCTGTCATCTGTCTCCATCTCCATCCTCCTCCTCTATAGCTGACCATCTTGTTGCTGGGAAGCTGACAGAAAGGGAGACTGGGAGAGGCAGACAGATAGGAAACATACAATCCCTTGAAGGGCTCCGCTCAGAAAGTCTGCCAGCCAAGCCCAGAGCGTCTTTTCCCTTCCTCTCCATGTCCCCCCCGTGCTGCGCCTGCACCTAGACTCCATGCCTGCCTGTAATGATGCGCCCTCGGAAATGGACGAGCCCCAAACTAACAGCGCACGACTCCTATAACTCAAGAGAGGCACACGGAATGAGCTTCATTTGAATTATATATCGCCCTACATGAATCCATTTGAATCTGAGGAAAACGTAGACGTACGTAGACAAGGTAGCCAAACATGTTCAAGGGCTTTTGATAGCAAATACACAGAATTCAAGCGTGTATCTCCGACATCGTGTTCGCCAAAATCACAGTCTCCGGAAAAGAAGCCCATTTATGGCGCTTCATACACAGTAACCTCTGTTGGCAAAAAACGCCGCAGTACAGCACAGTACAGAGCCCAATCCTTACAAGTAGGTCATGGGGGGGTGGGGACGGGGGGTGCAGCCCATCTGGAGCAGTGCATTCTGAGTAGTTGACTGCAGATGAAGGGAAGGCGGCGAGAGGATGAGAGCGCTGTACTTAAAAACGCCCTTTACGACTCCGTATCTTTTTCTTCTCCCTTTGCATTTTGAACCCTGACTGATTTCACAGAGAAATGTCCTGCCAACCCTCCCAGGGGGGGGGAGCACGATCAGGTAACATATATCAAAGTGTAGAGGGCGTGCATATGTGAAAATGTGCAAATACGCACACAAGGTGCCGAGTGTATTACCTGTGCAGACCTCGTGGTAAGTGGGGTTGGGGGTGATGCCGCCGGCGTAGCCCACCTGTGTGGAGAAGACTCCTGGAAGCTGCCAGAAAAGTCTCTCAGCTCCCCAGAAACAGCCTAAACCTGGACATAAAGACAACACGCACACACAGTATTAGTGCTTCTGTGCTACCATACCATCGACACATTTGATGTGTGTGTCAATAACTACAAACTGGTAACAGTGGATTCCATATTGGTTTCAAAATAATGTGCGATTGTGCCGTCTCACCAAACACGATTTTCTCCGTGCCTTCTGGAAAAGGCTCCACGGTGGGATTCCCATTGACTGCGTGCTTGTCTGTAAAGCGAAACAAATGTGTGCAAATGTGAAAATCAATTCATAACGCTGTGTTTCAACAGCACAAATTACAGTATGTGTGTGTAAAGGGGCCCATTAGCGGCCTCATAGGGCTGCACTTCGTTATAGGCCGAGTCGACCGGGCCGGCGGATCAGAGCCAGAGGCTTCAGCGCTGGAAGACATTTAAGAGATTACACGGCTTTGACCGCCATCCTATCCCTGCTGTCCTCTCCTCAATACCCACAATTAAGCACTATCGCACAGTTATTTCCTGACCTCTCTCTTACTCTACTATATGCCTTTGAATGTGAGTGTATTAAGTACAAGGCTTGGCACCATTGGATGCCCACAAAGCGAACCAATACGGCACGCGCCTGCATAACCTCATGAGCAGGGGAGTAGACCCACTGCCGCACTAATCTGCACTACGTTAAAAATACCCGATAAGTAAAACAAACTGGAGTGCTGAAAGGTGGCGGAGGGGGGGGTGGCACTCTACTGCCAACTGTGCTGCATGGAATTAGAGCGCTAAAAAGGAAGTGTGTGTGTGTGTGTGTGTGTGTAGCCCACAGATGTGTGAGGAGGATTAGGGTTTAAGAAGACTGAGGTGACTTAGCGTGCAAATCTCCACTAAGCAAGGCTGGTTTGTACTGCAACCACTAATATTAGTCCACAGATAAACAGGCCACGGGGTACACTAAGAGCTTAGGCACATACTTATAATGGACGCTTGCTCTAAGTTCAATGTGCGATTGCTCTCCGGCCGCTCAGAGACGTGATGTGTGACATTGACCCGAATACGAGCAATCTCTAATCTGATAGAGCCACAATAGTTCATATCCTAGATAGACCCGGTATGAACTCCAACTGTGACAACAGGCCAAAGAGCAAAATACCTGCAGTTTATTTCACACTGTAAAGACAGATAGTACAGAAGCATTGACAAGAAACAGCCTGGACATTAGGGACATACACCTATCTCCCGATTCAATACTATCACGTTACCTGAGTGCACTGTTGCTACAATTTTTGTTAACTTTTTTAGCACTAGACCATGGGAAAAAGTTGAATCATATACTTCTAGGGACTTTTAATTTTTTTTAATCTAAATTAATACATTAAAATGTTTGATTTTCAGCACGTATGTAGTCAGAGATGTCCTGAAGTCATTGTCAGGCATTATTTATTAAGACATTTCCCTCACAAATTAGTGATATTTTCTTTTTAATTTATAAAGTTTTATACTTCTGGTGAATATAATCCAACCAATCTTATTTCCATATATGTATTTTGTTTATACAGTTCCCTTTGTTAACACCTTATTTTGAAAACCGGACGTAGTCACACATGTATACTTCCGCTAACTTCGCCAAGTCCGTCTCTAGCTTTCCCCGTCAGCTCCGTTCTCTTTATACATCCATGGTCAGGTCCATCGGGGCTGTTTGAATGCATTTAACATAAATGTCAGTATATGGGTGCTCTACAGTTGTAGCGTCGGCCGATTTGACCACAGAGATGCGAGTGACGGCTGGCTTGACCGCACGTTACTGCAATACGATAACGTTTCCTGTCTGTGACAGAGTTAGCATGCAGCTTTGGCCACGATGTTTAGCTCTGCTTTTCCTGCCAATGTGTGAAACCCAAAGTGTTTCCATACTTTACTGGATGTGTAGTGTTTACCACGCTGGATTTAACATGTGAGGGTGCAGGTCGTATCCACGCGGACCCTCCGCTGTTTTGTACTTCCTCGTTGCAGCCAGCTGAGGTTTGTTTTGGTTGACGGATACAGAACGGATATGACATCATGTTACTCAGACTACAACAATAAAAGCGGTAACTTCCTTCTACCTCCGCATAGACTCAAATGAAGCAAATATATCAAAAATTTGTACAAAAAAAAACACACATACAGTAAGTTACTCGATTTTTTCCCCACCTCTACTGGACATTAAAGATTAACAAGTGTTATGAAGAAAACAGGAAGCAAAGCATCAGTTGAGCAGATAACACCTGTCTTGGTGTGCCACCATATGGGCACTTTTTTGATATTAGACAAAACGGTTTGGATTTCTGTGCAGTAACAGATTGCAGAAGCATCAAGGACTCCTGAAATGTCACAGTGGCCTGAAGGCAGTCCCTTCCTGCCCTCCTGTTGTGCGACAGTTCTGTCTTTTAGCAGCAGGTTGTTCGGCGCTGCCAGGTCATGTTCACGGGCACAGTCAGCTGCAATCAAAGTTTATCTGTGTCAGCGACTGTACGGGCTAAATATTCTCAGTCCGCAGGGGTCGACTTGAGGTGGAAGGAGGACAGAAGAAATCTTCTTCTGTGAATTTGTTTAGTCTCCATCCTCACTCTCACCCTCTTGTCCTCTGCATTTTCTGGCCACGGAGATAAAAAAAAGTACCGAAGTTGCCAAATGACGGAGAAAGAGAAAATGTGAGAGTGAGAGAGAGAGAGAGACGAGTGTGCGATAGAGGAGGAGGAGTGGGAGGAGGAGAGATCAGCCTGCCAAAACAATAAAAGGAGTAAATAGCCAGTGAGAAGCAACAGATGAGGGTAGCAGAGAGAGGCAGTGAAGGATTCTTTTGGCTTTCAGACCACCGTGCCTTTGGGCTCTATATAAAAAGACCAGGCACTTCATCCAAGAAGAGAAAACAAACAAGCAAACAAATAAACAAACAAAAAAAAAAAAAAAAGAGAGAGAGGTAAAAATGAAGACAACCAAGAACACGCCGACACAGCACTGTCCGGAGAAGCCAACTCCGAGCCAACCCCACCCCCCTCCCCACCGCCCTCTCCTCTATCTCAGCTGCTCTCCATCTTCACACCACCTTCCCATCATCCCTCACTCTCCACTTACAAACACGTGCACACCCTCCTGCACGCACACAGGCACGCAATCGCTCGCACGTCAACCTCTGCTGTGGGTATTTCTCCCATGGAGCAGCTGGCAGAGGTCCAGGTGGTGCCAGGCTGGCTCCTTTCACTGTGCCTAGCCCAGCGTTCCCCCCCCGCCAGCCCAGCGCCCACACCCCATTCTGCCAGAATTACCCCACCTAACAGAGAAAGAACTGGCTGAATACCCTCACTACGCTGCCTCACTACGCCAGCAAAAAGAAAGAACAGAGGACGACAAAAAAAAAAAAACAAGCAGGGAGGGTGACTGAGTGAGTTTACAAAAGAAGAAAAACAGGCTGAATATGGGGGAAGGATTCGTGAAAAGGATTTTTTTCCCCAACTTGGATGAGATATGGGCGTAATTTCTTTTGTGCGCCTTTGTTTTTGAGGATATCTGGAAAGCGCAGTGCAGGCTATACAGTACAGCGGAATACTTTGGTCACCTTTTGTTGCTTTTAGCATGGTGGTTGTAGGCGGCTGGACCAGAACCAAAACATCGGACCTCGCCGCTCTGCTTGTATCATGGTTACCATCAGTCAAGGGCACAACAATCTATCTGTGGCTTAGCGGATAATAACGTCCAGTTTCGGATGCTATTTAGTCTTTGTAACCCTTCGATTCTACCCGTGGTCCTGTGTTTCTCACCCGTCAAACTGGAGTCCAAACGCTGCTGCCCCCTCATGCAGAGAAGCGGGAGAGGTGCTATCGCTGGATGCCAAAACTGGTGACGGAAAGGTCGATTTCCAGGCTGCTCTGTTTATTTCCTTCCAAAAAAATCCATTCTCTCTCTTACCCTCTCTCTTCCTCTTCCCTCCCTCTCTCTCTCTCGCTATTCCTCTTTCTAGCTTCACACAGGTTGGCAGGGAGTCAGGCACGAGTCGTCGGAGGAGGCTGAAGCTTTATACTGGTGCCAACTACCCTCTGCTGTATGGGAGGATGGGTAGGGGGCGAGAAAGAGTGGGGCAAAGGAGGGGTGGGGAGGAAGGAGGCAAGGCTGGTGGGAGGTGGTCCATTTTTTAAAAACAGCAAGAGGTAAGTAGAAGAAATGATTCTGCTGCTGTGGCCTAAAAAAAAACAATCAGCCCAACTCGGTAATGAGACACTGAAAGCTGCCACTGCTCAGGGTGGGAAGGCTGTCTAGACTCTGATGAGTACAACTTTGAAGCTATCCATGCATTCCATACATACTGTATCCTAGCAACGGAAACAGTTGCTATGGAGAAGACTACCTACTATACAGTAGCACAGGCTGCATTATCCCCTTCCAGGAAGATGGAGGCACATCCTGTTGGGGCCTGTATGAATATCTGTACTCAAACAGCGATCTGACGAGGAAGGAAGGTGACGACACCCACCTGGTCAAATGAATAAATGCATCTCGTAAGTAAGTAGTAAGCAGTGATGCAGCATTTATGTCTCAGGCTTTTATTGTGAAAGGTAAGAATTAAGGCCATTGTGAATGTGGGGACAATAAGCGTATTTTCCCAAATTAATAAATACAAAGTGGCCGTTTGTGTTGTGATGCTTCTCTGCTCACGTTAAATATATTACTTTCGCGCCACAACTCGTGGATTTGTCTCAATGAATTTTTCTCTTTCCTGTCGTGCTTCTGCCACTTTTCCTTCAGCGCAATGCATGATGGTATATAGCGCTCGGTTAGTGACAATCGTTTTCCACTACTTTTCACGATGCATTGTGGGATAATTTGAGTCCACTATAGAGTGCTACAGGAATGAGTCGGAAATGAGTTCGCATTTCATCACTTCCGGTTCCCTCATCTCAAAGTCAGTGGGTTGTTTGAATGTGTTTCTGGTTAAGAGATTTTAACGTTTTGTTCTACGACATAAAATACATCAGTAAATATCCCACTCGAGAATTTTTAAGCCTTTAAGTGTCTTAAAAAAGGCGGTTGCTAACAAGTTTATAGCCTAACGTTAGCTTTTTACTTCTTGTGATTGCATTCACGCTTCAAAAATCATAGAAGTGGTGTTGATTTGTGGAGATTATCTTGCTGAACAAAAGATGCAAGTATCATAAAGGTGTGTTTGCCACAGAGATTATTTTTCTGCAATAATCCAAAACCCAATGGAAAAATCCCATTGGCTTTTTGTGGAGGGAACCAGGGCGATGCTAACTTCCTGGTTGGCCTACAAAAATACGTCATCCGTGGAGCGCTCTGTATAGGGTATAATAATTCTCACTAAAGCCCACATTCGGACAGAACTACAAAAAGGCAACCTCACTATATAGTCCACCATATAGTTTGTGATTTCGGACACAGCTAGGGTCTCCAATTCACCTAAGTGACTGCGTTATGGAAAGCGGAGCTCCTGAAGGAAACCCACGCAGACATGGGGGAGAACATGCAAGCACCACATTTCAGGTTGGGACACAACACAAGTCCTAATCAGTGAGCCGCAGCGCTGCCCATCTCTCTCATTTATTTATCTACCGTTTGTATACTTAACTTGCATGCTTTCCAAATTACTTACATATTTTTTTTCTTCCCCTCTGAGCTTATTGCAAAAGCCCCCCCCAAAAAAAGCAAGGGCATCTGAAGACAGCAGAGATGGGAAAACAACAGAGCAATAATGCCAGAAATATATCTTCGCCATGAACCTGCTTTGAAGAGTTATAGTGAGGCATGTAACAGAGATTGATTTTGGTCAGCTGACCTCCCCCATCCTGTTTGGAAGAAATATTGGCAGTCTATCCTGCACTGACTCAAAATAATAGCTACTGTGCCCCTACCATGTAGCAATCTGCCACTGGATCATTCTCGCCAAGGTCACAGAGTACATTATACGGAGAGGAGCGAGGGAGGGAGCGCAGGACACCGGGACGTCTGAACAAGGAGCTTCTTTAAAGAGGCTGGAGGGATGGAAGCAACTTTAGTGATCTTCATCGTAGAGAGAGGACAAATGTGTGCACTCACTGACACACACACACAAGGCTGGGACAGCACAGGGCATATGTGGAGACAGTCCTTGCAATCCCTAAATTACTCATGCTTACTCCAACACACACACACACACACATACACCAGAACAACCCCGTCCCCACCTAAGCTGCCCCCCACGGTGAAAGGGGAGGAACAGATTTCTGCCATGCGGCGTCTCCGAGCTGCTCCGACAGACGGAGCAGGAACTTACGACGGGGCGGAGCCTTCATGCGCATAATGCCCAGATGGGCCCCTGGACGCTGCGGCAACGCTTTCCTCCTATGCACTCACACCCAGCTCCCACAATGCACTTTGCGGCCGCCTCAGTCTGAGTTGGTGAAGATGACCAGGTTCAAATCGCACCACGTTTCGCCTTTGTCGCGTACTCCGACGAGCCCTCCTGTCCCAAAATAGGACGATGAAAAGCTGAACGAAAAGGATAAAAAGGACAAAAAGGACTATACTACATCGCAAGAACGGATAAAATGAAGGTGTAAGGACGCAAAAGAAGGCGTACATGTTCACATGCACTGAAACCAGGAAAACGCCAATACAATCTTCATTTTCGACAACATTAATCATCAACTATACGAAACACAATCCCACCATACATACATCCCAACAGGCTTTTGCTGCCACTTCACTCACATATTTCATTATTGTCCACATCACAAAACACCAAACAGGCTAAAACGTTTTGCAGCACATGCACCTTGGGCATACTGGGTTTAAAAAGGTTCCCATGGGTATAACTCAAAGGGAAAAATTGCTGTTCACAAGGGAAGTAAACGGTGTGAAAATGTGCACTATTTAATCCAAAGTCTGTTGATAATATCAACTTTTTTTCATATTTAAAGACACATTTTTCAAGTATTTCTGTAATAACATACATACAGTGGGTTGCAGAAGTATTCGTAAGTGAAAATGAAGACCAAAGAGCATTTTAAGGAAGAAAAAAATTATATCCAAGTGTTTTGGATCAACAGTGAGGAAATGGAAGCTGCATCCTACCACCCAGGCCCTGCCTAGACAAGGCCGTACTGTAGCTCAAAACTCAGCGTCCGAGCAAGAGGGAGACTTGTGACGGACGGTAAGATGTGGGACAAGGTGTTGTGGTCAGATGAGACCAAGATAGAGGTTTTTCGACCAAAATTCAAAGCACTATGTGTGGCGCCGCAAAACTAACACTGCCCGTGCCTCAACGAACAAACACCATCCACATAGTGAAGTGTGGTGGTGGCAACATCAGGCTGTGGGGATGCTGGTTCTCAGCAGGGACTGCTGGGCATCTTGGTAGATTTGAAGGAAGAATGGATGGAGCAGAAATACAGAGAGATGCTGCACGAGAACCTGCTTCAGTCTGCTGGGAGAAAGTTCACCTTTCAGCAGGACGGTGACCCCAACCAAAGCAAAACAGGAGTAGTTAAACAACAATAAAGGTGAATGTTCTACAATGGCCAAGACGTCACAGTCCAGCTCTTCATCTGATGGGCAATAAAAATGCGGAATGGAAAATTCTCATGTCAAGGACTCCCTATTTAAAAGACCTTTAAACCACAGACACACACTTGAGAAAGCATTATGATCCTGTAATTTATTAAGATTATGTTTTGCTAGTTTTGTTGTGTGTCTTTTCTGCAGAATGGAAACGCACAAAAAAGTTAAAACCTGTGGTAAAAATTAGCCATATCCATCGGCCTCGCCAGGCCATTTTGCCGGGGCTTAAGCCCCGAATGTTTTGATTGTAGTCCCGAATATAATTTGCCTATGTGAAGCTCGACAGAAAAAGTGTGTGAATGTGAGATAGTCTTAGTCACACAATAGCCTGTCAAAATAAATGCAGGTCTCTGAACCAACTCCGTGTGTGTGTCTGGCGATCAGCACTGAGTGACTCTCAGTGGGGAGAAATGGCAGAGCGAGCATGATAGTAGGTGCCGTTTTATTGTATTTTACAAACCTCATGTTGAGTAACATACATGTTACAGTTACAGGTTCTGAAACGAACTATACCGGTAAAACGACTCATTCACTTTACTATGAAAACAATGCGAAAGCACTTTCTTAGAGTCACAGTAGAGAGAGAGAGACAGACGGAGACCGGAGCCTAGCAGTTGATGGAGAGATAGCCTACTGTATTTTTGTATTTCTAAAAATCCTAAAAATTAAAGACAATCTGGCAACATGGCACAGTTGCCAGATTAAACAGGGATAAAAAAAAAAAAAATGTAAAAAGGTCTCCTAGAAACACAGGGTTAAAGCACCGCTTGAGTGAGTGAAACCTGAAGTCCCGGCTTGTCAACAGATAAGCATCGACTGTTTTGACTAAACAGCAGATGTACATTTTGTCCCGAGCAACTGTCATAACATTCCTATTAAAAATGTTGTTTCAAATGAATTGCAATGTTTGCAGTAGTCATACGGTGCATTAAAATTTAGTTCAGTTAGTAGTATTCCAGGTAGAACGGCAGGGACCACCCAAAAAAACAATTCACCCCTCACACCCTCATTTTAACACCAACAGTCTGGGCTTAACCTCCGCACCTTGTCAACTCCGAGAAACGCCATATCTGGCTCAAACTCAAATTCTAACAAACAGACGCTTTGTTGAGAAATTAAGGATAGATGCATTCAACCCATGAGGCCATGCAGAATTCGTTGGGCCTAAAAACCTTTTTGCTTGGAAACATGTTTGGAAGAAAGTCTAATCTAAATTAGCTGCAATCAATGTTCAAGGTTCATTTATTTGTCATTTTACAACACAGGATTGCACTATGAAATATAAGTTGTGGCTCCTTCACACTACACACACACATAGAACACATATATACAGTAAGCTACAAATATTTAAATTAGAATAGAATAAAACAGTAATAAACATACTTATATACAGGAAGATACACATATACAGTGGTGGAATATAACTAAGTTCATTTAGTACAATTTTACTTTACTTGAGTATTTCCATTTTCTGCTACTTTATACTTCTACTCCACTACATCTCAGAGGGAAATATTGTACTTTTTACTGCACTACGTCTACTTAATAACTTTAGTTACTTTACAGATTCATATGAATAAAACAAACTATAATCGACTAATAAATGATGAGGTATTATTTAGGGCAGACCCGAATGCTTCAAAGCTTCGACCGTTGCCATGGTAATACACCTCCAAATCAGCATTCGAATGCTTTGTTTTTTTAAAACAAGTATGTAATAATAAAGTGTAAATCTCAAAATAGCCCATAACGTTAATTAATATTAGTTATTCTCAAATGGATATAACTGTTTGTTGTGTGTACAGTAGTGCGGCAGCGGCGCTGTCCCGGACACAGAAACGGGGGAGACGGAGACAGACAGACAGTACCGATCGGTACTCAGTATCGGCCGGTACCCAAAACCCAAAGTATCGTTATCGGTATCGAGACTGAAAAAGTCGGATCGGTGCATCCCTAATAATTATAATATAGATTATTCTGCATAATGAGTACTTTTACTTTTGGTACTTTAAGTATATTTTGATGCTAATGCTTTGGTATTTTGTACTTAAGTAACATTTTGAATGCAGGACTTTTACTTGTAACAGAGTATTTCTACTATTTAGTTACTTCTTCCACCTGCACAGAGAGTATGCAGGCTACAGTATGTGCAATGTATTTCAAATACCTCAAACCAACAATATAATGTAAACTCCACCACCAGTAATTATATCCCTGAATGAAATAGCATGCTTATATTTTAGCGTGAACTCTTGTGAGGTCAATCGCCTGCGTTGATGGCACGTGGCCAGTCTACCGTATGTCAGCTCGCGACAGCTCCATCAGTGTGGATACAACTTGTCACCGCTGTGTTATTTACCTGCCACGACCATTCTCTCCTCCCTCCCCCGCAGAGAGCGCTCTCTGCTCGGCAGCTCCGACATTGAGTCAGCGGCAGCGAGAGACACGGAGAGCAGAAGCAACCAAACGGTCTGTGTGTGAGAGGACAGCTGTGCAGGAGGCTCCGTCTTCCAGGATGCCTTCATAACGACATGCTGCCCGGTTTTACGGCCGGGACGGGAGGGGAGGGGCGGAGGAGGAGGAGGGGGAGGAACGGGAGGGGAGGAGGAGGAGGAGGAGGGGAGGAGGAGGAGGAAGAGGAGGAGGAGGAGGAGGAGGAGGAAGAGGAAGAGGAGGAGGAGGAGGAGGAAAAGGAGGAGTAGGAGGAGGAGGAGGAGGAGGGGGAGGAGGAGGAGGAGGAGGAAGAGGAAGAGGAGGAGGAGGAGGAGGAGGAAGAGGAAGAGGAGGAGGAGGAGGAGGAAAAGGAGGAGGAGGAGGAGGAGGAGGGGGAGGAGGAGGAGGAGGAGGAGAGGAGACGGCGGCGAAAAACGCCACCAATATGAATATTCATCGTGCGTGGGCCACGTCGTGCACTGCATATTAACTAATCAAGGGGTTAATATGACTTTGGCACAAAAGCCTACAGTGCACCGCGTGCGGGAAACGAAATTAAATTGAAATAAATATCCACGCCTGTTCCGCATGCAAATGATGTTCGCGCCAATTATCGGCTCTCGTGCGGTGGGAGGTGCTTCCGGTAGATGAGGCTGGAGTATATGGATGGATGTATGGATGGATGTATGGATGGGTAGGTCTGCTTTGTGTTCATTTTACATCAAGGAATGTGTGTGTGGGTTCATATCCTGAAGAGTAACAGCTTCAAGAGTAAATAATAAGAGTCATAATAAGAGTCCACTGTTAATAAGAGTCTTAATAAGAGTCCACTGATAATAAAATAATTTTGTTTTACTTTTGTGCAGCACTTTGTAGGCGGATGTTTTACTGGCGTCCCGTAGTCGCTTTCAGTCCAAAATGGGCGCTGATGTTGCAATGGAGCGAGCAACTGATTTTCACTTCTTGGCTAATATACGTTCTTTGAGCGGGTCCTCTTCACGGAGTCCGCCATGTTGCTCCGCCACGTTTCTACAGTAGCCCAGAACGGACAACTGCGGTAACGTGAGCCACGGAGTGCAAAACCGTGGTACCGCCAGCCGCCGTCTGTTGCTCCTAAAGTAGTGATATAATGGTATGGATGGTCTCTGAGCGAGGCGAACGGCGTTACCACGGTTTTGCACTCGGCAGCTCACATTACCGCAGTCTTGGAAAGGGAGGAGTGAGCGGAGGGGTACTGAGTTGGTTGCAATCTGCAACCGCACCACTAGATGTCGCCAAATCCTGCACACTGTACCTTTAAGAGCATCACTATGATTCCTAAAGAGAGATTGAAGTGTAGCCTAAACTATCCCATAAGTGATTTAAGCACATTGTGAAATATTCTGGTTACTGTACTACCATTTAATGTACGTTTATCTCTGTTTTTTTCTGTAATTTAAACCTGAACCTTTAAAAAGTATTTATTATTGTGTAGCTTTATCATGCTTGGAGACGCTCTCTATATTTCTGCTCTTTACAAATGATTATCAGGTTGGTCGTATCTGGTGACATATGCCAAAGTCATCAAACTTCATCACTTTAATAAGTAACAGGCCTATATTTGCCTTCGAGTTACCTGGACAACACTACAAGCTACGTCACCTTTGCTGTAGTTTAGACGCGCATAAAGTTGCAAATTGCAGTCTTCAAGCGAGTCATATCAATCATCTGGACAACTGTGCAACTGCTGAATGCTGATGTCCAGGATGTGACTCAGTCATCAAAAGCTTTACATCCTCTCACAGACGGAGCCAGACCAGTAGTGTGATAGTAATGAGGCCGATTATTTACGTGTGGGAACTTCTTGTGCATGCTTTTGAACCAGCCAATTTAACCAGTAACAAAGAATCCAGGGCATTGTTCCTATATCCTGCAAGCCAGAATAACATCACACCCTGCTGCAATACCCGCTTTCCCCCTCTCTCTCTCTCTCTCTCTCTCTCTCTTATCTGCTGGGGGAAATGAAGCTCAATCACCTGCGGAGGAGCTGAGGGCGGCACAGGGGACTTTGCAATGCAAATGCCAGGTAATTACCCGAAAGCTAGGAGAGTGGAAGCACACAGATGAAAATAGAGCAGACAGAGAGAGAGAGAGAGATGAACCGAACACTGGGTTCACATGCCTGTTGATGCAGGATGATTGGGGTGTTTTGGGGATGTGTGGGGATGTAGGAAGAGGAAAGGGGCAGGGGAGGAGGGGAACAAAAAGGTGATGAGAGGCACAGGGATGGATGGGAACCATGCACATACATACAGAGAGCCCACGGCGTGTGTTCATTTCCTCCCTGTGCGTGCATCTGTGAATGTATGTGTACGTTCCTTTAAAAAAAAAAAATCAATAAATTTAGTCTCTGCACGCTGTGATGGAGGACTTTTAATTCAGACGAATATCTGCGCTGAATAAAATCATTTTTTATTTTTTTTGCATGAGTGCGGTGGCAGTTTGAGTAGAAGTGTGTGTACACTTGCATGCATAAGTGTTTGCGCCTGGGTGCTTGTGAGCACGTAGGCATTGTGGGTATATGTGCACTATTGTCTGCGTGCTCTCTAATGGGCACTTGTGTATGTGTGTGTGTGCATGCGGTGGGTGATTGCATATGTTCGCGTGTGTGTGTGTGTGTGTGGTTTGTGTTTGTGTGTGTTGTAGCGGAGGATTTAGTGAGTGTGCCAGCTTGCAGCTGTTTGATTGTCAGTGAGTGAGAGCGAAGAGATGTGCAGATGTGAGTGAGTATCAAAGAGATTATGAAATGACCTGGAATTAAACGTTGCGGTAGATTTTAACCGGGCATCGTGGCACGTTAAGCCCCTCTGTGTGATTGAGAGGTGGTTGGAGAGCGGCATGTTTACGTTGGTTTAGACAGTTAAAAGCTATTTTATTTAATAAGCCAAAATGCCTGTTTGTAATTCAATACAGGACTCTAGTGTTTGTTTGTTTGTGGAAGACATTACCAAGCAATAGTGTGACTCACAAGCAGTTTGCACCTTGACTCAGTAGCTGCCTCTGATTAACATCTGAACAAAACAGGAGCCAGCCAACCAGAAAACTGTTTTGGCGATTTAGTGTAATTGTGGCTTTGCTAAAGTCTCACTTCGCCTAATTAGAATAATAAATCATGCCGCCTCGTTGTTTTCAAAGGGCCCTCCATCGTCTCGCCGAAGCAGGTGGGATTGTGGGATGGTGTGAAAAAACAAAGGGTTTGATTGCTCGGCTGAAGCTACACAGTCAGTTAAAAAGCAACGTGGCGCTCTCTCTCTCCGGGGATTCATATTCAAAACGGAGCCGTATCAATTCATAGACCTGAGTAGCGAAAGCCAACTTGACAAATTTTGATTCATACGCCGGCCCGTGCTTGACTTCACTTGACATAAATCAGTTGGCTCATTGGGAAACGGAGAGAGGAGATGGGGGTTCGTTTGAATGACATGAAAGGCGAGGGGAGACTGCGTGGTCGTGCCTTTCCAAGATGGTTGTTGTGTCTTTCAGTTGCTTTCTCCAGGGAAGTAAATACTCATTCTGCTTAGGCCATCACAATCACAATCAGCTTCAATGGCTGTAAGTGTGAACACATACAAGGAATTTGACTCAGGTATTTTGTTGCTCTCAATGTACACAGAAAGACACATACGGCTAAAACAAGGACAACAAAGCTGAACAAAGGTAACCATAAACATTTGACAGAGAGTAGTGGAAAGGTTGCTATAGATACGGTTGTGTCTGAAATTCCATACTAACATGCTATTTAGTAGCTAAAACAGCATGTGAGATATTTTAGTATGTCCGAAACCTTAGTATGAAACCAATAGTAAGCAAATTGCATATTATTTCCGGTGAAATGCAACACTACGGCAGCATAAATATCCCATAATCCAATGCGGTAGTGACGACAACGTTCATAACAGACGTTGACGGACAGCTCTGTAACATCAATAACTTTGCTTGGCGTAATATATATTTTAAATTAATTCAGACTTTGATTCTCACAAACCGTCGTTTCGATCACATGAGGTTGACACGGGTTACCATGGTTACACGTCTCCAACCGGCAAGGAGGCTCTCAGGAAGTGACGACGTAAATTACTGCTCCGAAAAGATGCATACTGCCGTTTATTCACACTACAGTATGTTGAACGGTAGGACACCTATTGAGTATGTAGTGCATAGTATGCGATTTCGGATGAAGTGTACATATACACTGCCCACAGCAATACATTGCTTTGCTCCGGTGTCGGTGGTACTGTCTGTTTGTCCAAGCTGTGGGCGGGCCGACTGTCATTTACTGTAAGTAATACACCTACTATGTATAAGTACCTCATACAACCCCGCTTCAAAACACCCGGACTATCACTTTAAGAGTAGTCATGCAGAAAACTAGACAAAGCACATACAATAATTAATAATAACAGTAGTAACAACTATATGGCTGCAATTTATGATTATTTTCATTATCGATTAATCTGCAGATTATTTTCTAGATACATTTTGTCAATTAAATGCCAGAAAAAAAATGAAAAGTGTCCAGTACAGTTTCCCAGAGCCCAAGGTTTTGTACAACCAACTGAGATATTAAGTTAAATCCACAAATATTCACATTTGAGAAGCTGGAACTGATGAATTTGGGGCCTTTTTGCTTTAAAACAGACTTCTAGACCAAGCTATTATTAAAATAGCTGCAGATTAATTTTCTGTCGATCGACTAATCGATTAATCCTTTACACTCGTAGCCTCAATATCACAGAAGAGTGTTCAAAGTGGTAGCAAAACAGAAAATATTGCCTCAGTCATGACTGTCAATTGTGTTCTTTCAACCGTGAGAAGTTTCAACAGTAAAAGGAGGAAGTGCATCTCTGTCTCAACCATTTCCTGTTCAGCAGTGATTACAAACCGTCTGCACTCCTGTTTCTTTTTGTGAATTCCTCTCATTTGATGGTCGCTGCGTCTATACTCGGGTGGGATGCGACTCTTCTAATGCCAATTTCTAGTCTCTCTTTAGAGCCGTGTTGCATATCGTTTTCTGTGAGTTTTGGATTTGTTATTTCAGCGGTTCAAATAATTACATTTAATTTGTTCAGTGATTTTGGTTCTTTGTACAATGTTTGCAGTGTGAGGGCTGCTTATGTTATAAATCTGGAGAGCTCCTGCAGCTGAGGGCTTTATACAGTATTATTGAAGGGACTAGATTTTAAGTTTAATAGCTCTTTTTCAATAGAAGAATAATAGAAGCTCTGCTTTACATGAATTGTTTGGGACTCGTTCTCGTGAACCCTGCACTCTTCAGACTGTATTACACTGGATCTCTGTTGGATATTTGTCCCTTCAATAAAATGTAATAAACTCATTGACTCCCACGTTTCAGCTGCATATACAGTTACATTGTCGGGGAAATTGCACAATTTTTGTATTACGCAATTTGGTCTAATTTAGTCAAATGTCAGACGCATTTTCTTTGGGAGCATTTTCACTTTCAGGCCATTTGTTTTTCTAAAGAAGAGCAGGCAGAGGCGTAAGAAGTATATTTAGATCATTTACTGAGGTAAAAAGAAGCAACGCCATACTGTGAAATTACTCACATTACAAGTAAAATTAAAAATCAAGTAATAGTACACAATTATTGGCATGTAATTACGTAAAGTAAAAACACTCATTATCCAGAATTGCCCCTATCAGTGTTATAGTATTATATTAAAATATCATTATTATTGACTCATTAACATGTAAGAATTCATTTTAAGTTTTATTTGGTCAAGGTGGGGCACATTTTAACAGCTTTATATACTGTTGGGTAGTTTAACCTATAACAATGCGATATATTTTATTAACTGATTATATGTTTTGCATGTAAAATCTTACTTTAACTAACTAGTAACTATATAGCTGTCAAATGAAGTATTTCCCTCTGAAATGCAGTGGAATAGAAGTGCAAAGTCACATAAGAGGAAAATTCTAAAATAAATAATAAAAGTACTGCACAGTATTTGAGTAAATGTACTACTTTCCACTACTGACAGAAGGTTGTGTTCATCGCACATATTTGTTTAATAGGACTCTTGACAGAATTTGTTTTTCACTCAGTATTAGTACAAACATATCTTACAGATTTACCCCCAGTCACTAAAACTTTTAAGTCATTTCTAAAATAACCTTTCTGTGACTTTTCTCTCGTCATCCTTCCAAATCATCTTCATTTCTCATTTGCACATCAGTTGTTTTCAGCATTTTTATAGATTTCAGAACGGCACGCAGAACTTTTTATATCACAGGATGCTACAGATACAAGTATAGCGGGAGAGTAAAGATAGAGATAGACACGGAGAAAACAAGAAGTGATTCGAGCGTGCTGAGTGCAGCTTCATAACGCCGGTCCACTTCCTCTCCCTCTCGCTCGGGCGCTCCACCCGTGCTAAGAGTGGCTGGGCTAAGCCACTCTTGCCCTACATACAGCCTAAACAGCAGATTACTGACTGTCCCTCTAATCCCATGCACCAGGGCATGTGCCACTGTCACCATGCACCAACCACCCAATCACCCTGCAGCCACCGTCACAGCGCTTGCTGTTCTGCTAGCTGTGTCACCCCCCCCACTCCGACCCCTAACATCTTCCCCGTTTCTGGTCCGCCATTTTTGGATTTTGATATCTATCCGAATAAAACACGCTGGAAGCATATCGAAATGCATCATTCTCCTCGCATCTCTGTCTTCCCTAGCAACATCCTGTCGCGTCCTCATCCTCCCAGTGCCCCCCCCACCCCCCTCCCAGTTTTAACCTCCTCCTGACCACCTGGCATGGGATAGCTTCCTGCAGTCCCTCAGCCTCACCTAAACCACCAGGCCTGAGATTAGGGTTAATCTGGACCTTGTGTCATCCTGTATCTATCCGCCACCCCCACAGCCCCATTCTTTCCTCCCTCCCTCCGTCCCTCCCTCCCTCCCTCCCTCCCTCCTCTTTACCAAAGAGGCTTTAGTTTAAAATCCTTTATTGTGAACCCCCGCTCCCCTTGCAGTGTCTTTCCGCCTGCTGCCAACTGCAACTTTTCCTCCCGCACCACATCCTGAGCCAATCCTTAAACAGATACTGGTAGAACCTGTCCCCGAGCTATGTTGGTTAAGAGATGTGAGGAGAGGATTTCTGCATTGTCTTTCTCTTTAGAATAAATTTATGCACTACGCTAAAATGAAATGCGTGTGTGCATATGAGCATGCTGTAATACATGACTATACTTGCAAAGTGTGCATACAGTTCGTGGATTTGACATAATGGTGTTCATGCAATGGTGTATGTGTGCATTTTTGTCTAGAAAAATCACCCTCCACTCCGCTGTCCCGATCACCCAACCCCCAGTGCATTTAGCCAGCCGTGCTCACCCCGAGGACACAGTGAAGGCACGGAGGCCCGAGTTGGATGAAGAGACTCCACAATGGTGCGGAGAGCAAAGACGCGTAGAGAATGAAGACAAAAAAAGGGGAAAAAGATACAAAGTGCTAAAGCCCCTTTTCATTTTTTTGTCTCCGGAAATAAATGGCAAATTCTCCCTCAAGCAAAGTCTCCTTTCTTGGAGTTGAAAAGCCAGCAAAAAAGCACTTGGCAGAGAGAAACCAGTAGAATGGAGAGCGAGAGGTGGAGAGGCAGCGAGGGATGTAGGCCAGCAGTAAAGTGTCTTATCGTAAGGGGCAGAGAGAAAGACCCTTGAGCAGGAGAACCTGCAGGAGTCGGGCGCTTTAATGAGAAAGCGGCATGGAGGATCCGTCGAAATGATCACAAGATGCTGAGCTTATAAAGTTAATGTCAAATTCCACGCGCAATCATAGTCAGCCAATTTGTTGAGCACTGTTTAATTTGTTCCGATTACACAGATAGTCTGTTCGCTTATTAAAAAGTCGGAGTACATGTAACATAATGATTATTTATAGGGTTCACTCGTATGATTCCCAGCCAGCCTGAGGTTCCTCAAGCCTCCAAGAGACGCACACACACACATACTCGTAATACGAACTTGATGACATTATCGTTTATGCACTAGCCCTTAATGCACAGAGGTAGGACGGGATGCTAAAGATCTCCTAAATGGATTAGGAACATGGAATCCCAGTAGCAAAAAAAAAAAGAGCAGCGAGATGCAGGAGTGACTGGCGGAGCGAGAGTGACTGATTAAAGGCGAGAGAGCGACAGAACATGCTGAGAAGGGAAAAAAGTCGGAGAGTGAGGGGCGAAACGAAGAATGTTCAAAGTGATTGTGCACGAGTGCAAAATGTCCACAGAGAGCAGGAAAGAGAGAGCGAGCGATGTAGTTAATGGATGTAAATTAATTGCTGTCATGTGGATTCTGATCCCAATAAATCAGGGTCAGTGTGGTCTCCGGTGCCATCGCTGCATGGTCGGGAAAAAAGGCAGGAGGGAGCCTCGATCTGATCCACACACAACTCACATTTTCACTGCACAAACGTAGTCATTTTAAGCCCAAGAATGTTGTTTTTTCCTAAACCTAACTAAGCGGTTTTGTTGCCTAAAACTAAGCAAGTGTTTTTGTTGAATTCACAACATTAAGCACAAGTTTACTGCGACCAAAAAGTGACGCTGAGGAGTCTGACAAAGAGTCAGTATGTGACGAGTTGGTAAGAGAATGTTGCACAAATAAACACACATACTGTTACTCACTTGTAAATGTTGAACAAGAAATATGAGAAATGTGCAGTTTTTGATCAGATGGAACTTTGTGCATGAATATGTGCAAATGTACTAAATTCTGAAACCAGAAAAAAAGTTGTGTAATACATGAAATTTCATGTAAATAAATGAACAGCAATATAAAACAAAAGTCACCGCAGCCCTCCCAACACCGCCGTATAATCTGCCTACATGTGATATTTGGGATCCAGCGTGCCGCGCCATAAGATCCCCTTCATCACGAGGAGCTTGTTTTTTTTTTTTAAAAATGCACCTTCAAGTCCAAACAGAATAGTGGATGCCAACTAGTGCAGACCTAACTGGGTTATAAATGCAACGTGGTCCAATGAATTAGCCATGCATATTACTGAAAATTACCACCGCGCTTTCTGCTTAACTAGGCTGCAAAATTGATTTACCTTATTTCCCCAGTCTATGACCATCACAAAGACATCCTGTTATTGTGAGGGCTGCAAGTATTATTGTATGTGTTAATCAGAAAATACGTGAACCATGTATTTTAATTACAAATCATACAAGGGCAATTTTAAAAAACAAAAGCCTTTATAAAAATAAAAAAACACACATTAAAAGAAGAAGCTGCCGCGCTGCAACAACACCAAATCGGGGGGGCGGGGGGAACTGTCAATGCGGATGTTAACGCTCCCATATTTTTTAAAACGCATTTCATTCATTACACTTTACAGTACAGTATGCCCCATATTATATACACGGTGTTTTCTTTGATACTGTATGCCCCAAAGCAAATCACTCATGTTCAAACAATAATATCTGAACATGACAGAAATGGTGCAAAATGGGAAGTAGGTCACATAGCAATTTATTTGACAAAAAGGGATGGGGGTGGGGAACTGGGGCATGGTGTATGCAGAGGCAGCAGGGAAAAAGGGAAGGTTTTTGGGAACGCAGATCAGATAGCGTGTGTGTGTGTGTGTGTGTGTGTGTGTGTGTGTGTGTGTGTGTGTGTGTGTGTGTGTTTGTATGTGTATGTGTGTGTGTGTGTGTGAGCGCGCTTCGGTCCGACCTGGAAGTAAAGTTACAAGCTCATTCAAGAACTGCTTGGTCAGTGAGGAATTGTGAATGTCTTCTTGCTGACACATGATCATGTACAGCTACATTTTTTTTGGTAAATATTACAAACCACACAAACACACACACACACACACACACACACACACACACACACACACACACACACACACACACACACACACACACACACACTCACTCATCAGAGGCTCCATTGGCCACTCTGGTGAAACTGAAACTGATATTGCGGTCACTGGACCATATCAGCACATCTGACACAGAGAGTGTGAGCAGCATTGATCAGCTGTCAATGAGCTGCCCAGCTACCCCCCCCAACCCCAACCCCTGACACAACTACACACACACACACACACACACACACACACACACACACACACACACACACACACACACAAACACACACACACACTCACACACTCACACACACTGTGTGTATCGCCACTGATATTTACAGAGCAAATACCCCAAATCCATACCGTAAATACATGCATTCTCCTGCACAGACATGCACACACTCGTAAGCTCTCTGGCTTCCTCCCGATCCTGATTAAATCCCGTCATCACTGAACATCACAGCTGTATGATGTGCAAGTGCACGAAGGCCACGTATCACTGTATTCTCCACTGACCTACAGCGCTAAACGCTATCTAGCTATACTGCTATACATAGTGCTGATGCACACACTCCTACCTACTGTACCTCAAGGCCAGAATTTGTGTGTCAATGCTGAAAAATCAGGTTATTTTGGGGTAAAAAAAAAAGAAAAGAAAATCAATAAAAATGCTAAGTAGTGTTTTACATAAAAATAAATTCTTACAATAGGTGGTGAATTGCAAATTCTAGGATCAAAAATCGAAATAAAATAAAATAAAAAATAGCACTTCTCCCAGAATAAACATGAAGATTCAACTGATGCAAAGTTAATAATAATAATAATAAAAAGATTTATACTGATTAGTTTCACTAACATTTCTGTGTGATACACTTCCACTCTGCTATAAACTCTTCTGCAGCATTGCAATGTGGAAGTTCCTCACCCAAAGAAGGAAAAAAAAAATGTAATTTAATATTAAATAAAAAAATTGCAATTACTTTCCTCTTTTTTAAAATTGAATAATAATAATTTAAAAAAATAGAACATCACTAGTAAAGATTGGTGTATTTCATATGGCACCTAAATAATACACATATACATACATAACACTAGGTTTATGTGGCCCTATTTCCATATTGAAAGACTATCTACTAACTGTATATACTCTCAACACAATCTAGACAATCTGCGCAGACTGCACTGAGGATCTGTAAAGCCACATTAACACATGAGAGAGGCTCTGGAGCACCAGTCTTTTCTAATGACTCGATAATCCGACCCAAATGCTGCCTGCTTGCTAATCTCTCCATCAGATTACCGAACTAGGGACGAGCACTGTCTATTTGTCCCGGCCTGTCTCTCTCTCTGCCTGTCTGTCTGTCTGTCTCTCCCGTCTTGTCTCTTTGTATAACTGCTTATCGCTTGTATTTCTCTGTATGATATAAAAAATTCCTTGCTTGCCTCTCTGTGATCTCCCTAGCTGTCTGCTGGTTGGGGTTGCATGCCCGTTCGCCCCGCTCTCATCCTCACATGTACTACGAGCTTTTTAAAATGGAGAACGGGGTATAGCAGGACATGAAAACGCACTCGCAAATCTCCTTCCTCTCTTCGTGCCAACGTGTGCGACGGTTAACATGACCCAACCTAAACATGTAAACATATACAGGACAAATTTATGGCGTGTAATTTATGTCCATAAATATTCCAGCCTTCTCCAAGAAATAGACCCAAAAAAATATTTGGCAAAAATTTCAAACAAAGAAAGGAAATTAATTTTCCTTCCATTCAAACTGCCTCCATCTCTCCATCCCTCAGAGATGGAAGGCCAAGCTGCTTTTATTGTTCCAGCCCAGAGCTCTGCTGCAACGTTATTGTGCATTTCATGTAAACCGATCTAAACTAATGTCCTATTTGTCACACATCAACCATGTCTGATTCTATATATTAACTATAAAACACTGCCGCTGTTTTATGCCTGCGAGGCCCAGCAAAATGTCTCTTTGATTTTACAGAAATCACTCTATGTCTCTCTGTGTGTGTGTGTGTGTGGCGTGTTTTCATGTGTATGCATGATTTTGTGTGTTTGAACTGAGCCGCATCTCTGTCTTATATACTGTAGCTCAAACTGCTGTTGACAGTCTGCTAAAACTTTTTGACATTTAGCTTTTTCACAAAATAACAACTTGACGCAACTAATGCTAAGTGAACGTGTCTGTATTTATCCTGCCGTACCTGGCAGTTTCTGCAGAGTTGGGTGACAGACGAGAGACAGATCGTACATTCCATGAAAAATAATATATCAAATTCTGGGACATTTTATCCCATCAAGGTATGTAATTCCTGCATGATATTGAAATAGATATTTTTTTTACGCTTTGACTAAAAATGGAGATCAAAGGGTGTGAAGTAAATGTGTGTCAAATCGCTACTGGGCAGACGTGCAGCCGTTTAAAGCCTGCATGGTTTTGGTAATTCCTGACAAGTATCGTACGACCAGCAGCGTCTGAACCACACGACTCAAACTTCCAACATTGCTGCGCTATTACAGATAATCTGAACATGAAAAAATGATCACAATCAGTTTGTACAGAATACAAAAAATAGAGAGATACTAGGTGATTTGACATCACTAAAAAATGGTAACAGTGGGTATGTTTGCCCTGAAATATGCTTTTTCATAAAACAATTACTGCACTCATTTTCACGCACTTAAATGCATTTGAAATATTGACGAAGAGAGCGTTTCATGTAGGGCTGCAGATGTAATATGGAAGCATATTGGAGGTCTAAATAGTTCTAGAAAAAAAAAGGTAAAACTAAAGACTGACAGCCAATATAAGCAGAAATTCTTGAATACAATGGGATCAGTCAACACATAAAAAATATACCCATACAGAATGGATCTCTTTCTGCACCGATATGACAGTTGTAGATGTCGACACATTTCAAAATAATGAGAAAGGTTAGGAGCGGGGATATCGGGGACGAGCTAAGTGGTGAAGTGAGGCATGAGACGGGAAAGAGCAACGGAGGGCTGCAGGGAGCGGGAGATGGAAAAGGATTGGTGAAAAAAAAAAAAAAAAGGTGAGTTGGGCCCTGGTTTGTGGAAGAGTGTGTGTGTGTGTGTGTGTGTGTATGAGAGGGGAAAAAGAGAAGAGGAGGGGGGGGGTGTTACTGCGGCTGTCCATTTCCCGGGATCAGCTGATGGCCGCGGATGATGGAGCGGAGAGGGGTCAAGGGTCAAAGCCTTGCATTGTCAGCCTGGCCCCGCTCTCCCGTGGGGGCTCCCCTCCCTCCCTCCTTCCTCCTCCATCCATCCATCCATCCCCCCCGCTGCCTCCTGCGCATTTACATACATTTATCAACACCGTGCGTCGCCGCGGCTCGCCGGGCGAGAGGATGCACCGCATGCATTACTGCCTGGCTACCCCTGCAGTCTGCGCCGCCGCCGCCGCAGCATTCAAAGCATTTTATATTGTGGCACCGGTGCATCACACATATGTGTATGTGTCGTACATGTGAACAAATTTGTGTCTACATGCACATCTGTGTGTGTGTGCAGGACAAGACAGGGCCTCCCATCCCCTCCCCCCCCCACTCCCCAGTATTAGGCCTACCCTCCTCACCCCTCGTCCCCCCTCCCATTCCCACCACCCCCCACACTCACCTCCCCCACTTTGCCTGTGTAATCCCTGCCAGCTGGCCCCGTTGGCTAATCCCTCTGCACTGATCAGCTGGGCCACGCATCCAGTACGGGACAGGACAGGGACAGGGGCAGATAGGGGCGGGACGCTCCCTGTGTGTGTGTGTGTGTGTGTGTGTCTGCATGTGTGTCTGCGTGCGTGTGAGGTGGGGGGTGGTGTCGACCAGAAAGCATAAATTGAAGCCCGTGCCTTCGCCTCGGCGCAGTGTGTCTGTGTGTGAGCCAGTTGCCTGTTCCTCCTCGTCCGTCCATCCCTTATCTCTGTCCTCCTCCTCCTCCCTTGGATCCTTATACATATATACCTTCCCGGCTTATATATGTATATTTTACATCTTGGGCTTTTTTTTCTTCCTTTTTGGTTTTGTCTTGATCCAAATGGATTTTTCTGATGGTGGTGACTGGGTAGAATTTAGTTTTTTTTCCTGCTCCTCTTCCCCTCTGACTGCATGCGTGACACCTGCCTGCCTCCCGTCCCTTCAGCCCCCTTGTCCGCCATCCCACCAACACCACCACCACCACCCCCCGTGTGCCTGCTCCCCTGCTCTTCCCGACCCACAAGGACCTTCACAGGATGGAGCTGCGCAAGCTACAACTACAGCAACAATAACAAAATCAGGACCAAGGACCTGAAGGAGGAAATACTCTGAAGCTCCTCTGCTATTTTTCGCCTCGTCTTTAGGGATGTATTTGATCTGAGCAAACCCTGTTCTGCTTGTGCTATGGTAGTTTTCTATAGGCAAAATATAGACGCAGCGGTCAAGAGTTTGAAAAGAAAGGGGATTTTAAATGTAACTGGATGTGAGAGTCTTGCGGCAAAGAAGCTAAATTCCTCATCTTCTTGCTTTTTGCTGTACATCAGTATTTGCTAAATTATTTGTGTATGCATTCAGAGGATGGAGACTGTTGTTATTTAGATCCTGTATTCCAGTCTGTACATGGCTATGGTTACATGCGCAGAGTGCACACACAGAGAAAGAGAGAGAGAGAGAGAGAGAGATGGAGAGTAGGAGGGAGGGAGAGAGGGAGGGTAAAGGGGGAGATAACGACACAGCTTTACCAACTGTAATGAAGAACTGCTTGGTCTGATTAAACCGAACCAAGCTCTTAACCAGGAGCAGCGGAGGCAGCGCTATCTATGGCGAGGATGAAGCATAGCGGCGCATCGCAGTGTGCACTCATAAATATCTAGTCGTCATCCTTTGTTTTGCTCTGAGGGGGAAGATGGTCTGCAGGAATGGTAGCAATCAGGTAGCTGGGCTGCTGCTCTCTTTATGGTGCAACAAAGGTAGCGTTGCTCGCTCGCTCTCTCTCACTCCCTGTCTCTCTCTGTGCTCTCCCCTCTCTGTTGGTGCTTTTTAATGATGTATACAGAGAATGCCTTAATGGTGCGAATGCTGCTTTGATGATGTATTTTTCTTGTTTTGTTCACATTTTGTTGCTGCTTTCTTGCACATCGCATGCATGCATTTACACACTCTGGGCTGAGGAATCACAATGTCATTGGCTTGTATCATGTATGTTTTGTTTTTTTCCCCCACACACTGTATTGTCTGTATAGAAAACCTGTTTTCATTGCACAGGGAGCTGGCGTGGGATTAGCATGCAATGTACTTTGACGTGTGAAAAGGACCGCATAGCCGCCTCTGAGCCCACAGGGAGGAGAGATCACAGGTGAGGAGAGAGGAAAGTCAAACAGGGATGGACTGACAAAATGTACAACGTTAGGGATGCACTTTTAAAGATTGAGACAGCGTTTAGCAGTCTCAATTTCTAGTGTTCATGTTGAAAATTGCTGTAGGACGTGAATACAAAGGAGGGTAAAGTGTTGCTAAACGGTAAGCGACAAGAGGAGGACAGGATGCGATGAGGAACATTTTGGGAAGTTTGGGTTTGAGCTCTTTGTGTTCACAGTGGACCTTGATTTAATTTCAATACAATTAAGGCACGCGGTGAATGCCAAGAGAGAAGCCACAGTCCTCGCTCACCTGAGAGACCAGCGTACAGGACAGGAGAGTGGCGCTGATAACTACACAGATCGATGTTCGCTATACAATCATATGAGATTAACAAGCAACGGCATTAGAGAAACAGGAGGAGGAGAAGCGTTAGCCAAAGAGGGTTACAGAGCCGCGACCTAAGGCATGAGTGTCAGTTAGAGAGAGACATACAGGAAACATAGAATCACTGGGCACCGGTCTAAGTAATATACTGGTTTCCATAATGACAGAACAGACAAGAGCCGTAGGCAGCCTACCGGTGTCGGTCCTGCGGCCAAATGGACAGAGGGATCACACCAGGGGGATTCGCCATGTGGTGACAGAGGGCCACTTCAAAGGTCTCTGTGTTTACGCATGAGCGTGCACTTGTCCTGTCTGAGAGGAAGATGGAAAAACAGGATGAGAATGCTAGAAGAGCATCACGTGCTGCTGTAGGAGAAAATGCAATGATGTCCTAAATCATTCTCATGCATGCTGATTATATTTCCATCACCATCCACACTCTGAAAAAAAAAAAAAAAAACAGCTTTGCACTTTATTTTAAATTATAAATTAAATGTTTGTTTGTTGGGTTTCAATACTATGCCTTTGTTTGTGTTTTTGTTCTGCAAAAAAAAGTCTCAATAAAAGAAATCATTTCACGGACTACATTTCTATTTGTATTTGTATCTTTAGTGGTGTTTCTTTTCAAAGTAAAAAAAAAAAAAAAAAAAGGCCCAAAGCACATCATGTGATTTAAATAATGAGCTTCTACTCCTATAATCACAGAGCTGCATCAGATGCTTCAAGCTGTAAATCGCTGTAGGCGATAAAGAGATGTGAGTTGACCTACATCTCAGATGATGGAGGCGGAATATGCAAAAAAAAAAAAGAAATCGTGGATTTTTTTGGTGTATTTTACTTACTGTTGTAGCTTTAATTCTACATTTTTTAAGTCTATTCAAAATATGACTATAAATATGTGTGATTGTTGTAGGAAGAATTGATAAATTAATCACAAAAACAATATCATAGCATCATACTAAGTACGAGATTTAGAGATAAACGCAAAAGGCAGCATTGATATTAAGTCTGTATTCTTCTTTATAGTTTATTATACCAACATTTCATTATTTCCTGTCATCTCACACAATTAGAGCGTGCAGAGGGCAAGTGTGCCACATATGTTGAGACAGAGGTCATCAAGGCCCCTTCGCCCCGCGTCTACACATTATGCATGTTCAAAACTCTCAATAGAATTGGGACACTGGGAGAAATGAGGGGGTCACACTCAATATGTCAACAGTGCGGGACCCCTGGCGATGGTGAGCAGGTGACCGCCATCCCCAACCCCCCCCCCCCCTCTCTTCACGTGCTAAAAACACTCATCATCATGACATATTCCTTTTCCTGAATTGTTCCTTTTTTTTTTGGACCGCTTTTAGTTATGTTGCAAAATTGTGCTGATAAATTGGTGACAGGTGTGGAACAGGAAGGGCATTTTTGTCCATGTTAAAAAAGTAAAATAAATAAATAAATAAAATAAAAAAATGTGTGACATATAGGGAACTTACAAAAGCCTTTAGTAGTATTTGTAAAATACAAGTAAAATATATATGTTTTTGTTCTATTAAAAATAAAGCAGTCAAAAGCTATTGTCCTATACTGCTATATTTTTCTTTTGAATATTAGAGGCAGGCTTTCCGAAACAAAACGGCCGAGAAGAAATCTAATTTAGTCATGTAAATAGAGGTCGGGTTGGCGACATGGTGAAGCGTCACTAATGGAAGAAGGAGATGGATGCCTTATGATAATGAGGGGAAAATAAAGCAGAACCATGACCTTGCAGTGCGATATGAACCCACAGACACCTAATGTGTAGCTGAACAATACATCCTACAGAACAAACTGCAATAGACAGATATTTTAAATATGTTCCTTATATGATTACAGAAATGCAAGGTCGCAGGGTGTACTATTTGAAATGTTGAGCAAGTAATAAATCTCTTAAATTAGTCAATGCAAAAACAGGATACCCAGTGGATTGTTATGGCTATTTTATATTATTTTTATGTATATGTTCTGTCTAATTATGTCTGAATTACAGCCTACTACACACACACACACAGATTAAGAGGGAGGAATTTCTCCTCTCACCACTGCAGGGCAACTTATTCTGTTTCTCCATCTCCTCTTTAGCTCAATGTGCGCTCTGAGATGTGAGTGCTGCTGACCTCCTCCCCTCCTCCTCTTCTTCGCCTTCAACCCCCCCCCCCCCCACCACCACTTTCTCCCCATGGTCCCATTTCCCTTTCTTCTCCTCCATCGTCTCGGTGGCTGTATGTATGCGCCTCTCTTTTATGGCCGTTCATTTGCATCCCAGGAGGGGCTAAAAAGGCGTCCCCAGAGAGGCGCGCAGATAAGGGTCACAGGAGATCCCCTCGAGGCAGCGTGTTTGCCACGCACCCTCAACGCAGACACGACACGTGCCGTCGACCCCCCCCCCCCCCCTCTCAACACCCACACACGCACTTATTCAACCCCAAAAAGCTGAGTGATGCTCGCCCTTTATCCCCCACAGTAGCCCACATCACCATGAGCCAAAGTTTTGCAGCTACAGACCTTTAAAACAGGCCTCTCTTTGTTAGGATATATTCTGTCATGACATTATTATATTAAGGTCATCGTTGTGAAGGCTCTGCTTATATGTAGGCCTACGACTCTTTCAGTTTTATATAGACGAAGGGAAGTCATAATTTGGACTTTAAACAAAATATGAACGAACCACCTTGTGGGACAGTGCGTAATCTGTGCGCTATGCGCAATTTGGAGTGAATTTAAGTCATTATGATAATAAATTCAGAGTTTATAGAATCCTCTAAATTTTTAACATGTAGATTAAAAGCATGGATTGGATTCTTATTGATTTATAGGCCTATATCTTATATTTAATGTTTGCAAGAAGAAAGCTTTACTTATTGTCGATTATAAGTTCTTGTAAAAGAAAATATAAATAAATAAAAGATTTTATTTGGGCAGGTTGTCAATTTCTTATTTATGGACTGTGATTTTATGGTTCAGGTAAATCCGAAATTTAGTAGATTTCATCTGTGTGTTTTAATAGCCTATATATACCTCCTGCACTTAAATGCCACACAGACCCATCAGATATCAAGAATGTAAAACCACATAGCCTAATAATTCAGCTTTTATACCAAAACATTTTTGTTTGACTGATAAGAAGCAGCGTTTAGGGAAATTAATAACAACCAATAAAACAAATCCTACTCGCCGGATGTACAGAAGGCCTTAATGGAGCCTGGACCCGTTTAGGAACACAGTGGACCCCCGGCTGAAGGGATGAAGAGCTGAAGAGTCTCTCCTCTAGTCAGGATAGAAGATGAACTGCAGTAACTGATGCTGTGTCTCCCTCTAGTGGCCGCTGTGTTCATTGCAACCACACTGAGGAGGAGAGAAAATGGCGGATTGCAGATAATTTCCTGAAGTCATTAGCAGGCCAACTACACATGCAGGTATACAAGATAGGATAGGCATTTATACATTTTCCTTGGGCATCATGTTTTCATAACTTTAAAAGTGTGCTATAGCCTAGATATTACTGTAAAATACACATTATAGTCTCTGTGTATTAGTGTACTGCCAGAAAACAAATGAAGTACAGCATGGTAAAACATGTTTTTATGTTCCGTCTACTTTAAAGGGACTGTATGCAAGTTTTCACACGTACAGTATTATTAAATCCTTTTTTATTGTCAGTGTGAACAGGTTGTAACCTAAAAAAATGAGACTGCTTTTAATGTGAAGAACCCAGGAAATACAGGAAAATCCAACAGATGCGACATCAGAGGCGCTTGCGAGTACCTTTACTCTCTTTCAGCTCCACTTCAGGGATAACAGTGTGCAACGAGAGCTAACGTTCGGTTAGAAATGGAGTCCGCTATCACAACTCAGACTCCAACACAAACTCCACGGAAGCACAAAAAAAAAAAACAGTTATATCTAGTGAAGCTTGTCTGTTACACAGGAATGTGACCGACGTCGGGGGGGAAAACTAGGATCAACATCGGTGGGTCCTTCGATTCATGGAGGGACCTTCGTTTGGTTTTGGGTATCAAAACGGCCCCTGAGCTTGCATTGGACAGGTGAGCTAACTGTACTGTCAAACATGTGAAACATATAGTAATATATTGTGGTTTTATACCGATGCTCGCTCACGTCAGGGCGCTGACTTCCGTTGATTTAACTGCCACAGGTGTCCCTGTTAACAAGCCATTTCTGATTCTTACACACAGCCCCTTTAAGGAAAGTAGACAGGTACAACAGGCCACCCATGTGACTATAAAGAAAACAAAAATCTAATGAGGAGAACAACCCACACACCACTTTGTGGAGCATCTTTATTATGCCACAAATAAAAGCCAGTAGTTCTGAAAGAGGACCTTGCGTTTTTTTTGTTTTGTTTTTCTTTGTTTTTTTTTTAACTCACCAACAATGACATTCTGAAAATGGTGGAAGCTGATTGTGATATCATAGTATGTATGGTTGGCTGAGCAGTCAGAAATGGGAGTGTGCGGGGGGGGAAGGGGGGCGGGGGGACAAGGTGGGTTAGGAAAAATAGAGAGAGGTAAGAAATGCAGGTGAAAGTCAGGATGGGGAGTGGACGGGTTGAGTGTGAAGGTTAGCAGAAAAAAAACATTCATATACCCATCTGGGAAAAGAAAAGAGTGCACAGACACGCTGCATGACAAAATTGCGTTACACAGTCAAACAAGGGGAATGCACACCAGTTCTGCTGAATATACCACATTTATTACTTTTGAACTGATTAATAGAAAGAGTGGGGGCAAAGCCACTCGCATCACTGTCTTTAGAAAACGGAGGAAGGAGAGAAAACAAAAAAAAAAGAAAGCAGCCCATAGCAACGATGAATTAACTTGTCCAAGAGAAAGAAAAAGAGGGTAAACTAAGTCCAATGAAGACTGTTAACAGAGGGCCCCAAATTTTTTTTTTTTTAGACCATAAAATTATACACTGAGCAAGGCTCATCAACTTAACATTTCTTCTGCTTTCAAACTCTTGACCCCCCCTTCCCTACTCTTCCTCTCCATATCCTCCATGCCCTACCTTCCCCACACACTCCGTCCCAACACATGCGAAAACAAAATCAGAGGGCCGTTCTGAACATCTGCAGTCCTCTCAAACAAAACATGTAGGAAACAGACTGAGCGTAGTTCACCCGATGAAAATCCACTGAGGAGGAAACTCCACTGGGTCCTGGTTGAAGATGTGAGCATCCTCAGAAGATGGGGGTGTGAGGGGGGTTTACAAAGAAAATGAGACAAACGCCCATTCATGACTTTGGGACACTATCATAAGCCAACACTACAAATTTCTATCTGATTTGTGTGTTTGTTTTGAGAATTACAGACTTGCTCTTGGACCATAAAAACAGAGGATGATCCTTTCATTTAAAAAAAAAAAGAGGAAAAAGCAGCATACAAGGGGGGAAAGCATATGTAGTGGAATGGGGTGGGGCAAAAAAAAGATTTCACCTAAGGATGCTATGCATTTAGTTGTAGTCCTATGAATAATCGTTTCCTTTTCTTTTTACTACAAGTTCGAAGTAAGTCTTTAAAGTCAAAAGAAATCAAGAAAGTCTTCATTTAGTTTTTTTGTCCTTGGTTAATTCTTCACCCCTATTAGAATTTCTTAGAGATCTGGATGTAATGATGTAATGGGGTGGACAGGGCTTTAGGGGGGCCATTGCAGTCTTTTGACCAAAGCACCAACTGTTACTTGACTCGTCCTTGGCGCTCCTAGAAAACAAATAAAAAAGACAGAAAGTTACACACGACATACAAAATATTTGTAATGTCAAACTACAGTTGACCCAGATCCCAACACGTTTTTCAGGTTCATTATGTAATGAAGCCAAACGTGCACATCCCCTCGTAGCTTCCCGTTTACTTACATTTGCCCATTATGAAAAGAGAAAAACTTTGCATACAATAACTGACAGTTCAGATATACTGTAGTAACAGACACATTATCAACATTCAGGAACTCTAATAACTTAATAAGATTCCCAGCATCACAATAACATGTAAACTGCTTCTGCATATTAGTGACAGATGAAGCCAGTTACCTGAAGCCTGTAATGACTCCTGTTGCTTGGGTTGCTGGGATATGGCTCACTGCCTTGGACCTCCACCTGTCACACACATAAGAGTGAAAACTCAGCGTAACTGGAACAGACAAGTCACTTTACTTAAATTAGATCTTTGTCACAAAAAAAAAAATTTGACTAAAAAGATTACTTAGAAACCGGTCTTATCAAAATCCTCTGGAACAGAAGATACAAGTGTTGATAAAAGTCTGGCTAACTTTGCATTAACCGCACCACGTCATGATAAAAACGCTAAAATATAGATTACAACTCTGCCTACAGACATCACACACGCATTAGGTACAAACACGCCAATCTAAAACCTTTTCACATTATATATTAACCATTATTATTAATCTAAAACAACCAAGTCTAACTTGAATTAACAATGTGTGCTCTGGAAGAGTTATTTGATGTTTCATATACTGACATCTCTTTTAACCATCACTATTCTGTCAATAAGATGGTCACAAGTCACTTAAGGTTCCCAAGTAAGATTTTGCACATAAAGAAGCCTCTAAAATGCGATGAAAATCACAGTTTCTCACATTTCTTCAATGAATACCTGAAGAGAACATAGAGCTGTACAACTGCAAAATAATGAGAACACTTAAATGAATATAGCAACTGTAATTAAACTGTTCAAATATTAATTTATGTACCGATGTCTTGCTTGCCGTTAAGTGCGAGTGTTCCTAACAAAAGCTGTAATGTAAACTAAATATTTGAAAAGTCATTTGTTTCTAGATCTCATGTATGCTGGCTTTTGTGCACCAAACCGTAACCTTTACGCAATGCATTTTTGTGGCTTTAACAGGCTATACACTATGCTTTTAAAGCATACCTCAAATATACAAAGATACAGTGGAGTAAATAAAAAGATCCAACTGAAACCGCTCTTGGCATGACCCCATTAAAAAAACAACACACTCAAATATAAATGTTTCGATATCTACAGAATAAAACAAGCTTTTCTATATCAAATAGCAAGTAGGCAAAAAATGGCAATTAAGGTTAACGAGCTGTTGTGTTTAGGGAAGGTTAGTCAATATCATGTTGTGTTGCATACTTTGCCCTTAATTTGTACCTCTGTCAGGATGTGTAATACAGCGCTGCAGGACACAAAACCCATGTATTAAACAGTACCTACATTATAGGGCTGAGCAATATATCAATATTATATTGATATCGTGATATTGTACTAGACATCGTCTTAGATTTTGGATATCATAACATGGCGTAAGTGTCGTCTTTTCCTGGTTTTAAAGGCTAAACAACAGTAAAATTATGTTATTTTCTGAACTTACCAGACTGTTCTATTATTTGTCTTCACACACACATTACTGATGATTATTTATCAAAAAATCTCATAGTCTAAATATTTTGTGAAAGCACCAATAGTCAACCATACAATATTGTTGCAATATCGATTGAGGTATTTGGTAAAAATATATATATTTTTGGGATTTTCTCCATATCGCCCAGCCCTACTACATTATATGAGCTCTTCTGTTCCTCATGTTGATGCTGACAGATCAACGCAATATAAGCTAAACACATTTCACCCAATACCAAAATGTGTGTTCAGACATAAGGCATAAAAAAGACATTTCACATATCTTCAGGAAGCTGCACAACGGTGTATGTGTTGACGATAGGAACAGATACCCAATAAGACCAGCCAAATTAAACCACTAAACAAACCAATCAATTCAATTTTCAGATGTGTTCTCATGTAATCCACTGAATATTTATATTTCATAATATTAGCTTTGAGAGCATATCACCAGGTAAAATTACTTCTGGTGTTCATTCTTCTGTGATTTTGAAAAAATATCTAATTGCGATTATTTCGACTGATATTGCAATTGCGATATAATTTGTGATATTAGAAACATCCTTATTCTCATTTTCATTGAAAAACATTTAAATGATTATGGTGTGATTTTCGCAGGGATCTGTACCAAAAAAATATGTTTTCTTAAGTCTGCAGAATCTGATGTGTAGGCCAGGACGTCTCTGCAGCACGTAGCATGTAAAATGGTATTTTGACACACATTTCATCTTTAACAAATATTGCGATCTCCTCCTCATACTGCGATTTGAAAACTGCAGTAGGCCATATTGCGATTTCCATAAAATATTGATTAATTGTGCAGCCCTACTGTTGTTACATGTGTGATAAAACTGGTAAAACACATAACACCACAGTGAAAAAAATCACAACATATCCTGTGTATAATCACACTGAATTCTGATACTCCAGCTGTAAATCCTTGAGAGGTTCCTGAATTCCTTTGTAATGCAACAGGAAAGGTCGTACATGCACACGCACATCCAAACCGGCTTCATATAGCACCTTTTTCAACACAAGTTAAAGCAGAGCACCCCTTTTTTTTCATTCATCCGTTTTATCATTCACTTTATTCAAGAGTAACTTCGTTACCTTTTTCACACACTCTTCCTCCTCCTGACGCTTCTCGTAGTGAGAAAAGTCATCGAAGATGGAAGTGGTGTGTTTATATCCAGCGATGATCTTTAGCACCTGCCTGGCCTTGTCCAGTGGTACCTCCTGTGTGTCCCGAGAGTTGGTCACTGGCTTGTTTTCGTTGTTCTCCAGTCGAATGTGCCGTAGCTGACTGTTGGGAACGTCCTTAACAAAGATCCAGCGCACATCAAAACGACCCTTCCACTTGTCCTGTGACCACACGCCAGCAGACGTGTTGTAGTCCACGGGCGAGCGCATCTCTGCTACGCCACAGAAGTGACCACTCCCATTGACACTGAACAGAAGATACAGCGGCCCTTTGCCACCCAATGAGCGGTAAGCTGCATCAAGCCTCTTGTTGCCGTGCTCCGTGCTGCACCAGATGTTGTACTTGATGGAGCGGTGGATGTCATCCTCGGAGTAACTCTTGATGATAAACACCCTGCCCTGCTTGGGATTCCAGTCAAAGTCCTTGGGGTTATAATTGTTGACCATGCGCAACTTCTCTAAGACTGGGTGAGGCTCAGAGGGGACCCCAGGAACCGCACCCACACCAGAAGAAGTGGGAGGCGACTGGCCTGTACCACTCCCACTGCCATCCCCAAATCCATTGGCCCGGTTCCGTGGAGGGACCCAACGAGTAGGTTGAGAAGGTTGCTGTTGTTGGCTTGGAGGAGGAGGACCCTGGGAGAGAGGAGGCTGGGGCATCTGAGCCATACCTGGTTGCCCACCGGGTGGAAGCTGATGCTGCCCCATCTGGGAAACAGGGGGTCCCAGCTGTCCATTGCTGAGGGGCATTTGTGGGTTCCCTACAGCCGTAGCTCCGGGCTGTGGGGAAGCCTGATTGGGCGGCTGCCCGTTGCTGGGAATAGGGGGCACCTGCTGAGGTGTGGCAGCTTTAGGCATGGTGCCCTTGTTGTCCCAAGTGCCGATGTCCATGTTGTGTTTAATGGGCGGAGGAGGCAAATTGGCACCGGCCATGCCACCCTTGGTTTTCAGCTTGGGTTGAGGCTTGGCTGGCTTGCTGGCAATATCGGCCCAGGAGGCGGGCTTGGCAGGGACAATTGAGACAGGAGGCATGATGGGAGGTCCTACAGATGATACAGGGCCAAGGGGACCCCCGCCAGGTAAGCCAGAGCCAACCACCTTAGGAGCCATGTCCCCATTACCACCAGGAGCGGCACCACCGATCTTAAGCCCCGCCATGCCCTGGTCAAGGCTGTTCATACCAGGTGCCTTGTTCAGGGGCTCGTTGGCAGCAGGTGCAAACGGGGACTGTCCATCGATCATGGCACCCCCAAGTGAGCTGGGAGCATAGGCATAGCTGCTGCTGTAGCCAGAGCTCTGCGGTGTCCCCGACTGTCCCTGAGAGCTGTTATTGCCCCATGCTGAGAAGTCGATGCCACTGGGGAAGAAGTTGAATCCGTGCTGGCCCAGGAAAGGGTTGCTCCCCAGGGGGCCTGGCTGGCCAAACATAGCGTCCGGGAGGTAGTGGGGCTCCCCATTGCTCAACTGTCCATAGGAGGCCAGGTAAGGCATAGGAGGGTCCCCACCTGTGGACCATGCTGCCTCATTTAAGGAGTAGGAAAATCCTATGGAGGGGCTGTAGTAGCTGGGCATGTACGAGTCCGACATGGCCGTATAGGCATTGCTCTAAATAGAAAAATAAATTGTTTTAGTGACAAGTAAAAAAAAAAAACCCAAAAAAACAATTCTTTGCAACAACATACTCAAACTTAATAGATAAAAGATTATTATATAATATATTGTTAACATAATCTTCTGTTTGATATGTTTTATACCTTGTTCTTGCAGATCCAAAAAGTCAGACCAAGATAAAAGATGAGCAAATATATTGAATTATTGTCATCAATTATAATTGTTATCATAAACCAAAGATTCACCACACTAATGATGCTTCCTGAGTATCCCTCCTTCTCTCCTCCGACCTGATCTGTAAATGCACAGCTCTGAACTACTTCCACAGCTAGTCTCTTTAACGAAAGCATGGTGCATTCTTCTGAGTGGAGGAAAATACACAAGGCTCCATTCTTTTCCTCTACAGCCCACTTCACAGACAAGTGTGTCTGTTACTACACAAGGGTAAATCCATCTACTGAAGAGAAATAAAAACCCAAAGTCACTGAAAACTTGACAAACAACAAAAGTGCTAATTCCTGCTTCACATCCTTAAGGTCTTCCTGTATTCCCACAGTAATGCAAAAAAGCAAGCATGTGCACACACATTAAAAAAGAGGCCCTGAGGCCACTGAAATAAGTGTGTATATATTATTAATCTTCTGGTAGAGAAATATCTTCAAGTTGTTGCCAAACAGCCACATCAATAAAACTCTCTCTTAACTTCCAAGACTTATTTAACAATAACCTGGAAAATGACACATCTCAAATATATCAAACAAAAATACATTATACCAAGGTAGCATGAAAAGTCAAAATAAGGGATGTTCTGACACAAACTGCAAGGACAGTATCGGGAACAACTCCGGACGACTCCGGATACATGCTACTTATTCTAGGAATTAAGCTACCTTTTTCTTGGATACACTTAAATATCTGTATTAAGGCAAAAAAAAAAAATCAACACACTCTTAAAATAAGCCAACTACTGAAGTTCAGGTTGAAGTTACAACCTGTTGATTTTTTCTCTGAATTCCACTTCAATTATTAGAGACATAAATTAAAAGATTTATGATTAACCAAGAACACCTAACGTACGGTACTTCAGTATTTGATAATAAATGTGGTTCAACTGAAAAGCAGCACCTGTTGGCAAACGCCGATCAATAAAAGCTTACCTGTCTGGCCTGAGTATTCAGGTAAGGCTCAAACTCATCGTCATTCAAAGTATCCTTTTGGGTCACAGCTCCGTTTTGCACTGAAAAGAACAAAAACACAAGACGTAAACAGAGGATACAGGTTTGTGCAACTACAGAGATGCGAGTCGTGATAGGTCTCACTGTCTGGTAATTTCATGTCAGACTCATCACCACTTGTTACATAACGAAACCACTCCTTGCAATTATTGATGAGTGACACAGGAAATGCCACTAAGATGAGAATGATAAGACATCCCGTACTATAATAACAGGCTTCAGATTACACAGCATAATCTTGCACAAAAAATTAATCAGCCCCAGTGAAGAGTTGAATGCACTTGTTACACATTGGCACACTTAGCATATTTTGATGAGAGAATCTTAATATCTTAAAGGTCCCATATTATGCTAATTTTCTGTTTTATTCTTGTATTTTACGTTTTGACAAAAACATGTTTACATGCTGTAATGTTAAAAAAACACTTTATTTTCCTCATACTGTCTGTCTGAATATGCCTGTATTTACCCTCTGTCTGAAACGCTCCGTTTTAGCGCATTTCAACGGAATGCAACGGAATTGCGTTGCTAGGGAACAGCTCGGGTCCACGTTTACTTCCCGTCAGTTGATGTCATTCACATACACTGCAACCGGAAATAAACTGGGACACATTTAGACTGTTTATGTTTAAAACTGTGAAATGGTCTAAATATTGTGTATTTGTGACATCACAAATGGACAGAAATCCTGACAGCTTGTTTCAAAGGCACAGTTTCTGAATATGGGCTGAGCATTTTGATACTTTCACAGTATTTATTTAGCACTTCAACCTGCTTTATAATAAAAAGGACGTGAAAATCTCACTTTTTTTACAATATGGGACCTTTAACTCAAATTTAGGATAGGTGTATACCATTAGGGGTATTTAATGCATGTTTTAATGCAGGAGGACCAGTGCTCTGTGGTTTGTTTTCACAAGTTTTGGAGTGATCCGTTATAGCTGATGCTGCTGTGTTGGGCGACACAGCAAATTACACAGCATAATCTTGCACATAAAATTAATCAGCCCCAGTGAAGAGTTGAATGCACTGGTTACACATTGGCACACTTAAGACATTAAGATTCTCTCATCAAAATATGCTAACTCAAATTTAGGATAGGTGTATACCATTAGGGGTATTTAATGCATGTTTTAATGCAGGAGGAGCAGTGCTCTGTGGTTTGTTTTCACAAGTTTTGGAGTGATCCGTTATAGCTGATGCTGCTGTGTTGGGCGACATTAGCAATCTTTGAGAGCAATTCAAGACATGGAAAAGTCAAATTATAACACACACAGATCAGCCCCAGTGAAGAGTTGAATGCACTGGTTACATATTGGCACACTTAAGATTCTCTCATCAAAATATGCCAACTCAAATTTAGGATAGGTGTATACCATTAGGGGTATTTAATGCATGTTTTAATGCAGGAGGAGCAGTGCTCTGTGGTTTGTTTTCACAAGTTTTGGAGTGATCCGTTATAGCTGATGCTGCTGTGTTGGGCGACATTAGCAATCTTTGAGAGCAATTCAAGACATGGAAAGTCAAATTATAACACACACAGATCAGCCCCAGTGAAGAGTTGAATGCACTGGTTACATATTGGCACACTTAAGATTCTCTCATCAAAATATGCCAACTCAAATTTAGGATAGGTGATATACCATTAGGGGTATTTAGTGCATGTTTTAATGCAGGAGGACCAGTGCTCTGTGGTTTGTTTTCAGAAGTTTTGGAGTGATCCGTTATAGCTTCAGATTACACAGCATAATCTTGCACATAAAATGAATCAGCCCCAGTGAAGAATTGAATGCACTGGTTACATATTGGCACACTTAAGACATTAAGATTCTATCATCAAAATATGCTAACTCAAATTTAGGATAGGTGTATACCATTAGGGGTATTTAATGCATCTTTTAATGCAGGAGGACCAGTGCTCTGTGGTTTGTTTTCACAAGTTTTGGAGTGATCCGTTATAGCTGATGTTGCTGTGTTGGGCGACACAGGACTCTGAGAGCAATTCAGGACATGGAAAAGTCAAATTATAACACACACAGATCAGCCCCAGTGAAGAGTTGAATGCACTGGTTACATATTGGCACACTTAAGATTCTCTCATCAAAATATGCTAACTCAAATTTAGGATAGGTGTATACCATTAGGGGTATTTAATGCATGTTTTAATGCAGGAGGACCAGTGTATTAGGGGTATTTAATGCATGTTTTAATGCAGGAGGACCAGTGTTTTTAGGGGTATTTAATGCATGTTTTAATGCAGGAGGACCAGTGTATTAGGGGTATTTAATGCATGTTTTAATGCAGGAGGACCAGTGTATTAGGGGTATTTAATGCCTGTTTTAATGCAGGAGGAGCAGTGCTCTGTGGTTTGTTTTCACAAGTTTTGGAGTGATCCGTGATAGCTGATGCTGCTGTGTTGGGGCGACATAGCAATCTTTGAGAGCAATTCAAGACATGAAAAAGTCAAATTATAACACACACAGGTTATTAAACACATGCTAAGATGCATTACAGTCGACGGGGAAAGCGCGAGGGCCCATTTGGACCCAGGAAGACGTGTCATTCTGGGTTAACTTAGCACACAAGCTAACACGCTTAGCTTGTGTGCGGTTAGCTGCGTGCAGTTGCGCAGCGTCTCCATGTTAACGAGCGCCAAGAGTCCTTTCAACATGACGGACTTGGGCTAACATTAGCACCGACCTGTAGCGTTAAACACTGCTAATATGTTTAGTAGTATAAGAGTGTATTCTCGCACCTGTCAGTGCAATAAAAAGCGTTGGAAAAAGGATGCTGATGTGTATCATTTAACGTTAGCATCGTTAGCTCTAATGCTAACTCACTCTATGTGAAGGAAGCGAATGGTGCGTTCAGGGCCCAGAACACTCTTATAAAAACTGTAAACTACTAACGCGGTTTATTAAAAGGCATAAGTACTTTACTTTAAAGGGCAAATCAACCCTTAAAATCTTTACAACTTAAACACATTTGAAGAGACGAGCTACGTTAAGATTTTCACGTAAAAAAGAAACAAACCCAAGATAATATTTTGCGTGCTTACCTTTATTAGCTTGGCCTTTCGGTCTCTGGATTGGGTCCAGGTGATTCATGAAGGTTTGATTTATGAGAAGAGAGGAAGGGGAAAAATAAGATGAAGCGATATATATATATAAATATATATATTGGTTCCCAGCAGTCAGTTTCCCCCTGTTAGCAGGTGGTCAGGCCTAACTGAGCCACACAGCCTCGGAAAGCTAAGCTAACCTCGCTAGCCGCCGTCGCGATGCTGAGAAATTCGGCCCCCTTTTTCGTTAAATTTTGTTCAGTAAATACCTGTCTTTACCTGTTCGAGAAGGCTGCTGGCTGACATGTCTTTCCCCCCCCGGAAGCCTGTGTAACTGTACTTTACTCCTGAATAAAAAGCGGCCGGGTGGCTGATGTGGTTTCTATCTTATTGAAGAGTTTTTAAACCCGAGCGCCCCTATCTCTCTACACAGAGCCTGGTTTTTCTACACAATGGCGGGCTGCAGTTTGCTTGACAGACTCCTCAACATGGCTGGGCGGCCCTCGTCAAACACACGATGCCATTTATTTACAGCGGACAGGCGCCCCCAATGGCGCGGAGGAGCGAGGGTTTAACCCGGTTTAACCGGGGGGACAGACTTCAACACTACACCGGGAATATGGAGCCCTGGTATTTAATATTAAATAGATGATAAATACATTTGTAAATTATGTAAATTAACCAGTAGACCGAACTAATTTAATTACTTGTCAGTATCAATCTTCAATTTTTATTTTTATTATTTTATACAAGGATTGTTTACCTAATATTATTTTATTTAGGTAAATGAATAAATAATTTTTTTATTTTTTATTATTTATTATTTTGTACAAGGAATTTGACTCCTGTTTTATGCATCTATCTAAGCGTACTTACACAGAAATAGAAATAACAGCTAGGGACAAGGACAACAAAAGTAAAGTGCAAAGTGTAAGTGTAAAGTGCGTTACAAATAAAATGTATTATTATTATTATTATTATTTTACAACAAAGCTGGACAAATTAAAGGTGAGGAATAGACAGGTCTCTTATGTACACAAGTAGTAGAAAAAATAGGTGTTTACCTAATATATATATATATATATATATATATATATATATATATAAATATTATATATAATATATATTACATATAAATATTATATATAATATATATTATATATAATATATATGATATATAAATATTATATATCATATATATAATAATAATAATAATAATAATAATAATAATATATAATAATAATAATAATAATAATATATATCGCACCAATGACCAACAATAAAATAAGAATAAAATAAAAATGTCTATATGCAAGTCAAGTGTTCTAAAAGTGTAAACAATACAATGAGTGCAAAGAATTAACCACTGAATGGGGATATACATGGACTGGATGATGCATGTAGGATTTATATCGACAGTGACAAGGGATATGTATATATTTAACAGTTATTAAAACTCATTATTATGGAAAGTCATTTCATATTCTCATAAAACCTGAGTTTTATTGGAGAAATTATGTCGAATTATATCGTACAGTTAAATAAAACATCTCATTGTATCTTCAGAAGTTAAGGCAGATATGTAACCTAATAGCCTAGTCATGTGTAGGCCTACAGAATGACAGTATTAGGTAGTCTAAATCATAAAACTCGTACAAAAAAAACTATTTATCCTGTACTTGAATTTGGCTTCCTCAAACAGACCTGAGGTTGTCAAACTGGAGGTTGGGACACCACCAGGGGTCATGATACAAATTGGTGGAATCCCAAGGTAATTGAAAATGAAACACAATTGTATTCTTGTAAGTTGTTCCAGAATTTAATGTAAACAGAATATATTTCATCCTGATTTTACAAGAAAACTTCTAAGAAAAGTGGTTGAACACCATATATATATGCACCATGATGACATGGAGCCAAGTGGGCATCACTTAACTTTAAAGGACACAGGAACTCTAGACTATACAATCTTATATGAATTCTTAAATTGGCTGGAATTCCCTTTCAAATTTATCAGCCCCTTCTCAGTATATTTAAATAAGGCCTGTTGAATGCAGATTATGTTTTCTTTGAGAGGAGAAAATACTAATCTTTAGAATTTAATTAAAAAATGCTGTTCACAAAAGAGTTCAATATTGTGATTTTGATCAACTTTCTTCTTAATTGGATACCTAGAGAGAGTCTAGATTCCTATTTATTGCACCAAGATAGACTGTCTGCTTCACAGCTTGAGTTTATTGACTGATGTTAAATAATTGTTGTGGAAATAATAGGTCTACTGTTAACAGTTCCTAACAAGAAAAGGCAAAACTTGAACAAACTCTTGTGGGAAAAACAGTTCATAATTTATAATCCACCAGCTTAAGGTCTTAAGGTATATAAAACAATATTGATTAACACAATATGAAAGCATTTCCCATTCGACAAAGAACAGCAATTTCAGCGTTTGGGCTTTATTAGCATTTGCTTTCTATTTTAAACCTTTACCTTTAGCACCCACTAGTGTTGTTTCACAGAATAAGGTTCTCTTTATCAGGTCTTTTTCAGTACGAGGCCTACTTGCCATTTCATGCCCCGGCCACACGGTGGACTCCTAGTCACTGTCTTGAATTAGTGATTTAAGTACGGCAGTGAGGTCAAGATTAGCTTCTGTGTGGTGTGCAATTATCCAACATGTCGATTCGGGACTAGTCCTCTATTTCTCTTCCTATGAATCACACTGAAAGGTTTTCTACTCACTCACATATACATCCTTTGTGTGTTGAATTAAAGGGTCAAATTTATGGTTTACAGGCTATTCATTTGCGAAGTGCTCTTGTTGGTGTCCATCCAAGCTCTAATGAGAAGTGTATCTATATGATATTGTTTGTGAGTCATCCTTTATAAATGCACCAAGCCTGTACCTGCTCATTAAAAAAAAACCTTACAAATATCAAAATAGAATACATTAGACTCTCTGAGTCTCATTCATTTTTTATAATGAGAACTTTGTATGGTTCAGTAACTCGCAATAATGCCATTTTTCCTTGGTCAAAAGTCTTGAAATTTGGTACAGACATACTTTAGGCAAGTATCTAACAGTACAACTTTGAAATTTTTAGATCACATGAAAAATCACACTTTTATCAATAATAATAATAACAAATCAGGATTTTTGAAACATGAGAAAAAACGCTATTAATGTGTTTATTAAATGTTTTTCATGTGAAATATTATTTTTATACTGCAAAAAGTGTGCATATCTTTGATATTCAACTTACAATACTTGATGGTGCTCCCTGTAGTTTCTGAGATACAGACATTTTCTTATCACACTATATTTTTAGTACGTGGGCGCATGGGGCTACTGTATTTTCCTAAAATATAATGGAGTCTATGTGCCCAAAGACTAGATGATTACAAAAACTCACTTTTCAGCCAAATGGTTTGACCGATTTTGAAAACGTCTTCACATTTGTGCATAGGCAAGCCCAGAGAACACTTCCAAAGGAAATTAAAAAATGTATTTGCATGCACAAATGCTTAAAAAACTTCTTTTTCACCACTTGACATTTTCATATATTTCATTGTGCTATAATCTAGTCATTCTTTACCTTTAGTATCAGTGTATAGCTCCCTAAAAGTTAGCTAAAAGTTGACATCATGCAGGGCAGCGGGGGTTACGTGATGACCACCAACCCCCCCACGTCTAGTGTACTTATCATTTTTCAGGGCCAAGGGTTGGTCAGATGGCATGTGACTAAATTGCACCTCAGAACACACAACACACGGCCAGGAATAACCCCACCCTTGGAGTCACACAAACACACACATGTCTAAGAACGAGGGGCGCAGAACATGGTGTAGAACACAAGGCCTCCTAAACAGAGCGCTGTTTTATTTTAAATTCACGTGCAAAAGCTGTGTGTTTAATTTGGAAACTCAGTGTATGACTATGGATAGCAAACCAGTAGCAGTGACAAGACGTTTGACTTGTGAAACATGCCTCGGACAGTAGCACGGCATGCGTGTATCATATTCGGCCTTTCAACTCTCAATCATTTTTGGGTGCTTGACTTTTTTTTTTCCCAGGGGCTTGTTGACTGCTGCGGATTGGACAGGTGGCATAGCACGGAGAAGAGCTGGCCGTTTACCAGCCAATAAAAATAGCTGTGGTCTCCATGATGTCACCGGTGAGTAAATCATAGCTCCTGACTGCAGAGAGAGGAAAATAAAATGATAGAAAGAAGAGAAGGGACGTAATCTTTTTTAACGAATTTAACGTTTTTCCTTTGGTTAAATCAATGTCACGCTACACTGATTTTTGTGTTCTTGCTTTCACTCCAAACCTTTCTCTGCCACCTATTTCGCTACGTCTAATCTACACGACCAGGGAGATGTAAAAGGCCAGACGACGAGGGACCGCGTTCCCCACGCCAAAGCCCAATAACACTGCCATCTTCAGCCGGTCACACCGGCTGCAGTTGCCAGAAAGGGTGTACGGTCTAAAGCCGGAGTCTGATCTCACTCCCATACCTGGCATTCTGAAGCCACAACACCATGCTGCCGATGTGGAACCCGATCAGTCATAAATCTTCTCTGTTTGACCACGTGACATGCCAAATTTGTGATTCTGCCCTCTCGTCCACCCTCCGCATCTCTTTCCCTCCAGTGCCCTTCTAACTCCGGCCCCCCCCCTCTCTGGCAAACTGAAACGTCAGGCAGGAAGGTGACAATCCACCATGTCCCCGATTAGTGTCCGTCTGCGTGCATCTTTCGTGCGTTTGTACGTGTTCCTTTGGCTTAGTGTCCGTATTTGTCTGTATGCGAGTATGTGAATTTGTGATTGTGTGTGCATAACTCCGATGACCCAGTGGCAGCGTGGCAGCAGGGTACTCTCGGTAATAGGACGTCAGGAATGTGGCACTTGTCAGCTTCTCTGAGGATGCTGTTAATTCACATTCTGTCCGTTTCAGAGGGTTAGCCTTTAATAAACAGTCAACATCAGTGTATTTACCTGTGTACAAGCTTTCTCTCTGTGCAAAATTGAAGGGTTCAAACTGCGTAGCTTATGCTAATGACATTTGAGGTTCTGTTGATGTGCCGCCACGCTGTTTATTACACATTTTCTCAGACAACTTGCATCCCCTAAAGCTGCTACAGAGGAATCAAACAACAGAACATTAAAAGCAGAACCAAAGCTAATTCATTACAAACCACATATAAAATTGCTAACCTCTTTTCAAAGCATTTTAGATTGATGAAAATGTTCACTATCATCTACAGCAGGCCTATTCAATTCATTTTTTGATTTGAAAACAGGGCCAAGGGGGCCGGACATTTACATTTCCTATCTGATCTGCAAAGCTAGGAATTTAAATGTGAAAACAATACACCTTTTTAATCTTAGTATATTATTGTTTTAATAAACACGATGTGGCTTATAACATTTTTTTTTATTCAGTTTGACTCTCCCTCTGGGTTAAAACTTTTTAACAAAATAAGGAACGGGCTAATTAGCCTACTAATAAAATGATGATCATCTAGTAATCAAACAACATAAACACCCATAAACTTGGTGTTATTTTAGCATGTTATTTAAATAAAAACACAATGATATTGCTTTTAACAGACTGCTTCAATAGTGTGAGTAGTAATGTTGATAAACAGGAATAAACTCTCTTATTGGAATATTTTTTTCATATTTATGAATGATCAAAGAGCTGGTTTGAGGACGTTAAAGTGCCGCCAGCTGAATAGGCCTGCTTTACAGTACTGTTAGTTTCAGGCCGGCTTGAGAAAACATTAGAGTTAAACGTAAATCAATCAACATGGATAACATAAAACACTCAATTATGGATGGTTGATATTGATATAAACATCAGAATACTACTCCTGAAAACTGATATGATGAGACAATACGTTGTGGATGATCTTTCGGTATTTTCTGAGTGTATTTCAAGAAATATTTGAGAAAAATAAAAAATTGCTGCATTAACTGAACTGTAATGTAAGAATTAAGAGCAGGAAAAGACCAATCAATCACAATAATTTCATGTGGTTTTCAAACGGTGCTGCCATGAACTGAAACTGATGACTGCCGATTCAGAAGGTAGTAAAAATGCATTGAGAGGAAAATGGTTGTCAGTAATGTTAAGTGTACATGATTTCTAATAAATGAGCTAAAACAAATATGATCCTTTAAAATTCCTTACTCATATTTAACTGACTTCTAGACTGGAGTCTCTGGGTCCTGGTGGTCTGAGTGGACACAATGAGGGAGTTGTTTTAGGAAGAAAATAGCTGCACACTTGCACATTCTATCACAGAAGATTTATCACCAACATTTGTGTAGAAGGATGAATGAGCCAGACCTGTCCATATGTGGCCCTTTGTGTGTGTGTGTGTCTGTGTGTGTGTGTGTGTGTCTCAGTGTGTGTGTGTGTGTGTGTGTGTGTGTCTCAGTGTGTGTGCCAATGTGTCTGTGTTTCCGATGACACTTGGTGATGATTTTAAACAGCTGAGATGAGTTTGTGTGGAACTGGACAACGGGGCAGCTGTACATCTCTGTCTTGGACATATACACACACACACACACACACACACACACATTGAGGCATATAAAACAACAGTGGAATCCTGAGGTCCGACCCCCTTGGGACCGAGCCAGACTGGGACCTTAATAAAGGCCTTGTTGTTTCAGGAGGTAGCTTGTGTGGTTTCAGGTTCTCAACAAGCCCCATTTTACAGACCACCACCATAAGCTTACTGATCACATTGTTCTGAATTACATTTACATACATGATTGTTAATTATTTTTTTTTACATTGTGACCATTTTACTTTAATGATAATGTAAAGGGTTGATACAAGTAAGTCTACATGTGTGCACTCTTTTCTTTAAAAGGTGCAATGTGTAAGGTCTGACTAGAATTTTAAGTTAAAACATTCAAAAAATGAACTTACATTATCAACCGAATGTGAAGAGGTTACAGTGTTGTTGTGCTACAGAGATATCTACTGAAATGAGCATGCTAAGCAGCTAGCCTCTGCCCATCCTGTTTTGTAATACCACTTGTACCTCAAGAGGCGATGGTGAGTCACTATCCAGTCTGCCCTCATGAGAGGACGAAGAAGTAGTGCTGCCCCGAGGGCTTGTCACGTTGGAGGTCTAATTGACTCTAAATGGGACCATAATTTACTAAATGAACATCATGCTGTATTGAAGAAGACTTGAAACTAGCGATCGAGACCATAAACTCATGTTTACAATGCTTACTGAGGTAATAAATCAAGTGAGAAGCAGGCTCATTTTCTCATGGACTTCTATACAATCTGAATTTTTTTGGCAACCAGAGGAGTTGCCCCCTGCTGGCTGTTAGAGAGAATGCAGGTTTAAGGTACTTACGCATTGGCTTCACTTCTCAGACCCCGGAGGTTGCCGCCTGGTTACTACAGCTCTGCTAACTGAAGGTCTGTCTCCTGCTCCTCCTCTCCTCCTCTCCTCCTGGCGATGTAAGTCTTCTGGTGGCGGGGAGGACGAAACGAAAATATAAGTCGTTTTCTCCTTTCTGCCACTTTGGGTTTAATCCAATAAACAAACTATCAAAACGTACACAAACCGCACAGCCCCCGGTTAGCACAGTAAACACATGATGATTATAAGATAGCAGTGTTATTTTGACTGGCTATCGGAGTTTCAGCAATTTTGCATATTCTTGCCCTGTTAGTTTGTAGCTAATGACAGTAAATTCAGTTTGTATGGACCCAGTACGGAGGTGAAATGCTGCCTCCTATTTCTTTGGAGCATACGGCTACATCTTACACATTGCACCTTTAATGTACTCAAGGTATTAGTAGCACAGAGTGTATAAACTATTAACGGTGGTGTTGCAATGTGAATAGTGGTCTAAATAAAACCAGGTTGCCATTACTACCTCAACAGGCCCTGCAACATCTCAGCCAATGAGAGCCTTTGCTTGGTCAGACCTCTTTTGAAGAGAGGCGGGGCCGAGATGTGCTGCAGGGTCACAAGGAGTGATGTAACCTGTGTTTATTTTCAGCATATACACGTAAATGTAGACACACAGACACACACATACACACACACACACACACACACACACACACACACACACACACACAACAGCAACTGTAGACGCTTGCACATACTGTTCTTTTACATGCAAAGATTTTCGCATGCACAGTCCAGTATCATTGAATGTACCGACTGACTTAGTTATGGATCTCTGCCATGTTTCTGCAAGCTGGTTGTGTCTCTAGCTCACTTCCTAGTTTGGTCAGTCGATGACAACTGTTGCGGCTTGTATGTGCACACACACACACAATCAGGATGGCTGTTCCAGGGGGAACACAGGGGGCGATTAAATAGAGAAAAGGTGTGTGTATCACTAGGGAAGACAAGTAGGAGGGAGAGGCAGAGACAGAAAGAGAGACAGAGACACAGAGAGAAATTTAGTCATGGCCATTAATACTAATAGTGGCCTCCCTTTCCTTCCGTCAGCTGCAGCTGTTGATCACGCTGGTGCAACAGTGAGCTCTCCAGCATTGCATCACTCTCTTTCCCCCTGACTCCAACGCTGTCCCGCATTACCCTGCAGCATGTACATGGATCCAGTAGGTCATATTGCACATCATGCAGCGAGGTTAATGGACTCAAGTAGGACTAGTGCCCCAATAATATTAAGACTGATCTGTTTGAAAAGTGGATTTACGAATTTCAATCTAGTCATTACTCTGTTGACAGTCTACTGACGCTATATGCAATACAACACTGCCCAGTTTACAGTATTACATTGCAGTGCTATGCTGTGAAATCATTTAATCAAAACAGTGATGCAAGAGGGTCAAAGTGAGAACTACAGTGTTGCATGTCAGCTTCATCCGCCGCTATTTAAGAGCAGGTTCAATTCATTAACACGCCAATAACCTGCCTCTAGTTATTCATACTATGTGTGATGTATGCATAGCAAGATGTCGGTCATGTTCCCCATCTCGAAAACGCAGCAGAGGGACGATGTAACTTCCAGAGGAGCTCGTCCACTCGCATACATCAGAGACATTCCACCTCATCTGACACTCGTCCATGGAATTCTGCAAATTTTCCGCACTATTCTCCCAGGCATTCTGAAGTGCTCGTCAAAAAGACTGGCATGCCCAAACACCAGGCACCTGTAAACCCTTAAAACAAGAGAAATAGACACCACGCTTTTCTGGAGAATGTATCTAACCGGTTAATGTTTTCAAGATGCATTTTATTATCATTTTGTACGCGGATGCATGATGAATCCTTTGCTCCTGGCTCTGGTTGTGATTGTCATCGGGTACGTTTGTGTGTGTGTGTGAAAATATCTTTTTGTTTGCACTGCTGATAGGTGATAATTTGTCATAGATTTGTGCAGAGTCCCTTTCTCCTCTATGTTGGTATGGCCAGTGTATGCAACCTATAGTTGACACCTATGTGTCATTCTGGGAACACACTAAATACTTCAGATGACTTGGAGGTTTACTTGGCAACCGGATGGCTGTTTTAAGACCACGGATACGCTTTCAGCTTGGACTGAGCACAAAGTTTTCAAGCACCCACAGTACATGGAAAGACATAAAACGTCACTTAATCGCATGTATCATGTGCTCATTGTCGTGCGGCTGGTTTTTAAAGCTCAATGACTTCATGCAGCTCTATTTGTGTAACTGGATGACATTCTATTTAACCTTTATTTTACACCAGGATTAAGATGTTGTGGAGCCATAATTAGTCACAGCAGCTTTTCTAGAAAACACTTTTGCCTGTTTTATGTTTGAATGGAAACGATGCGATCCCAGACTTTGACATGATTTACACCTTTTGGCACCTATCACCATGATTACAGCTTTTAGCCAATTAGTTCTTAATATCAAAGGAAACAATCACTTTACACGTGCCCAATCTGCTTGTGTGGTAGTGGCAGTGTTGGAGGGGGGGGGGGGTGGAGGGCTGGTAAAGGTGGGAGGGGTTGACACAGAGATGTACAGGACGGGACCCCCTCATGCTTGCTCCATAAACCTCACCGCATTTCGCTGCCGCAGCTGTCGTTGCGCACACAGTGAGCGGAGAGGTGCGCTCCTTCTGGGGGGGACTATGTGGAGTCTGGAGACGGCTTTTTCACACTGATCAGCGATCACCGACGAGCCCGTTTCTCTTCGGAAAAAACAAAAAACGTAATGTTGTTACTCTGTCGCGCAGCAAGGTCGGTTTCTCCAGAGCAGTGAAGACACCGCTCATCTACCATGAGCTGTTTGGATGTTATGTACCCAACCTATGGACATTACGCACCGTACGCACCGACTGTTCCTGCTTTTATCAATAGTTTACAGGTAGGAAATGAGCACATATTTAAATGTTATCGTAATAATTATTTTATTTTCAGTGTTAGGGGGAGGATGGGATGTGGGGAACAACTGCTAATTTACGCAGCTTGTGCGTAAAAGCAAGATGGATCGTTAAAAGTGGTTCTGTGTTTGTGATGTATTCGTTTGATTGAATTAGTCATTTACGTCCAGATTAGCAGTGATGTTTGTGTCTGACTAAGCGCATAAGTCGTTAAGCACCCACAAAACTCATATCTTGACGCGCGCACGCACGCACATGCCATCGCTGCCACACACAAAGAAAAACATTATGTCAAAATGTGTCATAGACAGCTCCAGAACTGTCCTCTGCAACACCTGTCTTAACCCTCTCCTCCCCCCCCTCCCCTCCCTGCAGGCTCCCACAGGTCTGAGCAGCACTTCTCCTCTCTGCCGGGATTTTATGGACACTCCCAGGGGTCCCGAAGGGATGTCTGGGGGCCCAGCAGGCACTGGAGGATCAACTTCCTCTTCATCTTCATCCAGCTCTACTTCTTCCTCCTACACGCCCGCGGCTCTAAGGCCAGAGGAGGGCCCCAAGGAGAAGCAGGAGGCCCCTGAGGCAGAGTACCTGACTTCTCGCTGTGTCCTGTTCAGCTACTACCATGGAGACATCAGCAGCGTGGTGGACGAGCACTTCTCCAGGGCCCTCAGCTCCTACATGGACGGGGAGGGCAAGCGGCGGGCGCCAGACCAACGGGGCACAGGTTTGTAAAGACTAGTTGCATAAGACAAATAAAGGTGCACACCTGTCCTTTTGGGAGTAGTGCAAACTTACTTCCATGTCATGATCTTGGACATGTAAAGTACTTTTCATGTCCGTGATTACAGAACAGTATGGTATCCTTTAATTGTAATGGAGAGATTCAACAAAACAACAGAGTTGAGTTGGCTCCTCTCAATGGAAAACACGATCCAGTAAATCCTATGCCCAGAATATAAAGAAGACAACCACCTTTGTGGTCCGCAAATCCATGAAATTAATTAAGGACCCGATCAAGTTAAGCTGACTCACTACGATGTTTACAACAAATTTATTTTTTGAGGATTCACGCAAGCCTAAAAAAAGTTGGGTAAAGTGAGTTTAGGTTGGTCTTGCCCTCCACTACATCCCTGCGGTTTCATCCATTTATTTATGTGAGCACCGGTGCCACAGTTGTCTTGTGCTTGCCTTTGTGGCCACACAGGGTGAGTTGACAGTTCTGCAGAGCACAGCAGAGCGTCCGACAGGTGACGCGATCAGGTGACAGGCCTGAAAAGCTGCTTGTTGGGACTGTTGTCCCTGGAGAGGTCGGGGAGTAGGGTTCAGAGGTCACGAAGGTCAGGAGCTGTTGAGAGTCCAAAGGGACTTCTTTGGCTCTTGTTAGGGTAAAGATTTAAAGAAGAGCTGTAGACACTGCTGGGATTCATAACCTATTCCATAATCATTACTCTAAAAGGCATTACATATATATATATTTTTTTTTAAATTAGCAACATTATTAGATGTTAATATGTTTTTGTTTTGTTTTTTGCTTTCATGTGGATTGCACCAAAATGCAAAAAGTACAAACTTTTCAAATGTGGAGACACAGTAATTCCCTTTCAGCCTGCAGATGTCCTTTGAATATCCATATAGGGCCTATAGCCTCTACTCTCTAGTCTCTTTCCTAGTTCAGTCGAACGTCTTCATTTCGGCACCAACACACGCTTCCTGCCTCACAACAGATGCTATGTTTATACATGGCCGTAAGCGCACAGCCTCGCCGGCGTATCCCCTTCAAACGTCTCTGCGGCTGCCATTCTGACTACCGCTCCAGCTCTCGCCCCACAATGGTCGCTCAGTCAGTTGCCCGCCTGCCTGCTGGTCAGATTTATATATGCTGTGGCCCGTGTGATAGGGGCAGAGGGAAACACTACCTCTCAGGGTGCCGCACGGTGTCTTTTTTCAGAGGAATATCTATATATATATAAGTATACTGCTAAAAACATATAATGGCTCGCTGACATTCTGTCAAGGGCGAGGAGAGGGGGGGAGCAGAGAAAACAACAGGTGGGGGTGCAGGAGACAGAAGAGAGGGGCGGCGGGTGCTAGCACAGGGCCAGTTTTGCGTGTCTGAGTGTGTCTGAGTGTGTGTGTGTGTGCAGGAGTGTGTTATGAGACTTTCATAAGTGCTCGGCTGACATGAGAGTGAGAGATGTCACCACAGCGAGTGATTTAAGGCTCCGGGAGCCTTGGGCTCCCTCCAGGTCAGAGCGTCTACCTTATATAGAATTCGAGGATATAGGGACGTCTCTCTTTCTACGTTTCTCTCTGTCACTCTGTCTGTCTGTCTGCTAGAACGTGGTTGTGTTTATTTCTGTGTCTTGTTGGGGCTAGGGCTGTGTGACAGTATGATCCAATGGGGAAGATATCTGGGCCAGAGGGTGTAGCAGTCATGTGAGTGACATCTACGTTTTAACACGGGTTGCTCCTGTTGCACAGCTCCAGCCTTTTCCATTTGTCTCTATAAATCAAGTGATTCACTACGCAGTTGTGCAAAGATTCGTGCCTTGGCCTGAATGTAATGCTCCTTCCCCTCCTCTCCCATTAGATACTCCTTCACCCAGCAGTCGACGAAGCTTCCCCCCGTCCTTCTGGGACAGTAACTACTCCTCGCCTCAGAGCCGCTCCCACTGCGAGACGGGTGTGCCTTCCTATTCCATGGAGCCATACGCATCAGCGTTGCACCCGGGCCTGCCGCACCCACACGCTCATCCGCACCCACACGCTCACCCTCACCCAGAGAGCTGGGGGTATCCCCAGGCCCAAGCCTACGGCCACCCACGGCCTCTCCACGAACTGTATTCACCGTCAGCTCTGGAGCCCCACTACGGGCCCCTGCTCATGCCCACGGTGAGGGCCCCTCACCCCCTCGCCTTGCCAAGCCACTATGAGGTGAGCAAGCTGGAGCCCAGTGCCTCCTGGCCCGGCCTGCTGCCACCGGGAGACGTCAGCCAGACGCTGGCGCTCAACATGGATGCAGGTAACCACTCGACCGTGTCAGGCTTTTACAAACACTGCCTGGACAAAGAGTTCCTTTTAGGGCTGTCAATCGATTCAAATATTTAACTGCGATTAATCGTATGATTGTCTATGATTAATTACGATTAATCACAAATTAATCGCACATTATTTATCTGTTTAAAATGTACCTTAAAGGGAGATTTGTCTAGTATTTAATACTCTTATCAACATGGGAGTGGACAAATATTTGCTTTATGCAAATGTATGTATGTATCAATTAACAACACAAAACAATGACAGATATTGTCCAGAAACCCTCACAGGTACTGCATTTAGCATAAAAATGGCAGCCTGTCGCATTTTTAAGAAGTTAATTAAGTTAATGCGTTAAAGAAATTAGTTGCGTTAAAACTAATTTGCGTTAACGTGCTATTATCGCGTTTATTATGACAGCCCTAGTTCTTTTGTTTACAGTTTATAAAATGTCTCTGATCAGACCGGATAGGAATATCTGGATGTGCAAAGACGGACATCAGTGCAGACAAATGCAAATGGCAAGTTCATATTATTTATGGCTCCAAAAATATGTATTTTTTAATCTGTCAAATTCAGCGTAACGAGAGCGCACTTGAAATTCTGCAGTGCATCGATTTTTTTTTTTTTTGTGCCATTAATTGCTAAAAACATTTTACCTATTTTAGTATTGATTTCACTTAATCAAACACAGAAAAACACGCTCATTCTAACAACAATTCACACAAAGACACTAATGCACACACACTAACACACATCAACTTTCACCCCTTTGTGATATACCGTCTGTAGGAAACACATTCACAGATGCATACATTTGTGATGTTGAATACACTAGGCCCTGCCATAGACACTCCCACGCGTGCTAACACACACACACACACACCACATCATAATCATCACAGAAGCTCTCTTTCCTCTTTCTAAAACAGGATGTTTGGCAAAAGTGTGCTCCATGACAACCTGTGTTCTGTTGTTTCGCCACCGTCCTCCTCATTGTTCCCTTGTCCATTTTTTCCTCAGGCCTCCAGCAGCATAAGAAAGGCAAGGAGCTGTACTGGTTCTAACGAGCCCTTCAGTCACATTGACCAGCCATTACCAGATCCAATTAGTCCCTGGACCTGCTCCGCTATTGAAGCAGCGTGTCCCTTTATCCCCCCCCACCCCCCCGCCAACACATACACTCCATCCCCATCTATCCACCCCCTTCTCTCTGCTCCTGTTCTCCCCTGCCAGTATACAGCCTTGCTCCAGGTCGACGTGTGTGCACCATGGAGATAAAGCATGGAGAGGGAGAGAGAGAGAGACTGTCTATAATCTGTGCTGTTGCTCTCTCTCTCTCTCTTCCTCTGTCTCTCTCTCCTGACGCTGCCGGTGCAGCACAGACCTTGGCGAGGCGTGAGCCACAGTGACCTGTTTGGACTGAGGAAGACAGGATCACAACAGACTTTAGCGGAGGACAGGAGAGATAGAGGGATGAATGGAGGGACAGAGGGGATGAATAGCGGCGAGCAGGGATTCCCTCCAACGTCCCTGGTTATCTCGGCCTCATGCTCTTTGTTGGTACAGTGGTCGTCATCATCCACTTATCTGCATCACGCAGCGATAAACAGGAGCAGCAATTATGGCGGTTTATGCTTTGTGACTGTCATCATGACGCCTTATTTTTGGTTGTTATTATATGATTTTCTGAAATAAAGTGTTTCTATTTATTGGTGTTTATGTGCATTTCTAAAATGTTTGGTTAGGCCAGTGTTCTGAAATGATTGTGATTTTATTATAAAGAGAGAGGCGACGGAGATGACCATACCATGTGTTTTTTTCGTGGACTTTCTCATCCATCCATGAAGGAATCTCTTTGTGGAGAATAAAGGTCTTTTTTTTTTTTTCAGGTCAACAAGTGTTTGTTTGCTCTTATCAGACTCAAAACTTGTGTTCTCTCAATTTGATTTCCATTTTAGTTCTTTATTTCTCTGTTGTCATTCTTGGATGTTTTGAATTTGGGCTTTTAAATATTTCTGGGTTGTTCTTGTGTCCAAGAATATTGTGATGTCAATAAATATTTTTATGGTAAAACTGCCACATCTCCTAAATGTTCACCTTGCATGGCATTATGAGTAATACTATCTGAGATACTATTTTTTTTTTTTTTTTAAATTAAATTTTCCTTTTTTGTCAACAACATAACTGCTATCCATTCAGTGTGAAATAACGAATACAGAAGTGTGCATGTAGTCCATTTTTATACCCCCCCCCCAGAAAAACAAAGACAAATTGTACAAAACAAATAAAGAATAAAATAAATTAATAAAATAAATAAAATAAGTAAAATAAATAAATAAAATAAATAAAATAAATAAATAAAATAAATAAAATAAATAAAATAAATAAAATAAATAAATAAATAAATAAATAAATAAATAAAATAAATAAAATAAAGAGCAGAATTATCACCTGAGCTAGAAATAAAGGATTAATTAGCTTCAAGAAATGTGTCCCAGTATTACTGGGGGAGAACAATGGAGGCTTTTAGTTTCTGATTTCCTGATATATAGAGTGTGTTGATATTTTAGTAGCTGTGTGAATCCTAGAGACAGTAGCACAGCCAGATGTGATCAAGGTTGCGCTATGCGACGCGTCTCATTTAAAAGGCCTTCCATTTGAATTCCTGCTCGCATTCACACTTTGTCACCTATAAAGTGGGAACGAGTGGTGAATGCCAGCAATGTGTAACCAGAGGAGAAGCCGGCCATCCCAGCTATGCACCAAATGTTGCTGCGTTATTGATCCGATAATCAGATTATGTGCTAAGGTATGCCAGTCTGGGCCACTGTCACAATTTAACGGCTGTTATGTGTGACCCCCCGCCAGAGAGCAGCCAACTATGTGATTGGCTCTAAGCTGAGGATTCATGTAGAGTAATGAAATTATAAGAGTTTACCGGGGATGGCGTTCCTCTCAGTTTCCCATGCCAAGCATCTTACTGCCTTTTCACACTAGTATTGTCACTGGGGCCTGAGGGTTTCCTTTTAACACCGGGTCCTCCAGGATCGACTCCATAGTCAATACGCACCCACAGCTATTGTCACATTATGTTACTTAGAGGTCAATAAGCTCTTCATAGCATTAATAATTACCAGGTTAACCATCATACTGCAACAGTTTATGTTCAGTTTAGTCATTACGGATGCTGACTGTTACAGTGATATTAATTGATTCAGAATTTCCAGAAGAATTAGCAGAAAAACTACTGTAGATTAATTTTATTATTGACATACAATTAAATGTGTGGGAGTTGTGTTTATTTACTGAAATACTGTGTAAGCAAAGCCTGAGGAAACGCTGCCCTCTCCTGGAGGGTTTCTAACTCTGCATCAGCCAGCTACGAAATGAATGAGGATTTTGCAAAACTGACTTATTACTCCACAACAATCCCAGTTATGACAAAATCAACATATGTGGAGTTTTTAACACTTGAATCTGTGTGAGGAATACTGCTCTACAAAGGTTATGTTTTCAGGCTATCTGGCAAACTGCAAAACACATAGAAAGGTGGTAATGCCTTTAATTTATGCCCTTGTAGGTCAATTATTTTACCCAGAAAAATCATTGAGTCATAGAACCCACATAATAGCTAAAAAATGTAGATACTGCACTCTGCCTTTGGATAGTGTTCAGCTCAGACAAACTGTACAAACAAATGTGTTCTTTCACCATTTCTTGTCCATTTTAACTAGTTTGCTTAAGAAAATAAACTTTATTTCGATTTGTTACAGTAGAGCTGAAAAGATTAGTCGATAGTCGAATCACCAGAAAAACTAATCGGCAACTTCTTTTGATAATCGATTAATCATTTCAGTTGTTTTTCGAGTGAAAATGCCAAACATTTGCAGGTTCCAGCTTCTAAATTGAACATATTTAATGCTGTTCTTTGTTGAATATCATTGTAAACTAAATATCTTTGGGTTTTGGACTGTTGGTCGAACAAAACAAGACATTCAAACAATGATAAACAATTTTCATTATTTTTGGACAGTTTTAGACAAAACAGCTGAACCATTAATTGAGAAAATAATAATCAAATTAAATGAAAAATAATTGTTAGTTGGAGCCCTATATTTATAGGGTTATTTATAGGGCAGTTGTAAGATGTAAAATGATGATGATAATAATGGGATTATTAATAGTCAGTTTGTTGTTGTATTCCTCTCAAAACAACAGTAAACCAATGCAAATAGCTTGTGTTTGCCTCAGTTGCGTATCATCAGAGAAAAACTGGGAAAATATAAGTGTAAGAATTATAATCACGTGTGCTTAATTATATTTTGACCAAAAGCAGTTTTTGAAAAAAGCCCTCTATGTTTTCCTCCCATGTACTGTACCGGTGTAGTCTTCGAGAAAGGGAAGTGAGCGTCATCAGTACCCAAAATTAACCATCACTTCCTGAGAATAGCTGTGGTGTCCCCACTGAGTCACCTTTTACAGTAAGACAAACCCTAAGATGACCCACAGAGACAGTGGGTCACATGACGGGTCATCGGTGGCGGTCACATGATACAGGAGGCAGAGTCACATTCAGTTTTAGAAATATCAAATTCTTACATTTATTATATCTGAAATGAACGTGATCCATATTTAAGATTTGCCTTAATTATGAAATCATAAACCGATTCTTCCATCTTCACTAAATACTGTGAAATGTGCCGTAATCTTTTTACAACCTGACACTCAACCTGTTAACTGACTGTATAAAACAGTAAACAAAGACGTGATTCACTTGCATAACTGTGCATCTCTGTCCTGCATTTATATAGTAAACTATATAGATAGTTAATGTGTCAGTTAGAGCTATAACCAAACTGTCATAACGGTCATGTGCAAGCCGAAGGAGACAAATAAAACAAAATAACATGCAACCAAAACAAGTGGTGCACTATGTGGAAGTGGTGGTGGAAAACACAGAAAACTTTTTCCTGTGCAGTTAGTTGGTTTCTGTTTTGCCAACAATGTATCTGCCCCTTCACACATAACAGCACATTATCTAGGTGTGTACTCCGCATATGCTTTACTCCAACCTCGTTCAAGGCCATGCACACAGGCACACAAAAACCTTGATCTATGACCTTACAGAAAGTTGTCCTATTGTATTTGTATTGTGCTGACTCATGACCTGCTCTCGTCACTTGACTGTTGTTGTAAATGCTTTATAGTACGTGAGGTGCATCTCAAACTTTATGCCTGTATAAAATTTAGTCTTGACTTCTTGGCTTCACAATAAAATCCACTATTAGCTGCTCTTTTCTTTTTCCTCACTATCTGTGCACACACACACCAGCTACTGTATATTGGGTTAAAAACATCACAAAGGATCACAAACACACATTCAGCTGGTTTAAAAGTACAGAATCACTTATTTTTAGTGTGGGTAACTTTAGCTTAGTGAACTTAAAAGTTGCTGACAAGCATGCAAAGAGCTGCTGGTTAACTGCAGTGGTAGAAAGTAACTAAGTACATTTACCCATTCTACAACTTTGTACTTCCACTTTACTACATTTCAGATAAGTTTATGACGTTGTGACCCCATAAAAAGTGTCTAGTTGGGGCCCTGTTTCTGCTCTTTTTAATTAAACAGTATGCCAGTGTTATTAGGTGGCTAACTGTTTTTACATGAAGGAACCCAAGCATGCGTACAAACACTACCAACAGGCAGAAACATGAGACAAGCTGACAGAGTTCAATGACATCTGTAAACTTTTAGCTTAGCTCTGAGTTTTTTCCTCACTTCACAGCATCTTTATGGTCTTAAGTATCATCGTGACCTGAAAGCCTTGTGATAGACAAGCAGAGAGACAACAGGCGAGCAGGAGGGCGGGGCTGAGAGACAGAATAATATGAATGTATTCCTTATGCAATATGTAAAAAGAGCTTATAAGACCAAGAATTCACACTTTGGCTGCCATCATGTGACGGCTAAGTTGATTCCCAGCTCTGGTTTCTGCTGTTCTTTCTTGATATTCAGTCTCATTTAGTGTATCTGACTGCTAAACAATACTTCCACTCATGTTCCTGACAATGACGAAGAGGTGAACTCAAACCTTAAACTGAAAACAGGATGTGGAGACAGAAAGGAAATATTGTCAATGGAAACACTGAATCATGAAATCAAACAATATAAAATGTAGAGGAGAGTTTAATTTAATTTAAATATGTGTGTGTGTATATTTGTCTGCATTGACAGTATTTCCAAACCAAGTCAGTTTGGGGTAAAAAAAAGTTCTTAAAGCTCAGTGTAATTGTGGGAATGTTTGCATTTTGATGAGGTTTGTTCAATTTGTTTGTGTCTCCGATTAAATACAGAGGGAAAAATACTTCATTCCACTGTGGAGGAGTTTTTATTTAAAAAAAAAAAGAAGGAAATTATGGGTTGATACAACTTCAAATAAAACCTGATCATTCATGTAAATCGTACCACCTACATACCCGAGAAATAAGAGCACCTCCGTTAGCTACTAACACATTTTCCAGCGTGGCCTAATGTCGTTGGAAAGGTTTCAAGTAAAACAGGTGGGCGACGGCACACGTTAGCACATGCATAATGTTATTGTAGCTTTTTTTACTTTTGTTTTTCAGAAGGATTCCCCATCTCACTATGTGACTGGAATCAGAAAGCACTTGAGAGAATACAAAATCCCAACAGTGGTTTTATCACATGAAGGCATCACGCTACCACAGTATTTCTCCCTTATGTGACACAACACAACAAATCGCTGAGTAACTGATCACGTCCTCGCAGAAAATTCTGGGTAATTGATGTGTTTCCCAAAAGAATGGCATCATGAGAACTTCTCATAATGCATAACTCGCCCATTTCCTATTTCAATGATTGACTCTCTTCCCTTTCTCTCTCACTTTATGAGCGGCTGACAGCCAGCTGACTGGACGTACTGCAAGTCATAACTGTAGGCAGCTATATAAGAACGTCTCTCTGACACAGTCGTGCATCACCTTCAGGTGGATATACCTCTGACTTCACATCACACCGACAAAGAGGCAGGTAAGCAGCAGCTGACATAACAACACACACCGACAAGCAAACACTTCCTGTGCTGCAGGTGCATTGATGCAAAGAACAAAAGGAGACTCACGAACAGAGATTGCGTGAGAGATGAAACAGAGATTCAAAGAAACCGGGAAATAGATGTGATGCATGTGACGCCCCAACGTCACGGCAGAAAAAAATGTAAAGCGTTTGTGAGGCAAAGCTGAAGTGAAAGAGTTCAGTCTCAACCTGTGTGGTTTCCTGCGAGTCACAAGGGATCTCTTTGCCTTTTCTGCTCGTGTGTCAGTCAGGATGAAGCTGTTGCTGGTTGCTGCTGCTCTGGCCGTGGCCAGCTGTGCCAGCATCTCGCTGGAAGACCTGGAGTTCCACGCCTGGAAACTCAAGTTTGGTGAGACAATCTTATCAGACCTTTATCAGATCTTTCTGTGAAAATACTGCTTGTGGGGGCTTAAAGGGGTGTGCTCAATGTGTGCTCATTTACACACAACAAGACCTAAAGGTCTAAAGTAAAGGGATTTGTAATCTGCTTACATGTTTAGAAGTTCACAGATCTCTTGACTGGAAAAGGATGATCATTTTAATTACGGATTATTTCCATATTCTGATTGGCAGGAAGGTCCTACAACTCTCCGTCAGAGGAGGCTCACCGCAGGGAAATCTGGCTCAACAACCGGAGGCTGGTGCTGGTGCACAACATCATGGCCGATCAGGGCATCAAGTCCTACCACCTCGGCATGACCTACTTTGCTGACATGGTATGCACAGAAAAATTGTGAAATGTGGGGCGGCTGTAGCTCAGTGAGTTGAGCAGGTCGTCCTTTAACCACAAGGTTGGTGCTTCGATCACCGGCTCCTACTGTCTGCATGTCGGAGTGCCCTTGAGCGAGACACACTGAACCCTAAGTTACTCTCCGGGTTGTTCAGCAGCCCACTGCTCCTAAATGCTTAGGATGGGTCAAATTTCATGTATGTAACTGTATGTATATGATGATTCTAAAGTTTAAGTTCAATTAAGTGACTGAATTCTGTCCCTCTTCACCAGGAAAATGAGGAGTACAAGCGCCTGATTTCCCAGGGCTGCCTGGGCTCCTTCAACGCTTCTCTGCCTCGCCACGGCTCTACTTTCCTGCGGCTGCCTGAGGGAGCTGATCTGCCCGACACCGTTGACTGGAGGGACAAAGGATACGTCACTGATGTCAAGGATCAGAAGCAGTGTGGCTCCTGTTGGGCCTTCAGTGCAGTACGTATACTTCAAGAACTCCTGTCTTTGGGTAACGTTACACAACTGTCTTCTGGTTTCAATTGACGTCGCGTCTCTTTCAGACTGGCTCGCTGGAAGGTCAGAACTTCAGGAAGGTGGGGAAGCTGGTGTCTCTGAGCGAGCAGCAGCTGGTCGACTGCTCCGACGACTATGGCAACGAGGGCTGCAATGGAGGCCTGATGGACAACGCCTTCAGGTACATCAAGGCCAACGGAGGGATAGACACAGAGGACTCCTACCCTTATGAGGCTGAGGTAAACACAAAGCATGCATGCTAAAAAGCAGAGCTGGAGATCAACTCATTCAGATGGTGTTAAAAAATGATGGCCCTCCATGTAAGAGGTGTACAATACTGCCATCTTGTGGACAACATGTATAGTGGCCCAAAACAGACTTTCAGTGCAAAGCCATTTCATTGACAAGTCCATCTCTCAAAATCTTAAATTTATTGTAAAAATGTTTTGTGAAATTGTGGAATGTTTTCTCTCAATTAGGATGGTAAGTGCCGTTACAACCCTGACACTGTCGGCGCCACGTGCACAGGCTACGTTGATGTGAAAGAAGGCGACGAGGGTGCCCTGAAGGAGGCCGTGGCCACCATCGGACCCGTGTCTGTGGCCATCGATGCTGGTCACACATCCTTCCAGCTGTACCAATCAGGTGAACAGTTTTAAACACCGTGTTGCTTCTGCCAGATAAATATTCTCATCAAATGCAAGAAGAAATAGGATATAATCTTCTTTATTTAACCTATCCATACGTCTATCTAATCTGTGTTTCTAGGAGTGTATGACGAGCCAGATTGCAGCAGCACAGATTTGGACCACGGTGTGCTGGCTGTGGGTTACGGCACTGACGGCGGACGTGACTACTGGCTGGTCAAGAACAGGTAAAACACCCAAATCTGTTGTTTAAATTATGGATTGCTCTCCTGCTAACGCTCAGTCAGCATAGTGGAGACAGAGAGTTGCTGTTGTCACAGACAGCAGCAGTAAGGAGTCTTATTTATAGCTGCCAAAATGAAGTGAAACTCACTCAGGATGTTGTCAACCTCTTAAACTACCCCATTACTATAAATCACTGCCATTATTTCACCTCCATCAGAATACAGATCAGTACATGCTGTTGTTACTAATATGTGTGATTATGATTCTTTACATAGAGCAGCTGAATATTGTTGGTAATGTGTGTGTTTCTGTAGCTGGGGTCTAGAATGGGGAGACAAGGGATACATCATGATGACCAGGAACAAACGCAACCAGTGTGGCATTGCTACGGCATCCAGCTACCCCCTGGTCTAAGCAGGTGAGAGGAAATTACTGTATTTAAAATGCTATTTAATTAAACAAGATGTACCTGAAAGAATGTGTGTGTGCGTTCTGTAGATTAACTGGTTGTTGTTCATGTTTATTGGGTTTCAGGTCCAGGATTTTCCTCAGTGAGGAGGAGAAAAGTGAAGCATAATTTACTTTAATTTCATAAAGAAACTGAGTTATGGAACAAGACGTCCTTTTTGTTGTTCCACGAATGTTAGTGGAGTCTGTCTGCACTTTTAATAGAATAACATTTTTATGAAGATTGTAAATAAATGTAAAGACATAAAATGTTTTACATTGAGAGATTAAAAAAATAAATAAACATTTTTGTTGTTTATGTTGCTTTGTTTTGTTCACCATTATATTTGTGGGACTGTGTTGTTTTGTGGCTCTAGAGCAGTGGTTTCCAACCTGGGGGTCCCGACCCCCACTAGGGGTCGCCACAGCTAAACGGGGGTCATGAGGCCTTCTTGATTTTAAGGGGTGTAAGACAACATTTTTATCTCAGCATTTCAGTCATTTCTGTGATGAAGATTAAATTAAATTGTTATTTTTAAAGTTTGGATTATTATGTAAGATGTAAACAGGATGAGGGCACGGTGAAGACCTGAACACAAGTTATATTCACGGAGTTTTAACAACCAAAGAGCTGATAGAACAACAACAACAACGAGTCCTGAGCGTTAAATTTCACTTTCATGTCAGCTGATCGTTCATGTCCCGTTTTCACTGCCTTCAGTGTCATTTTCACTGTCCAACCGTAGTATTTTAAAGCCAAACCATGTTATTTTTTCCTAAACCTAAACTATAGTGTTTTTATTGCCTGAACCTAAGCAAGTGTTTTTGTTTAACCCTCTGGGGTCTAAGCCATTTTTTTGCTATTTTTGGTCCGCCTGGTCTCCTTTTGTAAAAATTACTTTAGAATCTCAACACTATAATGCACAATCATGACAATTGCATATTTGTTTTCAGGACAAACTGGGCTATCAGAATATGTAGGCTGCAGTGATGTCAAATGAATGTATAAATAATTAAAATGACCATAAACACAAAAAAAAAAAAAAACGGAAATTTTATCTCATAGAAATGTATTCATACCCAGACAACAATAAGGAACAAGGGTTTTGGCCTTTTGAAAAATGTTCTCTCAAGTCTTGGGAATCAGGGGTAAAAAAAATATCATTCTAAAACAACACACATCAAAAGATATTTACATTTTTTTTTACAGAGAAGTCCTGGTGTTTTCTGTCTGTTTTTCTACAAAAAGTTAGCTCACAGAAGACTTTCATTGTTGGATTTATTACTTTTATGAACGCTCTGAAAAAACACTGTTGTTCCAAGCTGGATTACAAACCGTTTGAAAGGAATACGATCGATCCCAACACCTCATTAGAAAGCTATGGTGATGACGAAGCAGCTGCAAGTTAAAGTTAGTCTCTACACCACAGCGTTCCAGAGATATTCTAAAAAGAGTAACTAAAGTACTTTTCTGTCATATACGACAGCGTCGACCCAAGGGGGTTAATTCACAACATTAAGCATGTGCTTACTGCGACCAAAAGGTGACGCCGAGGTGACAAAGAGCCAGTATATATGACAAGTTGTGATGAGAACATCTGCACATCAATGGGTCCTGATGCCAAGTATGAGAAACTCTGCAGTAGCTGTGTCTTGCTGCTGCAGCAGCCTCATGCAAATGCACAGGATGAGTCTTGCACGTGATGCTAGTAATTCATTTCTTTTCACAACAAAGTTATTCAAAGTCAGAAGGCAACATGAACTGTGACAGCAAATTATTTGAACCTTTTGACTTCAAACTGTGCATTTGCAGGATTTCTAAAAATGACAAATGATAAAAAATGTGCTCACATCTGCAAATGTATGAATTACAACTGATTCCCACTATGAAGTAGCTTCAGTTTGCTCTCAGTCAAGGCTGATGTGTTTAACAATCATTGTGCGCTGTGCAAAATAAAAAAAGGGGCTTTTAACAAAATATACTTATTCATAGATTTTCAGATGTGTGCACATCAAGCTGGCTGAGAACTTTGCTCGCAGACAAGTCGAACGTTTATAGAAAGCAGATTTTATCCTCATATCTTGGGGCTTTATGTCATGTCTATAATATTTATTGCGTATGGCGGAAATAAATTATTCTATAAAAAAAACCAACTGTGTCTGTTGTTCAAAAAGTCGGATGTTATGACTCAGATGCTGCCTCTGATACCGGCTGCTGCATGTGGCCTTTGGCTTGCAAACCTCAGGCCGGAGATAAAAGCTGTGGGCAGGGAGTTTCACAATTGGAAAATTCATTTCGGTAAAGGAATCTCTCCTCTTTGGTCTTTGTACTTTTTGTTCAATTGGATAGCATTTCCTTGCATTATCTTTCCCGGATACTGTTTTACTTTCTTTAGGACTCTGCGGTTTGTAAAAGGTTATCTCAGATTCATTCTTCATGTACGGGGGGGGGGGGGGGGGGGGAGACGCAGCCACAGGAAAGGAAGAGGTAAAAGTGAAAGGAGATCTGGGTGGTTAATGTGAACATATAGTGAAACACAATGACGAGAAAGGAGGGAGAAATGATACACTTTTGCGGTTGAATGTCTCGTCTGATGTGGCTAAAAAAGCTATTATGGATCTTAGAGAATTATCTCAGCTGTGTGCATTTTGGCCTCGATTACCTTCGATATATTTTACAGACAGTCTTTTGCTTTCAAGATCAGCCTCTCTTCCTGTCACATCTTCCCATCGTGACACTTAAGCCGCCCAATCCTTGATAATCGGTTTCCATATAAACTGCGATTATGACACTGCAGTAAAGGAGAAATGAAAGAATTTTTTTTTTTTATCCTCATCTTTCAAAAAGCACCGATGGAATACTAAAATGATTTATCATTTAACGTGAGTCTGGAGTGTGGGAATAAGTCATAAGCAATGACCAGAACACAAAAAGCTCATAAAAATGAGTCAGATATCCATCAGACTTCAGAGGAGGTAATCAGAACCACTATTCCTTTTAGATTTGACGTTCTATATGCGATATACAAGAGATAAACTCCAAAGATAGAAGGCATAATCGTAAGTGGCTAAAGCCCCAAGCTCGACTGGATAGACATAGTTCATCAATATATGCATCAATATATAAGATGGAAAACTTGACATATTCCCTCAGAATACCACAAGACAAATTTACCAATATATGATCGAGGTGGATCGTCTTTATCAGACCCCAAAGACAAGACTTTACGTGAGATACATGTGCATAACTTGAATATTACCATTCCTCCCAGTTATCTTGTGTTGTACTATAGTTCTGTTTGGTACCAGCAATTGATGCCTGCAAAACATGGCATATATATTTTAATATTCCAATATATTTTCATCTGTAAATTTTATAATCTTTTAAAAAATATTTGTTTTTGCTTCCTTGTTTGTTTCTTTCCTATAAACACTTGCTTTTGTTATAATGTAAAATTGTTGTTATTGGGTTAGTTTACAGTTATTTTGTGGTTTTATTCATAGCTCATATCTGTCTAGTGTTTATTTAAAGATATTTTAGTTATTGTGTTTTGGCCACGCCTTGTGTATCGTCATGGTTTGGCCAGCCAATATTTATGTTCCCCTCTGTGACAGTTAAGTTTTTTTGCAAGTTCTGTTTTGTTGACCTATTTTAGGGCCTTTTTTTTAAAGCTAATTCTTACTTTGTCCTCTCTCATCTTTTAGTTAAATAACGTTTTTTAAATCTAAAACCTGCGTCCTCGCCTCCCCGTCCCTAACTTGTGTATTCAATTAAATGTTAAAAGAAGTTGGTTTCAATAATTTTGCCTCCCTTTTTTTTTTACATTAGCTAAAATATTATATACAAATTTAACTTTATTTTGCAGAAACTGCTTTCTTTTTTGTCCCTCCAAGGCTCTGCCCTCAGTCACACCTTCCAGCTGCTCAGGAGCAGAACATCCTTGTGACCTTTCTGATGACACCAATTAACTTCACCAATCAAGGTCAAGTTGGTGCCCTCACATCGTTTCCAGGGTAACACGCAAACAACTCTAGTTAATACAAATTTGCAACACCCACGCTGTATGTGTTTTAAGTAATACTCTACCATAATGAAATCCTTCTTTCAACAGTAATTTGTAATGCTTCAGGGTTTCGTGTGTAATCCAACTAAACGGCATTACTTAAGCCATTATTCTTACATCTCTATTGAACCTCAGGCGGTGGAAGGTTGCTTCACTCATCTGTAATCCAGAAGTCAGCTAGAAATAAATGTACAATGCTTGAAATTATTTTGTTAATTTATCATGGGCTATTCAGCCTAACTGCATGCAATGAATCTCAAAAAAGTTCAGCGCACCAATCAGACTCAAGACAGTAACAGATGATGCCGACTTCTCGGTCTGGATTTGAATATTTTATAATTTGCTGGGAAAAAAAACTAAAACCGTGACTGTGCTTATAAAAGTCATCGGTGAGAAAATGATTGTTCTCCTTTTAGATGACATCTCTTTTAATCACACACAATAGTTGCCCCAGTGTAATTAATGAAATCGCATTAAGTGATTGTAATTTCCCCCATTCTAAATGTCACATTAGGTCTGGTTGTGATAATATTTGATGGGAGGTGGAGAAACACCGAGAGAGAGAGAGAGGGGGGAGGGGGAGAACATATTAGGGAATTTAATCAGCTTGTGTGACAAAATGTGACCTTGACATCTTACTTTTTCCTCCCTCAGCTGAAGCAAGCGGCAGCAGCGAGGAAGCAAACAGGCACGGGCAAACGTAATTGAAAGAGAGATTTAAATTATCTTTTGTCAGGACAGTCTCGTAACAGTAGACCTGGGGAAAAAAAAACATTTTATCAGCACCGGATTGTGACAGCATTTAGCCAATTAGGCCTGAGTGATTGTTATCCGGTGACGTTATCGTCATCATCCCTCTTATTTTTGGGAGTATGAAGGGCGGCATTAGAAAGCGGGAAAAGCAAAGATAGAAAAGCTGCCAGACGGAGACAAAGGGAAACCGAAGGAGGGCGCGTATGAGGTGAAGCAAATTAATTAGTTTTGCTAAATCCTCCTCAAACAGCAGAAGCCAGTGTGGCTCCACAAAAGGCCATTACTGGTAATCAATTTAAATCTGTTTTACCCTTCCCAAGGAAACCAATTAGGCAATTTAATTTGGCTTTTTTGATTCACAGCATATCCACTGCACAGGATGGGACGTCCAATTCACGTCCTGCAGGGAGGGACAAGTGAAAACACTGGGAGGTGTTGTTGGAGCAAACAAAGCTATTGATCTGAGGGAGGCTGAGGGAAGAGTGAGGAAGAAGCACAGAATGGCAGGATGATGAATTCATGGATTTGGGGGTTTTTGTTAAGGAAACAGTGATCCTGCTGTGTCCATTTGAAACAGTAATTAAAGTTTATTGCAAGTTCAGCTTTTGGCTCAGTTTTCCATGAAATGTGACTCTATATATTTAAAGCTGGCTGTATGTTTTTGTTAGAAGAAGCTCTTTTTGATGTCACTAGATGGCAGTACTTGACTGCTGATGATTATCTCAGCAGTTTGGGGTGCTGTGGCCTGGCTTGAGTCCTGCAAAGCTGCTGGTTCAAAGTCAAACGTACTCCTTTCATTCTCACAGTCAAATGTCCTTGAGATGCAACACACATACAGTAACATCCATATATGCACACACACACACACACACATGCATTTCCCTGCACCAGTGAAACCATCACACTGTTACAAAACGCGCACACACGCCGTACACTGAGCGTCCGCTTAATCAACAATGTCACCGCACAATTTCAGCAGATTGGCTGTTGGGTCGGTACGGAGGAAAGTGTCAGTCAGCCGTGTCACCCATCATAGCGAACAAACAGTCTCTCCTGTGGGGATGCAGACGGGGCCACGTTTCTGCGCCCGTGTGCTATCCATCTCCCATTATGCCCTCCTGTGTGTGTGTGTGTGTGTGTGTGTGTGTGCAGCTCCTTGCATGTGAGGTGTGTTTATGTGTGTGGGGAAATGGGATGTCAACTGGTTTGTCATGGTAATGGGGAACATGTGTGATTGTGACAGACAGGAGTTCTGGATGACCGCACACGGTACTGATGCATGTGCACACACACGCACATATCGGCCTAATGCATACAAGCGTAGAGACTGAAAATGTGAACAAGAGCAGAACTTTCTGGCTTAAATTCCTTTATAAATACTTTATATTTTTCTAAAATGAACCCAGAGAGGAGGGCAATAATCCGCACTCGCCCCTCCCTCTTGCTCTTTTAAATTTTCTCCCTCCTTATCTTTATCTCTTTTTTTTCTTTCCCCCCTCATTCCATCCCTCCATCCTCTTCAAGCCAGCTGCATTTCTTGGACAAGGCTCCTGGCTGCGGTCTGAGAGAGGCGAGTGAAGCTAACCGTTTGAGAAAAACAGCGCTGGCAAGGCCAATTACACCCAGACAAAGCACTTTGCATGTTATTGTGTTAGGGATTCATGCTTGATTGACTGAATGGGTTCTAATGAGGCTGGGGAACGGCGTGCGAGAAAGGAAGAAACACTCCTCAGCTTCCCTGATGGATTGTATCACCCACGCACTCACGTAGACAAACACACGCGGGTACACGTACACACACACACACACACACACACACACACACACACAGTTACAGAGCAAAGGTGAGCAATCACACGGGAGCACGCTTACGGTGAAGATGCACGCAGATCAACACTAACAACAGTTCTCAGGTTGCAGCTATAGAGTCGTGTGCGTCTGTGAGTGTGTGCGGTGGGCGGCAGATGAAGAGGAAATAGTGGAAAGGTAACTGGCTGTATTGCCTCTGCAGATGCTCCTATGTGAACGCCTCACTCCCACTGGCATCCTTTTATAGTATCACTTCACTAGAGTTGGCTATAGCAACAGATGGATTGGTAAAGCCTACAGCAGTGATAAAAAATGTCAGCCGTTATTCTTGTTGGGCCTGTATAACAGATGTTGGTTTTATTTCTGTGTTGTGTTGTGCGCCGGGCTTCGACTCCACTAAGTTTCACATCTTTGATATTTTTTTTTTGTTCTCCGTCTCAGAGGAATGAAAGTTTAGACGGATATTACTAGCCACAGGCTAATGAAAATAAACGGCAGCTACGATGTTCGCAAGATCACTGTCAACGAAATACAAACTTGAAATGAAATTAGCTACAGTAGCAAGGTCCGGTCTATGAAAAGGCATGTATGAGCTGCATGTATATAAGACGCAGAGTACACAAGCACGGCAGCAAAGTTACAGACAAATTGCAAATCTTAAATACAATATGTAAATGTAACATATGCTTCCAAATGGCATAGTTTTTAAATGTTTACACCATTAACAAACAAGACATTTTTCTAGTACTAATCATCTATACTATATGCTAATTTCATTCGATTTCCATAGTTTTAATTTAGCATTTAAGGATACTTAAAGGGTAACTTTTTCGACCTGTTTTCCCTATGTTTCTGTACCTAGCTGACTACTGTAATAAGAACAATTTCTGAAATTGGTCCAGTATTGAGGGAGAGTGAAGAAGCCGCTCACAGGCTGCAATGTAACCCTATCTGGGCAAGCTGGCACCGTCATTTACGTCCACTAAAAGAGCTTCTTTTTGCAACTGTTGGGCTCTGATTGTTATTAGAAGTGTATGACATTATGGAAAGAAAAATCAATATCAGGTTAAGTGTACGCCATATTTAGAATATTTTCCGACTATATCTATATTACCTCTACTGTTTTTGCGCTGCAGTGGGCTACCTCCGGGTCTGAGAAGTAAAGCTAATGCTGAAGCGCCTTAAACTTGCATTCTCTCTAACAGCCAGCAGGGGGCGACTCCTCTGTTAGCTAAAAGAAGTCTGACTGTATAGAAGTCTATGAGAAAATGAGCCTACTTCTCACTTGATTTATTACCTCAGTAAACATTGTAGACATGAGTTTATGGTCTCAATCGCTAGTTTCAAGTCTTCTTCAATACAGCATGATGTTCATTTAGTAAATTATGGTCCCATTTAGAGTCAATCAGACCATAAAGCAGGGGATGCTTTAGGTCGTGGCTACTTTGTGATTGACAGGTCGCTACAACAGCGTTGTCCGGTCTGGGAGTTTTATTGTCTTACAGCTTCACCTTTCAGTGTGTTTTCAGTTCATGAAAGCTAATTATAACCTTTTCGGTTGCCTATAAATGTCTTATTCAGCCTTTGGTTGTACTTAGCTCCACCCTCTTGTGTCACGTCTGGTTGCAAAAAAACAAGATGGGGACGGCCAAAATGCTGAACCTGAGGCTTCAAAACGGCAGTCCACAAACCAAAGAGTGACTTCACGGTGACTACGTCCACTTCTTATATACAGTCTATGGTCTGCTGGCTTAAATAAGTTTCACTTTCAGTTCAGTTCCCCCTCGGAAAGGGCTGTCTGACGGCAAGATAAACGGTGAAAATATTCTAAATATAGCATACACTTAAACTGATATAGATTGTTTTTAGGTGGGTCTTTCTTTTAGGTGGCTAAAATATGTTTTGCTGCTGGCCCCATCCACAGCAGTACATTGCTTTACTCTTATGCGGTAACTCCGAGTCGTCCGACTGCTGCCTACTATAGGTAATACACTGACTATGGATATGTACCTCATACAACCCCACTTCAAAACACCCAAACTATCCCTTAAAGAAACCCAGAGTGTGTGCCGAGAGTCCTCTGAGCAATATTAACCGCGGCCTGCTCCTTCTTTACCTTCTTCTTCCTTCCCCTCCACCTGCTCGTCTCCTTCTCTTCCACATCCCTCTCATTCATCATTTCTTGTTGCCCCTCCTCTCCTCTCAGCTCTCTCCTCCACCTCGTCCATCTCCCCCCGCCGTACTGAGGTCAGGGTGAGGGGTCAATTGCCTGGGCGCACCACAGAGCCAGTTCTTGAAGAAGTAGTCATGTATCTGCGCTCCGTCTTATCTTTTTGTCTTATATCGTCTGACAACTCTTTCCCACAGGAGACGGCCTCACTTGCACCTGCTGCAACCCCATACATGTGTGAGTTTTCTGCATGTGTGTGTTAGCATGTGTGGGTGGATGCCGTGTCCTCCGGTCCTTTGCCTGCCCCCTTTAGCCCATCCTTGTTTATTTGCCCTGTTATCTTTGCTCTCTCTTCCTGACCTTTTTCCTCTGTCTGCCTTTCCTCTTCCATCGATAGCCAGAGCTAATAAGGCAATTAAAGCCTAATTAAAGGAGTCTTCAGAGAGAGGGAAGTTCTCGGGCAACGTCATGAGGGAAAGGCAGCAGTGTGTTTACTCGTGTCTCTGGCGAGCTCTCCCTCGCTCTCCTCCTGACCAACACAACAAAGTTAAAAAAGTACTGAGATAATGAAAGGCCTGAGGAACAGCACACATCACAAAGTCTTCAGATTTATGTCTGTATTTTTAGTGGTATCAAGAAACAGGTAACACGAGGTAACTAGCTAATTTGTTCAGCTTCACGTGTATTTACCCAACCAGCGTCAGCCCACTCATTGTTGTCAAATTTGCCAGCGCAGATCAAAGGTTCCCGTGCAGCGTGGCAGCCAGGTTACCTCAGCTTGGCACTTTGAATCAAAGTCACGGATTAAGGGGAAAGTGGGGGAGGGGGGGGGGGGTTCAAGGCCACGTGACAGACCATCATCCTCTCTTTGGGATGCGAGCTGCTTGTCACAAACAGTCTGCGATGGATCCGCGTTGTTTTTCCACAAACATCCCAAAGCTTCTCTTGCATCCCGTTGCGTACGATCACTGTGTGCACTTGTAGTCTGAAACAAAATCTTTACCCCTGATTTAGAAGGCACTTACAATGCATTAGCCTTGTGGTAATTACTAGAAACTCAATTAGAAGAAACCGCTGAAGACCAAGACCAAACTGGAGGGCTTAAGCTGCAACGCTGGTAAATGGATTTGGAGTTAATTTAGTGAGTCAGAGGGTGAAACAGCCATCAGTGATGTTTTAAGCTGCAGCAAGCAACCTGAGCGCTCAGAGCTCCGTACTGTAGGCTCATCTCTGCTGTCGTCTGCTCTCAATTGGCATTCAGCTTCACTTGTGGTTTGAGTGTTACAATTAAATTGCTCTGGGAATTTATTTTACGCATGCGTGTGCTGCCTGGAGGCCCTTGCATTTTCGTGCACGTGACAATCCTCTATTCAACATTTCTTTATATTATTTCTCAGCGATGTTTACACATGTGTAACTGTAGATGTTACTGTCTACACCTCACATCCTGTTCAGAGTGGAAGAAGTATATTTTATTCATGGGTCTTTCTATGTTCTCTAACATGCCTCGGGGCATTTTTATGACCTTAAGCATTGCCTGCCTGTTACTGGTGAATATCTGTATTTGCTGTCTTCCAGTGTACATGTTTTGGTGTCTGTTTCTGGTGATTCGTAGAGCCCAGCTGATACTAGATGTCTGAGACCGATACTCAGTGGCGGACTCAGGCTGTCTGCGGGGGGGGGGGGGGGGGGGAAATAAAAAGGGCACAAGCTGCATGCGGTGGGGTACCAGCGTGCAGGAAGTTTTATAGCATGTAGGGTAGCCAATTTGGCACTGCATGTTTTCTCAATATTAAGGCCACCCTAGATTGCACTTCATCACACTTTCTCCACTTTAAGGCCACCCTAGAGGCCACTTCTTCACATTTCCTGCACTGGAAGGCCACCCTAGAGGGCACTTCATCACGTTTTTTTTCCACTAGAAGGGCACCCTAGAGGGCACTTCATCACGTTTTCTCCACTACAAGGCCACCCTAGAAGGCACACATTTTTTCTACTAGAAGGGCACCCTAAAGGGCACTTCATCATGTTTTCTCCACTGGAAGGCCACCCTAGAGGGCACTTCATCACGTTTTCTCCACTACAAGGCCACCCTAGAGGACATTTCATCACGTTTTCTCTCCTGAAGGGCACCCTAGAGGGAACTTCATCACATTTTCTCCAAAACCCTAAGATATTCAGTTTAATATCCCACATAAGAAAAGCAGAACATTTTCACAATTGAGAATCGGGAACTAATTAATATTTTGCACTTTTGCTAGGAAAGATTACTCAAAAAATTATCAAAATAGTTTAATTTTCTGTCCATTGCATGGTGGCTTTCTGTGACACAATCACAATTTTCCTGTTATCAATTGGCTGACATATGTGAGGGAAATCAGCCAATCATTTGGGCTATGCCAGTGTACTGGTGAGGCTCTTGTGGTGTGCACCACCTGTACATATTGTGACTGTAATATTCTGCACGCTGGTTAAATCTACCACATATTGGACTCTACCATCTAAATCCATGGAGAGAGAAGTACAGCGAGCAGATGGACTGCACGTCGCAGAAAGTGTGGGTGGTAAATCTGCATGTCCCTGTATGTGTGCTTGTGAATGCTCCTATTGGTGCCAGCATGTGTGTGTGTGTGTGTGTGTGTGTGTGTGTGTGTGTGTGTGTGTGTGTGTGTTCACGTAGGTGCTACTGCAGGATCTTGGTTTTTGCCTTGGAGTAAGGTTGTGTGCGTGTGTGTGTGTGTGTGTGTCCTGTGGGCTGGTGAGTGGGTGTGCATCGTGAGAGCACTGCTGTGCCTCCCTCTTCTGGGGACCAGATGGTGATGGAGCCGGTCGCTCCACCCGACTGTTTCTGACATCATCACTCGAAGACAAAGGGAGAGGCAGAGAGACAGAAAGAGCTTTTCTGATACATAAACTTATGTAGTCAGATTTTTTTTTCTCTGATTCATTCAAGTTGAATACCCCCCCCCCCCCCCCCCCTCCTTTAAAAAAAAAAAAAAAAAATCAGACATGGATCATGCCATTCAATTCATATAACACTGCATCACATAATTTTTAGTGATCGAAGAATTGTTCAGATCCCCCTTACGTTAACTTATACCACAATGTAAAAGTACTCCATTGCAGGTACAAAATCCAGCAATTTTACTTCACTGAAAGTACGCAAGTATCATCAGCAAAATAGACCTATACTGTACAGTATCAAAAGTTAAAAAAGTAAATAGTCCTCATTACATAATGCATTATTATACACTTAGTTGCCAGTGTATAAGGTACACCTAGCTAAAAGCAGTGGTGAAAGAAATATTCATATCGTTTACTTATGTTAAAGTATCAATACCTGTGAAAATACTCCAGTACAAGTATAAGTCCTGCATGCAATCAGAACTTTACTTGAATACAAGTATGTATGTATCAGCAACATTTCCTTAAAGTATCATTAATATTACTGCTGCATTAATATGTGTATTGTATATTACTGCTGTAGTTGTTTAAGTATGTGCTAATTTTAACAAATCTTATATACTGCCAAGTAGCTTAACTTACAACAATGCATCATATTCTATAAAATCATCATCATGTTTGTAGCGTCGCTGCGTGAGAATTTCTATTGCCTCCGCACAGCTCTCAACATGGTGACCACTGAGCCGGGAGCTAGCAGCTATTGGCAATAACAGTGAAAACAACAGCATCAGTGCTGACAGAGTTAACGTGTTTAACTGAGGAGGGAACCGGAGGGTGGGTGCTGCTCTTCCGCGACAGCTCAGCTGTAACCCCCGTATGAGAGCAGTGCAAAGCGGAGGCCATGAACTAGCCAGTGGGGCACGCTCACATGCACTAAAAGCACGCACGGCCGGCCCGGCGATGTCAACAAAGCACGGAGAAGCTTGGATTACAACACACACAGAGGGAGAGCGACTTCATTCTCTGCTCAGGTAGCCACAAATAGTTGTTTGCTGCTATATTAACGCTCTGGATATCGTAGAGAGAGCATTTAAGAAGTAGGAGAATATTCTCAACCCATAAAGGAACACTTTGTGTTACATGATTTCCACTGGATATGACAAATTGTAATCTGAAAAGAAACCAGTAACTAAAGCAGTCAGACAAACGTAGTGGAGTAAAAAGTACAATATTTGCCTGTGAGATGTAGCTGAGCAGAAGTATAAAGTTGCATAACATGGAAATACTCATGTACAATTTTGAGGTAGTTGTACTAGTGATGCAACGGCCCTGTAATAAATCACCTTCATGAAGGTTATACTGTTTAGTTTTTGTTGAAACAGTCAACATAATGGCCATTTTAGAGGTTGTAGTTTGTGGTTCTGTTGAATTATATTGAGTTAAACCGAGAGATAATTCCAATAATTAGTTTACCGTTATTGATATTAATGGGGTGGAATTGAGTAAATGTAAAAAAAGGAAATTAATTGGAACCCTTTCAACCAAATTTCTAGACAAAATAAAAACACTTATGCATGTAGCGTAACGCTGATATGAAATAGAAGTGAATGTATATCTTCATTTAAGGAGAGCCCATCTGATAATTCTGTCGGACCTGATCCATTCCATAATGCAGTGGGATGCTTTAGCCAATTATCTTAAATTTGGGATTACAACTCTATATTGTGCGTTAGCGAATAGGATTAGAACAAATGCTTTTTTTTGCATTCTAAATGCAATTATAACTATTCAATATTTACAACATATCAACTTAAAAAAAGAAAGAAGCTATTACTGTATGTGTGAGACCGGGGAGACGAGGAAAACATTTGAAGGAGATTCATGGCCACAGCATATGCTAGAATAAAGAACTACATTAGCCAGAACTGCTTGCTCAGCATTAGTGATGGCAACTTACTTTCCCCATCATTTCACTGTTCATGTGCATGCTGTGCAATATGATAGGGACAGGTGTGCAAATTACACAAGGGGAGCTAATCACCAGCCACACTCAGCCCGACAGGCTGACGCTGCCTTCCGACGCTTCGCCTTCCTCTTCTCTCCAAAGAGCGTCTAATTGTATGTGGAGGCGACGCGCCGAACGACAACACGTCTCAGCGACATTATGGGCCATGAATCAGAGAGCGCATAAGCCTAATCGTGCTTATGTTTGATCCGACGCTGTGATGTGATACATGTGATTAATTTGGGATACGACAGCAGTAAAGGAAGCAATCATTATTTATAGAAATGATGTAACAGGTAACAACCATGTCATCTTTAATTTGGCTCTCTGATTGTAAATGTATCTGTAAAAGGCAGCATATTATATCTCTTGGTTTAGTCGTACTGCAGTTGAAATGATACAGTAGCTTCGTTTTCCTCTCATGCAGCCTGAACTCCTCCAATATTCCCACAATCCCTCAGGTCCAAAATTACAACCAGTCTTCAGCGGATTGAGGCTCCGCTCGTATATAAAGGTCATACGTGACTATTAATGAGTATCTTTGTACCAGTCTCTGTCTCTGGAGCTTGCTAATTGAGCTAGCATCTCTTCCTCTACATCCCTTGGATGTACATGCCCGACGCACGGAGAACGAGAGAGCTGACAAAAGTGTGCCTTTTTTTCCTTTCCGATGCTGCTGCTAACTGTGACGGTGTAGCTAAATGAGGCCTGTGATGGACGCCGTGCCAGGCAGAGGCGTCCAAGCCCACCGCTTCCCCTTCCCTCACCGCCTGGTGCGCAGTGCAATGGCCAATCAACTGCTCACACAAAGGAGGAATTAGCATATTCCCTGGCACAAAATCGCTCCCTTAATTGCAGCTGCATTGAGCCCGTGTTCTCCACACCTCCTCTCCTCTCCACTCTCTCTCTATCTCTGTTTTTTTTTTTCATCACCAGCCTCTCTAAGTGTGTGTTTTTCTGTTATTCTTTCACTTCATTCCCCCTCCAATCATTCAGTCTTCATCAGACGGCTATTGTGCGAGCTCAGGGGGAGAACGCAGAGAGAAAGATGGGGGCTGGGAGTGTGTTTGGCATGCTGTACTATAGGAACAAGGTTGTCAGTCTGAAATGATGCTCTCATAATCAGCACATTGGAGCTCGGTTGCTGCACAGAATGACAATATCGGCGGTATGTACGTCTCCCTTTTGGCCTGTCAATCTTTCTTTATCTCTCTCGGTTTGCGCTGCCTCTCACCGCTTCCCTTTCTATCCCCAACGTTTTTGTTTGTTTCTTTTTTAGTTCTTCTATCCGTTCAGCGTTTTCTGGTGCTTTACTGTTCTTGTGCAAATTTCCTTCTGCTCGTGCCTTTGCTTTGCCACCAGTGTTTCATCTCCATCTTTTGCTCCTCTTTCCTCACCGCCGCCACCTCCCCCATGTCTCGGTTTACCCATTTCCTGCTTTACCTTTTTTTGTCTCGATCTCTCTTTCTTGTGTTAATTACAGGCAGCAAAGAGCAAGCTGGGACTTAAAGGGTTTCTTTAATGCTAGTTTTGTTTTCCTGAGTGGCTGTGTGTGCTAATAGCATACCTGCCTCTGCTCTAAAGAGCTCTTTCACTATCCACATCTTCCTCGACTAATAACATGCTCAGAGCAGTAAAGCACAAACCCTAGTTATGATTATACTCCAAGTCAACCCTTCAGTCCCACTGTCACTGCCTCTACCTACTATCACCGTTCAAAGTTTCTCCTCCTTTACTGTCACATTCATGTGAATCTTCTCTCATACTATCATGCTTGTGTATCTGCCTCCTAACTCTGTTGTCATCACTGGGCTCACACACACACCTATATCTGCTAACACCGTCACAGCTTTATCTCTCATGCCGTGTACTGTCACAGTTGTGGTGTGTCTGTCTACCTCTGTTGTTGCTTGTAGTTTGTCTCCCAGCATCGCTGTTGTGGTAGCAGTGTTTATTCTGCCAGTCAAAGACGAGGAAGAGACGGCATCACTCATCCCTGTGTTGTGGAGGGAGGCTGTGGGGAGAGAGAGAGAGAGAGAGAAAGAGAGAGAGAGAGAGAGAGAGAGAGAGAGCGAGAGAGAGGGAGAGAAAATGAGAGGCCGCAGTCACATTTCAGACTGTAAAGAGTCCCTGGTGGTTTACACAGTTGTGTGTCTGCGATAAGCTGGGGTCTTGACTGCTGTTATGCAGAATTTCCATACAGTTGGAAGACTTGTGCCGTGATGCAGGCACCACTCCACTGATCTCACATCCAATAGGATGGACATATAAGGTTCACCTATACTGAAAGCTCTGCATTCAAACCAGTTTACTCAAAACTGAACAATAAAGCATATAAAGAAAAACATTTACAAAGATAGAAGGTTGGGTGACATGAATAAAATCCTGCATGTTATTTTTATTGCAATATCAGTATGTGTCATGATATATAGTACATTTTTACAAAAATTCAATTAAGAATCTTTATGGATAAAATAACCAGACATGCATATGATTTTGGCTAATCCTGCAAATTAAATACATGAGAAATCAACGTATTTTATCACACTGATCCGAAAAAAATCCAATATTATCATAAAGCAGTCCTGCTCATTGATTTGCAACAGTGCCCACAAGGGCCTAACACAACCAGAGATATTTAAGAGATACAGTATCGACCACAATATAAATTGTACAACAAAATGTCTAATCTATCTATAGAGAGCTGCAGAGATGATGTATTTTTGTAGACCAACCAGGAAGTTAGCATCGCCCTGGGTTCCCTCGACAGAAAGCCAATGGGATTGTTCCATTGGGTTTTGGATTACTGTAGAAAATAAGCTCTGTGGCAAACACAAGTTTATGATACTTAATGAATGAGTGGGATATTTATTGATGTATTTTATATTGTAGAACAAAACGTTGAAATCACACAGATCTTATTTCAGGTATCTAAATAAAAACCCATTCAAAAAAACCTAATGCTAAAATTCTAACTAATTTCCGGGTTTTAAGACTCATTCCTGCAGTACTCGCTCATCTCCTGGTATATATCGTCTTATAAAACAGTAGCTCAAATCAAGCAATCTGATTGGTTCATAGCCGTGATATAATCCACCTGCTAAATGACATGCAGCGCTATGTAAAGAGAAGCTTCTACAATGTGGCCCAGAATATGCAAGCAAGCAGGGACGCAGCAGAGATACACTAACCCCAGCCTCCGCCGCACCACAATTCAGAAACTATCTGATGCAGGTCTCAACACGAGAGAGATTATGGCCGTATGTGGATTGGCAACCGAAACTCGGGGACCGGAGAAGGTGGTGCAACATCCTCGCCAAAGCCAAGCTTAGTGCAAGTAGTTATCAAAGTCCTCCTACTGACGTTGGACAGTTTTTCAGTGGTTGCACAATAAATGGCAACATACTAGCTAGTGTACATTCCATAGCAACCGCCGTTCCATAGCAACCACTGTTCCATAGCAACCACCGTTCCATAGCAGGAGGGCCTATTTTTTTGTGAACATTATTATTTATCAATAAAAACTATTTAAATTTAAATGTGTCTAACTTTCGCATTGCCATACTTGATGACCATTTTAGAAAAGCAATAGCAATCAGGCCGTGGTATGTTGTGATTATATCACAGTTTAGGGGACATATGGACGCGAAGCGGAAATATCATCCAACCCTAGAATACGTGTAGAATTTGAAAATTTCAGACTTTGAATCCTCCTAGTGGTAGTTTAAAAAATATATTGAAGAAGAGTTGAATGGGCTGAAAGCTACACTGCATTATTTAATGTGTCTACATATAAAGCCTTACACCATCTGAATAATTCAGTGATGTTATATAAAAAGGTTGTGACAAGGTTGTGACTGGGCTCTGTGTAATAGTGTAACTAATATTGTTAGCACACCCAGACAACTTGTTATGATATATAAACAAGATAAAACACGAATACCAACAAATTCTAAGCAGTCACCATGACTATTGTAACAGTGAGATGACCAGCTGATACCGGTGCTGTGTGGGTGGAGAACTGATCTAATTAGCGCAGCTCTATAAATAGAGGTGGATGATTGTTAGACTGCTGTAGAAGAAAGTCTCTAATTTTCTTCCAGCTCTGGCAGTTCACGTTGTACGTTATAGTATAAACCTGAAACAGATAAAAAGTAGGCGCAAGGTGATCACAATCTGCAGATGTTAATCTATATAATGTGACACATTTCCCACTACCTGCTTAGACAGGAAGTTACGCAGTCGGAGCACTTCCTCATTGCTAAAATCCAAGATGATACAAAACTTCTGCTTCTTTTTTATTGGTGCAAAGGGACAGTACATTGAATCTTCAAAATCTGTTCTTCACTCAAGAGAAACTACTCTGTTGTCTTCAGTGGGCAACCTGCGGGTCTGAAAAGTGAAGCCAATGCAGAAGTGCCTTAAACTTGCATTCTTTCTAACAGCCAGCAGGAGGCGCCTCCGCTGGTTGCAAACAAAAGTCCAATTATATAGAAGTCTATGAGAAAATGAGCCTACTTCTCACTTGATTTATTACCTCAGTAAACATTATAAAACATGAGTTTATGGTCTCAATCGCTAGTTTCAAGTCTTCTTCAATACAGCATGATGTTCATTTAGTAAATGATGGTCCCAATTAGAGTCAAATAGGCCATAAAGCAGGGTATGCTTTAGGGCGGGGCTACCTTGTGATTGACAGGTCGCTACTACGGCGTTGTCCTGTCTGGGAGTTGTCTGTGTTTTCGTCTTACAACTTTAACCCTTTCACAGTGTGTTTTCAGTTCATGAAAGTTAATTATAACGTTTTTGGTCGCCTATAAATGTCTTATTTAGCATTCGTTTTACTTAGCTCCATCCTCTTGTGTCCCTTCTGGTTGCAAAAAAACAAGATGGTGACGGCCAAAATGCTGAACTCGCTTCAAAACGGCACTCCACAAACCAATGGGTGACGTCACGGTGACTATGTCCACTTCTTATAGACGGTCTGCGGTTGTGTTGCGCTCACTGCTGCTACCGGTGGCAGAAAGCTATACTGCAAACACCAAGAATCCTACATCAGTTTGAAGGGTATACTTACACTCAGCTGTTAATTTGTGAGTTTGTAAATTATGCATTGTTTTCAGCTGGTATAAATTCTCTCATAATTTAGTTTGAAACACTTTAAATAAGCAATTCAATGTTCTGCAAAATCTTTCACTTGAGCCTGCATTATTCTTAAGACATGAAATCCCTTAATAATTAAGATACATTATATTGAGTAACATTATTATTATTGTCATTTCATTAGGGAGTTATTCTCTCTTCAGACCGGTGTGTTCATCCTGTTTGTAATCACTCGGATGAGCTCACCAGTATGCGACACGTAGGATGAATATGATATTCAGAGATATGCGGATATTAGCTGGCTCACTGACACATGTAAACATCCAATCCTGTGCAATTTGCAGTTTGTGGTAGTGGTGGTAGGGCTAGGCATTGGTGTTTTAAATCATTTTCAAAGCTCCCCTTCAAGCGTGGTGACGGCAGTTTCTATGTCTTTATTCATCCTCTGTCTCTTTGATCAATTCAAAGCTCAAGAAATCCTGCACCAATTACTCTAAAACTAACCTGTCACAAATTGCTTTTGTTATTAGCATATCAAGTCCGCCATGATTACAGTGCAATACTCCACTATAGCACGGAGAATTGAATCCTAAATATATTCTCCCCCTTTTTTCCACATAAGGAATAAGTAATTCCACATTGTTCTCGCTGACAGTTTAATAGTGTAATACAAAGGTTTGAGAAAATGTGGGTATAATATGAAAGTAATTGTGAAAAAGCCTGAGGACATTTATAGTAGATGTTGCGGAAAACATATCTCCGCTCGTTATATTGAGGAGATACTGGAAGTCACAGTCAAGGATATAAGAACACAAACATGTTGAATTTTAAATAATAATAAGGAGTTAACTCAATGTTTTTCTTGTGAACTGGTTTTACAGTGCAACCTCGTTCATGAATCTTGCAGATAAATCTTAATGAGCGTGGCTCTCTGGTATTAACAGTGTTTAAACTGGAAGGCCTGCACAAATAGCCTCTTTATTAATAATGCTTGACAGGGCTTCTGGTTGGAAGCTAAAGGCTCATTAGAACACACTAACTAGTCCCTGGTAGCAGAGACGCATGGCTGCTGCTGCTGGTCTCTAATAAAGAACTGACTAATTGGCTAATTACATTCATAGACAAAGCTCATGAGCGCTTTGCTTATGGACCTCATTTTCAAAGGGCCAGTATTTAAAATGCGCAGCGTTAAACCGGGGTCGCTCTTAAGGAAGCTCGCTGAATAATGAACACACGCAACCACGCATTGCCACAAATGCAGGTGCATTCGCGCCACACACACACTAACAAGCACAACTTATTGGCAGAAAAAGGGAGCAGCGACTTCACATCATGCAGCTCATTAAGGGAAATGCATTCATTAACATGCTTTGTGTCTAAACTCTTAATAGAGTCGACCGATCTAAAGCGATTGAAAGAAAAATCGCTTTGAATGATGTGAGCATTTATGTGTCTCTTCAATCAGTCTCTTTGTTCTGTGGCTCTTCAAAAGTTATCAGGTTGACAACCTATTTCTGGGAAATTTTCATAACACTCTGCTCCAACTTTTGAAATGGGTCCCAGTAGTGGGCTAAATAAAGCAGAGCTGGAAGATGAAGATGAAGAGCTTGGATAAAAAGGGGAGTGGGGGAGGGAGAGACAGAGTATAGCTGACCCGACAGGAAGTCTTTGACAGGGACCCACACGGCAGGTAGCAGAGGTGCAGGACTCTGACACCGAAACTAAGCGCACAGTCATTCATCACTGTGGCAACTCCGCCTGTCAGTACGGCAAGCCGAGGGACAAAAGAGGCGGCGCCGGGGCAGATGGGAAGGGAGGATGCTCGACCAGAGGAACCATGGTCAGAGAAAGAGACAGGACAGCAGCCAGCATGTGCAAAGACACACACACATACGTACAAGATAAAATAGGGGCTAAAGCGTGTGTTGACCGATGGCCTTCCCCGTCCCTCTGTCCACACTGCAGACCGGCTGTCTGGAGGAAGTAGATACAACACATCCATCATCACACTCCCCCTGTCTCTGAGACCTCTACTCAGGCTGCGGTAGAAGTGCAAGTGTGTGTGTGTGTTTAAAGCATGTGTGTGTGTGCATTTGGCAAAGGGGTATGCAGGTTTTTTTTCTACCTCTGTCCTCTGCATGTTTTCCATGACTGGCTCCAGTTACGTGGAAAGAGGACCAGCATTTATGTGAGCTTATCTCCTTGTTGTCTTATTTACAAGTGCTAACAAGTATTGGAGTGCATGAGAACATTTATGTAAGCCCTGTTTACTCCTCAAGTCCTCGCGGGAAAGGGAATGATTAACATTTCATTTGACAACATTGTCTTTGGTGTGGTTGTGTTTATGCTGGTGTGTCGCCGCGTTGCAGAAGCATCTCACAACACAAACACGCAATGTTTCGAGCCAATCACTGACAATCAGGCTCATTCGGATGTGGCCCGAGCTGCGAGCTCTTCTGAGCTTACTAAATTTCAAAATCACATCAAATTCACAATTAAGGGCTGATTACCATCATCACCAGCTTGTTGTCAAAGGATTAAGGGAACACAAACAAACCGTTAGCGGCCAGATTAACAAGTATGAGCAAACAACCAGCCTGCCATTATGGTGTTATACTCAATTTAATAATTGTTTGTCTGTGATAAAAAAGAAAAAAAAAGCTGCTGTGGTTGTGTTCAGTCAAACTCCATCAGAAGCACGGATGTATAAAGAAAACTGGATACAGCGTTGTAGGCGGGCATGAGAGTTGCTCAGTGGTGCATGAAGCCAAAATGGCTCGACTGCCGAGTGATAAAGTACCCGGATCATACGGCGATCTTCCGCATCCATTGGGCCGACAGAGCAGGCGCAGTGGCGTTTCCTTTAACTCCGCCTCCCAGCCCTCGCTCCAGCCTCGGTCTGGGTCTCATTCACATGAACGGAGGAAGAGAAATAACTTTGGATTCAGCTATTAGTGCATTTTAAAACTATTAGGACCTAATGATTTAAATAAGGGATATTCAAGTGTTCGTACTGGGAAGTTGATTTACATTTTTTAAATGATCGGCTGAGTTAAAGACGTCTCTTTCCCAATGTAAGTATTTTTGGGTCCAATGGCATCACATGACGGACACGGAAGTTGTAGTACCGCCAATTGGCCACTACGAAAGTTTTACTCATTTACTCTGGCTCTCTATGCTTCGCAATGTTGTACTCCACTGCTCGTTTTTAGTCGGTGCAAAACCTCACCTCAGTGACTCCGCGACTTGCCGTAAGTCGGTGTAGTTTATACGTAAGTCCAAAAACATGGCTGCCGCTCTGACCATCCTGCTATGTTGATTTGAATGGGAATGTCCGTTCTACTCTTATTCTATTTCTATGGTTTGAATGCTGTGCAACCAAACTGTTACTGCCCTAGAGACCACAGCCGGCCGGCCGGACGTCGCTGTGTTTGTACGGAACAATGTGAGTAATCACATTTCTTTTATACACAGTAAACGAGAGTAGTACAGTACGCAGAGCACAACTTTAATTTCCCACAATTACTCCTCTGCCAGATCTGTTTCACCGCGTCAATTTTGAGAGAGCAGACCACTTCATTTAATTTAAACACTGTAAGTCACAGTGCTTAGATTCGACGGAAGATTAAAATGTAACTCAGTTTAGAGTCTCTGAGGGAAAAAAGGCAATCATCAGAGTATCTGGTATCTAGTTAAATTCCATGCGAGGCACATGTAGTGTAAACTGTGATATTGATATTGCTCCGTATTAGACCAACAGTCACATAATCCTCCGCGATGATGACTGATGCTCGAGGTGCTGCAGTCAAGGATCACCTCTGTGGCAAAATCTCCAGAGGCCACAAATTGAGATTAAACCCCAATTTATGACAGTAGAGGCTCGACACAAAATGGTGTCAGGGGAGACGAGATATAAAAGGGACATACCACAGTGTCAGAGGAGTCAAAACAAAGGAAAAGGTTGCCGTGATACTCTTCCCGCCTTTTTTCTCACCTTTGACATTATAATTAGAAAACACTTCACCCACATATATAATTATTTTGTTCTTTATTGCATTGTCTTGACCACTGTCTGTGTCTGAAATTGGGGTGTTACAAATTACAGTAAAGGTCAGATCTGTAAATTAAAGGTCAAACCCTTCTCAAACTTTACCCATAACTGCTTTATTAATCTGATTAATCTCTGGAGGATTATAATGCTAATTAGCGTATACGTGTCTGCTATTTCTAATCAGTGTAACCCTCGAAGTTCCCATGCTCACTTATGTCTCATAAATTGTTGCAGAAATTTTTTTTTTTGCTGCACAGATTTGGTGCTAAATTTAACTATTTTTTACCACTCGAGAATTGATAAAAAAATACCCCAAATCCCTCCAAAATACCACATTAAGATACCAAGACCTTGAGGAACATGAATACAATTGGGCTCATTGGATCCACAAGAGTCTCCGCTTTCCAGTGATACCCAATTTATGTAATTCCAAGACTGTTTAGGGACCCCAGTTTGCAGAAATATTCAAATAATATTCAAATACACCATTTTAGAATAGGTGAAAATAACACATTTATACTGCATTCAAAAAACTGCATGTTTTTTTGCCCAAACCTGCATGTGATTATCATAAAGTGGGCATGTCTGTAAAGGGGAGACTCGTGGGTACCCATAGAACCCATTTTCATTGACATATCTTGAGGTCAGAGGTCAAGAGACCCCTTTGAAAATGGCCATGCCAGTTTTTCCTCGCCATAATTTAGCCTAACTTTGGAGCTTTATTTAGCCTCCTTCCCGACAAGGTAGTATGACACGACACGGACAGGTTTTCTAGTTTCATATGACATCAGTACCGTCACTATAGCTGTACAACTGAGCCTGCTACAGCTTCTGAAAGACAGTAAAGCCGGTCGGAATCGCTGGCGATCCTGCAGGTTTCAGAGTTAATCTAATGTGGGAATATTACCTCGCAACGACTGCATGTCCCAGGATGCAAGTAAATAGTAGTTTGAGCACAAAATGAAGTCTCGACTGTCGGAATTCTTTGCTCAGGAGATTGTAATCTGAAAGCGGAAGGAATCTTTAACTTCAGCTATTTATTGCTTGTATCAGAATATCGGATGAGGGATGGATTATTCAGGACCTACAGTAACAGAAAGGGGAGGGCGGTGCTCTTCTGATCGATCCACTTCATCAATATTGAATCTGCTACACAAGGCCGGGGCACAGAGGGGAATGGGGAAGTAGGAGGGAGACAAGCACACGAGGTGGGGAAAGAAAAAGACCAGACTTTCAGAAGTCAAATGTACGGAAGAGTTGGATTGTGAAGTTAAAGGAGATACAAAGGAATCGGAGCTACTAATGCAGCCCTTGGGAGAGCTACACAGCATTATCTATAATAGAGATGGACGAAAGATAGACTAAATCACCCGCTGTGGCTCTTTTAGAACATTGCTTGTAAAAGCGCGCTTAAACTGTCTCTTACTCCGGCAATAATGTGATTGTAGGCTTCAGACAACATAATAATGGGGCCTTTAAAACACTCTTAAATGCAATGTTTGTGTGTAACTCAAGCAGTAATCAACACTCAAGACTGCATTAGCGGTCCCTAGAGGCAGAGCTGCTCCTTACACATCTGTGACCAAAGTACTCTGAACGGACCAACATCGCCATCCGTAGAGAAGCTGCACTCTCATTTTTGTGACTAAAATTGTAAACCCTTCCATTTCTTCAGGCTACTACACTTAAGATATTTATCTAATTGGCTGACATCACATCACAGAGTATATATATATATATATATATATATATATATATATATATATATATATATATATACACACGAGTACATCATCAAAATAGAGCAGCAGAGACCCAGCTCTCATCTGTGGCTCGCCAGTCCATTAAAGCTCTTAAAACATCAACTCAACAGGCATCGCCGTGGCCGGCTCCATTACTGGAGTACAAGGAGAGCACGGCGAGATCACAGTAATCACCTCCTGTTGCTCTTCAGTGGTTTGAGTGATGTTCCCCTGAGGTTACTGTACATGAAAGTGTGTGTGGAGGGTGGGGGGTGGGGGGGGGGATGCAAGTTTGCAAAATGTGTGAGTGCATGCAAGTGTGTGCAGGAACTTTTTTTTTTGCCATCCATGCATGTCTGGAAATGGTAGCAGTTCTACAGGGTGCTTGAGGATGCTAAGCACCCTCAGACTAATAAAGAGGCTCCCTGAGACGACTTTGTTGTAAAACTTTTCACCATATCTCTGCTAACTGGCCCACAGTGCTACTCTAACCCGAACTGTAAGTGTGATGAGGTATAACGTGATCATACTTACAGTTAGAGTTCACAGGTGGTGAAGCCGAGCAACCGTCTGAAATAAGCACATAACCCCATCTCTCACATTTACATGGGAAAGTGAGACTTAAACCCCTTTTAGACATGCATCCCTTTATGATAAGCATGAATTCAATAACCTAGAGGCGAGGTTAAACATGCACAAAGAGGGAGAGCGAGATTAAATGCACATTTTGTACTGCCCCAAGATCACTGTAATGACCGTAGGATTAGTATCTCCATCATCGTCTCTTATGCAACACTATGAAAGAGCCACTTTTAAAATGTTGATATCAATCTTCTCCTCGCGATGCACCGGCCGGGGCAAAAGAGGTTAATTAAAAAACCTTCTTACAATAATAATTTGACCAACAGTGTTGTGTATTTCCAATGTTCATTCAGGCAGCAGAATTTATTATCAAAATAACATTAAATGATGAAACTGATGTGAAAATGAATCAGTAGTTTCACTGTCTTAAAGGAGCAGTGTGCAGGATTAGTGGTGAGGTTGCAGAATGCAACCAACTGAATTGCATAGACTGTATTAAATATGGACGTCACCCATGGGTGGCTCTGGCCGTCACCCTCTTGTCAGTGACGACACAGGCTAACTCCCGGCTAATCCAAAAAATGGGATAAAAGGTGGATTGTTTGTTTCAGGCTGTGAACATGTTTATTTCTGTTGTAAAGTTGGTAATTTTAACACGGGGGGTCTGTGGGGATTGACTCGCTTTTGGAGCCTGCCTCAAGTGGCCAAATTGATGAACTGCAGTAGAAGATGACCCGCTCCCTATGTAGATATAAACGACTCATTCTAAGCTAACGAAAACACAACAATTCTTAGTGTCAGGTGATTATACACTAATGAAAACATACTTATGAATATTATATTCCATATATCGTACAAACCGGCCCTTTAAGGCTTCAACGGCACGGCTCTTTCCGTAAATGTTCAGTCATGTCTGAATGAAGCCATAAGGAACATTAACATAAAACTGTACGTCTGAATGACAAAACGCCATCGCTTCAGATGAAGCCAGCACCGTTATCTCTTCCATGTGTGAAACGGGCTTTAACAACCCAGTCTGCTTACTCAGTGCTAGTGAGAGGAACCGATCCTTTAGCAGCTGACGGTTACTGCACACAGCAGCACTTCAACAGTCCCGTCCTAACAATGAGGCTGCAGGCTTCACATATGCTCCAACTCTCAATTCAAAACAACTTTATTAATCCCACCAAAGGGGCAATTAGTTCTGAGCAGCTTGCACACAGAAAAAACCCAACGACATACAACATACAGACAAACAAATACATCAAGGAGCTAAAATGTGGAATAAAATCTATAAATAATGGTTAAAAAAACAACAACTATGGAGCATTTAAAAGTCGGATTGTAGAGATGGGGTGAGTGATTTTGAATTGCTGCGTCTCTCACGTGTGTGTTGTCCACACCGACAGCGTTTCTGCTGCTGCGTTGCTACTGCCAGCCCTTTCTTTCTAAATAGGGTTTGCCTTTCAGAATGTCATTTATATTTATTTTACACAGAAAAAGGTTAAGAAGTGTGTGCTCATTTGTAAATAGTAGGGCTGTCAATCGATTAAAATATTTAATAGTGATTATTCACATGATTGTCCATAGTTAATCGTGATTAATTACAAATTATATATAATATAATATAATAATCACACATTTTTTCTCTGTTCAAAATGTAGGTTTTCTAGTTTCATATGATACCAGCAGCTTCACTCTACTAAAACTGAGCCCGCTACATCCTAAAAATCACAGGTTGCGTTAAAGAAATTAGTGCCATTAAAACAAATTTGCATTAACGCGTTATTATTGAGTTAACTTTGACAGCCTTAGTAAATAATAAAAATAATACACAATTAAAAGCCGGTACTCTATTAATTTATGGAGCACTGCATTTTCCACAACACTGTCCTGCAAATATTTCAGATTAAAAGCCTTATGATAAAGGGATTCTGTTTCAGAAAAACACAAGAGGGATTTTACTTTGAAAGGGAAACATTTTTCATGCATGTGACATATCCTACAGATATAGACATTGAAACTGTAATAATGTTGCTGGTACGACGTCAATATACTGTCAAAAGATCATTTTTGCTGTCTGTGTTTGCAAGCAGAATGCGGAAAAAATAGGCGAGACCTCGACCGCGCTGTGTGGTTGCTCTAACCTGTTAACAAGGGCGAAGACATACTGTAAAAAGCAATAAAACAACTTTACATTTCTCCTCATGTGGTAGATGCTAACTGACTTCCCCCTGCACCAAGCTACGATGAACATGAACTGAAAACCAGCCACACCATTCATTGAAAATAATCTAATTTTGTGTTATGTTTTGCTGGATTGGCGCCACCTGCCAATACTTGCATCAATTGTCATTTAGCTGCAGGCAGTCTGCTGTTTTTCATTTCCTGCCCACGCAGTCTTCGCTGAAGATACTGTGCACCAGAAGCAGCCTCAGTGATTTTCTTGACCTGCTTCAAAAATGGTTTTAGGGCTCCTGTGTGGCGAGGACTGGAAGTTCAGCAAACAGGTGCTTTGTGTGCACGTTTGTGTGTGTGTGTGTGTGTGAGATTGATGGATGTAGTTACAGCTACAGAATTACTGTCAGCCACAGTACCTGCTGTTCTCTTAAACAAGGAATTGTACTCCGTCATTATTACTGTGCATAGGAAATTACAGTCGTTCTGGTGAAACAGTGTAGTCATCATCTCCCTGAATAATATTGTCATTTATATGTTCTATATGAAACGTAATAGGAAGCCATCTGTGAGGGGGCATTTTCACAGCCATGCAGTGACTTAAATAAGCACTGACACTAAATGGGCATCATGGCAATAAATACAGCGGTGCCATGCAGGGACGGGAGACGGACTACTTCACAAAGAAGCTAATGAGATTGATTGATTGGATGCTCTTGTTCCTAATTGCCTTAATGAAGAATTAATATCATCACTGAATATTTGTGAGAGCGATTATATTATGTTAACGTTTCGTGATTGTACCAGAGGAAGTATGAATGGTAGGGTAGGGGGGGGGGTGTTGTCAGCTACCTGCTGTGGACTGAAAAGCTGCACACTAAATATCCTCTATTAGTATGGAGGTCACACTTTTGGCGATACACAGCTAATTAGCCTCAAGCTCAGAATGGGCACAGTTCCAATTATTAGTCGATGTGCCCTTTCCAGTGCACAACAGTCATTCTCTTGGCTGCTGGGTGAGTGTTGCCTCGTCTGAGTGGCGGTGACAGGCCGGCCAGCGGTGGACCATCAGCTGAGAGGTGATGGATGGTTCTCAAGTGCTGGTTGAACAGGAGCAGCTCAAATCTGTCTCTGGCTATGGCTTAGTTAAAGACATAATAGCTGCAACACGCAGACACGTACGCAAACAGATACAAGCACACACATGCATGTATCTTACAAAGCAAAGCAACTGAATGACACACAGATTACTAACTCCTCAGCACGCACAGCAACCCGCCTACAATGTATGTTTATATGCTACAAATTTGCTTGTCAACTAATATAAATAATGAGATTGATTGATGAAATTTATTTCATGTGCAAATGGCGACAAAATGTGAATAATTTGACAAAAAAGTGAAGGTTTCACTCATAGAACATTTGTCACATCAGCATATCCTCACGCAACAGTTCGTAGGATATCTTCTGAAAAGTTATTCCTCATTTTTGGTGCGTTTTCCTACGAATGTCCAGCAACACGGTTCAATGTCTTCTCTTTACATGCAACAGGAAAACAACTGGGTTAGGTTGAGGTAGAATAAAACACTTAAGGTTAAGGTTAGGGAAAGATTAGAGTTTCGCTTAAATAATTATTAATTGTCAACGCGTCAGATCTTGTGCTTGAAGTCAACTTTAACTTTTTCAATAGTAAACCTTAATCACGTTTTCTCCCTAACCAACTTTTTTTTTTAAATTTCAAACATAACCCTAAAAATGTAATTTTGTGGCTGGGGTCGTATTGCACAAACAAATGAAATACAGTGATGGTAAATTTTTTTCAGATACATTCAGAACATAATATCAGCATTTCCTTGTTATGATATATATGATATAAAAAATCAAATCCGTGTGACATGATGTTTCATTCACAACAAACAGTATTTTCTGATGCAAATTATTTGCATATGAACTTCGTTTTCAGGAGACAAAATTGCGTGTACACACACACACACACACACACACACACACACACACACACACACACACACACACACACACAGGAAGAGAGAAAGCTGGCCCAAGTGTTGATAAACACACTGACCCCTCCCATCCTGTAACTAACATAACACAAACCTCTGAGATTTAAAAGCCAAAGGTTTGTTTTGTCCTCTTTTCTCTTCTTTCTCTTTCCCTTCGGAGGTCAGCTCATTCATCTTGAGGCCTGCTGAGACGTCAGAGCAGGGCATGGCTCAATCGATCAGGAAGTCTAACTGCCCTTTGTGTGTGTGTGTGTGTGTGTGTGTGTGTGTGTGTGTGTGTGTGTGTTTTCTCATGCATGTGTGTACACACAAGCATTTTATTAGCGGCCACAGGGAACGGCAGCAGTGGCCTTTGCCTCTCGCATCACTTCCTCACCTTTTCCCCTCCCACGTCTCTTAGCGCATATCTATTCTTCTCCCATCTTCTCGTTTTCCCTCCGCATTTATGTGGCTTTCAATCCTCCTCCCAATCCCTTCATCCGTTCATCGTCCTTCCAGCGCTCTTCACTCTTTTACTGACCTCCACACCTAATCTACCTCATCTCCCTTTCTCACAATCCTCCTCCTCCTCTCTTGCCAAAAGAGACAGTTGACAGCTGTATCTGCCGTCCGTTTACCTTTCATTTTCCTCGGTGACACCTAATTAGCCAGTTGTCATGAGAGGAGGCCGGTTTGTAGGGGGAGGCGCAGCACGACGGGGTTATTTCACCGATAACGGGCACCTGTTGTCGGAGAAGCCACGAGAAGGGCCCGAGTATGAGGGAGGAGGGGATCGGAGGATTGAGGCAGGAGAGAAAGTGAAGTAAGGATGACAGAGGGATTAAGGTGTGGAAAGGGGGTGGGCGGGGAGAGACGGAGGCAGGATGATTTGAAGGAGCTGAAACAGGATTGGAAAGACTGATGAGAAGGAACAAAGGAGTTCAGGATCCACAATGTCACAGTCCAGTTCTCAGGTGAGATCCTCTCCGGTCCCTGAGCACGAGCTAATAAAATATGCCATCACCTCGGTGTCAGAGAGACAGCCTTAAATAGATTCCTGCACACACACACACACACACACACACACACACACACACACACACACACAAACACACAGGCTAGTACACTACGTGATCTATGAGAAAGCTTACCAAATACACAAGTACGCTATCGGCAGAAGATCATTTAGAAAAGGTAATATATGCAGAAAATGTCTCCATCATGTTTTTCTATCTGAGTGATATTTTCTGTGCAGCGTGTGTGTGTGTGTGTGTGTGGGGGGGGGGGGGGGGGGGGTGTGTGCACATGTATATTTGCATGCATATGAGAACACAGGCGCCCGGTAGCAGCTGCTTCCCACCACTTCTCATTGATAAAGGATGAATGACAGTAATTAGGCAAGCGGAGGTAGCTAATAGCTAGCGTGGGCAGAGAACATACTGTACATGAAATGGATTCTCCATCCAAAAGTGATTGAAGACATTCGACTTGAAGTGTCAGCTACATAAATACACTAATTAGATGGTGTCAGCGTTACTTTTCCCTCACATTGGTTTGATGGTTAGGTAGTAGTGATGCATTCCTGGTCACTTAGTATGAAGCACCGCTGCACCCGAGGAAACACAAAAATAATAACTAGTAATAACTAGTATGCACATAAAAAGGGAGTAATTAGGGCTGCAGCTTCATTTTAATCTGCCATTCGCTTTTTTCCAATTAGTCATTTCACCATTTAATCTGCAAAGGCTCATCATGAGCCAAAGGTGGAATCTTCAAATCACAGGTTTGTTCAAACCAACACTCAAAGATATTCAATTTACAATCGTATAATGAAGAAAGATAAAAGCAGCAAATCACACTTTAGTCAGTAGGCAGATTCATTGATATCTAGGAACTAGTTTGAATTACTTAGTATCTCACAGTCGGCTTTTAAGTATAATTTATAGGCATTCAGTCAGAATTATTCAGGAATTAATCTGCAGTTAGTTTCCTTGGTAACTTCTCAGGATATAATATATGATATAATTCATAAAAAAAAACTTTTAAAGCATTTTTGGGAAATTTATTCAATAGCCAACAGTTAAGAGATGACAAGAAACAAGGGTAGTTCTAATAATTATTTATGATTATAATAATTCTATAATTGTACAAATCATTCACAGGTGGGTTGAAAACTGTTCAGAAACATGCCTTAAACGTGCTAAATGCCGGCGGCTCACAGCTAACGGTGCTAACAGTGAAAACACTGTTAGCAACGTTAGCTCAGCTGTCGCCATGTTGAGAGCCATGCGGAGGCAATACAAATGTTCCCAATCTGACATTTAGCACCTTTAAGTAGTTTAAAGTTATACTCAGATATCAAGCATCCATTAACCGTTTATGCCTCCTAGGATGAGTTATAGTTGTACTTTAAATGCCATTATATCTGTTTAAAACTACATTATAGTGTGTTGTGTCTTTTCATTAATTGTTCATGTACTGCTTATAAATGTTAAATGTGGTGGTTAAAATACAGTTTCAGCCATGTACCCTGTTGTAAATTGTTTGTATTTGCCGTTGATGCTTTTTTAAAACGGTAATTATTAGCAGCATTAGAATAAGCATTAAGATATCATCACAACTGTCAGTATAAATGCAGCCTAAAGTGTTTCCTCTGATCTAGATGATCTAGGCAAGGGAAGACAACATTATTTTCTCCAGAACTAGCATTTCATTTTATTTTTGCCAACTTCTGTGAAAAAAAAAAATGTGCATGCTAACCTCTGTCCCTCCCACAGCATGAGTCTGAGTTTCTGCTGTCCAGAGCCGGTTAGATGGAGGACGTCTGGGCTCCTCGAGCTCAGTAAAGCTCCACAGAGTGTCAAGTGGATGATCAAACAGTCGGGTCTGCTTTAAAACCCTTAAGAAAGTCTACTGTTAAACGCTTTGAACATGAAAACACATTATACACCCCATCAAGTGGTCCACAGGGAGTCTCTGTGTGTCTGTTTGTGCTAATTGCCCGCTATACAGCTATGAATCATATAATTCCCATAACTGTTGAAGTCAAACATGAAAGAAACGTTAAACTCGGCGTAGAATGACAAGGGACATAAACACTTGTGATACTGTTAGACCAATCAATGCCAAACTAACTTCAAGCCATGTCTCACTAGAAGATCGAGACTCCAGGAGATCAAACTGAGATAATGACAAACTTCCTTTTACGGTGTAAATACAAAGTTGATTGAGGGTAAAGAGAGACAAGAGGGATTATTAGATGTGTAGGAGATGAAATAAACGGATATGGAAATGATGATGTGGCAGAGAGACTTTGACAGAATGACAAATGTGTGACAGATACGTGTGAGAAGTGTCTGAATAGGAGGGAGGTGGGCGAGTATAGGTGAGAGATCCCATCGTTTCACAGCCTCACATGCCATACACTAATCCATACAATGTGTCGTCTGATCACATCAGAAGGCAAAAGTGTCATTGTGCTGTACAGAGGGGAAGGAAAATATTAATACATTTGCTGCTGCACAAGCAGCACATTCCTGGTAGGTAACATGAAAGCTGTATTTCTACTGTTTAACTTGCAATCACTGTGATAAATGATTAAATTATTGTTACAACTTTCCAGCATTGTAAAATCCCTCTTTCTGATATTATAAACCGCTGTGCGGTGTTTTGGTATATAAGCCTTCAGAGTGATGGATCTAGTGTATTACTCAAACTGGACTTCCCGGGTTGTATTTCAACATCTCCGCGGTACTTGAAACAACACGCCCCGATCAATGCAGCCCTTGCATGCTATTTTTTTTTTTTTTGTAAAGCAGGGTTGTTTTCAGTCTGAACGCCCACTTCACCCTTAAACAGCTCGTTGAAGAAATGATTACTGGTCCTTATTCACCAGAAATGTCCTCACTCTCAATATCGAAAACTCAATTTACTCACATACAACTTTCTGCATATAAAAGTAGCGCTTATTTTCTCCTTTTGTAGGCACTCGTATTCTTCCATTCCTTTTATCTAACTATAAAGCAAGGAATATCGGTCTGTCTGTCTCGCATATCTCAAGAACCGCTCATCCAATCGACTTTAAACTTGTCAGATGTATTGCTGGAGAAGTGCAATTTGACCAGATGGTGGCGCTATAACAACAAACTTTATGTTTCGGCCTATAACTTATGAACTTTAACTCTCAAAAATAATACCTGGATTCTGTGGGCATAGACGAATCTATCCAAATAAGTCACAGCCATTTGCGTCAAGATTGATTTTCCACCATTTTGAATTGTGTCCAAATCAAATTTTTTGCTTAATCCTCTTAGAAATTTTGAGCAATCGTCACAAAATTTGGTACAGACCATCTCTGGACCAATTCCGGACGGGCACACGCTCTCAATGGTGCGTTAATTTGCACGTCAATTAAATTTTTTCAAACAGTTGTTTTGGTCATGAGTACTTTCACACGGAGCGTGAATATTACGCGGTGAAAAAGCGATTTTTCTGAGCTTTTGCATCGCGAATACAGGCATCAACCATTCATGCTCTGCGGAACAGACATATTCAATACGTACGTACACTGTAGTGTACAACAACCATGGCTGTATAATAAGAACTGGATACCAAGTACTTCGCATTTTCGTGTCGGAAAATCAAAATTCATTTACTCTTTATTGATCAGTGATTTCTGCAAGAGGAAATCTGAGGCTCATCCGCTGATGATTAATTGAACCTTCATGCATTCCATGCGTATTGTTTGAGCCTTTACATTCATTTGAATTTAATTGCGATGCTAATGGTTATGACCCGGAAAACATTCCCTTATCCTTGTTAAATCACCCTGCACATTGTTGCTGAGTCCACAAAGTCGAACACTCACGTGCACCGTGCAAATGGTGTGTTTGAAAGATTGATAATAATAAAAGAGTCATTAGTTGTCTTGTTTACGGCGTCTAGTTTACACTCCGATTCATGTCTGCAAACCTAAGACTGTCTGGGATCATAGGAAAATATATCCTAATAACAAATATGCACACACACACACGCACACGCACACGCACACACACACACACACACACACACACACACTCAATGTTATGTTCCTTATTCCTTTTAACTTGTACACACTGAAATCCTCATTCCTCCTGCTGCTTTCTTCCCCTCCCTCCGTTCCTTCGCTATCGCTGTGGGAGGTAATGAATATGGATGGAGGCTGCTGCAGAGGGGAGAGGAATAGGCCATGGTCCACAACCTCACACACACACTACACACTTTGTTTTTGTGAATGTGCCTCTGCTTCTTAATGTCCATTTCCCTCTGCTCGGCTTCATGTGTGTGCATGAATTTGCCCCGACATGACTATTCAATATTTTGGGGCTGTATTTATGCCCATGGCACATTGATTTTAGTAGTGTACACATTTTTCCTCTTAACCTATTTTCCCCTCCATTTTGGTATTCCTTTCTGCTCACCGCTGAGATTCCAAATCAGATTTCATAGGTCATTAATTCTGTGAAAAACAATCAATACATTTTGTGTAAAAGTGGAGCTATTTTGTGACAACAATAGATGGGGAAGGGTATATCTGTGGTGAGATCAAAGGCTCTTGTTTCATTTGGCCGACTCTCTGGTGCCTGCTGTGTTTCTGCCTCCATGTGTAGCTACTGCTCAAATCCAGGTGACTCTTACGAGAAAATTACCCTGAAATGTCAGACCGTCACAGTCTGCAGCAGCTTTTAGGACTACAGCAGTGAAATATAACTCTATTGCCTTTTAGAATAATTCTTTTTAAAGGCAGAATGGGTACAACAAGCACCTGCGTCCCTGGCTAACCACAACTCCTTACTACTTACAGTAGATACATGATGATAAAAGGAGATGATGAATGAAATTAAGAGGAAAATAAAGGTGAAAGGAAACTATGATGAAGATGATAAAGCGAGTGAAAAAGATGAAGGTTATGGTTCTAGAGGTTTTGGTCCAGTTTGTGTGTTATTTAGTAAGACATCTCAAAAACTAGTTCACAGATTTCAATGAATTGCGGCCGAAGCGCGAAGCGAAGCGCTTTGAGTTCAGGCCGGTGCACGTCAAGGGTGAGAACGAGCAGGGAGGCATCTGATTGGTTCTTTCCAAGCGCACCGCGAGGCAGTGATTGGTAGATGTTTTTACAGGATTACAGCAGCTACAGATGACGGATCTTTTCCGGTCCTTTTTCAGAACTCATAAGTAATGGATCACTGTCGGGGTGTAAAGACCATTTCAACCATAACAAATAGTGTATACTGGATAACATCGTCAATCCTGCCTTTAATATCTACATAGGGAGCGGGTCCTCTTCACGTAGTTCGCCATGTTTCTCCGCCATGTTTCTACAGTAGCCCAGAATGGACAAACGTACGGCCACCTAGTTCTCCGACACGCTTGTGAAACTGCGGTAACGTGAGCCGCCGAGTGCAAAACCGTGGTACCGCCAGCCGCCGTCTGACTTCCGTTCAGTGGTGGAAGAAGTACTCAGATCTCTTACTTAAGTAAAAGTAAAATACTCTGCTACAAGTAAAACTCATGCATTAAAAATCTTACTTAAGTAAAAATACAAAAGTATTAGCGTCAAAATATACTTAAAGTACCAAAAGTAAAAGTACTCATTATGCAGAAAGGGCCATTTCAGAATAATACATATTATTTATTGGATTACAATTAGTGATGCATTAATGTGTTCATCACTTTAATGTCGCAGCTAGTAAAGTTCATTTTAATGACTTTATATACTGCTGGGTAGCTTGATCTGTTATAATATATCATGATTTGTTGTTGATTTACATTTTGTATTAATCTGAATCTGCCAAGTAACTAAACTTAAATGTAGTGGAGTAAAAAATACAATATTTGCCTCCAAAATGTAGTGAGAAGAAGTACTTCAAAATAAGTACACTACTTGACTAAATGTACTTAGTTATTTTCCACCACTGCTCCGAAAGTAGTGTTATTATGGTAAGGATGAGCGAGGCGAACGGCGTTACCACGGTTTTGCGCTCGGTGTCTCACGTTACCTCAGTCTTGGAAAGGGAGGAGTGAGCGGAGGAGTACTTAGTTGGTTGCAATCTGCACACTAGATGTCGCCAAATCCTACACACTGTCCCTTTAACATCATAAGATAAGGCCTAAAATACTGTACTAAATCGTAGACAAAAAAAAAAAACCCGATCTGGCATCTGTGTGTCTATTTGACACATATTAAAACATTTCTTGAAATAACAAATTTAGAAGAGTGTGCAGCCTTGGCAGAGGTACGCTCGTTCTGAGTGCTTTCTAGTTTAGAAATGGGCTAGGTGATGAGGCGGTAGACAGCTCTGGCCCATCACATCAGTCTGAGAGTTAGTGAAATCAGTGTGCGTCTGTCCCACTGTGCAAATCACAACTGCAAATTATACCAGCCCAATAACCCGCCCTGTGAATATTTTGCAATAACTGGAACAGCAAGAGAGAGAGAGAGAGAGAGAGAGACAGAGAGAGAGAGAGAGAGAGCACACACAGGGAGAGAGAAAAATAGAAATCTGTTTTTATCACAGAGCCTGTAAATTACTGATTCTGTAGACAGCTTGTTAGTTTCACCGCCTCTCCGTCTTTCTTTTTTGGAGCAATTAAACCAGACAATTGCTCCCCTGGAATTGCCTGTCTGAAAGAGGCTCGATGCCAGCTACTCAGGAGCCAATATCCCCCTCTTGCTTTTACTGCCGCAGGCTAGCCGGGCTTCTCAAATGTGATAACATGAGTGGCCAAACAATAGAGCCAAGTTTCTGCCAATCACAGTCACAGTCAATCAAATACAATTTGCTCTCTCTACTAAGATGGCTGCAATAAGCACAAAGCAGTTATAAACTTTTAGGAGAACATGATTTTGACGTCTGTTATTGTTGGGGAGAGACAGCAGCTTTCAGTGTTGAGCACAAAGGCGGCAACACGAGCGAAACTGAGCCATTATCGAAAACTGCTACTCCAACTCTCAGCGTGCTGTATAATTTTTTCCTCGACACTTCCGCATGTACATCAGATGAAGGAGAGAACAATTCAAAAGATCATGTCAGAAAGTTTAACCCGAATTCTGCTGACTCTCTTGGGCAGGAGCATTTCCAGAGCTTTTTGCTTTTTCTCCTCTACCTTCTGTTTATTCACTCCTTGTTAGTGTGACTGAGACTGGGAAATGAAAAAAGGAAAAGAAACAACACTTTTTGACAGGAACCCACAACAGCTGTCAGATGGATTCAGCAGTATAAACAAAATGCAGCATTGTTTCGAATAGGAAGGGAGGGGAGAAAAAAACATCTTTTGTTTTTTGGTACCTGACTTGGGTTATGGATGAGATGGGAAACAGAAGCTGTGACAGAACTGGGGTGATTGAAGGCTTGGGAAAATAACATTTCCTGGGAAGTCCTCAAAGATTCCAACTGGTTTGAATTGAACATGAAATACAATATGGAAAAGATTTTAACAAAGCCTGTTTTTTTCTCTATAAATATACAAACACTAACTATGGCCTATAGTCTTTTGGTTTGAAAATTCATTCATTGCAAACATGCACACATTACACAGCGCTCAGGCACTCCACTTGAACCTTAAGCCCCTGAAAACCTCTGTTCTTAATCAACCTTACTATAAGCAATGGGATCATACATGAACACTGTTATCTGCCAGCTTTGAAGCATAGACTGTTTATAACAAGTGGATGTAGTCACCGTGACATCACTCACTGCCGTTTTGAAGTCTTGAGGTTCGGCATTTTGGCCTTCACTCTAGCTTTAAAACTTGTCATCGTTTGGTTGTACTTCAGCCTCTCGTGTCACTTCTGGTTGCAAAAAAAAACAAGATGGTGACGGCCAAAATGCCGAACTCGAGGCTTCAAAACGGAAGTCCACAAACCAATGGGTGATGTCACAGTGACTACGTCTACTTCTTATATACAGTCTATGGTAATGCCATCTCATTGGTTGCACATTAAAAGATCAGACGAGGTTGAAACTGAGGAAAAAAACTGCTCATCCTAAGTGATTTTGCTGGTTGGTCTTATAAAGACCAACCTAAGATTTGAAACTTTTCATGTGCTTTAAAATGTACTGCAAAGCAAAGATTGAAAATAATATTCACAGCTGATTATTCTCTACTTGAACCTTCTAACCTGAACCTTTTCAACACTCCACAGGCCAAACATGCAAGTGCATAAGAGTATTAAAAAACATTTAAAGTCTTAGAAAAAACAATAAAATATTTGTACAGGTTCTGTGAGACCTCCATCATAGTTGAAGTCCGGTACGAGCAAACTGAATGACATAATCTCTGGGAGCTACGGGAGGCGGAGAGATTTACCACGGCTCCCAGCGGGTCGAGCAGGTGACCGACAGATGGAGCTGGGCTGGCCGGCCTGCTGACCAGCTGGTTCTCCACTGCAGGGAGGCCGCTCTCTCCCTCCGCTGGGCCACTAATCCTCTTCTACCACTTCCAGTCACAGCCCTGACCTCGTGGTCCCACACCGGTGCCACAGTCACTTGCTCATGACGACACAGCGCTTCCTCGCAGAGAAATGTCTTAGCTGCATCGTGAGGTGGTAAAAAATAAGGGCGTGTGAAGGCTGGGTAGCAGAAGGTTGGCAGATCAATCTCAGCTGGGAGTTGGCGATGTGATTTGCGACAGCGTGATATTCCCTGACATGATTTTCCCGCCACCGGCCTCCTGCTGCGTCTACACTAAGCTCCTGCAGTTTCAATGCAACATCTTGATCTTTCGTGGCCCACCTTTGCTCCACGTCCTCCTTCCCGCTCATTTCTTCATGCATCACTTCTTTCACTCTGTTATTTCTGCATCTCAGCACATAGCAAATTCACTTTATTTCACTCCTCCGTTTGTACTTCTGAAATTCACCCAGCAGAGTTTGCCATCTGTGATATACGCTTGTCAGCACACTCTAGCCAAGTTGGATATGCTTTTTGCTCATAAGGTTGTGAATCAAGTCGATCTTGTTTTATCTGTGCGATACCAGCACTAGTTTGTTCTTTCCACTAAAACCACAGGTTCAAATTGCAATTTATTCCACAGGGATCGAGCCTCAACTAATAGAAGCAGCAGTAGAGGAAGAGAGAAAACCTATATAGTAAGAAGTGTGAGGGAAAAGAGAGATGAAACAAGAGAATGATGGAGCCAGTACATGATCTATATATTGGCAGAAATACTCCGCTTAAGACTTTTGGCCCTTGACTCTGAAGCAAAGGAAGAAAATATAACGCACATTGGAAAATGGCAGCTGCACTCGGAGCTTAGCAGGGGGAATGTTAATCTTTTCACAAAATATATACCTGGGTATATGACAGGCTAATATCTCTCGTGACAAATCGATGCAACTTAGTGGGAGTGTTGCCAGAAAAACGTGAAATGTGTGCAAAACAAATGAAGCCGAAACAAAAATCACATTTTGTGGCAGATACATGGGGGGCTCTAAAATCATCTGGCCACCAGAGATGCTGACACCGGCAAACAACTCTTCCCAAGGATACAACTCACCGCAACCAACGTCCCTGCTTCAGATCTTCCATGAGTAAAAATTTAAATGCTGTTCTTTTCCTCTAAACTGCTTCACTGCAATTATACAGCAGAATCAGGGAGAATTATTTCTTCAGTGCTTTTTTCCGTTTCAAATGCCCTCGCTGATTATTTCTGGAGAATCACCAAGTCATCATCTCTCCTTCTCTCTTAAAGCAACGGACTCAAAACTTCACAGATTCTACAAGGCTGTTCTTTGTATAAAGTATTTGATTGACTTGATAGCCTTTTAAGTCATTAACAGTGATTAATCATAGCTTAAGAAAACCGTAACTAGGCACAGCCGGCCTGTCAAGCTTTGGATTTCTCAACATGCTAAAAGGTGAGCACGAGGCTCTTTTTCATCACCTCTCCAAAGCACAAAATACAAGAAGAACTAGAGACCATCTTGCGATGGGATCACACCAGCCGCGACGCCAAATCAGGCCAGGGTTGTAAAGTGTGGGGGTCCAATGGCCGCTTCTCCACTTCCTACCCCCCTACTTCTGGCGCCCTTGCTCGGACCACACTCATTTTCAATAGTTCCCGCTACAGTAGCTGTCTCCAGGATCACATTTTGCCATGATGACTCACGCACAGACTCACAAGGTGAAAAGAATACCAGCCACACGCTGTCGCAGCTGGTAAAAATAAGCCGCAGGCAGGTTTTTCAACCAACTCAAGGAGTTAATGTTAGTCAGCTAGCTAGAAACAGACAACCATTCACGTTCACATTCACACCTACAGGCAATTTAGAGTCAACAATTAACTTAACCTGCATGTCTTTGGACCGTGGGAGGAAGCCGGAGAACCCTGAGAAAACCCACGCTAACACGGGGAGAACATGCAAACTCAACACAGAAGGACCCCAGGACGTTTGAACCCGTGACCCTCTTGCTGTGAGGTGACAGTGCTAACCGCTGCACCACTGCACCACCCCTAAATCTGCCTATACATGCAACACTCAATTGGAAGGTTTGACAGGTGCAGCAGCGATAACTACGGTGCGCAGGACGTAGGGAAAAATCAATTAGCATTAGTCAAAGCCTGACTGAGTCATGACAGTACCACAGCATTGTCCATGAGCAGCAGAGGGTGGCAACTTGTTAGCCATAGGCTGATGTGGCTGAAAGTAAGGTTGAATGCAACTAGAAGGCCAACATTGACTGACCAGCCTTGTTCAACCAACTGTGAATGACAAGCCATCAGCACAGGCCTGAAGACTGACAGATGCATGTGCTAATTTGGGATAAAAATGATGCACATGCGCATCTACGCATACAAAGACAGTCAGTCGAGAACACCCATGGGCTCTGCCAGTCCAGTGCCAGGCACTCATTAGCTTTTACGTAACTGTCTGTGTGTCTCCTCATGCCAAATGTCCCAGGGACAGCTTCTGTGGGGGGGGGGGGACTAACAAGCTGTGTGTCAGCTGGGAATAATTTTAGGGGCAGCAAGAACAAAACGTCTTTTAGTTTTGATGTGAAAGATTGCCTTGTCTCCGAGGGAATCTGGGGTCCCTCCAAAAAAAAAAAAAATTGCAGGCACAAAACGCTTCATCATTTATTCGGGGATGGGTTGTAGGCGGTTCTCTGCTTGTCTTTTCATGTTGTGGAGAAATGACAGGATGGGTTGCACGGTCCACAGATCTCTGGGCTGTCCTCATTAGAGACTCTAATATCTCAGAATCTGCAGCCCAGAACCACATGGCCTCGCTGAGAAAATATAAAAGATTTCTGATCCGTCAGCTGCCATGAGTCATATTTAAGTCATGAAATGAGGGATGATTGTGTTATTTTGTTTATAGCATCGCCAGAGCAGTTACATCAAATTGCCAGGGTTTAATTTGGATTTTTTTTTATAATGAATCATATAAATGGCCATGACATTGTCTCTCCTAATGGAGATAATACTCATCACAGAGAGTCTAATGTCTCCTGAGAAAATATGACCCTCTGAATGAACTGACTTATCCAGACTCGCTGCATCTATAATTCACCTGGAGCAAACCTCTTCTCAAGGGCAAGTCTGGAGCCTTACCTTCAACAACACCAAAGGGAGAACTCTTACAACTCAATTTATGGAGGTCACATAAGCACTGGATTATTCACCTTCAAGGTACAGAGAGTCTGAATGAAGGGGTGCTCAACCATGGCAGCATGCACCTCTACCCATAAAGAACTCCATTTTAATTCATAAAATAGGCGAACACAAATGCACTTCTATTAAATTGGAAATGATATTGGGGGAAAAAAAACAAAATCACACTTTGCCACAAGCAAAGAGGTAGATTAAGGAAAGTAAGTGAAGAACTCAGTAGGACAATTTAATTTAAATCTCTTAAAGGATTGGCTGTAAAGGAGGGGAAAACATAATAAGTAAAATAAAAAAAAAGCATCAAATGTTTCAGCTGTAATGTCATTTTTCACTCAGTTCAAAGGAAAAGGTCATTTGGCATCCTGCAGTATTAATGCAACACCATTTATGATTGGTTTTCAATCATTCATTAAAACTTACCACGCTTCAAGGCACAAAGCTATGATTAAGAAGCATTTCTACCCTCTCAGTCTGGCCACCAGTCCGTTTTTCCTGCTTTAGGCTCACTCGTCCATTCTGTTTCATTATTTACTTTCTAATTAAAGCACCTGCAGTTATGCCCAGACTCTGTGAGGTGTACACTGTACTTTATATCGATGTATGTTTCCAGACAACAGCTGAATTAAACAACCAGTCTGCTAACAGCCGATCTGTCTTTACGCTAAATGCTGTTTACATGTTGTCTACTAGACTGTCTGGAAGTCTCTCTCCTCTTCTTCTTCTTCTTCTTCCCACATGTGCTCTCGTTGATAACGGTCGCAGCTAGAGACGATGCAATGCCCAGAATACAGCTACTAGCTGCCACAACTTTCAGAGCATTTGCCCTTTTCATTGGAATGAAAACAATGTTTTGTTGCCATAAATAAATCGAATCATGTCGGCCACACGGCGCCGAAGAATCAACCGCCTGACACACATACTCTCACACAGAAATGGATGCATCACCAGGGAACGTGACGATAGAAAAGCAAAATGAAACGGACAAAAAACAGACCTACATTCTCCAGGAATTCTCCAGTTGGAAACACTTTGTCAAACAAAACATGATGGATGGATATACTTCTCTTGCTCATCACATGTTTCTCTTCACTTCTACAGATTTTCCATTAGAATCAATAAATCCTGAAATCCTGTGTATAGCCACCCGCTATGAATGTTATCAGCCAACTGAATGGATGTTATCATCCTCATAAATATGGGTTAGAAAGGGCCTACTACATCCACCGATACGAATACAAGAAGACAACGCCGACCTCTAGCGGCTGTATTAATTATGATGGGAGCAAAGGAGGAAGTCAGGTGACGTAATATAAAGAGCGACAAAAGCCCGCTTAGGGGTGGCGGTTGGGAGCGATGGATGGAACAAACAAACACACACAGGACTTTCACCCAGGAGACCGCTGTTTGTGTTCCGTGTGAAACCAAAAGTCAACCTCGACTTATGTTACCGTACTTTTGTTACGTAACTTACGTACTTATTTTGACCCAAACCACAATCTTCTCACAAAGTAGTTTTGTTGCCTAAATTCACTTTCACTTTCACAACGTGGGAGGAGCAGGTTGGTCCGTCTGAAGCATTAGATAGTATGGATGGTAGTGATAACCACTGATGACGCCCATTTAATTGGCAAATTACATTCAAAATGGGTGGTATAGCTCAATGGATAGAGCATCATTGCACTGATATTTCCAAATTTAGCTGTTGCTGAGGCTACCCATGATAGAAATGTGCACTCTCGGATGGCATTTTAGATGAATCTAGCAACATTAATATGTTCTTTTTTCACATACCTACAGTGCAACTAAATTTAAATATGCACTTGTTTTCTGCATTTTGTCAGTCGCTGCACCTGCAGACAAGTGAGTGCCAGACGAGTAGGTGGCAAACTTGTCATTAGACATGACGCTGTGAAGCCTGTAATTTCTGTTTTAAATATTTCCTTTAATCAGTGACATTGCTAACTTTCTATTTATAGATTATAATATTAAATTTTCTGTTTGTAAATTAATCAACTGTACATCCACAGTGTGGGCTCCCGTTACTGTTTTGTTTGTACACATGGCTTATTAGCACAGTAATATAAGGAGCCACAGACCGATGGATCAATTAAACATATTCAGGAAGGTGGTGCATGTTTGAATTGTGCCTAGCGCAGTTCAAATCCCTGCAGCTGCATATGCTGACAATCAATTGATCCAGCTATTTCTGCAGGGCATGGAGTTTACCACCGGGCAGAGCGCCAGCACTCTGGAGAGGAGAGCTGATCAGTCCAACCATAGCACCACAAGACTGCTGCTTTGTATGACAACCCAGGGGACATGAAGAGAGCCAGCAATGTGACATATGCATGTTCTCAATGTTACAGAAATCAAATTAAAGCTAGGGTTGGTAATCTTGTGTCTTGTGGTAATCTCAGTGTCGCTATCTCGTTTCTAATGAAAGTAGCTAGCAGCACTAGCTCCAAAAGTCCCCAAATCTGACGAAGGCAGCAACACAGTCCACAGTTCCTTCAGGCCTCGCGCCAAAGCCACTCCCCAAAAAGTGTCATAATAAATGTAAACAACAAACTATGGCTATTGTTAGTACTCACAGCTGTCAAGCTAGCAGCTTGTGGAAGACTCCGGTGATGCGTGATAAGTGCACGGGCAGAGTGCGTGCAGGCAGGTCGGTAGACAGGCAGGTAGGCAGTTGGACGGGATGATTACAGTCCTGCAACAGTCAAAGGATTTTATATATTGATTCCTGTCGGGATGTAATGACAATTTCAACAGATATAACAGAAAATGTTTTTGAAGAAAATGACCAACCCCATCTTTAAACAGGGATGAATCTTGTTTAAATGTACTGCAACAAGTCTAAGAGTCTACAGCCACACTATAGTGGCTCCATGAGGTTGTTCTAAGGATCATGAATGCCAACAGTTGTTGAGGTATTTCACTTAACACCACAAATCTCAACCTCATTCTGCAACAAGACAAAGAGTCTACAGCCACACTAGCAGCTCCATGAGGTTGTACTAAGGCTTGTGCTCCAAGCTAAGAGTCAGCATGCAAACATTTAATTCAAATTTCAATCAGATGATGGCGCTAGCTGAAAAGTCATGGGATCAAAGTGATTATAATTCATCCTGAAGGGGAAATGAATGTCTGTACAAAATGTCACGGCAATCCATCCCATAGTTGTTGAGATATTTCAGTCTGTACCAAACTGGTGGACTGACCGACCGACCGACCTTGCCAAATTTAGAGCCGTGTCATTAACATTGTTTAAATGAATAATAAAACACTGAACTCAAGATAACTTTATGCAAAGTTCATCACAGTCACTGGTTGTTTGGGGACTTTATTTGCTGATAACTTGTAATCAGCAAACACAAAGAGCTATTTCCTATTGGATTCTCCGACAGCTTTTTTTTTCTCAGCACCGCCGTCTTAGAAAAAGGCTTTTGCTGCGCTGTCACATCACCGTACTAATGAACTTATAGTATACCGCAGGGACTTGTCCAAGTTTGGTAGTCTGCAGGAAATGATGCGGGCTGTGATTGCTGAGAGGTGGAAAGGTCAGACACTGTCCACGACTCTCGCTAATGATGTCGCTAACTGCCTAAATAAAGCCGGCTGGAGAAAGTGCTGACAGACCAAAAGAAAGAAAAAACAACAAAACCTCACACCTTCCTCTACCCTTCACCTCAATCCAATTTCATATTCTCTGAGATTAACTTTGCCCCACTTACTCCCACCCCTAATTCTCAGTGATACAATTCCAATTAAAGTTTAATAAGGAACTTCATCTATCTGCGATATACACATGAAATCACACTTTGTATTTGCACGAGGTACAGTAGTTTGAGGGTAATGATGATGTACGATCTAATAACAGATTTCTGCTTCTGTCAAATCAGACACTTATTAGCATTCATGTGCTTGTCCAATTAAGTCCTCTGATTAATGTGCCAATCAATTGAACTTAATGATTAGCGTTATGGGACAATGTTGCATAACACTGTTAAACCTCATTCAAACAGCAGGAGATTCGGATTAGTGAGACAAGTGCACAACAAACTGTCAGTGAAATGAGAGCATTTACATTTAATGAGGAGAAATGGACAAAGGAGGCGAGAAGTGAGGTGAGAGGTAGGGGGGTGCACGAAATTACACACCCACCAAGTGAGAAAAGCATCAACAGAAAGAAGTGAAAGGATTAAAAGAAAGAAGATTTATAGGTTACTTCATGCATGAAGTTGAAGTTATAATAAAGGATACCACACGTTATTACCTGGTGTTTTTGTACATTTACTTCCACAGATATCATAAAGCACAAACATTTTAGAAAAGTTAAAACAAGGTTAAAACTAAATGTTTAAGTCAAAGTGCAATTTTAGTTCACCTCACCTTTGTGCCAGAAATACAAAGTATATAATGAGCAAATGTTTCTATTTTTTCAAAAGAACATATCGAAAAGAAAATATTTGTTGAAACAGCGTCTAAGCTTCAAACGTCTGGGTGGATGTTTCCCATGGCAGCCATTGACTGACACTGCACAAGGTCAACTTCCAGGGTGCACTGAGCATGTCACACCACCCTAAAGTCTGTGATATAAGATGTTTTTCCCCTTTTATCCCCATTGGTTATGCACCGTTAGCAATTTGAGGCATCTGTCCCTTTTTTAACATTTTGGAGGACCCATCCAGAAGTTTGTATTTCACTTAGAGAGTTGAAGCTAGCAAGCTAGGCTAACTAGCTTCCGCTCTCTTATTTTTGGTTATAACAATTTTGGCCAGTACACAAAAAACCCAAAGACGTACTGTGTATAATACTGATTTATTATCAAACACAACTGTATAGAAGAAGTGGACGTAGTCACCATGACGTCACCCATTGGTTTGTGGACTTTGAAGCCTCGAGTTCGGCATTTTGGCCATTGCCATCTTGGCATTTTGCAACCAGAAGTGACACAAGAGGGTGGAGTTAAGTACAACCGAACGCTAAATAAGACATTCTTAGGCAACCAAAAAGGTTATAATTAACTTTCATGAACTGAAAACTCCCCGACCGGATAACGCCGTGGTAGCGACCTGTCAATCACAAGGTAGCCCCGCCCTAAAGCATCCCCTGCTTTATTGTCTATTTGACTCTAAATGGGACCATAATTTACTAAATGAACATCATGCTGTATTGAAGAAGACTTGAAACTAGCGATTGATAAACTCATGTTTACTGAGGGAATAAATCAAGTGAGAAGTAGGCTCATTTTCTCATAGACTTCTATACAATCAGACTTCTTTTTGCAACCAGAGGAGTCGCCTCCTGCTGGCTGTTAGAAAGAATGCAGGTTTAAGGCACTTCAGCATTGGCTCCACTTTTCAGACCCGGAGGTTGCCCTCTGATCAAACACAAATTTTAATTTCAGTTCAACTATAATTTGTCAACACACTTAGACCTACTTATTTTTAACACAACAGTATTTGTTTACATTTCATTTCCTTATTAATTCATCTTGGTGTAGATCATAATTACTTTGAGAAACACCAATAGCCCATGATCAGAGACCATGTCAGCTCCCTGGATCACACTGCGCTTTCATCATCCCACTGAGGAACTCAAACCCTTTGCGCCAAATCTTATAGGCGTATTGGTTAATTCAATCTGATGCTCCAAATTACTGCAAAAAAAAAGTGTTTCAGAGCAAATTTACAAACAGGTTTAGAGGGCTGGCATACTGAAGGAAACGTGGAAAAGTTTCAGCTTATTTTCTGCCACACGGTGAAAACAATAACCCCTCTGGCTAGCTTCTTAATTAAAAACCTGGCCTGAGAGAGCAGTTTTTTTTCTATGTGGTGTGGTGAGCTAACTTGCTTACAAGCTTACAAATTAAGGTGCCATGTGGCTGCCATTGTTAATATTCAAATACTTTTCTGTATACTCTCCCTGGCCAGACTACCCACGGTGCACTGATAGGTGTTGCTTTGAATATCTAAATAATACCAATGACAGAGACGCTTCATCTCAGGATACACTTTGACAACGATGTCATGATTTCTGAAATTAAACTTTTGCACATTAAGACCAACAAGATGTGATGAGAACAGTGAAATGGAAAAGATGAGTGTACAGACAACTAAGAATTACTGAGTTTCTGTGGTATTACAAAAGTCTTAACCTTTCTGGATCTTATTTGAACTGACTCACAGACTAATTGAAAACATCTATTGCAGGTTTTGATGTACTATGTACAGTGACATGCTGTTTACGTTCCAATAAAACTCTGATTCAGAAAAGGTCCATTCCTCCAATGGAGTCGGCCCACGACTCATACTGCAGCAGTGGGGGGTAACAAGCTGGAAGGGATAATCAGTGCTGATTCACCACAGCTCACCTCCCGGTTTGCACAATATTTCCACATTTTTCTATTCTATTTCATCTTTGTCATGTCTTTTTATGTGCTTGTGGGGGAATTGGAGTTTTTTTTTTGTGTCTCACAGGGAAAGATATTTATTTTATTCGAGTTTGAGTTTTTCAGTTGAAGTTTGAAAGGGAAAAAAATACACGTGGTGGTTATTACTGGCATCCAAGCTGTTCGAGAGTTCCACGGCCAAATCACATGTATGGAGGCCTGGAAGGGACATGGAGGGAAATACTTTAAAATCAGATGAAAAAAGTCCTACTTTGCATTCTCATGTGGGCATGCAAAAAAAAGAGAAAAAAACAGCCTTATTATATCACAACGTATTCTCCAACAACAGTTTGTATGATATCTAAGTTATTCCTGTTCCTATTCCTTTTTTGTGCGTTTTCCTACGAATGTCCAGCAATACGTGACGCAGGTGTCAATTTCTGCTCCAGTCTTTACAAAATGAACCTCCGTCTTCACAGGAAACAACTTGGTTAAGTTTAGTTTGGGTTAAAATATCACCGGAAGTGGCGTAACTTAAGTACGTAAGTTACAAGACAAATAAATCAACATTGGTTTCAGACAGGTCACGAACACCGGCCTCCTGGGCAAAAGTCTGGTGTTTTTTGATCTTTATGCTTCCTGGTTCGCTAATACGTGGATTAGGAATTGATTTCATGGGATATATACAAATTACAGTGCATTACTTTTCATAGGTATAGCTACGAACAGCGTATGAGATCAGCCTGGATATGATGGTGATATGAAACTGTGTGTGTCTAATGCTCAAATCATATGTCAAATACTCCTGACCTATACGATCTATCTGAACACTGTCATTCAATGTATAGCACACACATTGCTTGTAAAATATTTGATTTATATACAGTAATACTGTAACACTATTGCAACAATGAAGAAATTGTGATCTCACAAATGTGAATGTGTCTTTCTCCACAGTCAAAAGAGACAATGTAATTGTTGAAACAAAAGGCCAGTCAGTGTTGGATTGGCCAATTTGCTCTGGTATTCCTGCTTGAAAAACCCCGATGTTTTGTTCAGCCATGCATCCATTATCCTGATACCATTTCCTCCCGTCTACACACCCCTCTGACCTCCTCCTATTCTTCCTCTTGGCTTGGACTCTGATCCTTGGTGTGAAAAGCCCCGACACCCTGGTGTTCGACAGGAAGAGAGTCCCAGTGTGATGGGACTGAATGTCTTGCCAGCACACACACACACACACACACACACACACACACACTGTGAAGCGGGGCGCCTGTGGAGGTCTGTATGGACCCTCAGATGTGGAGAACAGAGAGACAGACCCTCCATTAACAACGGTCCTCTATATTCAGACACATCCTCGGAGAGGGACTCTGCCAGTGATGGCCACCTGCCCGATTTACACACACACACACACACACACACACACACACACACACACACAGTCATGCAAGCTGCATACACACACAACCATCCATGCTGAACTCTTTTTCAATTTCTCAATTGATGCCCCTCATTTGCCCACACACACACACGGCCCTGGTCCAGCCATGACACCAGTGTGAGTGATACATGGCACCATTGAGAAGCCCGCCACAGCTGAGGCCCTGCATTTATGTCATTGTGTGGTGCTAGGAGAACAGATGTGCACCCTTACAATGCACCAGCAGTCTAAATCAAGATATCGTCATCACACACACACAGTTAAAAGCCCACACAGACATCTCATTGCCAATAAATCTAACAGTGGAAACTATGAAAAACTCTCTTGATTGAAACTCATTTGATTGAAAGCCTGTTTCCTCAGCAACGCTTGAAAGGAGGAACGTCTTTTATTTTAATATGATGCCAAAGAAAAACAGCCATCTTTGATGAGAAGATTCATGTAATCAGCCTCTGTAAGACCAAAGATTCATAAACACAGCGACAAACGTGACACCACCTCCTCCATTTTACCGCCCTCGTTACCTGCAGCAATTTCTTTTTATTCACCGGTGAACGCTAATCATGCTTTAATCCAATGAGAAGCCGTGTGTCTTAATTTTCATTCAGCGCAAAATGTCAAGTTGTTTGTATGTTTCAGAGCCCTGAAATCATCCGTTAATACGCCGCCTGCTCTTTCGAAACACTATCGCTGATCAGTTATTATGGGTTGCTGTATGGGCCGGAGGTAGGCAGGAATTATTAACCATATCTCGTTCCCTCTTTATATCCATCTCCGTCGCCCTCTTTCTGATGTGTGTGTGTGCATGAGTTTTGTGTCATTGATTTTGTGTGTGCGTCGGGTCCGTTGCGTTTACCAAAAGCAGGGCTGAGGAGATTGATAGGGGTTATCGTTTCAAAACATGTAATTCATCAGCACTTGACAAATCCATATCTGACACAAACACCGTCCCCAGCAGCTACACCTTCCTCGGATTTTTGTGTTTCACTCTTGATGAAATCTATGATGTGATATGTGTGTATCCATGTGTGGAGCAGGGAGGGGGGGGGCGGCGGGACCTCCATTTGAAAGCAGAGGGGGATTGACAGTGCAGGATTGGACAATATTTATCTACAACAGAGCTCAGGAAAATAGGTTTGTCCCTGATGACATTTTCATCGATTGAAACATGTACTGCCCCCCCTTCCCACTGAAAATGACTAATCTCAGAACGGAGGTAGCGGTGTTGTTCTTGGGAGGTCAAGTTGCCATGTCCACACAACATGTTGGACTCCAGATGAATTCTCTGTTTTATCCCTACATGGATTTTTCAATCTTGCCCCCAACTGAACTGAGAAGAAAGGAGAAAAAAAAGGGAAATAGGAAATAAATCTTCCCAAATATCACCTGTTTGTGGTTCTTTTCACGACATGGCCAACAAGACGTGAATGAAAAGCAAAAAGGGACAGTTTTTAATGCATGATCAAGTACTTTTAAATGTCACAGATTAAAAAAATAGGAGACACTATAAACTGAGTCTCTGTATCTCTCTCTATTCAAATGCCTAACACTCCATACATATTAAAAGTAACCTTAAACACACTTATTGTCTCCAGTGTTTCATGGAGCCCCTTGATGAAATACAAGGTCATTACTAAAGAAGGGTTTAAGAAGATTGACATCTACTTTTTTCTACTGCACTGCCATAAAGGTTCACTAATGGATTGATATGGCGATTTGGGGCCCTTGTTGAGCAGTGTGAGTCATTATCATCTTGGAATATGGGGAACATCATTGAGGAACAGTGTTGGCACCATAGGGTGCATCTAGTCCCATAAAATGGCCTCTAGCTCGCTGTTATGTGACCCTGCAGAGCTATCAATGGACCTAATGGCTGCAAGAACACAGCAGCCTGTGCCCATTCGGATCCTCCATGTTTAGCAGATGGCAAAAGGCATTGTGGGTCGGAGCATTAGTTGGCTTTCGACAAACAATTGGGCAGAAAAAAAACCCTAATCTGGCACCACCACAGATTTCCTGATATTGTTGAAATAAACATGTTTATGATCCATTTCTTTGGTCATTTTGAGACAAATATTCTGTTAAATGTGAGCTTCATCTTGTGACTTCTGTTCTGCAATGATTATAAGAGACTGTCCTCACCAGACAAACAACACCACTGAACGCCATCTCTCACAGTCATGTAAATAATGACAATAGAAAAACAAAGGTGTTGGTCAGCAACAGTGGGAAATAGTGTGACATTTTACAGCCGCAAGGAGGCAAAATGAGAAGGGCTGGGTAGACCTACTCGATACCGAGTAGTATCAAAACTTCTCCAGTCAAACGATACCTGCAATTTATCCTTTTTGTGCCCAGATCTAAAAAAAAGTGACTATTTGTATGTTTTTTCTTGCAGCCAATCACCGCAAATGTTCTTCGATTTAATGCACCATGCGATTGGCCCACTACCACAGCAGCTACAACCCATAAAGCCCATACACGGTAGTGGCTAGAAGGGAACCAGCAAACTGGGGAAACTCTTGCGAGATTGTTAAGGTTAGGCATTGACCTTGAATAGTTAAGGTCAGGCATTGACCTTGAATAGTTAAGGTTAGGCATTGACCTCGAATAGTTAAGGTTAGGCATTGACCTCGAATAGTTAAGGTTAGGCATTGACCTTGAATAGTTAAGGTTAGGCATTGACCTTGAATAGTTAAGGTTAGGCATTGACCTCGAATAGTTAAGGTTAGGCATTGACCTCGAATAGCTAAGGTTAGGATAGGTCGTCGGGAAGCGAGTCTCGCAACACAAGTTTTTGCAGATCTCAGATCAGATTTCGAAATTTGTGGGCTTCTTTCTAGACACAACCTCTGCACATAGCCAGTGCATTGCAATTTTTTAAACAGTATCCAGCCCTAAAAATGAGGTCAGGGAGGATGATGATTTCAGCACTAGAAATTATGTTTTCGGGTCCAGGATTTCAAACTTACAAACATCTTAACCAAGAAGTTTTAGTCTCCTAAACGTAAGATAACTCGTCTTAAATTTTAGCAACACTTTCTTTTGTCCTTTAAAAATGTTTTGCAATATTGTTCAGCATCAATGCTGTGTCTCACACACACAGAGAATACAAATCTCAGTCACACTTAGTCCATTGTTTCAGTCTTGTTTTCTCATTAGGCCCTCCCTCAGACACATCTGCTTGTTCATAGGCCCCCAGAGGGTCAGTTACACTCTCTCTGGTGAGTTCAAGGTAAATTCCAACCGGGTGTAGTCAGGGTCCGGGGAGCACGAAGCATTTATGTTGATAAGTGGTACGTGAGCTATGGCTCTCTAAAGTTTTTTGGTGAAAAAAATCAGTTAACTTTTCCAAATCCTCCTGCAGACAAGTGAGCGCTGTTGAGAAAAGCCCTGGCAGTAAGTGTGTCAAGGTAATTCTCACAGAGTCACATATTCTCCCTACAGATATGCAGATTTGATGCGCTGTAATCATTCCAATATTCTGTTCCTCTGAAATTAATTTGAAACTCTCCCTTTTCCACTGCATTCGAATCGCTCTCTGCCAAAAACCCAATGTTTCTCCCTCAGCAGTATCTGGGGGATAGTGACTCATTGAGTCATGTCATTAGATAATGGGTTTGGAGGAGTTATTCAAATAAACACAGTTCCTGGATGTAAAATGGAGGCAGAGAGTTCAGTGTTGTTTTTGTGGGGATACCAGGGGATTTCCAGCGCTGCTGCAGGGCCCATCTGTTGTAGATCGAAGCCGCATCACAGAACCACTGACCCATACTGCAGCTGCCCTGTCACAATATTGTTTTTAAAGGTATAGCACAGCAGCCATCTGCGACTTATTGCCAGCGGCACTTGAACAAGATATTCGGTGCAACGCCAACAGTAAATATACAGTAATGCTCAAGCTAAAAGCAGCTGGAGTTCATCATTTACTGATGATTATTGATCAGCTCAGTTCCCCGCTGATCACAGCAGTGTGTTGGCTCATGTGTGGGATGTATGATAGCGCCCTCAGCACAGAGTCACCTTTGATTCAGCTGTATTCACTCACTCAATATGATCATTAACAATAATATTAATAACTCAACAAATTTACATATTTCAAAATGAAGTTCATCAGGATACCGAATAAATTATGTCCGTGTGTATCTCAAGTGTTACTGCAAAACCTTGAATTGATTTTGCTCGGATATCAAATGAACAAGAGGAAAAAGTAACTGCTCCCGTTCTGACAATTAAATCAGAGCTTTTAGTGAGAGGACCATAATTTAAAGGCACCTGCAACCTGCCGTCAATCTTTTTAGAAGCAGGTATCTTTAACGGTTTTAAATTAATTATACATGCCTATACTGTGTCCGTGTTGTGTAATATTGCAAAACACACAAACGCATATTTATGCACATCAAAAGAAAGTCAAGAATGTCCTGGTGTAAGATGCAAATAAGCCTCAAAACAGAGCCAGCGCACAATTTCTTTCTATAAATCAAAATCAACTATTATACAACACTTCTGCTACATGTTGCATTGTCTGGATCAACACATCTGCCATTTAGCACTCGAGACTTTAGAGGGGTACTGCAGTCTATTAGTATTTTATTTCATATCCATAAAGTTGGGGGAGTTGCAAGAGACAGATTTATCCAAATCTGTGCAATGGAGGCTGAGATATCCTGACTTTTGGACTGTAGTATGGGTACAAAGCTCCAAAAACGCTCGATCCTACACTTCCCATAATGCAACTATATAGTGTGTCTTTGTTTAGCCCTGTCGCACTAAATGGCGAATGAATGACGCAGTAATTCTGCGTGCAATAAGAACACCGTTCTTGCTTTTGCCATGTCGTGTGTGCGCCATGGAGCCTGTATTGACTGCAATGTAAATGCATCCGCGTAAAAAACTTCGAGCTAGTGACGGTGAATAAAATGCAAGAAAGACTGTTTATGGTGGGTGGGTTGTGAGGTGGATGGGTCCAACAAAAACAGGAGACCGGTGTTTGGTGTTTGTGTCCTTGAGTAATTTTTGAGTTATGTTTAGTGACATCTGTTTCTTTCTTCTGTTACGTTGTTTCCATAAATATTTTACTTAGTTTACGTACTTATTTTAAGTCCAACCGTGATGTTTTCCCTTAATTTAACTAAGTTGTTTTGTTGCCTAAACCTAACACACGAAAAGGCTAAAATGCGTCCTCATGACACGCGGGATGTCGTAGTCATGTCGTGTTATTTATACGCCTTCCCATGAGATTGGGTTGCTTTGTTACACCCTCCGTTTCAGAATAATGGCCCACGTCTGTGTTTGTGACACAGGCTTGCTGTTTGTTTTTTTCCTCCATACCCAACATGAGCTAACCCTGATGACACCAGCAGGGGTTATTTTCTCATATTCCCAGCATAAAATCACCTTTGAATTTAATTGCTACATGATGTTTTCTATGATTCTTTGTCAGTTCTGTAAGTGCTTTGAATAGTGATATCTTCATAAATTATCGGCTTACTATTGACTTTAATTGATGAAATGGATTATTACAATACTGATGCAAGTTCAGTCATTGGCATACTAGTAAGGACCACCGGGCCCTTAATGCATTCTTTTCTGCTGTTCTGATGCACCTCTAAACAAATAAAACCAAAGTGCAAAGAAAAGACATTTTTCATCAAGTCATAATTCTCCTACTGCTAACATTTTTCATGTAGCTGGACAGTGTTGGGAAGCCCTTTCCCCCTTACATTATTAATGACTTAAAACAAAAAGAAATGCAATACTGAGGCATAATGCAAAATATCTGCTATAGAGGCATTTTCATATTATGTGAAATTTAAGCTCCGGACTGGCAGTTATTTTAATACTGCAAAGCTACAGAGAGGCAGATCCCAGTGTGTTACAAACAGCATGCAACTCACTGAAAGTCCAAGAAATGTCCTCACTGATTAAAGAATATACAGGACACCATCTCTTTGATGACAAGGCAATGAAGCACTACTTTCTAGGGCTGTCCTCCACCAAAGAAATTCATAGTCGACTATACACTCATACGATTTTGTTGACTAATTGATTAGTTGATATAAACTGAGTTTCTCCACAAAGAATCACACAAAAGCACCACTTTAAATCTTGTGCTTACCAGAGATGTGATCATAAGTTTCTTGGAAATAACTCATTCAGCATGAAAAAAGCATAAAATCAACTAAAGAAATCTCAGTCGACTAAGACCAAAACAACCGATTGATCATCTAATCGACTAAGAGGGGGCAGTCCATCTATTTCCCATGCAAACTTTCCACCACACCTTTTACTTTCCCACTTTACTCTCCTGTATTTCTTCTATTTCAAACTTAAGTAATTGAGTAATCAATGATGGACACACACACATACTGTTAGAGACAAGAGAATACAGAAACTGTATGTCAGAGTAATGTTTGGCCTCAGGATGTGTGTGTGTGTTTTTCCCTTTTTTGTTGTATTTTTTATACTCTCCGAGCCTGTGGCCATGCTGTATTGACAGGCTAGCTGTGGTGAGGCCTGGCTGAAAGGCTATCAGGGCTTTTAGTAGCGCCCTCGTTTAGACGGCTTTGAAAAGAGGAGCTTGGCCTCTGTGGTTATCGCTGGCACGTTAGAGGGAGTGAATATAGATTTTATCCTACCTCCCACCTCTTTTTTTCGCTCTCTGGTCTATTTATCTCTTTCCGTCTCTCGCATTCTCTCTTTCCCTCTCTCTCACCCTGTCCTTGCAATAATGACAGCAATTCATATTGAATTTCTCTATTCTCTGAAGGTGATGAGGATGAGGCATCGGAGGGCAGGATGCAAACGGTTTGTGAGGCGGCAATTCATCAAGTACAAAACCCCACCGGAGGGGGGAAAGGAGAGGTGGCGGCGGCGGTGGGGTGTGCAGGAGGGAAAGGGGGAGAGAAAAGACATAAACTGATGAAGCATTTCTTGGGATTGATTCTGAAAGACAAGGTAGAAAGAGTGGGGTATTGGGTGAAAATGGAGAAATGGAGCATCCTGACTGGGAAGCGGAGAGAGGAGTTGAAGGAATGACGGGGTCAGGAAGTCCCGAGGGAGGCGAGGGATGAGAGCACGTGGAGGAAAAAGTGGGATGAGTTCCACTGCGCTGGGCTTCATACCCCAGAGACCTGCTCTCTCTGTGTGTGTGTGTGTGTGTGTGTGTGTGTATGTGTGTGTGTGTGTGTGTGTGTGTGTGTGTGTGTGTGTGTGTGTGTGTGTGTGTGTGTGTGTGCATCCTTATCCCACTGGCTGGATTTGGTCCGACTTATTTATTTTTTACAATATTTGACTTGTGCAAACTGCGTCCATTAAGGAACGTTTTTCTTGAATCTTTAAAGTTTCCTGACGACAAGGTGAAATAAATGAACACAAAGACTCCCGCGTCCTCTTGCAAAAATGAGGAGTGTATAAGAACTGGGAGACTACACTGCACAACATAAAGATAAAACTGTCACGGGCAAATGACATAGAGGGGGAAGGATGGGAGCAAAATTGAGAATGAATTGAGGGGAAGTACAGAGAGAAAGCATCTGACTCCTAGCGTGCTTCACTCAGAGGTTCATCAATAACTTAGTCATGATGGGAAATCTTTTCCTCCCCTCCTGCTCTTCCAGTACAAGATTTTTTGGCCAAAAGCTTCATAAACGTGGTCAAATCAGGAACTCCACCTTATTTGACATATCATGAGGATTCACTCCTCACGCACACGTATAGTGTATAAACTGGGATCTCTGCTGGTGAAACTCCCCTTACCCACATGTCTCATTATAGATGGCCATGTTTAAAACATTGGGATGGAGGTACAGCAGCACAGAGAGATGGCCCCATTAATTGTTGAAGCTGTGCAAAGTGAATCAAATGGGGGTAATTATCCTCATAAATAAGTTATTAAACTTGCAGAAAGCTCTTGGTTTTTTCATCAGAAAATGTGTGGCATGTTTATTAATGCAATTTTTAGTCATGTAAAAACAATTATTGTGGAATTATTTTACTCTAAAACCAAAGTAAAGTAAAGTGAAGCCATGATGTTAATTTTGCTAGCTCAGAGAACATGATGCCATGTTTTACCCACAATGCAACAGCAAAGAGAACTGTTGAAATTTTGACTAAAAAGTGATTAAATTAGTATCATCAATATTTTAACATTAAACCATGGCGATTATTTTGATAAAAATATCTAATTGTCTAATTGTACATCATTATTCTCATTTTCAGTGAAAAACATATTAAAATAATTATGGTGTGATTTTTTTAGGGATCTGTACCAAACAAAGATGTTTTCTTCAGTCTGTAGAATATGATGTATGATATGCCAGGACATCTCTGCAGCACCACAATATTTAATTTAAAATGGTATTTTGACACATTTCACCTTTAACAAATATTGTGATTTTCTCCTCATCCTGTGACTTGAAAATTGTGTCAGGCCATATTGCAATGTTGATAAAATTTGGATTAAATGTGCAGCCCTAGGTGAGGTGAGGTTGCAGATTTCAATCAACTGAAACGTCTCTCGTGTGCCAAGCGTGTAGGAGAACTACGGTGGCCGACATGAAAACTTGAATGTTCCTATCAGTCCTATGTAGATATTAACGACTCATTCTAAGGTAACGAAAACACAACAATTCTTATTTTCAGGTGATTATACACTAAAGAAAACATAGTTATTAATATTATATTCCATTTCTGCCAATTGATCCCCCTAAATGTTACACACTGTTCCTTTAAGTTTTAAGTTTTTTACAATACTCAATATGTCTGCACAATGATACTGAATCTTTGATATGTCAGACATTTCAGTCTATAATATGAAGGCCTGCACTCGTTCTCTAAAATGTAAAATAGACTCCTACTTTTAGTTCTGCTGGAGGATGGAGAGTTTATGCAAATAACACATTAAAAACAACAAATTACACCAAAATTTGATGCATTGTGTGGTCATCACATTCTTTTTGTCCTTTTTGAAAAGGCTTTAACTGTGAGTTGGCTTTGCAAACCAATTTCCCTAATTAGGCGATAAAAATTTGAACTGAACTGAAAAGAATTTGATTGCAATTAGAGGTAACCTAGCAACGGCCTATCAAAGGGCAGACGGAGTGGAAGTGAGCAGCATCAATAATGTTGGAGTGGATGTTGGTACTCAGCTGTGCCTCAATGTAACTTGTTAGTGGGTAATTAGGTCAGCTTGTTACATCAAAAGGCACAAACACTCTCTCATGGCCCCCACAGTCCGCTGCATGAAGCCAAATTAAGGCAGCAGCCTTGAAAAGCAGAAATATCTTAGAGCTGCCCATCAAAAACTCAAGAGCATTTTTTTCCAGTGATCACATAGACTGTTGTGTAGCTGACAAGTCACTGGTTAGATCTCTGCAAATACAAGCTTGAGTGTCCTTGAGCAAACCGAATGTCAGGTTAAATATTTATTAGAAAACAGACAGTTTCTGTCCTTGATTTTGATTGGCTGAGCCGCGTTCGAACCCGTTGTAAAAACACACAGCTGTGACCACATTACAATAGTATCACTGCGCCAATTAGTCACCTATTGTTTCAAAATGTCAGATTTAGCTGTGAATTTTGATTTACTGGGTGCATAAGTGGTTGGAAGAGATGGACAGGAGGACGAAGATAAAAAAGAAAAGGAGACACGTTGAAACCAGAGGGCTACCTCCGAGTCTGAAAAGTGAAGCCAATGCAACGTGCCTTAAACTTCTATCTAACAGCCAGCAGGGGGGCGACTCCTCTGGTTGTAAAAAGTAGTCCATTTATATAGAAGTCTATGAGAAAATGAGCCTACTTCTCACTTGATTTATTACCTCAGTAAACATTGTAAACAAGAGTTTATGGTCTCTATCGCTAGTTTCAAGTCTTCTTCAATACAGCATGATGTTCATTTAGTAAATTATGGTCCCATTTAGAGTCAAATAGACCATAAAGCAGGGGATGCTTTAGGGTTGGGCTACCTTGTGATTGACAGGTCACCACCACGGCGTTGTCCGGTCTGGGAGTTGTCCGTGTTTTCATCTTAGAACTTTAACCCTTTCACAGTGTGTTTTCAGTTCATGAGAGTTAATTGTTGGTTTTCTAAAAATGTCTTATTCAGCATTCGGTTGTACTTAGCTCCATCCTCTCGTGGCACTTCTGGTTGCAAAAAAACAAACTCAAGGCTTCAAAACGGCAGTCCACAAACCAATGGGTGATGTCACGGTGACTACGTCCACTACTTATATACAGTCTATGTCTGAAATTAATGAAAGTTGCAAAGCCGGCCGGACCGTTAAACAGACCACTTGGTCCGTTCGCTGTTTTCAGACCTTATTTCTTAAAGATACAAATGATGCACTTCACATCTTTCCTACATGTGGAATTTTGTCCAAGTGAGCTAAAATGAACAATCTAGGCAATAATTTATTTATTAGTAAGAGATATATTATGTGGAAAAAGAAATTAAAAAAAAAAACAGAGAGACCAAAGAATGAATAAAAGAAAGGCAGAGAATATAAGAAGAAAGATGGATGATTTCCATCAGCCAGGTCAACCCCAGGGGGCTGCGGAGCTACTGTGACAACCTCACACACACAAGCTACCTCCCACCACACTTCAAACCCAGCCTTCCTTCTCATTCTGATTTCTTTCTACCAGCTGCGTTTAAACGGGGGGTAATTTTTTCTCTATAAAATGAGACAATAAGTCTCTGATTCTCTGTCCTCTTCCTTGAGGCATTCAGGGAGATGGTTCAAGCCACAGCAAGGGAACAAATATGAGAAGCCGCCGAGGCCGAAGATAAATACTTCACTTGCACATACATATATACCAGTACTAAGCACTTGCTCATACATAAATACTACCATGCATATACATACATTTATGCATATACACATACATACTAAACACAAACATAAATACATTCTCACACTTCACACACACAGGGTCATGTAGGGTCAGGCCTGATTTTTTTGGGCCCGCTCACAGCTCTAGTACATATGTGCAAGTGAAGTATTCAATTTTGTCCTAGGCGGCTTCTCATACACAAACACTATTTTCAGAGCAGACCATAACTCAGTCAAGCTGCCTTGATGAGACTCATAAACTACTGTATGAATTTACAGTCACTCAAGTTTGTCCCCCTTGTACTCACGGCTGCACGCTCACCTCCATTCACCCTCTCTCCTTCAGTGTAAGCCATTATAGTGACTTTCACTAAGCGCTTTAGGGTAATTAATTTATGGCACAGCACTGTGACATCCTAAAGTCCTCTTTGAGAAATTACAGTGTGTGTGGTCAACTTGTTATTCTTGTCAGAAAGCGAAGTACTTAAATGCCCTTAATTCTTTCAGAAAAAGTGGGTTTACGGGGACATTCAGATGGTGCCAGACAGGCTGTCAGCAAAGACCTCAACGGGGTCCCCTGGGCGTTTAAGGTCAAAGGGCCGACCAATATATCACAACACGTCCGCTGACATTTCAACGTCACACAACAAACACATAAGATCAGTAGCTACAGTAGACATCGCAAGACATTCATCATACACCAATAAAAAAGACTGATTAATAACCCTGATTAGAGAAACACTGACAAAAGCACAGAACCTCTTAACAGCAGGCCAGTGCTGCACTGTGGTCAACAAAAAACACATCCATGCATCTCAACTGCATATTCAATCTTAAAAAACATAAAAAATATGTCACACAAACCCACAAGCTGCTTCTCACCTCAAGCAGCTCCTTTTCTTCTGGCAAACTGGGTTAACGTATCCTCAAAATCCAGCTTCTGCTGCTACCTCCATTTTTCTTGCTAACTTTACTGCAGCTCATTTAGCTCACATTCACTGTGTTTGCAGCATCATAACTCTTCTTTCTTTTGCTTTATAACTAAAGCTTTTAGTTTCTGGTGTTGTGCTTGCATCCTTTTACTTACTTAAGGTATTCTTTTGACAGCCAGTGGACATGCTCCACAATTCATTGTTGTGTAACTGCACATTTCCTCTTCACCAAACTGAGTTGTAGCCTATAGAGCAAAACAGTGACAAATGGATCTGTTTGAAATCAGCCAATTAGACACCTCAGACTCCTGGTAGTCCCGCCCCGTAGTATTCAATTGGCCAATCACAGTTTCTTGAAGGCCCTTCACCTTCATGCCGCACCCACTTTGCCCGATTAGACCTCTTCTCAGGACTGTGTGGGCGTGTCCAGACTTCTCTTGCTCCCCTTTTCTCAGGTAAAAACAACCCGTAAAAGTGAAACATATTGTTTACTACCAACATAAAGGATAAATCTAACCTTTGTGCTGCTTTCCCAAGTAATCTCACTTAGTGAAAGCTGAGCAGAGGCCTCATCAAGCAGAATAATTTTAAAAAGAAAAACACCTGTGTGAGTGTGCCTCTAAAATAAGCTTTGTTTGTGAATAAAGACAATTATAACAGTATTGCACAAACTGTGGTAATGCTGGATTCCTGCTCAGCACCCTGTTGGTAGATCCAGTCTTGGCTGTCAGTTGGAGAAACTCACCATGAAATGTTGTCAAATTATCCTTACACTCTTTTTGTTTTTGTCCTATGTGGTCCGAATCCCAACTTCTAGTACGCTGAAACAAATTCGATTTGGCTGCAGAGAGTTACTCAGTTCTATTACAGCAGCTGCTCCAACATGCTGTGCACACAATACGACAGAGAATCAGTATTTACACTGCAGATGCAACGAACAAATCCAGGTCACCCTTACCTTCAGGCGCCACCATTGTTACAATGACTGCGATAATGAATTGTGTCACCTATCATCATATTCAGTGATACAGCTGATGATTGTAATGATGGTAAGTGTCTTTGAGTTGCATATGTTCTATTATCATCATTGTCCCTACATCGCCATCATCTCTCTCTCTCCTCTTATTCCTCTGTTCAGAATCACAGACGAGTGGCTTTTTTGCCCTGTTTGTTCTGCAGAGTGGCGGGAGCGAGGAGTGCTGTCCACGGACTTTGTGAGTTTGTGGTAATTAAAGCTGGATAGAGCCCTATCAAGTAAAGCTGCTTATGTTTAATACAGTCAGCCATGCAGACCGGGGCCGGCGGCACACGGCCCGGCGCGGCAGGGGGACGCCACGGCGCACAGCCTTTGCGCATAATCCCACCCAATGCATCAGCATGAGAGCAATGAGAGAGGGTGAGGGGGAGAGTGGTCGTTACGCTTGGGCATTTAGCAAAGTTAAAGAGCATTTCATTGTGTGTGTGTGAGTGCAGATCTGTAGTGTGTGTGTGTGTGTGTGTGTGTGTGTGTGTGTGTGTGACAGAGAGAGAAGGGGGACGGGGCAGTTGAGGGGGGATGGAGGGAGTTGCAGAGAGTGAGAGGGATTTAGTTTATGGCAGATAGACTTCACTGACTAACTCCATTGTGCTGGTGCTCTCTGGTGTGTGGATCAGAGACGGAGAGAGTGTCCTCTCCGCTTAAATCTGCTGGCATGTCCAGCCAGGCACTCACTCTCTCAGTCACAGTGTAACAGTGAAATAATGCTTCGAAAGCTCAGACAAAGACACAAAATACAACTGGCAGACAGACAGCTGGGACTACATGTGCACTTACACACCTACACAGCTGTGCTGTTTTAGGTTTTTCAATGAAACATAATGCGTTTAATCAAATGGCATGGTGAGGATGTTGTTGTTTTTTTGCTTTTGTGACATTTAAAAAAAAACATGTAATGCTTTGTAGATCAGTATTAAGTACTTAAAGTTGCTAATACATGGGTTTTGGTAAGTAAGGGGTCAAAGTCTCCATAGAGAGGTCTTTCTAATGAAATAAAGGGGGCATATCATGCTCATTTCCAGGTTCATACTTGTATTTTGGGTTTCTACTAGACACACTAGCCTGTGTAACCTATTAAAAAGTGGTTACACTGTCCAAACACATGCACGCCCGTAAAATCTTTACTGGTTATCAATAATATGCAAAAAAAGGACGAAAGAATTTCACAAAAAGTACTGAACAAAGTATCAAAGCCACACACTCAACAATACGGTCGTGTCCTTGCTTCTCATCCATTTTATACATATGAATATTTGTGTTAAACATTCTTCACCTTTTCAAGTATTTATGATGTAAATTCACTGTGCAGTATGTATGAATCGAGTGTGGCGTTTCAAGAAAAAGGTGCACATTTTTGCTCCTATTTGTGCTCGTTTACCTGATAATAATAACAGACTGGAAGTTATACTCTTTTTTTCTTGATCGCTGAACTGTCATACACTGCTTACCTCTAATCTGACACACAGTTCATGTTTACGGAGAGCGTGTGTGTGTACAGCCAATCAGCCAAATTAATTCCTCATCAGCAAAGTGAAACGTTTTGTAGGTGAAAACAAAGTGGTTATTTGTTTGGTTTAAAAGTCTCAGTTGGCAGGATCTTGGTATAAGAGCATCAATCAACAGGTGATGAGGGCAACACCTGTCTGTTAGTGTAGAGTAACAGCAGGTAGTTATAGCCTTACCAAACCTACTGAACTCACTGATTAACACATTGTTTGGGCCTGGAGTTACAAAATATAGTGAATCTATTACCTGCATGACTTTTAACGTGACCTAATGGACTAGAAATAGGACTATGCAGCATGGATAAAGGTGTGGAACATGTTTCAGATTAACAATTGACAGCTAATAATTGAATTCTTCGGCTGCTACTCCGTTTTGGTGCTATAATTGTACATGGCCGAGCGTTCGCCCCTACTCCGTGTGCATTTACATAACTGCTTTCTGAGAAGTGGAGAGGGAGTTGTCCGGCTCATATTCCTAAATGGTGAGGCGTACAGTGCTGTAATTTCACAGCTGTAATGTGGCATCAAATTAGCCTTTCAGATCAATGCCTAATCTAACCTCGGCCCAGAAAAAAAAAAAAAAGATCTGAGCGATCCAGTCCCCGAAGAAGGATGCCAAATCCCCCAGCATCCTTAGTGGTGGTGCCGTGACGACACTTTAATAAGCTGTAAGCTCCTCTTCTGATTTAAAACAACCTGAAATACAACACTAATTCCCTTGATGAAAGGAATGTTATTTCTATAAATGTGACACATGTAACACAAGCTGAGGCGAGGGTAGCAGAGAAGGGGAGCGTGTGGGGGATGAAGATGAGGATTTGCTTTCTGACTAATGCACATATTTGCTGAAGTGGCTTCAGCCAGTGTCTTTTCAGCTGACCTCCTCTCACTCTTCAAAAAAAAAAAGGTTTCAGTGTGATATTCCTCCCCACTTTTCTCATGATGTTTGATCTCTAAGCTCAGAGGAGGGTATTAGACTTCACAAAGGCGAGCCGTTGATACCCCAGGGATCAATACGCCCCGGCTGGTCAATTCATTAGAGGCGTACAGTGATTAATTAAGTTGTCCTAAACATCGGAAGCAGGGAACGACAGAGGACGTTAAAAGGGGGCGAGAAGAGAGTCGGTTTGGCTCGACGCGGGTGGTGAGGAGGTCCTGAAATGTGAAGCTTTTGAGTTTTTCATCTGCCTTCACCCCTGTCTGCTCCGTCCTTGGGAGCCGGGGCTGTTCATTAGAGGATGAGGAGGAAGCTGGATACCACAGTGTGAAATAGGGAGAGATGCTAATCCTGACAGGTTAGTCATTAAGAAGCCCTTAGAGAGGAGGAAGAGACAGAGCAGGCGGGGAGGAGGGGGGGAGGAGAGGAAGGACGAGGGAAAGAGTATGAGAGAAGGCAGAGTAGCCTTGTTATTAATCCTGGTCAGACACAATGTGAAGCACAGCGACCTTTGACCCCGACAGTTTTTTTTTTCCCCATTCACCGATTTTTCTTTCATGTTTGAAACACATTTTTAAATGCCACTGACTGGTCTATGTTGACCTATGACCTCTCGAGACCTCAGCCAATAGTTTTATGGTGCTGTCATTTTCCTTTAACACACTCTAATTGACCATATGGACAGAAAGTGTGCAGAGGAACAGAGGAACACAGAGGTTACATAGGATTTGTGTCACTTGTGTGTGTATATACAACCAATCTCACAGGAAGGCGTATAAATAACACATTACAAGGACATTCTGTCTGCAGGTCATGAGGATGGATTTTAGGCTGTTTGCGTGTCATTTGTACACCGTGCAACAAAACTATGGTAAAGTCCACAATAAGGTTTGGGCAACACTTAGTTAGGTTTCAGAAAAATGTCATGGTTGAGCTTAAAATAAGTACGTAAACTCAGTAAAATACGTACGGAAACAACATAACATAAGTACGGAAAAAAAACGTCACTAACGTAACTTTTCGCGCCTTTTCGTGCAACCGGGCTGGTATATACTGCATGTGTGTCCACAACCACCTCTCTCTGCTTTCACCTTTTTGGTTCAGGGTAAGATAGACTTTCATTCAATTCTTTTGCCTGAGATAGCTAAAAAAATTTAAGTAATAAATGTAAAGTGTATAAGAAGTGATATTGTCATCTGTGCCTAATAGAATAACAATAAAAGTTAAGATCACTTTAGTAAAATACTGTAAGTCTAAAATAGAAAAGTAATATTGAACATGACATTCTGTCATTGTGTTACTAAATTATTCCCCTTTTTTGCTGGGGACCCCCCTGGAACCCCCTCAAGGAACCCTGGGGGTCCCCGTACCACACTTTGAGAACCACTGGATTAAACAACCAGACCACGACTACCTGAAAAGGAGGGTCTACTTCCAAGCGGACTCTGGTGTGGTTTGTTTGTGGTGTGAAAGCCACACAGATCAACCACAGAGAATATATTATGTGATTTCACATAAATGTGAGAGAAGTTACATTTATTGTAGCGACCACCCAGTAGGCTTAAAAGTCTCTTTTTTTTGTCCCGTTTCTGTCACTAGTCATGATACATGAGGTACGAGTACAGAGGATACATTTACAGTCTGTACTCACAATCATCTACGTCTTTGTGAGCTCGTCGTAAACACCAGAGAAGATAAATAAACTGAGAAGCAGCAGCGAAATGCAGCATGACCTGCTGTCAATCACCAGAATCTGATTTCTCCGTGTAGTGCTGATGATGCTGTCTAATCAGTGAGTCATGTTTACAGCTCTTTGTTCGTTTGTAAAAAGCCAGCGTGAACATGAATCATACCAGAACTAAAAAGGCAATGATGTTTTTTTTTTTTTTCTTGGTCTGGACCAAATGAACTGAAGTACAGGTGTGAACGGTTCCTCTGGCATTGCAGCTACTTCCCTCCAGCACATCTTTCAACACAAGTGCTCATTTTTATAGTGAGCACAAAGGTGCGACAGTCAATGCTAACACATTACCATAAAGCTGAAGGGATTCAAATTATAGGCCCTTTGAAGCCTTGTAAAGTAAATTGGGAGAAATTACAGCTAGCGCGGGTGGCTGTCGCAGAGGCTGATGCCTACATAATTACAGTGTGCTGCCTTCCTTGGCAGGAGAAGAAGGCTCTGATGAATCTACCCTGATTACTACTATTTAGCAGCATCGTCCTGATTGCACACATGTGACAGGTAGCTGTTAATCCTCGCAGTTCTTTCTCTTATATGTACGTGTGAGCTCTAACTTCATCTCTTTCTGCAGAGATACCTGTCCGTCATCGTCTCTACGGTAGACACGTCTCTCGACGAGTATTTCAAGTCCTTCAGCAGCACTCGACGGAGCCGCCAGCTCAAGGGTCGCCAAAGGGGGCGAGTCGAAGCACCGCATTTCCATCAATACTTGTTCAATTAGCCTGGCTTTCATGTGATCCGTTTGTAGCAACAATAGGCATGGGTGTCAAGGTACATGAGATGATGTTACCATTCAACAAACACAGGCAGGTAAGACAATACGCTGTAACACAAATCAGCAGGATAAATACACACACACACACACACACACACACCCATGTGTATCATCTACACAAGTCCACCCACACAAAGCTAATTACTGGCATCCTTTCCACGATTTTCTTTTGTTTTTTTCTACTTTAGCTGTCAACACAGCACATTTCCTGCAAGGTGACAGATAAGCAAATGTAGCAAAAAAAATTTTTTTTTCAATTACACTGATGCATTGCAAGATTATTGTTTCACACAAGAGACATTACCTCCATTTGGCCTTGAAAACTTGTTAGATGAGCCTAATTATATATTTTCACGCCGACAAGTGATGCATTACAGTCTGCATTTTCTGACAGTTGGTATCCAAGGCTTGTGTAATGATATCAAGCTGAGTTAGGGATGAGGGAACGGGGAGCTAGAGAAAAAAACCTAATCCACCAGTGGGATGTGGAAGCGTGTGGAATCCGGTATTCCCTTCCATTGAGGCCCTGGGGTCCCATTTTAGATAATCAGTATTTCACAAATAGGACTATTTTTTGCTTCTGTGGAAATAACCCTTCAGATGATGGCTTCACAATGAGACAGGATGGAGCTCTCTGTGCTGGGAGAATGCTTTAAATAATAAAAGCACATGGGGCTTCATGAATAGAGTATTATGGGGCTGTGAATGGAAGTCTTTTTTCCCCCCCCCCTCTCTTTTCCCTTTGCTGCTTCCCATGCCGGCTCCAAAAAACACTCTGCCCACTGTCCGGCTTTTCCCTCAAGAAATGCAAAGAGACAGATGGACAGAGAGAGAGAGAGAGAGAGAGAGAGAGAGAGAGGGAGGGAGCGAGCACATAAAACACATAAAAGCTTATATTCTGAATTCGAGGGCCATTACATGATTTGTGGCGTAATTTACTTACAGTAAAAAACAAGGGGATTTGTCATCCGAACACATAGCCAATCCTTAATATATATTTTTCTGAAATTGAAACTGAAACTCAAGAATAATCTTCTGCTGTATGAGTAAATGAAGCATGAAAAAAATCTAAATAAAAGGAACTACATACAGTACAATATAAACACCAACATAAATAGTAGGGCTGTCAGTCAATTAAAATAGTTCATCGCAATTAATCGCAAATTAATCACACATATTTTTAGCTGTTCAAAATATGAATATTCAAAGTATTTAACACTCTTATCAACATGGGAGTGGGCAAATATGCTGCTTTATGCAAATGTATGTAAATATTTGTTATTGGAAATCAATTAACAACACAAAACAATGACAAATATTGTCCAGAAACCCTCACAGGTACTGCATTTAGCATAAAAAATATGCTCAAATCATAACATGGCAAACTGCAGCCCAACAGGCAACAACAGCTGTCAGTGTGTCAGTGTGCTGACTTGACTATGACTTGCCCCCAAACTGCATGTGATTATCATAAAGTGGGCATGTCTGTAAAGGGGAGACTCGTGGGTACCCATAGAACCCATTTTCATTCACATATCTTGAGGTCAGAGGTCAAGGGGACCTCTTTGAAAATGGCTATGCTAGTTTTTCCTCGCCAAAATTTAGCTTACGTTTGGAGCGTTGTTTAACCTCCTTCAAGACAAGCTAGTATGACATGGTTGGTACCGATGGATTCCTTAGGTTATCTAGTTTCATATGATGCCAGTATCTTCACTCTAGCTTTAAAACTGAGCCCGCTACAACCTAAAAATTGCAAGTTGTGTTAATGCGTTAAAGAAATGAGTGGCATTGAAACAAATTTGAGTTAACGTGTTATTATCGTGGGGCCCGGGGATGTCAATAAAACACAGAGAAATTCAGATTACAACACACACAGAGGGAGAGCGACTTCATTCTCTGCTCAGGTAGACATTACTCCTCCATATCTTTACATAGAGTTGTTTGCTGCTATATTAAAGCTCTGGATATCGTATAGAGCACATTTGAAGTCATTCTGAAAGTGCTTTGTGTTTGACAGTTTATCTTCTCACTTAGTAAACATGCTGCATCCGAATACAGTTTATAGCTAATTAAAACCTACTTTATTGAGAACTCATTAATACTGTATCTAGACACATTAATATTAGTAAGAAAAATACAAGGACACATATGCTTTCATCTAGCATGCATGTTAGATGAAAGATAATGAATCTATGTTTTTTTTATGATTGAATCAAAGAACCAGAGCTAGGAAATCCATTGGGCTGTAGGCATCAGTAATTATTTAAAATGCCAGCTTGGTGTTTCAGCATGTATACGGGGGGAAACTGTGCTTTTGCAAAACAACCATGTAAGCCTACCCTGTCACTTCTCTGTGATCACTTATTTTAGATGTCAATATTGCCAGTCACACAGCACGGCTTTACAATTTTTATCTCTGGATCTGGCTGGTTGATGATCAATGTCGCTAAATGTTTGGCCTTTTAATTCCTTTTATATCGTCTGAATATGACCTTTCATAATATCCACTCATAGGTCACGGTTTCCCTCTGTTTTCTAACAACAGCCTGTTAAATGATTATCTTTTTGCATCCACACAAAGAGGCATGTCTCCTATCATGCATGTGAGTGTGTGTGAAGCCAGAGCTCTGACAGGTGGACGGTGTGCTAAAGGGCCCCTCCCACAGCCTCCAGTCCTCTCCAGCGACCAGTAGAGGAATCCACCGCGTCACCTCTCCTTTCCCCCCCAATTCACGCATCACCACCTGGCGCTCTGACAGCGGCTGCTGCCCGTCGTGGCCCCCTTGTCAAACCCTGTTGCCATACCCCTTGACACCTTCCCCCACATCGCCGCTCAAAGTGCCAAAACCACCGCCGCTGAATGTTTGATTTCTATTTATTCATGTGGTGTTTCTGCTCCTCCACCTCCCACACTCGTTCTTGAATAACTTTCAAGATATACTGTATATCTAAAACACATAGCAGGCTGCCTGTGTACGGGAGCTGTCAGGAGGCTGTCATGTTAGCCAGCTCTGCTCGGCATACATACTGTCTTATGAATTCATGAGCTTGAAGATGAAAAAATCTCTGTAAATGTGTGTGTGTGTCTCTCTGTCTGTGTGTACATGTGTTTGCCTTTGATTCTACATTTGCATGTAGGTGGCACAGCTTTGAAGACGTGTTGAATAAATGTACCACTGCGAGAAAATTAATATGGGCAATGATGAGAAATAATCTGTACAAGTTTGTATAATTGAGTTGAGGGCACTGGCGTATAAACAAGCGCATGTTATGACCTTCAGCATTTAAAAAGTTGCCAGCTTTGTGGAGTTGTATTCAGCGACCTGTCTGATAGAAGATATTTCAGCTCCTCCAGTCTTTTATGTAAAAGTTCTTGTCTAATCAGCCTTCAGTCTGGACTGATTTAACATTGGAGCCCATCTCTCCCTGTCCTTAATCAAGCTCTCATCATGTTTCCAGCGCTCCATGAATGATTCACTGTCAGTCAGAGCCGAGCACGTGGACAGCCTCTCAAGGACTTGTTTTCTGTCTGGAAGTTCTGTAACATCTCCCAGCCTTTTTAGATAAAAACAAAATTATTCCGCGGGCTCGGAGGACGGAGGGCGGATATTATAATGTCACAGAAGACGTTTCTGTGATAAACCTTCGCCACCGCGGTGCTCTGCAGGTCAATGAAGCTTGAATGTGAGGCCAGAGTTCTGCAGTTAAATCCTCTATTACGTTCAGGTCGGACTTTCTGTACTTCAACCTCCAAAGACACAGAAATCATTACTGCGTTATTGTGTTACAGACCAGCTTGGCTAAAAAAACAAACAACCCCAAAGTAATTGCATTACAAACATCAAAAAAAATTCTCTCAACTGCAATATTATTTTTAGCAACATCTTTGATGCTGGATGCACATTGCTTTGGTGTATTTCTCACTGCGCTTAGATCTGATAGTGAGTTGATGTAGGTATCACTTTGTATATTTTTTTGTCTTTGCCTCGGCTATAGCTGCTAACAACCCAGTTTCTTAAAACGCATTCTAAACAAAATGCTACTGCTGCTCCCCGTGATATATGGTAGATCTCTTCCCATGCATCTGTTTAACAAGAAAGACCTACAGCACAGTACTAGATACCAGGGTGTTTTAAAAAAGCTTTCATGCATGGTTACAGTGCAATCTGCAATAGAGGGGTGAAAGATATTTGAAAATGTCCTTGATTTGCAATCTGTAACCTTTACGTAGTCTGAAAAATGAAGCCAAGTGCCTTAAACTTGCATTCTTTCTAACAGCCAGCAGGGGGCGACTCCTCTAGTTGCAAAAAGAAGTCAGATTGTATAGAAGTCTAAGAAAAAATTAGTCTACTTCTGACTTGATTTATTACCTCAGTAAACATTGTAAACATGAGTTTATGGTCTCAGTCGCTAGTTTCAAGTCTTCTTCAATACAGCTTGATGTTCATTTAGTAAATTATGGTCCCATTTAGAGTCAAATAGGCCATAAAGCAGGGGATGCTTTAGGGCGGGGCTACCTTGTGATTGACAGGTCACCACCACGGCGTTGTCCTGTCTGGGAGTTGTCCGCGTTTTCGTCTTAGAACTTTACCCTTTCACAGTGTGTTTTCAGTCCATGAAAGTTAGCATTTTGGTCGCCTAATAACGTCTTATTCTGTGTGTTTGGTTGTACTTAGCTCCATCCTCTCGTGTCACTTCTGGTTGCAAATAACCAAGATGGCGATGGCCAAAATGCCGAACTTGAGGCTTCAAAAGGGCGGTCCACAAACCATGGGTGCACGGTGACTTCATCCACGTCTTATATACAGTCTATGGTAGTTACATGTAGACATTTTTAGTAGTGAAACACTGAAAACTCTAAATTTCTTTCCTTACTTTGTGGTTACACACATCAAAACTATTTTGCACCTATGCCATCAGACTTTATAATTACAATAAAGCATTTTCACTGCATACTAACAAAGAACGAGGTGAAAAGTCACATCCAAGTAGGTAAAACATGTGGAAGGTAATGGATTGTAGCAATATAGAGTGTAATCCTGATTTGTATGTCATAGAAAAGGCAGTATGTGTACAATACACCTCCACATAAACCTGACGTAATTCCTCAGTGAGGACAGAAACACCTGCAGTTTGTCCCCTTGTTTTTCTTCCCACTTGCCCCCCGTGACGTCTCTCCACATTAATCCTCTGTCCTTCCTCTCACCTCCTCTCCTGACCCCCCCCCCGGTTCAACATTTGCTCAGCTAATAAGCATGGCGTTTCAGCTGAAACCATTTTTTCTCTTGATTTACCGCGCACCATGGCGGCTCTCCAAATTAGAATGTTTATTTATGGCCATCAATATTTAATTGAGTTTACTCTAATCTTGCGTTAGTGGGTTCAGAAGTCTCTGCATGGCTGTTTAAATATTAAAATTAATTGGAGCGGAGATACTGTAAAGAGGCTTGGCTTAATTGTTCTGGGAGAACAGGTAGCTTCTGAAGCCTTGGCATGCAGCAGGCACTGCACACACACACACACACACACACACACATACATACACACACAGATTTCCCGCTGAATGCACAAACAGGATTCTCGGTCCACAGTTGAGACGTTGTGAAAAGTGTGTGCTCATTCAGCTGTAGCACGAGCTAACAAGGTTAACAAAAACAAAGTTGATATTTTAAGTTGTGATAAACAACGGGGACACAAGTCATGCATGTAGTGAGTTAGAGCTGGGCAATATGGCCAAAATCTTCTATCACAATATACAGTTGTTCATTTCATATCACAATATAGCATGTTTTCTGGTAATTTAATAAATAAAATAGTCTATATGAAATAACCACATGGTAAAGCCTATTATTGTCTACTCCTTTGTGAATTAAATACTTGGCAAATGAAAAGTATTTTCTCATTTTAAGAACTTGAGTGCAAAATTAACAATTTTAAGTGAAATTATAGAGAAAAAAGATATAAACATAGGCCTAGCCATATCACGACAGAAACGATATAGAAAAATATACACATTTTTATATCGTTTTGACGATATACATCGTCATATTGCCCAGCCCTATAGTGAGTTATCACATGCATTTATTAGGTAAAATGCAAGCTAATTTGAAAATGCATTAAAGTTAATATTAGGGCTGTCAATTAGGGGTATTTTTAGGTTGTAGCGGGCTCGGTTTTAAAGCTAGAGTGAAGATACTGGCATCATATGAAACTAGAAAACCTAAAGAATCCATCGGTACCAACCATGTCATAGTAGCTTGTCGTGAAGGAGGTTAAATAATGCTCCATACTTAAGCTAAATTTTGGCGAGGAAAAACTGGCATGGCCATTTTCAAAGGGGTCCCTTGACCTCTGACCTCAAGATATGTGAATGAAAATGATTTCTATGGGTACCAACGAGTCTCCCCTTTACAGACATGCCCACTATATGATAATCACATGCAGTTTGGGGAAAGTCATAGTCAAGTCAGCACACTGACACACTGACAGCTGTTGTACATTTGCATAAAGCAAGCATCATTTTAAAACTGCAAAATATAGATTTTGAAATTGTTCCTTCTTAAGGATTTTTGTCATTTATTGAAAATGTCAAAATGTAAAATCTATTATTTGCTCTATTTTTTGAGTTTCATTTCTGTGACTGAGTTGACAGCAATTTCAGTTTAAAGGAAACCATTAAAGCTTTAAGAAACGTGACAGTTAAAACTTTATAGAAGAGGGGTGAGTAATGAGGAGTTTGTTGTGGTTTCTTTGCTATAAACTTCAGGATTTTAAAAGGAACAGTTTGATATTCCGGGAAATAACACATTTTTGACACTGTCCTCCCAAGAAGAAAGGCAGCATGAGTTAATTTAACAAGCGCCCCAAAATGACATATGTTTACGTTCAAGTGACAAAGCCCTGCAGCGACCGTAGTAATTACAACAAGAGCAAAGCAGGAAGTAAGATGAGCGCTGTGTGGGGAGGATGTCGGGTCAACAACACATCAGACTTTAACACGGAGGGAGGCCACTGTTTGTTTCCCGTTGCTACCGACCGTCAATGTTGATTTCATTAAAACACGACCATTACCGCCCCATAAACCACGTATTTATCATCGTCACCATGACGACGAAGCTCTCCTTACCTTCACGAAATAGTAATTTTAATCCGAACCATGATGTTTCCCTAAAGTGCTTATTTTAACCCAATAGATGATCTTTCCCTAAAACTAACCAAGTTGTTTTTGAGCCCAAACCTAACCAAACCTTTACCATAGCGACAGCGTTGTCACATCATAAAACTGATTTATTTTTGTTACAGTTTTGGACGACAGACAAATTATGTTGTGTCGTATAGGAATTGGACAAATTATTTATTTTGTCTTTTAATTTGGAGGACTTTGCATTTTGGGAAATCTGTACAAAAACTGCTGCATAAAACCAACACATTGTGGTTTTATGCAAGGTTATGTGCCAAACAGTTTCCTGGTTGCAGTAGTAACTTCTTGTCGTCACCATGAGGTTGCTAGGCAACCAGCAGAGACCCCAGGAAGTTACCGCGCCTGCCAAGAAATAGTCTGGCACAAAACTCCTGCGTAAAACCACAAAGTCTTGTTTTTACATTTTGGTTTTTGTACAAATTAAACAACCGTGATTTAATTTATGACTCTCAGAGGTGCTGGTAGGATTTTATTACCTTTTGGACGGAGCCGTGCCGGCTGCTTCCAACTGTTTCCAGTCTTTTCCTGTCGTCGCTGCTGGCTCTAAATGTCAAATTATTCCTTTGATGTATGTGACTGAGAAATTGTGTCATTAAGTTTTTTTCTGCTGATGTTTTTCGTAATATTTGGTTTAATTTGAATCATTTTGATTTGATTAAATACACTGAACCAATTCAGCATGGCTAAGATTGGTTGTCTTTGGCTGAGTTTGTTTGGATATGATTAAGTTGGGTTTGGTTGGCTGACGTATGAAAATAGACGTCGTTCTTCATACACGGAGCAGCTTAATGATAGTTAGCTGGATCATGACCCAGACTGTGAACCACATACATTAACTAATTTTCAAAATACAAATAGCTTGCTTTCTTAAATTCATAATGGATAATTGTTATAATAATGATTTTACATAACATGCAGGTTATTGTAAACTCACCATGATCTGTAATTATCACAATTAAATTTTCATAATGAAAACTTACCTATACGAAGGCCTACTTATATATGATAAAATAAATTAAATTAAATTAAAATAAATAAAAGTTTGTAACCAAAAAAGAGCCAAACCAAATTTAGTCTGAGAAACTGTGTGCAAAAATACATAAAGTTAATTAAAAGTTTCTAACTTTTTTTCTAACATCTGGCATTTAATTTGACATTAAAATAGGAATTTGTCATTTGAACACTAAAATGTAGCCGATATTAAATGATTAAAAGGTGCTAAATGTGAGATTGGGATCATTTCTATTGCCTCCACACGGTTCTCAACATGGCAACGGATGAGCCGGCTGCTCGCATTCTCACTCCCAACTCATCAAATTCCTGCCGTTTGGTCAGTGCCCCTCGGCATCGGAGACCAACGCACGGCGTGTCAATATACGCTCGTTACATTCATAGTGTCCTTTCAAAATAAACTTCAGTTTTTTGTTGAGTTTAGGCAACAAAACCACTTAGTTAGGGTTAGGAAAACCATCGTGGTAGACGTGAACTTCACTGACTAGCGACTCACATGACTCACGGGACTGGCGATACTAACGACTCACGTGACAAGTTAGTTAGTTAGTTGAAAGCCCGGTTCGTCACATACTGACGCTAAAGGGCCTCTGTGCGTCGGTTTCCGAAGCCGAGGGGCACTTACGTACCAAACGGCGGTATTTGACGAGTTGGTAGTGATAACGGGTTGGCTATATTGATGCTCTGATGTATCATATAGAGGATCTTTAACTGCAGAACTCACTTTGCTGAAAATTGTTTATACAATTAAAGCTGCTTTTGAGAGCTATTAGTAAGGTTTCATTTTCATAACGGGCTTGTGATTATCACTGAATTGTGTCCGTGGAGAGAACCTCACACATGCACCAACATCCCTCGTAGGCTGTTTAATAGTGATGAAAGCGTGGAAACACTGTGGAGCACAATGTGAAACAAAATGACACTGGTAGCACTCACACATGGTTTCAACTTTCCAGCAATTTGCAGCAAAAAATAAGAGCGCACTGTTACCCGAGATAACTTCACCCAGGATCAACAAATCAATCCTCAAACTGCTTTCAAAGATCCAAATTATCTGGATGAGAATAAACTGGGTTAGTTAAGCCGGTCTAACCGGTTGTTAGCCTGAACTAGTTATGCTACATTTGAAGAACAGGGCCCAGGTCTGGAAAGTAGCAGAGAGCCCGTGTTAGGCCTCGGGTTATGCTGTTGAGGTGATTTAAATAACACTGTCTGTCTCTCATTTCATTAATACACTTTCCCTCTCTCACAGAGCCTCGGGGCATACAGCTAGAGCAGCGACTGAATGAAATTCTGTTTTTCAAAATGAGCAGCATACTCGAAAGCGATGGTAATCTCAGATGTAGAAATTGGAAAAGTCAGCACAGCAAATGCATCAGCAGCTTTCCTCCAGACAAACATGCAATATTGATTCTCTTTCGGAACAGGTCATATTTTATGTATTTGTTTTAAAGATTTTGATATTGTGCTCCAGTGCTCTTCAGGTTTGGGAGAGAGGGGACTTTTGCTTGTAAATTAACATTAATGATGACTGAAGCAGACGTGCACTCGCTGCCTGGTCACCTCAGAAACCTGGTCACATAATGAACCTTAATTGGATCGGTGTGTTTGTACGTGTGTGGACTGCTGCCTGCAAATGACTGAAGTGATTCCCAGGTTCTCATTTGACCCTACAGTGTGTGCATTACCAAGCACTAGCCATTCTAGTTAAGCCGTTCTCATTCCCAGGGCGTCAAATAGCGACACTTTGTCGTGGCCTTCGGCATTCGATACTGCCGCACAAGGCACCCTTTAGGCTCACCGGGCTTTCCATTAACTACAATGTAAAGCCATATGCAGCAACAGTACATGCTCAGGGAAAGGGCTGTGGTGACATAGTTTAAAGAGTGAAAGAGACACACAGGGACGTGTCTAGTAGGTAGGTAAGGTTGGGAAACTTTTGCGAGATGGTTAAGGTTAGGCATTAACCTTGAATAGTTAAGGTTAGGATAACGCTGCGGCCACACTGGGAACGTCAGGAGCGCGTGGCGGCTGCGTCGCGTGTCGGCTGCGTGATTCACGCGTCGGGTGTTCACATGAGCTACATTTCTGCTGCTGCAGCTGCTGCTGTCAGCCCTTTCTTTCTATATAGAGTTTGCCTTTCATAATGGCCATTTCACTTCATTATAAATGTCATTTATATTTATTTTAGACAGAGAAAGGTTAAGAAACGTGTGGTAGTTTTTTAAATAATAGTAATAATCGTACTATATTCATTCATGGAGCCCTGCAAGTCACTGCATGTTCTACAACACTGTCCTGCAAATATTTCAGAATAAAAGCCTCGTGTTAACAAATGAAGGAATTCTGTCCACAGAAAAAATGCTTTAGGGCTTTTATTTTTAAATGAAAGCAGGAAGTGTTGATTTAAAAATAAGTCTTTACTTTTTTTCATCTTCGTAACATTTTCTACAGATACAGACAGTGAAACTGTAGTAGGCAGTGTGGCTGCTCTAACCTGTTAACACGGACGCCGAAATAAAAAACAACAGGTAACGCAGCCGCCACGTGCTCCTGACATTGCCAGTGTGGCCGAGGCTTAAGTCATTGGGCAGCGAGTCTTGCGACAGATTTAAGATAACATTTTCGGGTTAGCTGACATATGGAGGGTAGGAGGGGAGGTGGATGGGTCCAACAACACAGGAGACCTCAGTTCATGTCCCGTGCGTACTTTCATGTTACAATCAGCTGTTATTTTTTTATGTCCCGTGTTCATGTCAAGTCACATTTTCACTGTACAAATGTAGTAGTTTTAAGCTCAACCATGTTGTTTTTCCCAAACCTAACTAAGTGGTTTTGTGTCCTAAACCTAAGCAAGTGTTTTTGTTTAATGCATGTGTTTACTGTGACCGAAAAGTGACGCTGAGGGGTCTGAGAAAGTGTCAGTATGTGACGAGTTGGGATGATAACGTGTTGTGTCGTCAGCCATCTTTGCCAATGCCAACCTTTGTTTGCTCACATCTGCATTTTCCTCCTGTAGTTAAAATTCAACTCAAAATAGATGCATCAACTGAACTGCACTCAGATACTGTGAAGCAGATTATTTACCATAATGGCATACAAGTAAATAACAAATAAACAAAAAAAGGGGGGAGAGAGTGAGCGAGAAAAAAATATCATCTGATAATATTTCTGTTTAAAGCACCGTGGCTAGCAATCACTCTCGCAGCCAATACAACTGACAATGAATTGTCAAATGGCGCTGACATCAAGAAGACAGATACCTTCATAAAAGCGGCCTTCAGTGCCACATAAACAGCGGCAGGAAATGAAGTAGAGTTTGAATTGCAAAGGACTGCGATGCGGTGAGGTCTATGATCATTAACCCACGAGGAGGGGGAGGAGGGTTGATGGATGCACTGCGTCTGACTCCAGACCCGCTCTGAGTCGTCAACATGCCTCACGCAAGTATTTTGCATCTCCCCAGACTCCTTTTTGCATGTCCATGACCATGAAAACATTTGCAGAGCTACCAGTTTGTTGGCTCTCAGGACTTAATCGCCTACATCAAATGCAAAGTTCAAAATAATACTAAAAAATTGCACCGTTTTGTTCTACACCTCCTGATGAAAAACAGTGGCAGTTAACCTTAAAAAAAAAATGACTGATTGCACAAAATAAAATTGCGGCACTTTTTAAACTTGTGTCTCCTGCTGACAAAGTGAAAAAAAAAAAGTGCTCATAAACAGAATGCTCTACATTTTCAAGTGTTGAATACTCAAGTGTTGAATGATGAAGTTCAGGTGCTGAAGGATATGATTCCTTTTGGAAATGCAACTCTCACTTCATTTAAATTCCACACACTTCTACTCCGGTGCCTCTGTGAATAGAAACTAATAAAAAGCCACTCCAGCTGCTCCTGAACTGCAGCAATGACACGAGAAGAAGAAGAAGAAAAAAGAAAACTTAAATATCTACTTCTGCTCTTCTACATCCAACATCAACTGTGTGTTTTATATTGAAACAGAATTTAACATGTTTTTGTTTTTCAGATCACAGCTTTGCAGAAGATGCAAACATGATATATGTTAGACTATGCTTTGGTTTTAGGGGTAAAATAGGGATGTTAGTCACAGTTATATGGGAGCAGATACTCTTATGGCAAATCGGTCTCACGGGATGGCGTATAAATAGCACGACATTTTGTGTGTCATGAGGATGCATTTTAAGCTTTTCGCGTGTAATTTTTACACCACGCAACAAAACTATGATCCGCAGTTAGGTTGAGGCACGAAACTTTTTTTTAATAATAAAAGTCCAGAGTCAAGTCCCAAGTCAAGACAGCCAAACAAATTAATTTTCGATAAATTTTGAGGTAAATATTGGGGATAATTTGGCAGTAATTCCAAAGAATTTTCTAATAGGTTACTTGCTAATTATCACCTTAATTACCATGAAATTTGCGGACCTGTAAAATAAAGCGTTACCATATTTTCTTTTGCTAACATTAGATATTAACACAGCTAACAGCCATATTTAAAATTAGTTAGCTAGGGCGTTAGCAAACGTCAGTTGCCAGATCTTGTGAGAGTGTGTTGCTGAGACAGAGAAAGGTCTCGAACAAAGTTAATTTTCTCCTCATTTGTCCGTCTGGAAAATGACATTTTTAGTGTCAGATTGTTTGGAAGATATGTGGCTTGTGAAAAATGGGTCCAATATTTACTTTGATGACGAAAGAATCAAGTCATAATCAGAGTAAATAGACTCAGAACGTGCAGCTAGTCACCTAAAGGGGTGAAGCAGTGGTGAAAACCCTCATGACACAGATACAAGAAACCGACTCGCCGTCAGTGCGCCGTCTCCTCTATGAACTGTTTCTGATTGCAGTCAGTACAGTCTACATGGCGTACAAATGACCGCCAAAAGCAAGAAAGGCGTTCTTATTGCACATTAAATGCCCTGCGAATTGGGCTGCTTATGTAGAAAGTCAGTATGATAATAAATCTGGCCCCGACTAACATTTCCATGTAGGTTTTTACAAAAGACGAGGAAATAGGGATGATCTGAGCGGGATGGAAATGGAGATGAGAAGAAGGGTATGTTTGAGATTTAGGTAAGAAGGGGGAAAGTGTGTGTGTGTGTGTGTGTGTGTGTGTGTGTGTGTGTGTGTGTGAGTGTGTTAGGGGGTCTGACTGCTTTAAATTAGATGGCACATTGCTGCAACGGCTGAAGAATTTTATTAAGAGTCTTTATATCTTCTGCCTTAAGCCGCCCCGATCAGCATAATCCCTGTCCAAACAAGAGATAATGAATCTTCTCTTTTAGTATTGGGTTAGATAGAGGGAAGCATGATGCCAGCGACGGGAGGGAGAAATGCACAAATTATTGGATTTAGATTAGGAGGGGCCTATTTTAATGGGTTTGAAGTAATACCACAACGTTAATGAAAAGTTGCCCCAGGCCTACATGATTGGGTGTGGAAGTGTGTGTGTGTGTGTCTGTGTGTTTGTGTGTGAGATAGAGAAAGCAGATTGGCCGATAAGCTGTGCTTAACATAGCTCATTGAAAACGCCCAGCTATTGTGAGAGCGGATGTTATTGTCTTCTGTTGTTTTTTTTTGTTTGTTGATTTGCAATGCAGTCATGTCCACATGTCGCGGTTTATTTTTAGAATTTATTCATGATGATTACTTGTGTGTGTGTGTTTTTATTGGCCGCTCATACGTGTGCAGACTTGACTTGAGAGACTAACGCAGACTTGTTGTTAAAGTCTGCTTATCTATGTATATATTCAGTCTTCAATTTACATTTTGTTCAAAGCCACTTAAAGCAGGAGTATAGCATAACACATTTAATTAAACTCTTTTATGTTTGCTGGTTTATCTGCACTGGCAGGGCTGCATCTCATACGCTTTCTAATGACCTTGGAAACACGTTTGATCTTGTTCGGCTCAGTAAATGCAAATATATTCTTCAAGCTTGCCGTTCTAAAACTTTGCATTGTTGAGTTGTTTGTGCAGCAGCTCCGTATTCCACTTATAAAAGTCTCTTTTTACTATTATTATGCAGCCTTATTGCAATGTCAGATAAAGCTACATAGGGAATCCCTGCCGGGTACAGCTGATTTATAGGATGGAGTGGCTAGCATCATGCAGAACAACTAAAATACACCTCAGTCGTGCTTTATTCTTCTATTCAAACCAAAAAAGGGACGATACACAATATAGGCTCTAGCTGGAGAACTTTTCTCTCTTATATTGTCAGGGGATCGACTTATTGAGGACACTGCATTTGTTGAAAAGGATTAGAAAAGTGTGAACAAGGTTGTCTCATCCTTTCAATTCCTCAAGCTCGCCCTCGTCTTCATAATAATAAAACCAACCAACCTTGGTCTCTAAAGACCAGTTTACATGCACATGCACTCGTTGACACTTTGGAGCAGTGTCAATTAAATCAAAGCAGAAATACCTCAACCTTGGTATTAAAATGAATAACCACAGACACATTTAAAAGGAGTTCTTGTGTCTGTCCTTTCCCTCTCTTCTTTCCGTTAGACAAAGTGATGCAGTGAAGAAGTGGAAAACATGAGAGAGCTGCTGCACAGGCTGTACTGTAGCAGATACAGAAAGAGCTGGATGGGCAGATATTGGCAGACAGACACAGAGAGAGAGAGGGAGGGAGGGAGATGCAGACTGTGATAAGAGCAGACAAGTACAAGGTCCTCTGTGGCCTCAGACTCCCACATGCACATAAACCCAGACTTACCTCCAACAATCAGGAGGAAACAGGTGAGTCTCCGGCGCTGGATATCAGTTGGGTGCTCTGCCTAAAAAAAAAAAGCAGCAATGTATTGAATTCTCCTAAAACAGATTCTATAATATATACTTGTTAGTTGTAGCCTTATGGTGAAGCTTTCATCAGAGCACATATGACAGCAGTGAGATCTCTTTTGATGCGACACATCCTGCAACAGGAGCACTTTTGATCAGTGCCATTAAGTGTCATGAAAATAATTGTTGAATCTATGCAAGATAGGCATATTGTTTGTTTTCACAAACAGCCGAATGGTGCGTCGCTTTAAATGCTGAGGCAGCAATTATTGTGGGGCGGCGTTATCTTCTTTCCTTTCGTAAAGGATGCTCCAGTGTATCCTATCCTAAAGGAGATAAGAAAGGAAGCAGTGAAGCACCTTTCCTCAGCATTTAGAGAATTCGGCCAGCTCTTATCGTGGCTGCTACTGAGATACTTCCGGGTCATTTCACCTTTGTAGGAATCTAAAGACTTTTCAACCGCAGCCCAGGACTCTGGAACTAGCTCACCTAAATGCAGTTGTTACATCTGTGCTTTTTTTGCTATAAACCGTTGCAGTTGTGAGAAGAAAAAAAAATAATAATAATAATTAATAAACAAGGAAATAAGATTGAAAACAAAAAGAAAAAAAAGAGACAAAATTCAAATAAAAATCAAATTAAATAAATTCAATTACTAAATGAATTAGGGGGGAAAGAATAAATCCACAGTTTACACTGATAAACATCCACAGACAGTAAGTAGATGCCCAAAACAGAACATTTTGAGAAAACAACAATACACAAATGGTTCACAGGTGGATTTTAGACCTTGCAGAGCCGTTGTATTGAGTCTATTTGTCCAAAACAATCCTCATTGAGACAGAATGTTTGCAACCATGACACTGTGGCTGTGTCCGAAATCATACCCTATTTATTATAATGCACAATATTTACTGTACGTCATTTTATTTGAGTGTCCAAATGCTGAGTGTGAAGTTTATTTATGTATGATTTATATATATCGTGCTACCAAAAATTCAACAATGGAAAAAAGTAAAAAAAGTTTCCATAAACGCTCATTCTCCACCTCTGCATGTGTCCATCATCTCCCACATCTTCTACCACCAGCAGGTTTCCAAACACACACGACCGCATCAGGATCTACGAACGTCTCAATGCTCAGCTGAACGTCTCTCCCAGATGTCACAGATATGTAATGCGGTTGCTTACATGCAGGTATTAGTTACCAAAACATCAAACACAAACCCACGCAGTACCTTCTAATAGTGAAACAGAGAGAGGTTAGAAGCTCCAAATTCCCTCATTTCTCTAATTACTGCACAATTATTTCTCCCTCCTGTGCCAATTACAGCCGTATTGATGAAGGCTCCAGATGTGCCATCCTAATAATTATCAGGGTAATATTACAGCTTTCCTTGTGCTCACTAGGGTGCAGTTGAACCTGCGCAGAGCTGTGTGCAACAGTGACAGCCTGGTGCTACATTACGCCAGGCTGAGAAATTGATGTGGCTGTCAGCTTCAATTAGAGATGTAATGTCTTGGATCAGAGGAGCGGGACCGGCCCAGGGACGGGGTAAACGGAGAATGGGGGTCATAGGGAGGAAATACTGTACGTGACTCGGGCTGCAGGGCAGCAGCTGAGGGGGGGAGGAAAGGCCGGAGGGTGAGGAGGTCGGGAGAGAAGCTGGGGCGAACGTTTAGGGAGAAGTGCTTATAGTTAGAGCAAAACTGAGGCTAATGGTGAGAGAAAGGGTTGAAACTACAGCCCGTTTAGGATGCAGTTATTACAGAAAGGACAGCAATTTAACAAAGAGTGTCTTTCCATCTTTTTGCTCCTCTGATGCTCGAAAAAGCCAAAACTAAAATCTTCCTAAAAGTTCTTTCTATTGAAAGAGACATAAACCGATGCAACAGATTTGTGCGTCTGGTTCCATCCACTTCTTTTGCACATAAAGATCCTCAAAGTTTTGGTCTGGAAAAGACAAAAAATATTGCAAAAGAAAGTTGAGGTTCGAAGTCTATTCTTGACCTTGGAAACGGGGTCAACTGGCAAACTCCATCTGCTGATGTGATATTATCAAAAAGCTTCAGAGCAGCGACTAAATGGACTTTGAAGTGTTTTGTCAGTTGCAAAAGAAAGCCTGGCTCGGGTGGAAATGTTGGCATATTGGAAAAGAAAAGACGCCATAAATATATGATGATGGAAACACATTTTTTACTAAACACTTTGCTACAGTAAATAGCTTTTATGTTATCCTGCAGCCCACTCTCATTCACAGGCCGTCAAATACTGACGCTTTGTCACACCCTTCGGCGTTTGATACCGCCGCACAAGGTACCCTTCAGCGTCGGTATGAGACACACCAGGCTATCCATTAACTACAATGTAAACCCATCCGCAGCAACAGTAAAGGCTAAACCTAACCAAGTGGTTTTGTTGCCTAAAAGTGAGGCAGATGGGCCTTGATAAACGACGGTACGTGATGAGAATGCGTTGCATCCTACCTCCACTTCAATACAAAAGCCCCCAAATATTGATAATAGTCCAGACGGGGAGGCCTTGTTGCATGTCACACATTCTATCACCATAGTGGCTAATAATACGCCAGAGTACATGTGGATCATTAGAAAATACAAAAGATTCTTAGGTGGGAAGCACGCAGAGATGCTGTGATGTATCAGAGTTAGTCCTTAAAGGTACACTGTGTAGGATTTGGCGACATCTAGTGGTTTGGTTGCAGATTGCAACCAACTGAGTTCCCTTCTGCTCACTCCTCCCTTTCCAAGACTGGTATGATATGAAGGGTTCATTCTAAGCTAACAAAAACACAACGATTCTTCAGTTTCAGGTGATTATACACTAATGAAAACATAATTATGAATATTATATTCCATTTCTGCTAATAGATCCCCCACAATGTTACACACTGTTCCTTTAATCAATGCCGTAATCTTGTCACGTCCTCTTGAATGTATGTTGCATTAAGTTAGCTGATAGAAACACATACTGACAGTTTGTTAAAACTTCAGAAATTCATTGAAAATTTGTAGCATTTTAATAGAATCATGACTACCGACGACTTGACAGAGAGCATGACAAATACATGTACAAAAATGTGCAGAGCAACACAGTAAATCTCCGTTTTATTGTGTGTGAGTGTGCGCTGCATTCACAAGTCCCCTGCCAGGCCAGTGTGTTGAGATTTAGTGCGGACGCAGATCTGACAAGACAGATTAATCTGAGAGAAAAAAAGAGAAGAGAACAAAAAAAAAAAACTGTCCTTCCTTATGTTTACACCCGCCACATGCCCAGATTAATTACAGACACACACAGGAAGTACACATCCAGACACAATGTAGTCATCTGTCTCCCTGAACACACACATACTGACACACACACACACTCACTCAAGAAAAGATAGCACCATGCTAATGTGACGTCTCTCCGTGCCTCGGGGATGTGGATGAGATTATGTCTGTGTGTGTATGTGTGGAAGTCAGATGGCAGGAAGTTCATTACCGCCTTACCGCTCAGTGTGAGGTCACCCGGCGCAGTGCTGCTCACCGGGTCCTGAACGGCATGCTGGGAGCTCGGCCTGAGGGGAGAAACACACGCAGCACGGAGGCGCATCCTTAACAGCAGACATATAACACAAACATGAAAGTATAAATCTGAAAACAAATAATACCAGAATAATTTACATCTGCTGTTCCCCACTCTATATCTGTATACATTATTAATACTCCCTGCGTTATTTAATATCTTTGTTTCACACCTGCAGACGAATAGTTTTGTTTGAACGACTTGAAATGATTAAATTCAAACAGCTTTGTTTTATAATTATTAAAACAGTAACTCTAGAAAAGTGAAACTAATAAAAATAACCCCGTCTTCGTGTTGGAGCGTTATTATTTTCTGACTCTGAAGTGGAAGAAAAATGAAAAAAAAAGTGAGGGGGGGAAAAAAAACACCTCATATATTTGAATTGGCTGTGCTCCGGGATTATGTGGTGTTGGAGAGCTGTACTCCACAGGAGTCGGGCTGAGGTGTGTGTTTATGTGTGTGCGTGTGTGATTGAGTGCTAGGCCAGAGTGCAGCGAGACACAGGTGTATTAAATTGGGTCAGCGTTTTCATTTCCCAGGGTGAACACACACACACACGCACACACACACACACACACACACACACACTAACAGAATTGTGCTATTTCAAAGTGAACCCTGATGCAAACACACCTGCACATGCTATGCATATGAATACACACACACACACAGTTGTACAGTATGCATGCACACACACACACACGTTCCCACATAAGTAGGATTAGGAGTTATTCTTGCATCCAGACAAAGATTCTCAGCCTCAACACAATCAAACGGAGGGAAGTTGTTTTTTATGGCTCCTATTGTGACTGTGTTTGTGTTTATGTATGAGTGTGTGGAAATAATGCTTACATGGCGGCCATTTCCAGGGTTCACACCACAAGGGAGCCGGGTCGGAGGAAGGTTAACTCGCTTCAAAAAGAGCCCCAAGCTTCCGAATAAAAAGAAACAAAGTTTGAACTTTGTGTGCTGTGTCTGCTTTGGGGTGACCACCTTTCCTGATGTTCACCTTCACATCACAGAAGTCTATTTTCAAATCATGAAAGGCGCTCTCTGTTACAGCAACAACAACAATAGCAGAAAGCGGCAAGAAGCAGCAGCAGCACAGTGAAGCTTAACAAAAGGCACAGAAGTCACATTGAATAATACATTGAAAGAGATGAAAAGCAGCACAGAGAGAGGTGGCTTGTATGCTACTAAACAGGCAGGGCTCCAACCTGTTTGCTATAATTTCCACTTATAGGAGACCAAAGAGCATTCTGGGGCGCGCCGCCATTTTTGGAGGGTAGCGTACGGAGCTACGGTCGACTATTAATTCGTATTTCCGTCTTCAATTACGTCATTTGTCTAAAACGAAACAAGCCTCAACACTATAGGCGCTTCACAGAGAACTTGACACTGTGACATCACTACCGACAGCTATCATACACTGTTAGCGCTGCAGCTGCTAGCATGAAAATAATACCAGTGTGCCAACTATAGCCTCATAACCTTCCTTTAAATAATAAAAAAGATGCTAATGCTAATTGTTTTCATTAACTTGAAAACTTGAACTCGTTGATCATATGGTAGCCTATTTTAAAAACTGTCAGAGTGTAATGAACCTAGCAGAAATGTCTAGGTTTTAGACTTTTAAACTGTTTGCTACAATTCCCACTTACAGCAAACTAGCAGTGCTACATTAGCTTAAAGTTTTAATTTGCGCCACAAAATAACCTTTATAACATTTTGAATATGAGCAGCAGCACAGTAGACAGTTATCATACACTGCTGGTGCTGCAGCTGATAGCATGGAAAATAATACCAACACCAGTTAGCCTATAAACGTGCAAACTATAATAACCTTCCTTTAAAAAATCCTTAAAATAAAAAGATGCTTATTGTTTTCAATTGCTGTGATGCTGTTGTATATATTTGAATTCCCCATAATAAAGCTATCAGAAATGTCTAAGTTTCATCTTAGCTAGCTAAACATTAGCTTACCTGAGTTAAAAATCCCTGTAGCTTTCTTGTGTTCATCACTTTTCTTCAGCTTTCACACTAAATAATGTTCCAAAGTGGCTTCAACTTTATAAAAAACATGAAAGTAAATAGCAGTTTGTGTTAAATACTTGCTGCAATGCTGATTATTAGAAGCTAGGAAAAACAAATTACTCCCAGCAGAACTGTGAGAATAGAAAAAAAAAGCACGGGTGTAGCTAATTAGTGACATGGCTTGGACTCACTGGCTGACTGGGACACTAACATGAGACGTGATTAGTGTTATTAGCTACACCTGTGCTTTGTCAGCCATGACAGCTGTCTAAATGACTGCTGTTAACTGGCTGAAGGCTGGGCGGGGCTAAGAGAGGAAACATGCTGGAAAACATCTAAATATTACTCTAATTTAAGACCTAAGACCAACTTAACCTGTTTAAACTGTAGTAGTAGTACTACTACTGTTACTATAGTAACCAGTTCTCACTCCCAACTCGACACATTTTATTTATTTTGTTTATTTAACCAGGAAGTCCCTTGAGAAATCTCTTTTTCAAGGGAGACAATTACAATGTTATAAAAATTATTAAATAAAGCATGTTAAAAACAGACATATAGGTAATTAAAAAATAGGGTGTCTGTATGGCACTGACCAAGGTTGGTCAAACACAGGCGTTTCACCCAGGAAACCCAATAGAACAAGCATATCGTGTCCATTACTCCCCACCCACGTTAGCTTTGGGCCGATATATATAAACTCTGATATGATTGTGACACACAGCAATAAGGTCATTATTTTTTAAGATGAAGCACTGACTGAAACTGGTCATTTTAATCATCTGGGTTTATTAGGACTTTGCCAGTCTTGCTGCTACAGTACTGTTCATTTTGTGAAAAGCTTTTAAGATCAATTACTTGAAATGTAGGCTATTAATGCTGTCAAGTCGAGTCCAAATGCAATTTGAATAAAGTGGCCCTCTGTTTAAAAGTGGTATTAACATGATTCAAATTCAAATTTCCTCCCTATTTTTGCAAGAGCACTGTTGCTGCATCCTGTGCTTCGCGCCGCACCAAGACGATTGTGATTGGTTTAAAGACATACAACAAGTCAGAGAACATTTTCTCAAAGCCACCAGGAAAATGTAGGAAGAGCATCCTCAATGTCAACAGTCAGTCACGGTGGTTTGCCACTTGTAAACAGCTCCAGATGGGTCATAATCTTGTGTGACGAAAGAGAAGAGTTTCAGACCAGAAGACGTTTCACCTGCCGACATTTTAATTGACTCCGATCTTTATTATCTCAGACGATTCACAGAAATGTTGCTGCAGTCCCTTATACGGTATGTCTTTACCACAGTGGAGCTGACGTTACCTGGTCTACAACTTCTTTTTTACATCACATGCAGACAGTGGCCACAGAAAGAAACAGACCTGACATCACACACTCACCTGTTAGACACTCTCTGTCAGCATTGGGTGACACAGCGGGCCGGCAGTATTCACACCTGTCTGGATCACTCAACACAAAAACCAGCGCAAAAGCAGCTGGACGGCCTGCCAGACCGGCGAGGGAGATTCATCGCTCCGTCCGAGCTGGAGTGACGTGACTGACGGGTCGACGATTTGACTTCTTACAGTGACATTTGTGTGTCAGTGGAGACGTGACGGACCAGGGGGAATGTCAGCTGACCTGTCTGATTAGACATGGTTATGGAGTTTTTTTCCCAGAGTTCCCGGGGTTCGATCCTCGATCTGGGCAGGGCCTTTCTGTGTGGAGTTTGCATGTTCTCCCTGTGTTTGCGTGGATTTCCTCCGGGTTCTCCGGTTTCCTCCCACCACCAAATCATGTATCCCCCCCCCCCCGGGTGCTGTGAATGGAGGTGTTGCATCAGGAAGGGTATCCGGCGTGCCAAATCAAATATGCAGATCATAAAATCAGATCTCAGATGATCCGCTTTGGCGACCCCTAACGGGAGCAGCTGAGAGACGAGCAGGAGTCCCCCCATCCCCCCCTCCCCAATATGAATACTTTTGAACCACCAACTCTGCCATATTCTTTGCAGCTATCAAAGGGAGGCAGGAAATGTCCTCAAGAGCTTTTCTGGGAAAGACAGATACTCTTCAGAGGACATAACCACCTGAGCTTTTACAATCCAGAGTGATGAATTTCAGAATAAGAGTCGCAAAATGACTCGGTTACTGATTCCTGAACACTTTAAAATAACTCTCTCTCTCCGTCTCTCTCTCTCTCTTTCTATCTCACACACACACACACATACACACACACACACACACGCTCACAATCAGCTGCAAACACACAGTATCCAGCTGTTAGACTGTGTCACTCGGCACAGGTGCCCAAAAACCTACAGAGTTTCATTCATCAATCTAAGCTTGAGACCTGCAACAACTGCACACTCTGAAACAACTCACTCTCTCTCTCTCTCTCTCTCTCTCTCTCTCACACACACACACACACACACACACACATAGGCAGCAAAGACACAGAAAGAAACAGCTGCACTCTGATGAATGCCCTATATTCATTCCACAGGAAGCTGGTTCATCTGTCACTACTGATGCAACCCTTCCACTCTACCCCTTCAAAACACACACACACACACACACACACACACACACACACACACACACACACACACACACACACACATACAAACTCCAGTTCTCCTTCTCTGATTAGACTCCCAGCTGGTCTCTGCGACAAATGCTCCTTTGATGCATCTTCCCGGGGGCAAAAGCCACCATCAGCACCCTCCTCCTCCCACTTCTCTTTCTTGCTCCCCGCTTCCTGCATGACATTAAAGTCACTTCCAGCAGCCCCCTCGCCAACCGTTTACTCCCCACTGTCTTATTCAGCAGCAGCGGCGGCGGCAGCATCTCTGTCCTCCAGCTAGAGGATGAGAGGAGCAGAGAGAGGAAGACGTGTCCCTGTCGTTTTGGATTCTTTCCTGCAGAGTTGCCAGCTCGAGCCGTAATGAGACGTCCACTTCAAAGTCCTTTGTTTTTTAATCACCGCATCAAATAAAGGTAGTGGGAATCCACTGTACATTCGCACCGCTTCACTTTCACAGTGTGACAACAGCTGGCTCCCATCACCTCCTCACAGGTCATAAGTCATCAGGAAGCCCACGGGAGTTGAACACTGGTGTAAATGGGAGGAGACCGCGGCACTGACTCATAACTTTGACAGGAGAAAGTGATAATTACTCATCGGAGCGGCAGGTTGCCATTACTTTCATTGCAGGTTTAAGGATTTCTTCTGCAGCTACATTTACATGCACCTGCCTCTCCCCCCCCCCCCCTCCCCCGGTAACCCAGAGATGACATGATGTGTTTGATAATTAGGGTAAATGTCTGGGAGGATGTGCGGTAGCCTGCAGCAAACATCTTATACTGACACTGCAAAATAAGAGGAGGAACACGGAGGGACTCCTGTGTTGTGTGGTTTTGATGAATTTTCCAGCTGTGCTTGCCATGAGCTGATCGACTATAGGACCACCAGCGTGCATCCAGTTGGCACACGTGTAGAAAATGCAGAAACAGACACCAGAAATACCTTTAGTCATTCTGTAAATTGGATTATGCTTCTGTTTTTAATATAAGTTAGGATTCCCGGGTGCTATGGATGTAAGATATGTATATTTTCCTCATTGCTTCATTGCTCTGTGTGAAAATGATAGTTGCAATATCAGTATCCTTTAAATATATTTTTTAAAAATGTTCTTTTGCCCTTATTAAAACCCATCATGTGAAAAAGTACTGCAGTGGTAACCTTTTCCTTTGCCACAAAATGAGCTTTGATGAAGGTAGGAAACACGGAAATGAACATAAAGCATTGTTGCTTCACTAAGTAAGGAAATGTGTCAGGTTTCATATGTTAAATTGACCCAATATGAACAAATATATACTTATTTTGTTTGCTGTTTGCAGTGGGCAACTCCAGGTCTGAAAAGTGAAGCCAATGCCTTAAACTTGCATTGTTTCTAACAGCCAGCAGGGGGCGACGACTCTGGTTGCAAAAAGAAGTCTGATTGTATAGAAGTCTATGAGAAAATGATCCTACTTCTCACTTGATTTATTACCTCAGTAAACATTGTAAACATGAGTTTATGGTCTCAATCACTAGTTTCAAGTCTTCTTCAATACAGCTTGATGTTCATTTAGTAAATTATGGTCCCATTTAGAGTGAAATAGACTTTAAAGCAGGGGATGCTTTAGGGCGGGGCTACTTTGTGATTGACAGGTCGCTACCACGGCGTTGTCTTAGCTCCACCCTCTCGTGTCACTTCTGGTTGCAAATAAAACAAGATGGCGACGGCTAAAAGCAGAACTCAAGGCTTCAAAACGGCAGTCCACAAACCAACGGATGAAGTCACAGTGAGTGCGTCCACTTCTTTGACCCCAGAGAGGTCAAACTCCCTGTTTGACCTCTTATGAACAAACTGCTATTAAAACCCCAATAAGAAAAAATCCAAATAGATTTATTTGGGAGGAGTAGTGCTCCAGACGTGTAAACACCAATCGCAGATATAGAGCATATGAAAATCCATTGTATTTGACTGTTTTACAGTCAGTGTCTCTGAAACAGAAGTAATGCGTCATTATCATGTTCAAAATCATTTTCATTTGAAGCAGTTCTCCTTAAAATTATGAAAAGCCAGGAAGTATCACGGTGAGAAGTATTTTGAGAGCCGTTCAAGCGTTAAATGGAGAACATCAGAGTCTGAGATCGACCAATTTTATTAAACTGGTGGAAGGCATGAAACTGAATTTTAAATATGACAATCTCAGTGTTGGAACTAGAAGAAAAGTTTTATCCGATGTATGATATTTAATTGAACATTTAAACAGCTCATTCAGAATGACGTGCAGCGTTTAGTGAGTGGTTGACCTCTGTGGTGAGTTGACTGTGTGCAGCAGTGACACGTCGACACATAACTGCGTATCGTCAGCCTTTATAAAAATAGATCCGTCTCTAGTGTCAGTGTTCAGTTTGCAGTAGAAGTATGAACTTTTAACCGGGTGCCAACACGACTTCATGTCATCTGTCATGCATGAAACGCTGGAGGTGGAAAAGGATTGACTGGACTAGACTGGAGTGAAACACTCAGACGCTGTTCAGACACCAGAATGACTTCAGTCAGAAACGGATTTGACCGCTAAACATCATCTCCAGACAGAAAGCTTTTGCTGCGACTCTCAGCGGAAGGTCAGCACTTTACCACCGTCACACTAAAATCCAAGAGAGGGCTCGACCTCACTTTGAGGGCTTTAGGCGAGAGCTATTTTATCCAGTGTTGAACTTTCACATTTTATTTTCCTGGAAATGCGGCACACCTACCTTTAAACGCCCCCAAATCACAGCAAATCCAAAGACATGATGTCACCGATAAAGAAGCATGAGCGCAGAGAAGCAAAGGACCAGTCCAGGTAGAGCAGTCAGACGGAAGCTTGTAAATATGGTTCTTTATTGCACACATGACATTTGTTTTCCTTTTTTCTTTTCTTTTTTTGGTGTGAGCAACAAAAACTGGCATTACATGTTTTACACCCCTAATCAAAACTTCTCAGTCTAACCCCTCTATAAAAACAACGTAACACAAAACAAAACAAAGGCTACTTCACATGAAAACTTACAACTCCACAAAAAAAAAAATCTCACAGATTTTAGTGCACCACTATATGGATGAGGAACTTAACAGTATATACCATACTAGTATAATTTTAGGAAAAAGATGGATTACTTTATATGCATACTTATCACAGTCAAAAACACAAAAATCCAGTGGGGCTAAAAAGAAAAATCTCTCATTCTGTATTTTGGTAGCATTTGCCCTTTAACCACCTGAGTGCTACATCGCTGAGACCAATACTGATTGGTTGACCTGCCGTTTAACTCATTGGAGGAATGTTTGTTAAACAGAACAGAAGAAAAATAAAAGATTGACAGGTGAAAGGTAGTTAGTAGATAAATGCACTGAATGCCCTGCGACAGATTTTTTGGAGAAGGCGCTGAGAACTCGGCCAGAGATGGCAGCAGTATGCAAACAGGCGTTTACGGCATACTGTGGTCCAATCAGAAAAAAGAGTTCTCAGTTAAATCCAAAACAGGAACCATTAAGCCGAAGTTTAATGGCGGGAAACGACGACCAAATGCACGATGTTAGATTTTATTTTTTGTGCTGAAAAAAAACCCCCAAAAAGCGTGGGCATTTTTTGTTTTTTTGTGCTCAACAAAAAAGCTTTTTGGCGAGATAAAAGACAGAAAATTGGCACTTGCATGATCAAAACGTACAAAAATATATAATTTCCCAATCGCAGGAAAAAAGGCACTTTTTTTTAACTCACAATATTTTAGGCAGTGTTTGTAATATATTGTGCTCTGGAGAAGAACTATTTTTCATCAGCTTGGCGGTTGAGGCGAGCCACTGAAAACCTCTCCGTCATATAAAAGGCAACAGCGTAAATATATCGGCCGCTAATGGACGGATTGGAGCTCAAGTTGCATACGGCACAGAGGAGCCAATCAAAAACATTAAAGGCCAATCCTACATTAATAAATACAAAAAGCTTATGGCTGACAACGCCAAAACTATTTAGGCTGGCTGCCGGTAATCCAATCTTTTAGCAGTAGGCGAAAACACTCGTTTTTTCAGATCAAAGACACAAAATGTTAATTTCAGAGAGGAGAGAAATATTAAATTTGATGTTAGGCACCCTTAAACCTTCCTTGTTCTTTACTTGCTGAGACATGAAGAGAATTGCAACAGTTAAGGCCAAGTTGTTTTTTTGTTGTGCAGATTTAAAAAGAAGGAGAAAACAAAGAAGAAAATCTGGAGGCATCACTCAGTGGGTTAAAGTAATAATCGGGATTAATGAAGTTAATCTTTTGCTTGTGTGTCAGTGTCAATACCTTGAATTAGTGAAGGAGGGGAAAAAAAAAAGCTGAATAGAGAGAAGAGAGCTGAATGAACCAAGGGACGAGTGCACTGACACAGCAGTAGAGTGAACAACACACACTGGCAGCGTTTCAGACGGAAAACAATAAATACTAGCTAGCTGAACGCCGTATCAGCGTTTTACACTGGAAGGAATAGTAAGGTTGTTTTGATCCCAAAGTACTTCATATTGGCATGGTGTACTGGTGTGTGTCTAAGCATTATGGATGCTCCCAAATGGCCCAGTATTAGCCATTATATCAATAAGCTGAATGGGGAGAAGTGTATCACCAAACAGACAACAGCTGGTGATAACTATAATGCTGCTATCCAGGCATAACAAGCCATGGAGGCAATGAGAGGAAAACACAGGCTGGGGACAGCTTTAGACTATCGCACCACTGTCATCTATGTGTCCGCTGTACATAACTCACTCACATCTATAATGCGCGCTCATGAGATGTCCTGCTCGCTACATAATTCACAGTAAAATTAATCCTTTTGAGATGACTAATCTGCAGTATTTTTGCACAGATTATGGCTGCACTAATAGTTAGAGAAAGAGGAGTTTTTTTGGGACAAATAACCCTTTTAGTCGGAGTATGCTTTGTTCAGCTGACCCAGAAGTTAACCTCAAATAACATGCAGCCTACACCCTCCCTCCCTCCCAGACACTGCGACACTTCCTGTGTGTACGGGGTGGGGGTGGGGGGGGGTCAGTGACACAGAAGGACAGGACAACTAACAAGAGAGTTTGTCTCTAAAACAGAGACGACGAGACACAGCAGCGGCGTTGGAACTGAGCGGGGAGGGCAAGTATGAAGAGTGTCAGCAGATTTCTCCAGCGCAGAGGTGAGAGTGCGTGAGCGGGAGTGAGGGACGCTTATCAACTCGTGCAGTTTCCAGTTAGGTTGTGTGCGTGTGTTGTATGTGTGAATCAGTCAGTGTAAGTGGTGGCCAGACACCAGTTTTAATCGTGTTAGTCCGTGAACCAGACCAAGGTAATACATTCATGAAACTGGTTAAAAACACAAGACAAAATATCAGCAAGTTAGTAAAATTCTTACTAAGAATGTTTTATTAAAATAAATGCCAAGAGGTTAATAAGAAAAATAACAGCATACACCATGAAAACTAAATGCAAGCATGTAAAAATACTTATGACAAGAAAACTAATAAAGTAGCTAATGAGTTAAACAAGCTGGGAATTGGCAAGAAAACAAAATATAAACAGGGAAAAAGGCAACACTCCCCACAAGAGACAGTTTTCAAGATGTAAAAGAGAAAGAAGGGGAGGAGGGGGGAGGGGAGGAAGAGAGGGGGGGGGCGTTTAAGGGGGAGGGAAGTGAGTTTCATTAAAAAAAAAGAAGAAAAAAGCACTCAGAAACATGATTAATATACATATAAAATGAGATTAGAAAAATACATTATAAACCTGTAACAATGGCTGTTAATTACATTATCATACATGTAGTAGGCAGGCCAGAGAGAATACGGTAGGTATAGAGTTAACCTTTCACCTGATGGACTTATCCAGCCTTTCACAATGTAACATTGCAGAGGGAATTTTCTTAATACTGTCAAATGCTGAATAGCCATCACTTGCTCCACTTTAATATTGCATTTCAATTTAAAATAATAACACTGAGAAAGGGAAAAAAAAAAAATAAAAAAATTCATTGACCTTTCGGTGTAACAGCATGATGAAAGAGCTATGAATAGAAAAACAAACTGCCAAAGGTAATATTGGGATCTAAGAAATTCCTCACTTATATATTATGAGTTTATTTCACCTTCTAGCAATAAACAGTCAGTTGTTTCAATAACTGAAAACTATTTGGGTATTCATTATCCGTCCGTTATAAACCTCGTGATTGTATTGATAGTTTGTTGTCATATCGCCATCGAGTGGACCGGATGCGTTCAGTTTTCAGCCGTTGAAACAAACAGCGCTTAAAGCCAACGGGGACGACTCCCCCCCTCTCTTTTCCCCCGATATCCATCCCCCCTTTATGTATTTTTCTCAGCTCATGATCATAACATGTTCAGGCAGACTACTGCATTGCTATTGGCAGTTCAATTTGTTCTAGGAAGTTAGTCACAGTCACCAAAAATCAAGACAATATTTCATATGATCATTTAAAATCTAAAATAAAAAGAGAACAAAACCTGCACGTACAGCAGAGTAAAGGGCCATCAAGTAAAGGAAAAAAGAAAATAATAATTTCAGGAAGACAAAACCATGGCACATATTTTAGCTGGTCAAAACGACTGCTATTCTTTTTGCATAGAATAACTCGGGTAACGCCACGATACGGCGGGAGCTACCCTGCTCGACTATTCAGAGCGCGTAACACTAGCCATTCCTCTCTGCGCCATCTTGGTGGGTGCTGGATATTATTGAACACAACTGGAATACTCAGAGAACAGAAACCACTGTTGATATAAGGCACTTTGATTTGATCCTTTTAAAACTCTCCTCGAGGCGTCTGTCTCGCTCTGATCCTCGCTAACTTTTCAAGGGTTATGACTGTTTTGGTCTTCGTCCTCCTTTTCCAATCGTATCCAAAGTAACAGCACTTTTTTTTCCTCACCCACTTAGTTTTTCGGTTTTCCCCCTATATTTTTTTTTTTTTATTTAATTTTTTTTTCAGATTTTGTAACTGCAAGTAAAGTATCAAAAGCTAAAATTGCCAAAAATAGATTTTTCAATTTTTGTCTCTTCTCCAGCACCCTGTAAAATTATCTATTTTTTGTTCTCTTCTGTATTTGTATATGCAATGACAGATATCTACATTTTTATATATATTTATATTTATATATATATATATAAGACGTATGTATAAAGCAATTTGAACAGGCAGGCATGGCTTTCACATCCTATTTTTTTTCTTGAGAGAGTTGAACAAAACAAAAAAAGATTGTGGGCTCAGGAGCTAGACTACGATCACAGGGAGGTGTGACACATTGTGGATGCGCTTTTGGAGGGTTCGTGTTAAAAATAAATGTTTCATCGCTAAAATAATAAAAAAATATTTTTTTGAAATCCCAGGAAGGCTCAGATTATGCCCACCTGGCGCCCCAACAGATGACTGGGGTTCAAAAATAAAAAGAAACTTAAAAAAAAAATGGCCGAATGTTGAGATGCAAAAATGCAAAAATAAAGAAAAGAAACACTCTTTTGGCGATGTGGCTGATGAAACAACTCAATATAGAAGCCTCATGACAAAAGCATTTATGTACAGAACTTCAATCCCCCCCTAGCTATGTACTGTCATTGTGTTTGATTTAGTGTTAATAGCCTGCGTTCATTAATGGGTCAAAACTCATCTAACTGTTCCAGCTGAAGGCAGGCACCACAAATTCACACCCTTCCAAACTCTAAAAATCACAAAGAGAGCCCTCCGTGAGGCAGATGCATAATTGCAGATATATAATTCATTGGAAAAACCCTTTGGCTAAATATGCACACTTAATACTTTTTTTTTTTTGTCTTTTCGATCATAGCTCAGCTAACTCATTGAGATAATTTTCTAAATACATCAGGCACTGTATAATGGATGTAGTGTGGATGGGGGCGTAGCAATGGTCAGTAGCTAATAAGCTCTGCTCCAATGTCCCCGAAGCCTCAGCACACCCTACTTTCATTGTAGTATTAATTAAAAAAAAAAAACACACACACGGACCTATCAGCCCAAATAGTGACCTTCCCATCATGCCCCTTCATCATTTCTCAGCTTCTGCAGCCTGCTTTCAAAACATCAGATTGCGTTTTTTTGTTTTCCAGAGATAACCACCTGCCTCATATTTTTGGCTAGTCAATTTCAAGCAAAGCTAATTAGTCAAATGTGAACAACAGAGAAACCAAAATCAAGTGGAGAAAAAATGACTCGAAAGTAAAGCAAGAAGAAAAAACACATAAATCATAAAAAGCTTTTTTTTTTTTTTTTGCAATCATTTCAGCCATGCTTTTAAAAAACAAAAAAATCAGACAGAAAGCTGTTTGGAGGGGCACACCCAGAATGTGTCAGCTCATAATTACAATTTTTAGAGCTCAACAAACTACATGTGAAAAATGACAGAAATTAAACAAGTTAATGTGAGTGTATGTTCTCTTTCCTTCTATTTCTTTTTCTCTCCCAGTAGGTGGGTGTCGGAACAGGGTGGGGCAGGTAGGGGGGCTCTTTTCTCTTTTTTTTTTTTAATTGGGAGTGGGATCATTACTCTGAAACCAAATGGTTTGCGTCAAATAGATACTGATTTGATTCAAGTGAGGTCACCAAATTAGAGCGATTAAAGGAGGGAGGGTGGGTGGGCAGGTTGGGGTCTTTATTGCTATATAATTCAGTGCAGATTCATGAGTAATACCACAAACACATCCACCCAGTATATGATTCATGACGAAAAAGAAAGAGAAAGAATGGGAATTGAACTCAATGAACAGAGGGAAAAAAAATGACACAACTGTTGTTGGGTTTTGTTGTGTTTCTGTGAAGATTCTGCGTTGGTTTCTATGTTTTTGTCAGAACGTGTTAGGGTAACTGTACGGGCAGGCGCCTCTCTCTCTCTCTCTCTCTCTCTCTCTCTCACTTGCGTCCGAGAGGCTAGCAAAAGGCAATTACCAGTTAACTGATCAGCAGGCAGGCTTGGGGCGGCTCGTCATTGGGTGAAGAGTTCAGAGGTCAGAAGGTCATGTGTTAGTTGCCGGTGGCGGCTAGGTGGTTAGAAACAAAAACAAAACAAACAGAAAAAAAAGATAGAAAGGATATTAGTGTCAGCAAGAAGAGACTGGAATGACATCATTTTAACAATAAAATGAATGCAATCTCTTATGTCGCCCCCCCACCCCCCACCCCCTGCTCCTAATCCCCTCGCCAAATGTGAGATGAACCCGGCTAATCTCGTTATAATCATGACGACGTCGCGTCATGATCCCAACTACTAAGCCCCCACCCTGAATCAGGTAGCTTGGCGGTTTAATTTGAGCGCCCAAAACAGAAGCAAAGAGAGGTCGAACAGACAGACAAAAAAAAATCTAGTGTTTTAGTGTCTTTAAGTTAACAAACAGTGTGATTAGTGGCCGCTAATGTTATGTGAGGGATAACTGTGACTAGTGTTAAATGTGCAATGAATAGATGAATCGATGCTTTCCGATTCTTTCCTCTTTATTTAGCAGTATATTTTTATATAATATAAATATACACAAGAACCATAAATACATTTGATATAAAATGCTCAAATATAAAATGACAGTACCTCATGTACAACTGAAATATTTAATTTTTAGCTTTCAATCTGTTTGCAAATACACTGGAGAGAGAATGCGAGCTACCTCAGCTTAAGTCTGTGCGTGTCTTATCTTCAATAGAAAAATAAAAATGCAAAATAAATTTTAAATTTTCAAGGTGAAATGGTGCGTGGTAGCAGCGTGGCTACTTTGTCTTCTGCCCACCAGGTCTCTCAGATACAGTATAGAAATAGTATACTTCTTTTTTTTTCTCTTTGCTCCTTACGAGCCGAGGAGATAAATCATGTATGGGAACAAGCCTGCCCCATTTTAGGCTCTAATCTCACATCAGAGGAATGTCATTATACACCTTCAACACTGCCTGCTAACTGTACTACCTGTCCTGGCTTTACATCTGCACAAACCAAAAGCTGTTCAGATCGCTTTTGCCTGAGCTTTGAAATATACACCACCTACATAATACTGTATATGTTAAGTACTAAATGTAAACAAAATGTGCATACCACGATCGACCATTTAGCTGGCGTGTGGATGTATGGGATAGGAAAAGGTGGCGGGGGGGGGGAAAGGAGAACAAAAAAATACAATACAGACGATATAGAAATTCCCAACTAAGGCATCGAGGCATAATAGGCATAATAATCATTGAAAGTCATCAATCAATTGCAGAGTGTAGCTAAGAGACTAAACTGACCTCTGTCAGCGGTCACAATCCTTTGGTAAGGATGGACCCGCGTGTCATGCCGTCTCACTTTAGTAGCCATTGCACCTAGATTGTAACAGGTCCACAAGGTTAGAAACCATTCACTTTGAGCAGGGGAAAAACAGTCATCTTTTACAGTAATAACATTCACATTTTTAACCATTATCATTATAATGCTTGGATAATACAACAATACAATACAGGTTATAGTACATATACACACACCACACAGAGCTTCTTTTTTTTTACGTGTAGAAAAATGCAGTAGAAAAAAATAATAATACGCCTTTTTTGGAGTTTAACTTGGTATTTAGAAATGCATAACTTAAGTAATAAAATTCCACAGTGCTCAGAGTTATATAGAGGACTCTTTGAAAAGGGGGGGCAGGCAAAGGGTACGGGCTTCTGGGGCTGTCTGGAAAAAAATAATGTGATTCTTCCTCTGGGATCCAGAGGGGGGATTGAGAGAAATTTGTCTCTTTATTTTGAAAGGTGGGGAAATCCAATACGGCTCTGATGGTAATTGAATAGTGCCAGACACCACCTGCCTCTCCCTCTCTCTTTCATTTTCTCTTCCCCTCTTTCACCGTTTCTCTCCGGGTCAATCTGCTCACTGGCGGTGGAGCCTGTCATTTCCCTCTTATATTTGTCACAACTGATTTCTTCCTAGCGCGGTGCTTGACACGGCCGCGCGTACATGACACAAACAAGCTGTTGGCGTGTCGCTGTATGGTCAAGTGCTACAAAAATTTGCGCAGGAATTAGGAAAAATAAATCAACGTGGGAAATAAACTATAAAATTCCACAAGGATTTCGTTCCGGCGTTGTCAAGTTGATTTTTTTTTGGCTGATGAGCCACCTACGCTACTCTGAAGAAGCAGATGGCCTGACGTGTCTTTATTCTCAGAGAAGCCAATGGAGGCTAGATACAGTAGCGAGAGGCAGCCGAACCAAGTGCATGAGTGTGTGTGAGTGTGAGAGCGTTCCACACGGGGCCCTGTGTTGCTGAAGGCACCAATCGATAGTGTGAGTAAATAAAATGCAGTAAGCTGGTGTAACCCTGCAAGTTAAAGAGAGAAAAGCCAGTCAGCTGGCCCTGTCTGTTCTAGACACGACTCCCAGAGGCACGTCAAATACACAGGTCAGCTAAAATCAAGCTGCTGCCAGGTGATGCCAGGACAGCATTAGAGGAAATTAAGGCTGGAAAGCAACTGACAAAGGCCTCTTCTGTCTTAAAGTCTTTGCTTTCGTTAAGTATAGCCTCAATATTATATATGGGGTTCATATCACACTCATCTATAGATGTTCAGTTATCTCTTTGGTAGCAGATGTGTTGAGCTTAAAGCACCATTGAGAATGAATATAACATACAACCCCTCATACTGAACTGTACTCCTGACACAGAAACTAAGGGGAGCGTCAGGTATTAGCACAGAGCTCAAGTTCAAGAGGGGTGAAGCTAAGACAATGGAGCGAGGGGAAGGAGAAGAAAAAAGGGAAGACTGGAGGAATTTAATGAACATCCCCAGTGGGAGTGAGAGAGGGACTATCTACAGGCATCAAGGCCTGCCTGCAGAGAACAGCGCAGAGAAATGATTTCAAAAGCTGCAGAAATCCGAGGGGATCTGCCGCCAGACTGAATATGCCTCCAGGCCAGTGCATGAAAGGGTTAGAGAGCAGGCTGCGTGTATGTGAGTGTGTTTCAGTCGGCGCGCCTCAATTCACACTGAGGCAAGTGCTCCTATATGAACCTTGCAGTAGAGAGGCTATCTAAACCTGAGAGCGTAATTGTTTGGCGAGAGCGTAGCTATAACAGTGAAGTAACCGTAGTCAAAATTATAAAGAGAACTTTCCAAAAGACTAGCCCTCACAAGGTCATTTTTGTCCCCCTTTGCCTTTTTAATACAGTGTCCATATAAGCCACATAGCTGGTCATCCCATTACCAAGAGCTTCACCAGCACATCCACTCTGTGAGTTTGTCTGTTTTTTGATCCTCAGGTGGAAACGACATATTTACCTTTCAACAAGTCCTGACTGTGGCTCATGGCAGCCGCGTCCAGCACCCCTCCGGGGTAAAACAAGCTGCCCTCATGTCCAGGCTGGCTAAAGGTGGTACCTGCATGACCCATGCTTGCCCAGGCTCTCTTACCTAGAACCCCTGTGTGGTCGATGGGGTACTCCAGTAGGGAGGTGGGTGCCAGGGCGTAAGGGTAATCGTAAGGGGTGGTGTAGATAAGCCCGCCATCTGGTGTGGGAGGCACCAGGGTGGGGGTGCCATTGGGCATCATGGCAGCCATCTGAGCGGGCCGGATGAGGTTCATGATGGGGCCCCCGCCTGGTGTTTGGGGCCGGAGTGCCTGGGGAGGCATCACCTGACCATTGGGGGCCGCTATGAGGCGTTGGCCCTGAGCGGCTGCTGCCGCCGCTGCAAGAGAGAATGCAAGGGTGGCTGCCATAAGCAAGAGAGCGAAGGACAGGAGTAGAAAGAAAGAAAGAAAGAGGAGATAAAAGTGTCGTGTGGTTGATCATAATCACAGATGAACAGTGAAAGGTAAAAATCACAAGGGAGGAAAGAGAAGAGGGAACGGGAAGTGGCAGGTAGAGAGAGGAGAGGAGGGGGCAAAAGGGAAAATTAGTCCATGCAATGATCATGGTGGTGAACCACAAAAGCCACAATCTGTTGCAAAAGGAAAAGTCAACATAGCCAAACAAAATGAAAAAAAAAAAATTGCACCTCACACCAAAACACAAGAAGCACAAAATGCTGCGGTCATCCCAATGCATTCAAAGCATACAAATCACCACGGCAGCTACACATTCATCTACTGGAAATGGCATAGGTGAGCTAAACAACACACATGCCAACAGAAAGAGAGCTGGTGACTATATGTAGAGGAGAAACACTCAGTGAGGAGCAGGTTTCACCAAAGACTCATCAGGAATAAATATGGGGATCACTGAGCACAATGGGAACCTGGCTGCATTTAAGTTGTTAGCAACTTAAACAAAATGTTGATCCCCCACATAGTCAGCAGTTCATTTAAGTTGGAGAACATACAAATGAACAGACAAAAATCATTTTACAAGTGGTTCTGCATCAGCACGTGCCGTGAGCTGTGCCACGTAAAGCTTCCCCAAAGGCAGGTCAATTCAATCAAGCGCTGTGATAACTATGGCTAGATGGTGGGCCAGTTCATCATGGCTAACATTTTAGCAGATAAGGAGAATTAAACAGTGAAATTAAGCACTGTATATAGCCCAAGTATATAGAAGAACAGTTTCTGAATTACATTATGATTAAGAACATCACCAAATGTCCAAACCACAGAAATAAAATAGGAGTAGAAGACTCATTGAACTGTTTGCTGCAGTATATTGACTAGTACACATGAAAATGGCGATTGTTGTTAGTTGTTATGGTGACAACAGAACCCACGTCAGTGGGGCTGTTAAGTGTGTGGTCGCAGCTCCCGGAGAAAGCTGGCAGGCTAGTTAGCTAGGTAGCTTGTCCCCAGGCGGCGGGACCGCTTAGATCAACCAGCCCGCTATTTGGCTCGGTTTCTGTAATCAGTGCAGCACCAAAGCCTGGCGGAACCAGCCCAGAAGCTAACCAGCCAGCTGTCTGCTAGCTATCTTGCTAATTCCACCATGTTTCAACGCCACACTGCTTATAGAAAACGAGCCAAACACAGTCGTCACTCATTTGGCGATAGTAATGTGCTTTCCTCCGCTGTGACAAGAGTGCGGATGAAGCATTAAGTTGACTAATTTACTTTTTCTACGTGCCTCGTAACGTTACTACTCCACTGAACGATTAGTCGTCGTTACCGTAGACACATATACATGCATATATGTCTATGGTGGTTACTGCAAAACCTCGCCTCAGTGAGTCCGCGACTTGCAGCAAAGTCGGTTTAGTTTGCTTGCTACGACGGTCGGTACCGATCTGACCGTCCTGCTACGTTGATTTGAATGTGAATGTTCTACTCCTATGTTTTATTTCTATGGTCCAGACAGTAAATGCTTCAAGACCTGGACTAATACACTCCCTAATGAAAATGTTTGGGTTTCATATGATTTATTATATCATAGATGTGATTATGCATTTACAGTCGAAATAGCATTTGGTGATTGAGGAGCAAACGCTGTAGATGTGTGAGCTAGTGACTAACATGCAGAGTTGAGCAGGTGGAGTACAGCAATGTGCTGAGAGTTTAGAGTCCGCCAAGAGCAAGTGATACAGAGCGATGGCATCTGGATTGCAGGTGTGGGGGGGATGGATGGAGGAATGGATGGAGAGGAAGGAAATACGGAGTAGAACAGAATGGAAGTTGTCCTACTCATAGTTGGGTAGGTAAACATGAATTGTTTGGAGAGCTTGAGAGAGAGAGAGAGTGGTCTGCTAGATAATATGATGTATGTACACAGGAGGTCTGACTACACATTCATTTCATGAAGGTAAACAGTATTAGTTAATGAGTAATACAGAAAATATAATATATCATTAAGTATGGTCAATGCAGTTAAAAGATTAGTTGTTTATGGTGAAAAAAATATATGGATTGTGTAAATTGTGGTTATTCTGTATATGTGTGTGTGTGTCCACGGAGGCTCGCTTACGTGTTTTGATGTTGTTGTCTCTGTATGTCCCATTGAGGATCGCTAGCTCCATCAGCTGCATCTTCTTCAAATTGTCTTCACCCTCCGCCTGTGAAAAAACAGAAAATTTAATGTCCATTCACAACAACACACCACGCACTAATTCCAATTAATTCCACAAGCTCGGGCCCCTTTATAGGCCAATTGAAACAATCCACACGACGACCATTTCGCCAAACTACATGCCCGGGTGTTGTTAAAAAGCTACAGTGGGGCAGCAACATCATTTACACAATACACGTCATCTGTTCTCCACAAGCACCGGTTGGAACGGAGATGGAGATACGCTAAAGTGCTGTTGTCATGGCAGAGTGCCTTGTTCCTAAAATGCTGACAGACACATTAAGTGTGGGAATGCATATTCATTATCCATATCAGAATGATAATTACTGTAATTTTCTTTTGCTCCCTTGTGCGCAATCAAATGCGCAATAACCGCCCTGGCTAATGTCAGTCCTGTCAATTAATGTTTTGATAAATAAATACAAAAGCCGCAGCCACTGTCATTATTGCCAAATTAGGGGACTGAAATTATTCACGGAAAGCAATTAAGATAGCACCCCCCCTCCCACTCACACCCATCCATTCCTCCCCCCCTTTTCCTTTCTGCACCACCTCCACCCCCCAAACTCCATTTCCCCCGAAGCTACCGAACACTCAATAACCATGACAACACAAAAGCCCCTGTGATTTTCCAGGTAGTACATCATCATTTAAGCAGGGCCTCATGTGAATTACTCTCCAACTGAAGGGTGCAGAGACAAGCATGTGAAGCCTTGCTGACCTCAGTTCCACCTTATGTGAACTATTGATTTCATGCGTTTTGCTGCTAAAAAAGGTGATGCCTCTTCATCATTTCAACAAATACAAAGAAAGGTGGCTCATGCACCTGCACGTAAACGCATCACAGAGTGAGGCCGAGCAGCCCGTTAGTGGTGACGGTAATAAAAGCAGGAAGGACGATACTGAACCTCCTCCGTCTCTCTATTCTATCTCTGCACAGAGTGTGACCAAGTTTAACAACAGTATGCTGCTCTATTCAGACGACGATAAGGAAAGAAAGACGTGGAAGGGGAGGGAGAAAGAAAGGGGGAAAAAAAAAGAATGAGGGCTCAGAGTTAAGCCCTCCCATGAGACTCGTCTTCAACACGGCCACAGAGAGAGGAAGAGAAAGAGCGAGGTTAAGCAAGAGAAAAAGTGACAGTGGCTGGTCTCCCTTGACTAAATATAAGGCAGTGGCTTCAGAGCAGTCACAATAGTCAGCGTGTGCAATGTTTAGTGTACCACAGAGCTGCCAATTAATGAAGCAAGGAAACTCTCTCTACTGCCGTCTCTCCCTCGCTACCTCCACTGTGTTCTCTTTGCTTTTAATGGGGGAAGTCTTAAAGCACCAAAACGACAAAAAAAAAAAAAGCTACAATACTTTTCCCTGCAAAGACAGACAAAAGGCCAGTAATGCAAACACTAGTGATGAAACTTACATGATTCAAATATTTCTGATAATCAATGATTGATGACGTGCATCACAGAGCTGAAAAAATATGATACTGGAATGGATTGCAATCTTAGGGTGCTTTCACATCAGGGGCCCGGATCCGAGTACACTTGACACAGAAACAAGGAAGTGGACGGCTATTTAATGTGAGTAACGTTAGCGGTTAGCGAGTAGTTTTGATGAAAGGGAAGGCTTTTTTCAACGCCGCAGGTCTCCTCCGAAATCTGTATATACACGCAGCATGCGCCGAACTCATCCTCTGACCTGCACGGCCGTGGGTGATGAAGCAGGAAGGCAGGTGAGACGGTCCTTAAAATATAGACAATAGTAGACGATGGGGTTGGGAGATGTTTGTTACTTTATTTAGCTGGTTTAATGGTCTGCCTCCGAAGAACGAGATATGCTCAGCGGGCAGAGAAAGAGAGACAGTAACGTGGAGAGCCGGCATGTTTTCCCATCAAACTCAGTGAAATAACGGTTTATTTCAACAAAACCAGAGTTGCTGATTGTTGGAAAGACTAACTTTTGTTCAATCGTACCTAATATGAAAACGCCCTAATTATCAATTCATTCTGTTCCAAATATCATAGTAATGTACAACTGTGAACACAGTACTTTATATAAAATCAAAGCTTCAGATGTCCCAATTAACACATGAAGTAGAAATTTTAACACTATTTTTCTAAAACATACACACAACCACGCAAACACACCCAAGTAGCTGTTAAATAGTTGCCAAGCCTCATTTTGTTCCCTCATTAACAGCCTTGGAGGTGAAGCGAGGGCCACTTGACATGCAGTGTCAACAATGATAACCAGACCAGGCTAATTGAGCATGGCCCAGGTCAATGGCTAGCATGGCTAATATTGGCAAGTAAACCCTACTCAATGGAGAGCCAAAATCACAACTAATTAGATGCTGCAATCTCTATGTAAACACTTGTATGCGTGAATGAACAAGCCCGTAAATAGCTGCCTATCACACCTGGAAGAGAGCAAAGTAAACACTATTGAATACATTTTATTTTTCCAATCTATCTGTGACTTCCTCTTCTCCGTGTTCCTCTCACTATTTACATTACAAATTAAATCAGATCTTGACCTCTACAATTTTGTACAATAAAAAAAAAAAAGGAAATAAAGTCTGCTACAATTTGCTTCCACGAATCAAAACAGCTGTTTTTTTCCTTCAGTCTTTGTGTGTGTGTGTGTCTCCCACAAACTCTGTCAGCGGCTCTTTGGAAGTGGGCCAAGCCGACTCGCTAGACAAAACTGAGAAATGAGGGAAGGAAGGACAAAAAGACTAGACAAAATAAGAACATAACTTCACCAGATGGAAATCATGGAGGGGGCTGAATGAACGTCTTATCATGCTTTCAAAGCTGAACACGTTTGTGGCAACAATAAATCAAACATTTGTCTTTTTGCCTTTTATTGTCACTGTATAGAGAGACGTAAAAACAGTCTGCTGAAACCAGTCTTTGCTAGCTAGCTTTCCCTAGCACACAGGCCAACAATAATTTAAACCGCTCCTTTGTCGTTCCTCTCAAATCAAGCGCAGGAAGCCCTCATGTGCAAGGTGTATCCCTGCAGTATGAGTGCAAAATGGAGAACCACAGATCCTTGGCTACACTTAAATACTTTGTGACAAGAGTAATCTTAAAATTCAGACAAAATAATGAGCACATTTGGGGATTGTTAGAGGTGGGTTCGGTCTCTCACAAATCTGTATGAGTGAGAGGGAGTGAGCAGCCTGCAGCTCAGGGAGTAGGGATATCTGGGATATGAGTGTTAGGGCTGCTCGTGTGTGTTTGTGTGTGTTGTATGATGATGGATCTGAGGGGTTGTGGGGGTTAAATGGGCACGGGGCAATAGGGTGCCACCATCCATCCAGCTCTGCGTAGGTGGCACGCTGCCTGTTGAGAGGAGAGAGAGAGACACAAAATAGAGGGCAGCGAGAGGGGAAGAGCACAGATGCTGCTGCTAGGATGAGGTGCGCGCCGCTGTGTGTGAAATGTGTGTATCCCCAGTGGAGTGCGGATGATATAGCTCCATCTTCTCGCTAACACAGTTTGTTAGCGAAAGCCCCCCAAACCCCGACAGATCGTTCCTGTTTTACATGGGAAACAAGCTAATTTTCCCTCCGTCAAAATACAAATTCCCTACTGCAACATTTCCCTACTTTTCTGTGTGGATCGTTGGGCAGTGTTGGCGGTGTTAGCGCCCCTTTTTTTGAGCAACAAAACGAGTAAGATGGCAGATTGAAAATGGCTGCAGACAGGAGAAACCAAAAGATAATGCCGGCGACACAGCTGGAGTGGACTAGAGTGGTGTAGCCCTGGGTGGACCGGGCCGGCTTCCTGCCGCAGAAGCACAGCTTAGATGAATGTTTGATGAACGGCGCCACAGAGAGCAGTTAACGCTTTAATGTTGCCTAGCTCAAGGTGTCGCCACAATTAACAGACTCCTCAGTCAGCATGCACCACCCATAACAGAGCAGTCACTCAGACGCAGCCATCACGAGGACCGTGTGTGTGTAGGCACGCTGCATGTGTGCGTGTAATGATCTGGCGGCTGGAATTCCCGAGAGAGGAATAGCTGCTGAATTATACAATGAGAGGGATGAGGAAAGGAAGTTTTCCTCTATCATCCCTAACATGCATGTGCGTAACAAACACACACACCCACACGCTCCTGTCCATCAGCGAAAAAGCCACTCAATAAAGCTGCTCTATCCACAAGAATCAGATTCAATCAATGAGGCCTATTTGTGAAATCAGCGGAGCGGTAAAAGCTATCAGGGAGGAGCAAGACAGAGGGAGGAGGGAAGGAGGGAAGAGGAGCAGGAGGGAGGAAGAGGGAGACGGGAGTGCGATGAGCTAAAGTAGGTGAGCCGTGTCCCACTGTCGCTACCCGGCAACCCTGCGATGAGGTCACCAGATGCATGCTAAATCACTGTCATGCTACACTCTCCCTCTGAAGCTTGTGTTCACATGTTGAGGACAAACAAACTGTAGCTAATGCCAAATGCTACAGACAATAGAGCTTATGTTCGACGCTATACGTGCATGTGGACGACAATAAGCAACAGATGAGCGGCCGTCTGAGAGTGTTTATAGAGGCTGCACCCTCGCTCTCCCCTGCACCCCGACTCCAGGCCCTTTCCCATCCATCTCACCCACAGATAAACACAACAGGCGCCTGGATTAGGTTGGATGAATTTGCTCATGTCTATGGCTGCAACTGAGGGGGAGTTTTTGCTCATATCTGGCAGGAGTCGCCGTCTGTGCAGCTCAGCTCAACTAACAGCTCAGCTCGGAGAGATGAAGTGATGAGCGGAGGGAGAGATAGAAAGGAGAGCTGGAACAAAAGAGCACCGGGAGGAGAAAAAGCGCTGCAGACCAAGTACAAGAGAAAGCGTGAATGAATCTTTGAGGTGGTGGAGAGATGGAGAGATAAGCAGGAAGAAGGAAGGGATAGCGGGAGAATATGAGACAAGAAAAAGACAGACAGCGTAGTGAAAACCAATTTGTCTGTTCCCCAGTGGGCTGACACTGGCTAAGGCCTGCTTTCCTTCCCTGGCCTCTCTGCCAGTCATCACAAACAGGCGTATGTGCACATGTGTGTACACACACACACACACACACACACACACACACACACACATATCTTAGGCCTTAGCAGGGCCAGGGTCACGCTCTCTCCAAACTACTCCAATTACCTCAGCAGTAAACACAGCCTGCCCTGGACGCCTCCTGGGATACAGAGGGAGGCAGAATGTGTAGAAATGAGAATGAGGGGAAGGAGAAAAGAAAATGTGCAGAGTGGAGTGGAGGAGGTGGTATTGGGAGCCTCAGGGAGGGAGGAGTAGATGACTTCATGTGGAGGGGTGGAACTGGTAGTGGCGGCAGCTGGTTTTTCTCCCGGATCCCCTCCCTCTCTCGCCTCCCTTTTGGTTCCTTCCCAAACTCCAACATCTGGAGGAAAATGATTACTCTCGCCGTGCTGCCAAGACGACTTATCAACGATTCCACACTCTCCAGAAGCGTAGGGTTAGAGAGGAGGAAGGAATGAGTACTTGTAGCGAGCTTCAAAACATCTCCGCACTAAATAAATAAGTGACAAGAAAGTTTAATCAATTCAAGTTGACTAAAGCAAACTTGGAAGTCGGATTGGGGTAAGAAATGAAAACACATGTGCGGCAAAGCAGATTCTCATGTTTTCATCGACAACTATAAATCAAACTACTCCAGAAAAAATACATATATATGCTACACACACACACCTTTTTCTTTCTCATGCTTCAATCTAATACGAAAAGGAAAGTAAAAGCTACATATATACAATACATAAAAACCCTTTTCAATTTTCAATAATAAGACCATGTATCAATCAACTACAGGAGAAAACACATCAAACGCTACACAAACACATAACCTTTTCTTTCATAAAAAGCCCTTTTAAAGGAGTGTGCTGGAGTAAGTGCTGCATGTCCTTTCTCAAATTCACTGCTGCACTTTCAAAGGCAATTTTCTATCCTCTGCCTTGCTCCTCGGCTTTTTTGAACGTATCTGCCAAGGGAATCAGGCCTCAACTGTATTTTCCTTTTCCCCAAAGACTAACAACGCAATCTCCTGCAACTCTCCTCTCTGACTGTCTTATACCTTCACAACACTCCAGCAAAGCCTCTTTATTTCTCCTTTGCTCCCTTCCTCGCGCCCAGACAGCTCTGTTAGCGATGTGAGCCATTAGTCATGCTAAACCACCAACACGCTAGCTCATTAGCATAGAAGTGAACCTGACTCCAGTCAGATTATTACAAACTCATCACGGCTGCTCCGCCCCATTACTGTCAATCACGCAGCTTACCGGGGTACAGTCGGAAGTGGCACATTACAAAGTCAGGAACTAACTCTTCATTTTCTGCATCATAACAAAACTCATAAGTGCCAAGGCCTCGGAGTAAAAGTGCTCTGTTGGTTGGTGCTCAGAGAAGTATTCATTTAATTGGTAGAGCCTAGCTTACTCCCAAAGCTTCTCTGAGGTTATCCATAGCATGCAAAGTAAGTATGGGTGGCGGACGCAGCCTGGGCACTGGCACTGGCTCCTGGATCTATGGGGCTTATAACAGCCTTTTATAGTGCTGAAAGGAGTGAAGTGGGCAGCCTTGGTTCTCTGTGCTAGGCCCATCAATATCGAGTGACACGCACATATATAGACTCAGTGCCACCGACAGGAGAAAGGAGAGGAAAAAGAGAAGGACAGAAAATCTGTTTTTCTACCAGCTCACTGCACTCTCCACAAAAAAAAATAATCAGTTTCTCTCTCCCATCAAAAGCATTTCCAATAGTACAAGGGGAAAAGCTGTGTGGAAATTCTGAGTGATCTTGTTGTTTATCCTCAGAAACTGGGCTGGTATTCCATGTAACATAACAGCATTAAGAGCGGATTAAACTTCATATAAATAACCTAGAAAAATATATACAGATTTAACAACGAGATTTAGACGTATTATTAAAGCAAGCAAACAGATGATGTTAGAGGCTAAGAGCAGGAGGGATCATTCAGTCCCACCATGTTGTACAGCCCAATAAACAGCTGTCTGTTTCTCCTGGCCCCTTCCTCTCATCATCTGTTCCCTACCTACCTATACAAATTCCCTCTCCTTCCTCTGTCCTCCCAGCCCATATTCCCAGTTTGCTACCTTATTCATCCACCTCTATTCTATTTCTCCTTCCGCTTTCCCTCCCCTCCTCCCCTCCGTTTATACCTCATTCACCAGGCTGCCAGACGGTGTATTGTTCTGTCGCTGCGATCCTTTAATGCCATCCAATCGAGCAGGGAATATCTTGAAGGGATTTGGCCGGGGATGATTTGGGGGCTTTAAATACTGCTAGGGGATTTGCATTATTCAGAGATCCTGACTCCTAAAACAGGGATCTAAGTACCTCCTGCAAGACGTGGATGCAAACCTGGAACCCTTTGGATGGATCTACCTGGACATATGCAGTCAGTTTAGGGCCGCAACTAACGATTAGTTTCATTGTCGATTAATCTGTTGATTATTTTCTTGATTAATCGATTAGTTGTTTGGTCTATAAAATGTCAGAAAATGATGAAAAATGTCGACAACTGTCCACAACTGAAAGATATTCAGTTTAGTGTCATAGAGGAGTAAAGGAACTGGAAAATATTCACATTTAAGAAGCTGGAATCAGAGAATTTTCTTAAAAAATGACTCAAACCGATTATCAATAGTGAGCGATTAATTTAATAGATGACAGCTAATCGTTGCAGCTCTAATGCAGTCAGCCCATGACCACCAATTTTTAACTATTCATTTTTGAAACACTTTCCTTGGTTGCCCTCAGCCTATCTGGCTCCATGCAACCTGACAAAAACATCATCCATATTTTCTTTACGCTGATTATGGGACAGATCCGAGAGTCCAGTTCATTCACATGACAGAGAATCTTCTCTACGCTGCAAAAATGTGTCACCGCGTTATCAAAAATGACAACTTTCCCTCTGTTTCTTTGATGATTTGGATCACTTACTAAGCTTGAAGGCCAAGTCAGTTCCCTACAATGCCTTGCTGAAAAGGATATTCTTTGTATGATGGTGTCATAGATGTAGCATGCCTTCGCTGCCAAAAACAACTTTGGGATTTCAACAGAGCTTTTTGAACAGAAAAAAAAGAAATGGTTGGTTTTGCTGTGCCCCACTGAACACAACCCAAGTTCCACCATGGGGAAAACCAGTCAGCGCAGTAGACAGCAAGTGAAGTATCGCAAAACATCACCGCTAACAAACAAAAACAGTGTGAAAGAGTAAAGGGGACTGCGATAAACAAACCAAATGAACCCAAGTAAGAGATAACAAAAAAAAAGAAGCGTCTACACTCGAGACGCCATGGAGAAGACATAGAGAGCCAATCCATCAGTCCAGAGCTGGCTAGTGGGACTGAGAGAATGAGAGTTTGAAATGACTTAAGCGACGGCTGGCAAAGCATAGCATTACAGACTGGAGGAGCTGAGTTTGACGGGCGGCCTTTGGGCTCTCTAAACGCTGAGCTCTACACAATCCTATTTTCCTGCCTAAACACTGGGACACAGTTGCAGTAGAGGCAGAGATGAAAGCGTTGTGTATGTGTATGTGTGTGTGTTCCCACTCCGCAGATGTTGAAGCTTGGCCCTGGTAATGCCCCTGGGGAAGTTCAGAAACTACTGTGGGCGGACGATGTATAAAGCGGAGTGTGTGCGAGAGACAAAGGCACAGAGTGGTGGAGAGACAATGTGCACGAGTCTCAATCAGCACTGGACCTTTGGAGATGCATGGTCCTAACCGCAGCTCCCCCACAGGCATACGCACACATGAAAACATCCACACACATACGCACACATCTGCAGTTCCTTGCATCTCTGTGAGGGGATTAAGGAGACCTTCAAAGAGAGGCAGAGAGATTGGCCAGGGGCCTGCAGGGTCCCTCTCCTCGCCACTGGAGGACCAGGGCAGATTAAAACTGCCCGGGCTTCTCAGCCCGCCTCGTTACCCGCCTCCTCTTCCTGCGCACTGTAATAGGACACTTGAAAACCCCCCCTGGAGGAGCCACAACCAGGTGGATTAGGAAGCAGGTTATTTTACAACGATGTGAGGGACCTGGGTGGTTAGGGACTGAAGTGCATGTGTATGTGCGTGTGCTGAAATTAAAAGGGCAGTACAAGTGGGCAAAGGCAATTTTGTAAGTGGTGCAGAGGGCCTGTGTACATAGAATGCACCTTCACTGGGGAGCTCGGCTGACTTGAAAATCTAAATGAATGAGACAAGAGAAGAAACAGGACTAATTCCCCTTAGAGGGAAGAAATGAAAGAGATGGATTAGAAACAGGATGATGTTTCAAGGAGGAATAAGGGAACCAAGAGCTCAAGAGAGATTGTAAGAGAGAAAGTGCTAATTGCGGCGTGATGAAGCCAAGGTTTGGTTCAAGACAATGGATAACAAGTTTTCAAACCTGAGGACACAGAGCTTCCACCAACAATAGAGTGACTTAGCACAAATCTTCTTTATTCTAGCCTGACATTTACGTTTGTTAGACTAGTCAGACGTAAGCATGTGTGTTTGTTTAAAGCTGCAGTGGGTAGAATTGGAGCAAATATGTAATATAACTATACCGTAATATGTAAATATAACAGTCACTATATCCTGACAGTAGTGCATGAGACACTCGCGAACTTCGATCAAACGGTCAAACTAGGCAGCGCTGATCAAATATGAATCAATATTCTGTTACTGTAATGCCTATTGAACAGCCAATAGGAACGCTCTCTCTGAAATGACCTGCGATTGGCCAAAGTCAGATTTTTTTAAAAGCCTGAAAACAGAGCCATGAGGAGGAGCAGAAGTCTAGTTTTCTCTCAGAACACTTGAATAACAATATGCTGAAAGGTTATTGTGGAATTTTTGCCCAATGATGCCAAAAATATTCTGCAGGTTTAAGTGATGAATTGTTGAAGGATCAATCATTGTTAATAATTTGATGGATTCAAAATGTATCTTTCTATGGTACATTGGTTCCATATGTGCTGATATTTTCAGCACTCAGAGCTAAATTTCCATATGATTGGGATAACTGCAGCATGTGTTCCTCATACAGGTAGATACAAGTTGAGGCTTACAGTGAGAAATTGCATACTATTTACAGCAATGCATATGTTACTGTGCTTCTCTCTTTCTTCCCCGATTTTCCCCACCAGTGAGTCGGTGAATGACGAGGGGTAAAACAAGCGAGGAAGGAGATGAAAGGTGCCATTCAGCACAAATGTTATTACAATCTGAATCTTTCTCCCCACTTCAGAGTTTTCACCATTTCCTGTGGCTGGCTCCGTGAGCCGACTCCTGATGATGAGGGGAACAGCAAAGCAGAGTGGAATTCAAAGTCACACTGCCTCTTTCCTTGTTCTTATGTCACCATGTGCGTGCGAGCACACATTTCTGAAACACAAACCCCGCAACTAATGAGCATGCTTTACTGTAGGTCTGCCCCTAGAGAGATGCACATAAAACAAGAAATTCTATCTGAATTATACACAATTACTCCCATGATCACAAAGTCGCTGCAATCAACCGGTTCTTTGTTGGAACGCTTTAAATTGCTGAAGTTATCTGATGATAATTAGTATTTCTTTAAATGGTATGCGTCTCTATCTGATCACTCCTGCTGTAGATTGTTTTTCTATGTGTGTTTCAACCACATATAGGAGGCAGGGCGGCCCAGTCTCTCCAGACTGAGATTGGCTGAAGAAGTATGTTTCAGTTGTAGGGGCAGGAAATTAAAACAGGAGGAGGACAACACTAGGGAAGATGGCCAGGCTTAGGCAGGTTGTTGCCTGTAGGGGTACCATTTCTGTAGGGTTAGGACCACCTGTCTGCCCCCCAGGAGAGCCATAGAGCTGGGGATGAGCAGAGATGGGCAGATGGAGGTGTGGAGGGGAGGGATGGCAGGGGAGGAACCTTTGGGCCAAAACAGGACCAAGTCCCTCCTGTCGGGTTTGAGCGGACAGGAGGGACTGGCACACATGGAAAGAAGCTCAATAGTCACCGTATGTGATACAGCAATAAAAAGCTTAGACTGGTGGAATGTGTGCGACTTGGGAGTCATTAAAATTAGGTCCAAACTAGTAACAACAGAGGCTTTTTGTGGCACATCCTCTCCACTCAATCTATGGAAAACATATTTTTTATAGTTTTAATATGCATCGGTAACTCTCTGTCATGTTTTTGTGTGTGTGTGTGTGACTGGCATAGTTGATACAGACAGCTGCAGCCTGTTCTGTGGTTTGTAACCCGTGTGTTGTTAACAGGATGCGGTGGCCTTCAGGCCGCTGCAGATACAGTAATGGAAGAGAGTGGTGAATGGCTTGTCCCCTCAATCACCCAGAGAGAGAAAGAGAGCAGCAGACAGCAAGAGAGAGGGCAAATACACTACAACAAAAAATGAAAAGGACAAAGGACGCACACTGAGGGGAGATAGAGGGTGGGGAAAGATGGGTAGAAAGCAAGCAAGTGAAAAAAGAGAAGAAAATAAAGCAGTACAAGGAAATAAGTGTACGCCTTTAATGGTCAGATACTGTTGGTGACATATTTGGTGGAAGAAAAACCAAATAAGTGAAATATAGGCCGACCACACTGGTCTTCTAATGTGATTTACCAAAGAGTAGGATGGTGGTTTCCCTTCATGCACATTTGTGAGCTGGTAAATACAAAAATATTCTCTTTTGTCCTCTCAGCCTCTCTCAGAGGTACAGAGATAAGGCCCGGGTAAAAATAGCTCCCACATTCTTCTGCCAACAATTGTGTCATGAGTGGGTCGTCTGTGTGATGCGACCAGTTGGATGTGTGATTATTTTCACCGCAGGCGAGTACTGGGATGCCAGTCAGGGTCTTGCTTGAGCCCGCTTTCAGGTGTTTGAAGTTAACGCCAACATTCAGGCCAGAGGAATGAAGCATTTTATTGTTGTTTTGGTGTCTGGAGTGCAGTTGACGAGTGGCTGCTGGACTTAAGCTTGCCAGTTATTTGTGCAACCAAGAAGGTCATGAAAAAAAGGCTTTTAGCAGAGCATGTCAGCATAAATGTCGACATGGATGCGTGAGTACATAGTGCTTCACCTGACATGGCCGATCACGGTCACTTCTCACACTCTAACCAATCAAATGACACGCAGTAGTAATCATTATTGACACAAGTGTCGGAAAAGCCACATCTGTTTCCTGTGGCAAAACGGTTTTAAGTGGTCAATTCCAATTACCCACTTATCACCTCTAGATCATTAATCAGAGGCGATTTATACATCACACAGTTTTAGTGTTTGCTCTCCTGGTTGCAGGGTTTCAATAGTGGTCTGTGAAGTGTCTGTCTCAAATGTGTAAGGGAGGGCATATGAGGACCAAAAGGCTGGATAAATGAGTACAAAGAGTGTGAGGATGTGAAGATGGATAATGATGTAAGTGGGGGACAAGAGGATGGCTGGGAGTCAAAGGTCACACCGTCTCCAGGCCAGTGCCAATCTCTACTGCTCGAGAGTGAATGGACGCTAAAAAGACTACACGCACGCACGCACGCACGCACGCACACACGCATGCACGCACTAGAGACAAAAAACAGCAGAACAGCATTGAAGGAGGAGCACAGTGATGCAGGCTTGCCGTCTCAAGTAGAGGTCACCAAGTCAAGGAAGCCAATTAAAAAGATGATTAACATTCATGTGGGAGATGCGGCGTCTACGTGCAGGTGGGATGAGCTCACCATTTTCACACACACACACACACATATATATAATGAGAACGGCGAACAGTGCAGTCCAGTCTGTTGTAACTGTGGTGTCCTGGGAGGTGGAGATCAGGAGGTTAATATGATCCAATCCAACTGCTTCATTAGCCTGATGAAGGTAATAACAGCCTACAGGGACGGAGAGGCGGCAAGGTTGACTAAAACTACCTCCTGCCTACCTGCTAAGGCCTCTAAGCCTACTTGAGCCGGCTGGCATAATGACATAATAGCTACTGTTGTCATTAATCACATTTACATGCGCACTAATGTACAGTACACGGGACGAGAACAGATTTTATAGCTTTTATCACGTTGTGCTGTGTGTGTCTCTGTCACTGCCTTTACTCTGCAGCTCTACAGCAGGCCTTAGTTACAGGCAATAAACAAGATGGTGTGGGGGTAATCAAAGACGTCCAGGGATGATAGAAACACACAAGCTAGTTTCATCAGACCTTTTTTTTCCCTTTCAGAAACCAAAGCAGTCGATTAGACTGTTGACAGGCTATTAAATAGGCGTTATCAGTCACTATAAGCACCATAGATGTGGGTCAATAGGGGCCTACTACGCCCAATCGTAGGTTTTATCATGTATTCACAAGGTAGATCACCGAAGGGGTATTAAAGAACATGACAGCGACCTTTAGTGACCGTAGTAATTATGACTGGAGCAGAAGTGGAAGTCAGGCGCTGTAGTATAGACAGCCTGAAGCTGGAGGTCGGGGGCGATGGATGGGACAAAAAACACCGGGTTTTCACTCAGGAGAACGGGGTTTGCATCCCGTGTGAAACCAACAATGTGTAGTTGTGTTTGTGTTCACAAGACTTAAGTTTCATTTTCACTTTAGAAGCGTAGTTATTTTAAGCCAAAACATGATGTTTTTCCCCTAAACTTAACTAAGTGATTTTGTTGCCTAAACCTAAAGAAGTTATAGTTTAGTTGCCTAAACCTAAGTAAGTGTTTTTGTTGCCTAAACCTAAAGAAGTTGTAGTTATGTTGCCTAAACCCAAAGAAGTTGTAGTTTAGTAAATCTAAGTAAGTGTTTTTGTTGCTTAAACCTGAAGAAGTTGTAGTTATGTTGCCTAAACCTAAGTAAGTGTTTTGTTGCCTAAACCTAAAGAAGTTGTAGTTTAGTTGCCTAAACCTAAGTAAGTGTTTTTGTTGCCTAAACCTAAAGAAGTTGTAGTTATGTTGCCTAAACCCAAAGAAGTTGTAGTTTAGTAAATCTAAGTAAGTGTTTTTGTTGCTTAAACCTGAAGAAGTTGTAGTTATGTTGCCTAAACCTAAGTAAGTGTTTTGTTGCCTAAACCTAAAGAAGTTGTAGTTTAGTTGCCTAAACCTAAAGAAGTTGTAGTTATGTTGCCTAAACCTAAAGAAGTTGTAGTTATGTTGCCTAAACCTAAAGAAGTTATAGTTTAGTTGCCTAAACCTAAAGAAGCCTATTGCCTTTGGAAGCACTAACGGCATGCACCACCCAATGAGGCTCAATGAGAAATGGGAGCTTCTGTTCTTGTGGATGTGGCTGGATATCATGCATGACAGAGGACGTTGGGGGGGGGAGTAAATTAAGAGTAAATAAGAGGAGAATGGTAGTGATAGGTAGGCCTAACAGAGAATAAACATCATTAATTGGAAAGGCACACAAGGATGGATGCAGCCAGATGGTGTTTTGTACTCATTTGTCATACACTGCTGACAGAGAGAGAGAGAGAGAGAGGAGGACAGAGTGAGAGCTAGAAAGAGAGAAAGAAAAACAAAAAGAGGTGTTTATTGATGGCAACGTCGGTACACTGCTGCCTAGAACAGACTTTCCCCTGTTTAAATCTAGCTCTGCTTGTTCTGCATCATCTTCTCTCTGTCTCTCTGTGCATGTGCCTTTCCTGTCTGAGTGGTTCTGGTGGTGCTGCCATTGTAGCGCTCTGCCAAGCCGGATGCATACTGGCGAGTACAGACACAACACCCCGCAGATCGCCAAACTTGGCGTCCATTAAGGTCCATCTGTCTTGCTTTTACAAAAACACCATCTACTGTATGTTCTTCCTCAGAGGTGGTCCATAGCAGAGGGAAAGAGGAGAGAGAAAAGAGAAAGGGAGATGAGGAGAAACAGAAGACTCAGAGGAGCAAGAGACAGGAATAAGAACAAAGAGGCCGGTGTACAGGTTTGCCCAAAACAGAAACTTGTGTTTGCCTAGAAGCACTACAATGAGACTGGATGGCAAGCTCTCACTTTGCTATCTACTGCCAAGGCATTAACAAAATGAAAAAAAAAGAATAGTTGAGCAATGAAACCATCTCCTAATTTCCGTAACTTGAACTACATAAGGGAAAAGAAATACCAAAAATAGAACTAAGAATAGAAGGATTTAGGGGAACGTGGGGAGATGGAGCACAAGAGGGAGCAGTAAGCTGGAGGAGCAAGAGAGCAGGACTGGGTTCCCACCGTGTTGCAAATGGAGAAGTGCTCAAGGCCGCTGGGCTGCTACTGCTACCATGCTCACTTTGTTCTCGGCAATGACAGTCTCATTCAGGGAGACGTGGCTCTCCAGGGCCAAAGTGCCCCTGCGCCGACTAGCTCTTTTCTTTCTCTTTGTGCTGTTCTCCTTTCAAACCTAACCTTTCCTGCTTCTCGGGCTCTCCATACCAGTGTGTGTGTGCCTCTCTTAATGTACTGTAGATACCTTGCGGCAAGCACCTGCCGTCACTGTACTGAATGTAGAGCAATGTAGATAGCATTGTGAGAAGCTTCCTTTATCAGGAAATCTCACTTAACTTAAATAGCATGACGTGACTTCGTTGTAACGTGAAGGATTTTCCCTATAGGAACCTCCTCTTTAAGATCTCGTGAAATCAAGAAATGGATTTGTTTTACAGCGGCCCCATCAGATAAAATAATTGTATTCACAAAAGACCAGAATCACCAGAGTAAAAATCCTGTACGTAGCTGACTACTGAGCATAAAAATGTGATGTGCTGTACTCGGGGTTCGTTTCCAGGGTAATGTGTTTGCATTGACATTTTAGGATTTGGCCTAAAATGTCAATGTTTGGGATTTTTACAGTGCATCTTGCAATGTGCAATGCGACAGAAATATATGCATCACTTTCTAGATCAGCAACATTATAACTGAAAATAATGCAAAAGGTCAAAGCTACTGCGCACTGACAATTCAATTACATAAAAATCTAAGGACTCCTTAATTTACGCCTCAAAAGGAACACTGCATCTAACTACACTTGGGTGAGACTAAGAAGTACCTAAAAGCAAAATGCGAACACAAAGACGTTTCTAGGACACTTAATATCTAATAGGAAAAGGTGCCTTTGGGCGGAAGCACTCAGGGTTACCTAAGGACAAGGCCTTTGTCTGGTCTCAGATGGCCTTGTCCAATTGTCTGCCTGTCTGTCACTTTCCCATAAGCCCTTAATACAGCGCAGTGACCTGAGGGCACCAATGAGAATTTATTATATCCATAACAATGTCCAGTGCGTACACCTGTCAATCACACACACACACAAATGAGCACAAGAGTGTATAAATACACAAAAACAGAAATACAGCCAAACAGAGTCAAATGTGTGTGAAGACACACGAGAAGGATCGTCATAGATCTAAATAATCTGTCATACTGAGTGATCGCATTGCTGTTCATCCCCTACACAATGACACCAAAAGACCAAAAACACATTTAACTGCTGTGTAAAAAGCATACATGGTGGGCAGGGGCAGCGTAGTTTAATTTAATTGTGGTTGTGCCTGTTAACCAGTATAGGACGCCAGATTGTCAGGTACATATCAGAACAGAAAAGGCTAATACAATTCCGTTCTCCACCACTCCTGTGCATTTAAATGTGATTTAATATAATTTTAAAGCATCACCCAGCATCGAAAATGATTATTTAAGAGGGGTGTGGCCAAAGGTGCAACATGCTTACATGTTTAAACCCAAATAGAGGAGCACAGCAGTGGTTGTTCGAGTGATTCTGGGTTGATTTCCCCAATGAAGATGTTTACTGTCTGTGCCTCATGTTACATGTTCGGCCTTTTATGATTAATTACACTAAAGCCAAAGGCCAGCTTGATACAAAGCTGTATGTGCATACAGTTGCCAGGCCAAGTCTTATTACAGAACAGAAGAATTTCTGTGTTCAACATCCAAAATGTTTTTGACATGGGGAGTACAACTCAGCAGAAGATCATTAATAACATATGGAGGTGATTCAGATGGATTTAGACTGAAGCGGTCTGTTTAAACACAAGTCAGCTGAGAGCTGATTCTTATTTGTGATGATTACATTTTTATACATAATCATGGCATGTACACAAAGTCAGGTTTTCTGTCTCTCTCTCTGAATTGGCCAGGTTCTGTTGTAGATCACAAGACAGTAGCTGCCTACAGGTCAATCATTATGTTCTCTGTAGCCCTTCTAGAGACAGAAAGGGGAAGTAGAGCAGGCCAGCCAGGGTTTATACATACAGCTCTGCAAGTATCTGAGCGGAGGTTACCCAAAGTGCACTGGGGCTCTGCTGCCGGCTCCGTTTGAGGGCCTTAACCAAGGACTCAGGGGGATGAGCGGAGCATTTTAGTGAGTGTGTACGTGCATGCATGTGGAAGTATTTTTCTGGGCATGCGTGTACCAGGGGCAGGATCAGTGCGGTAAATCCACACTTGAAAGAATAGCTCAATCAAGCTCTCCCACCCATCTCTCTCTCTCTCCCTCCCTCTGTCTCTCTCATCTCACCGATGCTCCCCTGCTCCCAGTTCATGGAGAGTTGAAGAGTTCGCAGGACTCGCAGGAGCAAAAGAGAGCTACCGAGGGCAAAGAGGAGCAACTGTGAACCTTTAACACTTTCCATCAGTAGCCTGTTCCAACTGTCAATCAATCTCTGAGTAAGTGGCAGCCATTGACAGGGAGTTACACAATAGTCAATATTTACTCGACCAACATGTCAACCATTGAACTGTTGATGATTCAGATGGACAGAATGTATTTAAATACTATCATGTCTTGACAGTGTGCATATAAGGTAAGTCCCACTTGGTTGGTCCCACATCTTTCTCAAACATTGATTAAGTGTAATAAGTGCTTATTGTTATTGCAAAATGCAGCTAGTTAGTTTAGAGACTAGAAACAACTTTCAATGATCAAATTAAATATTGTGTATACAACACAATTCTCTCACATAAACAAACACTATAAACTGATTAAGTATAGTTTTTTTTCATGTCAGACATCCTGGCTCCTAATCCCCAAGTGTGTCAATTATGAGATTATTTAAAAGCAAAACTATCATTATGAAGCCTTTAACTTCAATTCACCAGCAGCTTTGCAGACAAAACAACATTTTGGATCATTCTGTTCTCCCCTCTTTGTTGAATTTCCGCAGCTGGGTCCTCCTCAATGACAAGTAAAGCCTGTTCCTTGAAAGGGAATAAAGAGCATGACTTCACATTTTGTTTCCTGTGCGATTTAATAAAGGCGATTTTACGCTGCCAAATGTGGAGAAGATGCCCTTCATTAGAACAGTGCGTTCCCAGCGTGTCCATACTTTAATCCAATCTAGTTTAGCATTATAAAGGGCATTACTGCCAGCCAGCTCTACTGCCCATCCACTCATGTGTGCATGCACATGCACGCAACGACATGAAGAAGATGTAGTGCCCTAAGGGGATCATGGGTAGATAATGCACCAACCCACCATTCAGGGACAGGATGACTGGACACTTATTCTGCCATACTGACACTATTTCACTTCTAGTGACATGTATTTGTCACACCCTAGGTCACTGTATAAATATACGTTTAAATATTTGGAATATTTATATAAACAGAGACACCTTTGTTGCCTCCAAAATCAAAGCATGTACAGGTGAATTTGATAGGCTCAGATAAACACCCAACGTTTATCTAACGGAAGGATCATTTCATTACATTTAAATGAACAAAGATGCCTTGCTTGAGGGAAAATGGCCTCTGGTGGATTGCAATGGGTCATTAATTAGCTCCATAAAACTCTTACTTGAATTAAGGGTAGAGTGAAACTTTTTATGAGAAAAAATTTCATTAGTGTCTCAAAAGAGCTTGAAGCTGCTTTCTTTAGTGTGAGAAATAAAAGAGGAGAGCTTCTCCTTAATCCGATAAATGGTTCAGGTGCTGAATCACCAGACCATCTTTGATGCACTTGTCAGGCTGCAAAATGAACAGAGATTTCAAGAAAAAAAAGTGAGGACGCTATTTTTGTGGCACTCCATTCAGTTGAGTGTTAGCCAAGAGCTGTCATTGACTTAAAAGGACGCCGAAAGGGGTTTTTGTTGTGTACGTGTCTACACAACGTGTGTTAACAGTGACTCATTCTGCATCACTTTCTAGAACATCGCCGCTTCCAGGAGATTTCATCCTCAAGTTGTGTGTGCGCGCACATATTTGAGTGTGTGTCAACATCCTCTGTGTGTACATACAGGCTGTGTTGATGTGAACCACTCCTGCTCTCTGAAACAAAACAAGTGCCCAAAGAAGTGACAGGCAGGCTGAATACAGACAAGAAATCCTTAAAAGGAGGACGTGAATTGAAGTGCTTTCCACATTGTCAGGCTGGGCTCCGGCCTCGCTGAGACAGACAGGGAGCCGTGATCATACTAGACAGGAGACGTGACGGCACCTCTTGTGTCAGATCTTACATCCATAACCGGTGCGGTTCAGATGAGCTAAACACAAAAGTTACAGTCATAATGAAGAAAGCCTGACGCAGTTTATCAGGCACATTTTCAGATTAAAACTGCATATAGATGTGCTATCATTTCACAATTTTGCTGCTCAGTCTTCCTGGCCTCCTCTACGCTTTGTGTACTTCTTTATGATTAAAGAAATAATATGTAGTACTGACAGCTAGCGTTTCAAATAGGTTACAGCAGGCCAAATTCAAAACATTGGAGCCGTGGCCCGTCCGCTCCTTCGGTGTGACGGATAGCTGTTAACGCATGTTTTCGCAATTTGAAGGTTACCTTCTAGACACGACCACGTTAGCCTCTGGCCAGCAGCCGTAGTCCGAATCACTTCACCGGCTGTGTGTCTCAAATACTCGCTGCCTTGATAACCAGCTGCACACGGACCACAGAGAGATGTGCCGAGGCTTTTCAGGTCGGGTAGAATCTAATGTTAACGTTATATCTGTTGATCCAGTCCGGCCAAAACAAAAACAGACGTCCCGGACCGGAATGGAAATTTCAAAGGAGAACATACTGGTTGTCGCATTGTTGTCGGAGAAGCCTTAATCTCTGATGACATATCATAGCCACTTAATGATTTATTACAGTAAATATATTACATATCGGTCCTTTAAAAGGAGGTCGTCTTCCTTGAGGTGTCGTTTGCCCAGCGATAGCAGAAAGCATCATAATTCCGCTCCTGAAAAGTTATAAGCTGAATAAATTGTAATGCAGCCATATCTAGGGCAAACATTGTCCTTGCTGCATATTTTTTTTCCTCCCCAAAGTGAAAGAATGTAAATGAAGTACACGTGTAAACATAATTCTGCATTTTACGGGATAAAGGGCAGGAAGCAAAGCAGCTTAACAACATAACGGTTCAAGTGACACACCGCGTCTCTTGTTTAACCTTGCATGCCTGGCCCCCATTTCCGCAGACCACCAAGCCCCGCGCGTTGCCACCTGATGGTGTATCTGGGCCTTCAGCTGCCCTGTCCACCTGGTCGCCTCAGTTTAACAGGGAAAATACACATCGCATGCCAAAACACCATCAGCAGCCATCACCAGTGGCTCAGTGTATGAGGAAGTTGAGGCAGCGGGGATAGCGGAGATGAAATGTGGCAGTCACAGGAGGCGTGTACAGCTAGCTGTTTTTCCACTCCACTGGGGGTACGGCCAACCTGTTCCCCTGGTCTATATGTGGAAGTAAACAGGATGCTAACAGTGGGATAGCAGTGGTGTTCCATATGTAGTCCCATTATTTGCACGGAGCATGGATAAGGCCATGTCCTTTGCGCCCTTGGAAACTCAGATGACGTTATGTAGATGACTTATGTAGAGCATTAAATAACTTATCAGGCCATAAGCAGCTACCATTGTGCGTGTGTGTGTGTGTGTGTGTGTGTGTGTGTGTGTGTGTGTGTGTGTGTGTGTGTGTGTGTGTGTGTGTGTGTGTGGTATGTACTCACAGCGGGTACAAGGAGCTTCTTGACCTCCTCCACCGCTCTCCTCATCTTGATCTCAGCTCTGCCCTGCGTGTCTTCCACTGTGATCAGGACATGAAGGTCTTCGTTTAAGTGTTCCCAGTTTGGCTTCCCTCTGTTCTGCTCCTCCTGGACAGACATGGAGAGAGAGAGAGAGAGAGAGAGAGATGGTGAGTGAATGTGACAGTGTGGGTGTGTTGGAGCACCAGTGCAGTAACGCAGCATATCAGAGGAAGCGGAGGCGAGCGGCAGGCACACACAGAGGACGACGGGGCCCTGTGAAGAGAAGCGGGATGACAGGAGCGGCCCTTTAGTCAGCTATTTAGCTTTAACTTTGAAAGGACACCCTTCTTTAATAGATCCCTCGCTTCGCGGAGACAAAGACGACAGCTAGCCCTGCAGCAATTAATATCAGTGAAAAGATGGATGGGTGCAGGGATCAGAGAGAGACGGATGGGGATTTTTTTAAGCCACAAAAACTTAGTAGGAATGCAATCATGATACATAGATACAGTTCAAAGTGCCGCAGGATTGTGTGTGAAGGTGCACAAGCGTGTGCCTCTGTGTCGAACTCGTGTTTGCACGGACAATACAGTGTGGGTAACAATAGCTCTCCGAGGGAGTCGTTTTCCCCCCTGAAAAGGCTGCGCCAAAGCACTCAGAGGGTGCCAAATTGTAGCGCTAGCGGCACCTGAAAAGGCTGTATTCAAAACTGACATCGTGGCTCGATAGCCTTTCAACGCAGAAAAATGAGAAGCCGTTTCAAGATTTGAATTGGGGAGGCCGATGTTGGGAAATGGTGGATAACGTTTTACGCTTTTTATGTAATGCCCAGTCAAACCTGACTCTTTTGTGATAATGTAAAATGGGATATGTAGAGACAAATATGGAGTAGCCTCACATTTGCTTTTTTTTTTTTTTTTTTTTAAACACGCTTCTCCATTTAGCATAGATACTTTCCTGCCTCTCCTGGTTGCCCCGCTGACAGTAAATGCAGTGAGCAGACACTAAGAGCGCTCTAAAAAGCTTTTGAGGTTGTATCGCATGTCACTGTACAACCATGAAAGTCAGCGGTTTGAAAGCTGACTACTTCCCCCTGAGGTGAGGAGTTGAGGTCTAGGTCGTCCTGAAACAGACACAACCTCGGGTTCTCTGATGTGTGTGACACCACATTAAAACATCCAGACAGGATTATAATGTTACAACGGTAATATCGGACGGATTTTATGAAGACGAAATGAATGCAACTCAAAGATATTTCCAAAAGGAGGTCACTAGTCTCAAGCAGTCAAGTGCAGCCCAGTTTTCTTCCCCTCCCGCTGCAGGTCTGTACAGACTGTTGATGAACTCTGTGTCGTTTACCCCCACCCATACAAACCACCCCAACTTCAGATCACTGCTCATTTGTGAGCGGGGAACCACTGTGAGAGGGTCTAATTAACAACGCATTGCGGTGCTCTGCAGGGGGTCCGACCGACATGATTTCAATACACTCAACGAGCACCGCGGAGGGAGCACGCACGCACACGCACGCACGCACGCACGCACGCACGCACGCACGCACGCACACACACACACGCACACACACAGAGCTAAGAGCTTGAGCTGAGTGCCACCCACCTGCTTTATACTCCACAGAGACCTGTTGCCATGGCACTGCTCTTTACAACACAAACACACACAGACACACACACACACACAAACACAGACAGAAGAAAGTTCAATATTCCGCTCTCGTTTTCCCCTTTTCCACACGGGGGGGGGGGGGGGGGCTAGTTTCAGTAGTCAGGCCATTATTTCACCATGGCTGTTTGCTTATGGCCTATTAGGGGACATGGGGACTAGAAGATGACTCAGCATTTTCTAGAGGGGACACAGACAGACCGGCCACAAGGCACTGTATGGAAGCACATGGTAGATACATAAATGTACTATATTGACTAGGGGTGGGGGAAAAAATCGATACAGCATAGTATCGCGATATTTAGCATGGCAATGTTGTATCGATACACAGACGTCAGGTATCGATTTTTTGTTATATTAACTATAAGGTGCTGCAGGAATGAGTCCTAAAACCCGGAAATTAGTTAGTATTTTAGCACTTCTGGTTCTCTCGTCTGGAAGTCAGTGGGTTGCATTTAAGCTTCAAAAATCATAAAAGTGGTGTTCATTTGTGGAGATTATCTTGCTGAACAAAACGTGTAAATATCTTAAACGTGTGTTTGCCACAGAGATCATTTTCTGCAAAAATCCAAACCAATTGGAAAAATCCCATTGGGGTTTTGCCCACCCAGGGTGATGATAACTTCCTGGTTGGCCTACAAAAATACGTCATCCCCGCACCACTCTATTAACCTCTTAACAATCTGACCTTCGGCCTAAAAGCTAAAGTGAAGATACTGGTATCATATGAAACTAGAAAACCTAAGGGATGTCATGTTAGCTTGTTGGGAAGAATGCTAAATAATGCTCCAAAGTTACGCTAAATTTTGGCGAGGAAAATCTGGCATGGCCATTTTTAAAGGGGTCCCTTGACCTCTGACCTCAAAGATATGTGAATGAAAACTTTAAGATGAACAGGGTGGAAATGGTATCATATTAGATAAAGCTGATGTTGACAAACTGCATAATTTGCAGTTGAAAAAATATAATAAATCGCAATATATCTTATCGCACTACTCAGCATGATGATGATGATGATGATGATGATGACTACTCAGCATATCGCAAAATGTTTAAAAAACGCAATAGGATCGTATCGTGATAATATCGTATCATGGGGCCTCTGGTGATTCCCACCTCTAATATTGACATATTGTTGCCCAAGTTGGACCCAACAAGATTAGTCAATCACGTGTCTGTGCAGCTGTGGCTCAGAGGTAGAGCAGATCGCCCACCAATCGGAAGGTCGGCGGTTCAAAATACCCCAAATTGCTCCCGAAAGCTGTGCCACCGGTGTGTGAATGAGTATTTATATTAGATCCTGGTGGGCAGGTTGGCACCTTGCATGGCCGCCTCTGCCATCAGTGCATGAATGTGTGTGAATGCTGACATGTAGTGTAAAGTGCTTTGAGTGGTCAGAAGAGTCTGTTTGCCATGTGCGTGTACAGTGTGTGCATGCAAATGCTCTGGTAGATTCTGGTTTAGTTAGGATTGGGGGGAAAGAGATCTGGGAAAAGACACACACTTGTATCCACCACGCACACACACACACCTCACACCAGCATGACTGCCTGTGAACAAGGTCACTGTGTGCCCTCTGAGAGAAAGTGACAGCATGACAAACAGGAGGAAGGGTGGAGGGGGGGAGGGTGAGAAGAGAGAGGAGAGGGGAGGGGAGGGGAGGGGAGGGGAGGCGAGTGCTAAAGGGAGAACTGGGAAGGCCTTTGAAGAGTATGTCCACACTGGCCCACATCAAATGCCATGGCAAAATCCACATACCAGAGGGTAATCGGTTTTGGCAAAATATGTAGCATGAATAAATAGCACGGACACTGCATCTAGAGACAACATCTAAGAATAGGATCAGAGGAAAAGACTGACTTCCATCGTCTGTACAGCACCTGTTTGCCTGCTGGCTTTCACACCCTTCAGCTTGAGCTCAATAAACTTTACGGCCTCAATTCTCAACATTCAAAACGGTGACAAATATAGAAGTCTTTCTTACTTCTGACCCTTCTCTACCTTGTTTAGGTTGTACTAAAAAGAAATAGAGTGGCAGTTCAATCTGGTTGTTACTTTATTGATCCTCTTGGTAGCATCATTTCGCCCGCCCACTTCCACAGGGAAGTCACACTACATGGTCCGCTACTCCGCTGAAGCTGGAAGAGATTCATTGCATTGCTCAAGGACACATAACAGGGTGCGCATTTGCAGACACAAAGCTTTCAATCCTCGTGGCTGAAGGTCAGTCCTACTTAATATACCACCCTGCTCTCCTCAATAGGATTTTGGACTACGTGGCGCTACAATTTTCTTTTCCTGGCAAAGTTGCACTTTAACACTCATAAATGAAACTGTTTGCTCTGTTTCAACTCTCCTGCTCTGAACCGTCCCTTCTCCTTTGATCCTAGAGGACGTTCCCAGCCGGGGTCAATGTAACTGAGGCTAAATGCCAGCACGCCAAACAGGTGCAGGGGGGAGCTGCAGGGTCATGGAAGGACAAGAGAGGACAGGCCGGGCTGTAGAGGAATGATAAAGAATTATTAAAGTAAATATAAATACAGCTTTCTAAAAAGATTTCTACTTGACTTTTCAATTCAGACAAACTTGCCTTGAAATACTGAAATATCCCTAAATGGAAATAAAGCAGGACTTATTAATGCTTGATGATTTTGGTCTACTCTAATGATTGCTTTTGGTAAGATTTATTTTTATAAAAATATAAGTCCAGGGCTGCAACTAACGATTGTTTTCTCCATTAATAAATTAGTTGTTTGGGCTATAAAATGTATAAAATGGTGAAAAAATGTTGATCAGTGTTTCCCAAAGCCCAAGATGACGTCCTCAAAAGTCTTGTTTTGTCCATATTACAAAGATATTCAGTTTACTGTCAAAGAGGAGGAAATAAACCAGAAAATATTCACATTTAAAGAGCTGGAATCAGAGAATTTTTACTTTTTTTTTCTTAAAAAATGACTCAAACTGATTAAAGCTCTGTGTGAAAAAAGGGACCATACTTCAGTACTCCTGAAAAGCGGAAATTATATTAATTAAAGCTCCTCCAGTAAACGGCAAACAAACCTCGTGCTATTTGCCATCCATGTGTCCTTAACCATTGCATTCTCTCAAAGCCATTTCCAGCCACTAATCCCCATCAAAAGTAACACCTGGGCATTTTCTCTGCTTTTCTCATTAACACAATGGCTCCCTATAAACTCTTAATAAAGAAGAACCAAAAACAAATCAGAACCCAGGAGATGAGAAAGAAAAAAACAAGTCAGCTTAAACTTGAAACAAAACAAGTGGGCATGCTGCGGTGCCAACAGACCAATCAAGTTTAACATATCGACTGGCAACGTCAAACATTAGTTGAGCAATAAATTGTGGGTGCTGTGGTGTGGCAATGTCTATTTGCTGGCTGGGGTTGAAGGCCGAAGCCCGAGGCCTATTCCGTTCTGCCAGTGCTGATACCACAACTTTAGCTATTATGTGCCAGGACAATCAGCAAAAAAACAAATCAAAGGAAATTCATTTGATATAGAGCATTTCTCAAAGTGCCAGTCTGAAAGGACACTTGTAAAACAGCTGTCTATGGTGCCAACTGTAATCTGTGGTAGCTAAAATAGAATTAGGGAATTGTTTTTGCAAAAAGGGAGGGGAAATCCCTATTCTACTTGCGCAATGGTCGATATAACGTACCTGTAATTTAATTGCTGTTGTTCTTGCATTAAGCATGATGGTAAGAGTGAAAACCAGAGGGACTCAAGCTGCCACATTAGATAAAAGTTTGATTGGAATAAGGCTCCGGGAGGAGTCCTTTTTCCTTCCAACTGTTTAGACAATAATCATCAAAAAGGACATAACATGCAAGCTTCATCCCTTTGGGCCGTAACTTAAGACTTTATAAGATATAAAAACAAACTAAGAAAAAGCCCCCAAATACAAGAGACTGGGAGACAGTTGAGTGTAGAGGTGTCATAAACGCATTAAAAGAAGTACTCTCTGAGGAAATAGTGTGTGATCCATCTTGCCTCAACAAATGTGTCAAAAGGATGTCCAAAACAGGAATGTACCTGCACTTAACTCCGTCGCTCTCGCAGACACTTTATATTTAGTAAGTCTAGTTTGATCAGAGTGTGAAGTGCAGCCTTGGGACATGTTTTTATCCTGCGTTTGTCTCTCACGTCTCCCGTTATTCAAAGCCACACACATACTCTGGTGGGTTTAGTGATTTCACCATTTTCGTACTTATGACTGCCATATTAATACATAAATGTTAAAAAAAAAAATATATATATATATTGCTGCTGGGTCCTCTCTCCATATTCTAAGCTAAATATGCATGTAATATTAGCAAAATTTACCTAGAATACCTTCATCGAATATAGACTAAAGATATAGTTTTTTGGCATTTCAAAAGTCTACAGTAGTAGCAGAAACTAGGGCTGAGCGATATGGCCAAAATCTTCTATCACGATATAGGTAATTAAATATCTCGATAAAGATATATATCATGATATAGCATGATCGTTTTCTGAAATAACCATATGGTAAAGCCTATTTTTGTATACTCTTGTGCGAATTAAATACTTGACAAATGAAAAGTACTGAGTATTTTCTCATTTTAAGAACTTGGGTGCAAAATGAACATGACAAAAAATAAATAAATATAGGCCAAGACTATATCGCGATAGAAACGATATAGACAAATGTATACGATACACTTTTATATGTTTTTGGTGATATATATCGTCATATCGCTAAAATCTATAATTGAAGAAACCCTCTATGAGAAAACACATTGTCTGGTCGCAGCTAACAAAGCAAAAGCTAACTTAAACTTCAGGACAGTGTTCAGTGACAGCAGCAGGCTTATACCGTACTTGTGGGGAGAATTAAATGACACCAATCCAAATAATTTGCACACAAATTATTATAGGAAACAATCAAAGGAAATCCACAAATAAAATATAACTGTGTATCGGTAGATACTCAGATTCAAAATCATTTGAAAGGGGTTGGGGAAAAAAGGGATCAGGATATAATTATAAACATTAGATTTGTTAAGTACCACATTTTTCTCTTGCCACCTGCTTCTTTCCTCCTTATTGTCTACTCGATCTGCTTTTCTTCTCTCGCCATTGTTCTTTATTTTACTCCCTCTCCTTCAGTCTCAGCTCGACTCTCTCCCACTGCATAGCTCCAGTGAGCCGACTCCCCACCAGGCAGCGCGGCCCAGGAGGGAGCAACCAGCTGAATTATTGAGAGCATAAAAACGCTGCCGCTAATGGATCCTGAATAAACACACTGGCTAAGCTGCTCCCGCGGCTTCCTCTGCTGCCACAGGGCATCAAGCTGGAAATACTGAGGTGGAGGATGCAGCGACTGGAGGGCTACGGCGGCGGCTTTGTCTGGGGCTGAGCCACAAGTTATGACACCCTGACCATCTAAAAGCTTTTTGGAGTACAGGGAGCTAACCTGATAGAGATTATTGTGATTTATTGACAGTGAAAACAGCTAAGGATGTAAAAACTGGCAGACCATAGGGTGGTTTTTTTTTCATTCTCCTTTCACCACCTTAACCCAACGTAACTGTAAATATCTAAACCAGACACCAGAGTAAGGGACTGAAAGGTAGTGAGGAGGGAAAATATAATTTTAATGGAGCACAATTAAGAATATAAAGCCTTGTGTAGAAAGCCGACACAATCATTTAATTATATAGATGTGCTAAAAACCCAGTCTGCTGCCAAAAAAAAATCCCATTTACTTCATACCTTCTATAAACAACCAGGACTACCTATGAAACATTTCAAATATTAGGTTATTCCCTGTCTTCATCTCATATTCGCTTGTGAAACTGCGGCAACGTGAGTACAAAACTGTGATACCGCCAGCCGCCGTCTGACTTCCGTTGCTCCTAAAGTAGTGTTATTATGGTAAGGATGGCTTCTGAGCGACGTGAACGGTGTTACCACAGTTTTGCACTCGGTGGCTCACGTTACCGCAGTCTTGGAAAGGGAGGAGTGAGCGGAGGAGTACTCAGTCGGTTGCAATCTGCAACCACACCACTAGATGCTGCCAAATCCTACACACTGTCCCTTTAAGTTTTAAGATGGTAAAAGATTATTAAGGTAATCGTAGATTCATGTAATGAGTAAAGAGGAACTTCTAAAGTGTGTGTGAGTTTGTACATGCTTGAGCGCGTTCACTCCCATTTAACTACTTCTGGGTCTAATTCCAAAAGAAAGAACCACAGCAGAGCGTCTTTATGTTGTTCTGTGATAATGAAAACACTCCGAGGGAAATGAGAAGTAAGAGATAGAAATTAAAATACGAATGGAGGAGCCATAAAAAAAAAAAAAAGAACGAGGGAAGAAAATGTTGGCCCTGCAGCAAACTGGAGCTTCTAAGATTATGACTCAGCTGAAAAATCTGTGTACATTTGTGTGTATGAATCCTGTTTCTGTTACTATGCACTGTGGACTGTGTGAGTGTGTGTATAGAGATGGTGATTCCCACACCAAGAGGGATGAAATATACTTCTTCTGACTTATGTAAATGCATTGTAATATAGCACCACAGCCTGGAAAATCAGAGCAACCGGGAGGTACAGAAAAAAAAAGGGGGAAAAGGAGAGAGACTTAAAAACAAAGATGCAACTTCAAAAAGGTGTCACTCAATGTGGAACAAAAACAAAAACAAAAGCAGCCATTACAGCACGGCTGAAGCCCATGGGCAACACATGCACAGACGCTTGAAATAACACAATTTTCAAAAATGTCAATTTGTCCTCACATTAACTTCAAAGTACATCATCAAATGTGATCTGACACACTTTGGAATCCATTGGGGACGCACGTAAGTTGCTGTTGCTGCAGCATTCATGGTATCAACATTCAATATGTAAGCAGCTGAAATATGCCATGAGTCAACTATGTACACTTTAAAGACATACTACTGCAAGGTTGACCTGATAGCAGGGCAACCAAACATGGTCTGACAGACTTACATCAGCACTGTTTTGCAACATAGTCAGTCTCGGTTTTCAAATGCTGTGATGTGGCGGTTTAAAGGCCAAAACGCATTTTGCAAATGCAGGTAAAATAATGCAAAACGTTTTTTTTGCCTAAGTTCACCCCTTGGGTCTCAGGATATGTAGACACACTACATTAACCTTTTAAGTCTCCAACGTCAGCTCAGTAGGTCCAGAAATAGAGGCAGCCCGTGGCCTTAGCCGTCTGCCTTACTACTGCCTTCTGTACTTTCCACTGCACAGCGTTTTGCAAACAGCCCGATCGGATGTCAGAATGCAGCCACGAGGCATGAACTGAGCGTGTGTTTGCCTCATGTCTCTACAGGGCTAGTGGGATGTTTTTGTGTGACAGCAGTCCCACCAAGTTTCACATTATTGTGTAATATCTCAAGACAGAGGATGAATCCTTGTGGAGAAAGAAAGAGGCGAGCTTTAGTGTGTTCTGCTTTGGTAAAATAAATGTTTTTTTAATTATGCGAGTGGTATCTAGGGGGGGTCATTTGAGTCTATGCGGAGGTAGAAGGAAGTTACCGCTTTTATTGTTGTAGAGTAACGTGACGTCATATCCGTTCTGTATCCGTCAACCAAAACAAACCGCAGCTTGCCGCAACGAGGAAGTAGAAAACAGCGGAGGGTCTGCGTGGATACGACTTGAGCCCTCACATATTAAATCCAAAGCGTAAACACTACAAATACAGTTAAGTATGGAAACACTTTGGGTTTCACACGTTGCAGGAAAAGCAGAGCTAGACATCATGGCTAAAGCTGCATGCTAACTCTGTCACAGACAGGAAACGTTATCGTATTGCGGTAACGTGCGATCAAGCCAGCCGTCATTCTCATCTCTGTGGTCAAATGGGCCGACGCTACAACTGTAGAGCACCCATATACTGACATTAATGTTAAATATAGTCAAACGGAGCTGACCATGGATGTCTAAAGAGAACGGAGCTGACGGGAGAGCTAGCGACGGACTTGGCGAAGTTAGCAGGAGTATACACGTGTGGTTTTCAAAATAAGGTGTTAACAAAGGGAACTGTTATACAAAATACATAAATGGAAATAAGATTGATTGGATTATATTCACCAGAAGTATAAAACATTACATGTCCCTTATAAATTTAAAAGAAAATACCACTAATTTTGAGGGAAATGTCTTTGTTATATGATTTTTGGATTGCTGGAAAAAATGACAATGACTGATATATTAGACTTCAGGACATCTCTGACTACATACATGATGAAAAACAAACATTTTAATGTATTAGTTTAGACATTTTTCTAATTAAATGTCCCTAGAAGTGTATGATTCAACTTTTTCTCATGGTCTAGTGTTAAAAAGGTTAACAAAAATCGCAATTAATCGTAATATCAAATCGCAATACATATCGAATCGGCACCCAAGTATCGTGATAGTATTGAATCGGGAGATCGGGAGACTGAGTAACATTACTAACAGGAGATAAAACACATTATTAAACACACTGGCCACTCGGCCATGCTGATGAGCTTACCTTCTTCTTGTCTCTCATGGAGCTCTTGCCTCGCACCATGATTTTGCATCCCGTCTCTGCTTCCAACTGTTTGGCTGTGAGTCCCCGAGGGCCAAGGATTCTCCCCACAAAGTTATACTGCAGACACAGAGAGAGAAATACACCAGTGGGTGAATATAGAGCGAGATATTACTTTACGTCAGGACGTCAGTGTGTGAAATCAGTGTTGAAAGACTTAATAAGCAATTAAAATCAATAACAAGGGCTGGTCATCTTGACTTTGCTCAACACAGGACAACAGGCGGTATTGTGTGTACGTACGCATGCAGACAGACACAAAGATTCCACTTTCCATGAACTTCCAGAGAGCATGACATCAACTTTGCTGGATATCGAGCCTCTGCTGCCACAACTACACGCACCACGCCAAATCTACTACATACTATCCTGCTTTTCCAGCACAAAGAGAAGGTGGCTTCTGTCAGCCATGGTTTCTCCAGCAACATTTCTAAATTAGCTACATTGGTTGTTGTTTGCTTTCTCCTCACCATGGTAGCAGCACTACTGGAGAGAAGAAGTGAGTTCAAAAAATATTGCCAAGGAAGAAGAGTGTGCAATTCTTATATGGGCTTCCTAATAAATTAATTTTGCGCTTACTTTATCATCCCCACTAGATGTCAAAATAGTCCTTAACCGAAAATAGAAAATTAACTACAAGGAATTAGTCTGGGTGGGAGAAAACAAGTGGGAAATGGAGAAGGGAGGGTGAAGATGGGGAGGTGGGTTCTGACGTGAGGTGGTGTGCTCGACACAATTTTCTTATCAAGGCACCCTTTCAGTGGTGAGTGGCTTTGGAGCTTTGTACCAAAAGGAAACGCATTTACGGTCGTAATCCTCTCCACTTGAAACTGGCTTCCAACGGGATAAAGGGAAAATGTGTTGAAATAATCCAACACAATTTTCAGCCAAAATAAAAACAGAAGGAAAGGAGGAGAGCTGGGGAGCACAGTGACGCATAAAGAGGTAAACAACCCCCCCCCCTTTTTAAACAGAACGCACAGCGTCTGGTGGAGAGCATGATGGGTAAGAATCTCTGTTAAAATGGGATATCTTTACTCACAAACCTGAAATGCTCACTGGCGTGGCTTTCCTTGACAATGAGAGGCGCAACTGTTCGTCTCTTGAAGTGTTACAATGAGCCGTGACACCGCTGCTTTAAATTCTTAAACGCAGTCACATCTGCTTACTCACTCCACCGCACCAGTGCCTCTTGCAAAATTCAAAAGGCCATCAGAGAAGTCACATTTAATTACAGAGGGAGTACAAATCTAACGCGATGTTGGTGTATTTCCCCTAAACTACGTAAACAAACGCTTGCGAGGACAGTCGAAAACTCGGGGCTGTTGTTTTCCTCGTCCCCGTCACCGGGTCTGCCTGCGATCGTAGCCTGTCGCAGGCAGGAAAGACACACCCTGTGGCTGGAGACGTGCCGGAGTCGGCCTGTAGCATGCGACTACACAGGCTTTATGCGTGTGTGTCTCTGTCACAAGGCAACTGTCTGTTTGGTTAACTCGAATCAAGGGAACTGGTGCAGGGGCTATTTGTGAGAGTGTGCGCCTACTGAGGGATGTAGGGGCACCTGTCCTCGGAGGTCAGCCACCAGTGATGCACGGCGGCCTGCTTCTGACTTGTACACACACACATGCACACATGCACACACAGCCTCGAGGAGCACAGGAGAGAGCTGTCTGTCTGCATCACAGCACCCGTCGCAGACAAGGGTGAACCCCGAGCTGTGGGCATTATAGTGGTGCTGTGGTACTCTTACACAGCTAACACAAACACACACATGGCCTCTAACCTATTACACAAAAGCTACAGTGTCCTGGGTGTTGTTACACAGCCTACCCCGCTAGCAACTGCAGTGCCATATTTGAAAAATGCTAGCTGTCATTTGGCACACACAAAATGTACACGGTTTTAAAGGTTTCTATATTTATTAGGGCTGTCAATCGAATTAAAATATTTAATCGCACATTTTTAACAGTTCAAAATGTACCTTAAAGGGAGATTAGTCAAGTATTTAATACTCTTATCATCATGGGAGTGGGCAAATATGCTGCTTTATGTAAATGTATGTATATATTTATTATTGGAAATCAATTAACAACACAAACCAATGACAGATATTGTCCAGAAACCCTCACAGGTACTGCATTAAGCATAAAAATATGCTCAAATCATAACATGGCAAACTGCAGCCCAACAGGCAACAACAGCTGTCAGTGTGTCAGTGTGCTGACTTGACTATGACTTGCCCCAAACTGCATGTGATTATCATAAAGTGGGCATGTCTGTAAAGGGGAGACTCGTGGGTACCCAGAGAACCCATTTTCATTCACATATCTGGAGGTCAGAGGTCAAGGGACCCCTTTGAAAATGGCCATGTCAGTTTTTCCTCACTAAAATTTAGTGTAACTTTGGAGCGTTATTTAGCCTTTGGTGAATATGTTGATGACAATTGCACTCGACAGTGAGCTGGGGCCTGATGGAGGAAAGCTGAGAGAAATAAAGAGAGAAAAGGTTAGCGAGAAGTTGACACAAGAGCAGAGTGTCACGCATCCCGTGTTTTTCCAGTACTGGTTAAGCTATTATGACCAAGGAGGGCCAACACTGCCTCTATGATTCTCTTAGTTTTCCCACTCTGGATGTGGAACTTCATCGGAGAGGTCGCTCAGGGTTAAAAGGATTAGGGCAGGCGGTTACATGCCTGTGGCTCAGGTTTTATGGCCACATGGATGTGTTCTAATGATGACTGAGGCATGTGCACAAATACATGTGGGCGGGGGGGCACATAGCAGGCGTCGTGTCAGGCCAAGCAGTTACCACAAGTTACACTCACAAACATCACTCAAGGAAAATTTCAACGCAAACACACATCAAATCAATGACTGTGTTTGTGCTTCAAGCATCTCACCACGATCTGGCAATGTAACAAGAGATTATCTCATCTTAATAAAACCTCACAATTCAAAGTGTAACTGTAATAAAAAAATCATCTCAGTGATGGAATAAAGCTGGATGTTTTAACTGTTAGTAGATGTCTCTCTCTGCTCCCTAGCTTCCTGCTCTGCACTGAGGCTTTGACATTAATCTCGAGGATGTTGATATGCTGTTAGAAAAGGTGACCTCCATTTTAAGCCACTGGAATGTAGACAATGGAAAGGCAAGCGGGTGAGTTATCAGAAGGGTGCAGGGCATTGAGGCTGCCAGGAGCTGCGCTCAGTACAGCTAGAGGAGTAGAATGGATACAGAGCCCTCGCTGCCAAATACACTACCCGCTCTTCACCTCCTCTTACTAAACTATCCAGCCTCCTCCGCACCTACTAAAAAAAGATAGTTTCCATCTTCTCTATTCCTGCGGTTACATCAACTCCACTGGCTCCCCAGACTGAGAAAAAAAAAAGTCATTTCTGGGAACCACCATGACTTTGTGGCTGGATTTCCAAAGCTCTGCGCCCTCTAGGAGTCCTTGAAGCAGTCGCTATAGTGACAGGGACATTTGTTGAAATTTAAAAAGCTTTAATAATAGATAATAGAAACACAAAAATTAAAATTGCGATGATCCCCCCGATGACTAGAAATAGAGAGCAATAGGCCATTCTGGGGTTGAACAAAACAATTGCAAAAACAACTACCAGCTCCGTTTAATCAGGCGCTACTGTCAACACCCATCTGGCGAACAGAATAAATGCATAAACTGTGTGTTTTGCTGACTAGGAAACTCCCAGCAGCCTCTTTTTCTCTTTGTATCTTTGCTGCACTCTTATTTCTTCTGCTCATTTACAGAATTAGAAGATCAGAGACACTGGGACCTTCGGTGGACCAACTCTTTTTCCTCACTCCTCTGTGTCGGTTTCATTTTATCTCAGTTTTTCACACAAATACAGAGAATGGCAGTATATACAAACATAGTGTGTGCAAACACAGAACGACAGACAGATGCGCACACACTTGCACATACACACAAAGCCCCCTTCAGGACAAGGGCTTACACTGACATTAAAGGGCCTTTGTTTAGCCCCAGTTATCACTACTCCACAGGCGGGTTTTGTTGTGAGCATATCTACGTCTACGCCGCTGTGTGTGTATGAGCACGCACGAGTCGTGTGTGAAACCGCAACGTATGGAGTGAACTCTTGCAGACACCCTCGGCACCTAGAGCCCGATTGTCGCATGGGTTTGTGTTCATGTGTGCATTGTGGTTTTGTTTTTTGTGTGAACAACTGAGAAACAACAGCAGTTTCACCGACAATGCTCAGGGAAGCAGAACAATTGTGCCTTTGACGGCGTTTTGTTTGTGGTGGTGGGGAGACAGGAAATGAGATCATGCTGAGGGCTCTGGCTGTGTGCGCGCAGAGCTTATCGAAGAGCTGGGCCAGGCCGGGTGGAGAATACCAATCACTTATTAGCCGGCCTCGCCGGGCTTATGGAAATGAGGAACAGTTCATTCATTGCAGTGTATCAAAGCAAGGTGGAATCTGTGGTTACACCAGGCACCGCCATCTCTCTCACTTGATTCTAACCCTCCCATAATGTTACATGTAATATTGTGAAACAGCTCATACCAAAGTAATGGCTAACCATTCACACAGAAAAACTCCCCTTTTCCTCATACCTAAGATACCTTCCAGCTCATTTCACTTCAAGTTAGTATTTGGAGGCTTCACAGAGTTGCTCACTGCTCTTAGTTCCTTCTGCTTCCTCACCTCCTCTTTACTGTATCCATTCATAGCTTCTGGGAACGGAGCAGGCTTCCTTTTCCTCTTTGTCTTAGTACACAGGACGTTGCCTTTCCTCTTCTGTATATCCGTCATCCTCCCGTGTGTGCATGGGGCTCTCATAGCACAAATCAACGTTTCTCTCCGACTACACACAACCTCCTCAGCCACCAGCCGGCTGCCTGCCTTTCATCACTCGTTCATCGTTGGGTGGAAATGCTCATTCAATTAATCCATCTTACTTGCCTTTGCTTTGTGGCCTGATCCCCTCAACCCACATGCGTACATGCACAGAGTTGCTCGGACAGGAAGAAAGGGAGCAGGAAGGAGCAGACGGGTGCCCAACCTACCGCAGTTCGCACGCTTTATCTACAGGAGGGACAGAGGAGGTGAGGCTGGAGCGGTGAAGGAGTCAAAATTAGACTTAGATTCCAATGGTGACATTTTCGCCTGAAAGCCCTATAGACTTCAAAGCGCTCTATTCAGCACATCCAGCATTTAGCGCCTAATCCATGGCTCCTTTGATAATTCTGTTTGGGTTTATTTTGGGGTTGCAGGCAGGGTGGAAATACAGAGGAGTGAAGACGGAGAGATGGAAAGCGTAAAGATTGATGTCGGCTGGAAGTTTGGAAGACGTGAGTGAAGGAAGGAAGCACGGAGTAAAGTTTGTGAACTTTTAGATAAGCCGTCTGCAGAAAGAGGAAAAACATAACGACTATAGGGAGACAACAGTCAGTCTCTCCCTCAGTGTTCGTTTGAGTTAATCACATGTCAATAGAGAGGACTGGCCTTTGACAGAGCTGAGAAAGCTGTGGACTAATGCTAGCCATGCTGTGCTAACTTATCTTTCTCATCCAGAGGAGGGAGGGACACAGTAACGGTATCTCCTTTAGATTGGTCACGCCTGGCCAATACCCAATCCTTTTAATAGTTCATGTGAAGCAGTGAAGTCGCACTTGCATCAGCTGATCAGTCATGAGCTACTTCACTCATGATTCATCATCATACATCAGCTGACTGGCAACCGACCGACTAGTAACAGCCAAACACATTCCTACAGGTTTAGACCCTTTCAAACCTGTCAACATAAACATTTTAAATGTTTGTTAATGCAGGAGCTGATAGGAAGTAAACTTGGACCAAAGTTGTTGCCCTAGCAACAGAGTGGCAATGTAAAGGTCTATACAAGAAGGCCTTTCCAACCTGACAGTTGTCACTATTATTCAGCTGGTACGGTCAGGCCACAGCTGTAAAATATCATACTTCTATACATGTCTTTATCACAACTCTTTAATAACCTAATAGGAGAGATCCTTGAATATTAGCATCGATACAGTAATGTAAATCTAATTTTAGGAAAACTGTCATAGTATAAAGAACACACCACCATAAAATCTGAGAGAAAAAGTCACTATGTGAAATGGCTACTATGGGAACTAACATCATTACACATGAGTACAATTGGGCTCATTAGATCCACAATAGTCTCAGCTTTATAGTGATATCCAATTTATGCAATTCCAAGACTGTTTAGGGACCCAGAAATATTCAAATACACCATTTTAGAATAGGTGAAAATAACACAGTTGTACTGCATGCAAAAAAAACTGCATTGGATTAGCATAAAATGTCTGTAAAGGGGAGACTTGTGGGTACCCATAGAATTTTCTTACACGCCTAATCAACACTGGTATTAGTCTCAAAAGTCCTGTATCAGTGGGATCTTGTATGGGCCGACACTGCGTCCTCTACGTTCATCCTTTGATTCCTGTGTGGTCAACCTGCTTCCTTTGTCCTTCATTCTCCGTTTTCACCTCTCTCTGCCTCTCAGCTTAACGACTGCAGAGACCGATAGGCCAAGGAAGCACTGAACAACGGCAATATGCGAGCAATCACTGGCACTAGTGCAGTTATACACATCTAACAGCTTACACTGTTGCCCTTCATCATGTTAACTGACTACAACAAATAGAGTCCTCTCTGTTTAAATTATCATTGTAATTGCCCTCCTCATCAAATAGCTAACTAGGAGAGCATCCGTTCATCAAATTATCATCATCACGCATGGCTGGCTAGCTAGAGATATCAAAATCCTCCACTGTGCCGCTCTATCAGTGAGGTGAGGCGAGGTGTGGGGCGGTACATTTCCAGGACTCTGGTAATGACTTAAGGGGGTCAGAAGGATATCAGGAGCTGGCATGATAAGTGATGACACCCTCATGGGAACAAGCTTAATGACTTTCCCCGTGCAGGGAACTGGCTGGTTTGGGCCGGGCAGTTTTTACTGCAGTGAAACAGAAAGGTCCAGGACATCCTGTCTGCTCAAATCACCAGAGCCTCTTTTTTTTTTTGGTATTCTCAAATCTCTGTGCATTGCAGTCGAAGTGAAGAATCACCGAGCAATGAAGCAAATTCTTCCCCTCTCTCCAAAACCTGACGCACATGTACACACATACACACACACACACACACACACAGCATATTGTGGTACAAAACACGTGTTTGACAAAAATATTAAGACAATTTAAGAGTTGTGCGTCACACATAAATATATTCATATAATCACAGTAGGATTTACTGAAAGCCTAGTCTGACTCACCGGATGTAGTCTGTGCGTATAAGCCTGCCATTAGCCACCTATTTCAGCCAGCATTCTTGTCCTCTTTCGCTTTCTGCACTATCCATTTTTGCAAGGGCAACCGTCGCTGCATCCTGTGCTTAGCGCTGCCCAAGACGGGTTTAAAGAAATACAAACAAGCCATAGTGTTCTTCCAGAATGATAATGTGTGGAGCCGGACCTTTCTTTAGCACTGCGGAGGTGGGTCTGGCTATGCCAGACTACTGAGAGGCAAACTGAATTTTATCCTAATTGTGGGCACTTATATACACAAATATACTCTTGATTTATTTAGATATTTTTGGAAACTCTGATATGATTGAGACACATCACGTCAATCTGTCATGAATCACTCACTTCACTCAGGGCGCAACGAACCGTTCGTGCTGCTTAGCTTATTAGCCAGCTAGCTAGCTGCAGATATATTCAGTCCATATCGTCAAGTGTCGCTAAGCCCAAACTAACTAAACTGAGAGACTATGACAGCAGTTATATCGAGCTATCAAGCTTAAGCTACATCTGTTTACAAAGCACCTAGAATATCAGGGCAAAAGAAAGTGATGTTAACATAAATTGAATGTGTTTCTGTTTATCACTATCAAACAGGTTTGAAGTATTTAGGTTTAAAAGCTTTAGAACACAAATAATTCTAATGGCTTCTAAGAGTACAAATGGTAGCAAGCATTATGCTTAATCGGTGTTATGATTATGAGGGGGTCCTTGGAAAAGTTTCTCCCCTTTAAGGCATCAAAAACTTTGAGAACCCCTGCTGTAAAGCATTTTGTACTTATTTCAAGTTTTAAATGTATGAGACAAGGCAAAGTTGATGAGGGCCTTTCCTCCAGCTTTAATACACTGCTGAACAACAACAAAAGAAACCAATCTCCCGTCTCCGACAACAGAGAGCATAGAGCCATTATTGATCAACCGCTCCGTGGCTTTTTTTTTTTTAAGCCGACAAGTCATTTGCAGTGTTCGATTGGATTCATTTGCCTTCAAAACACAGACTAATAACCAAAAAATGTAGAGTTGCGGGGGGGATCAAACATATGTTCCGCCGAGGATCTTTAGTTTAGAGGCGGAAGAGGGGAAATTGTGGGTGTGGGGGGGTTTTAAAAGGATTCCATTACTGAGGCAAACGACCTAAAGTACCATGACAACCCCCTAAACACCAGACAAACACACAAGTGATCATTCTCTTCTCTCAGACCTCTTCAAGCAGGCGAGAGGGGGTCAGACAGTCCTGTTTAACAGTTGCTCAAGAGCTTACGTCTAACTGAGGGTCCCATTTCATAGAGTCAGCACAGCAAAGGTGTCTGTGGGCGGGTGCATGTGTGTATTTTCACTCCTAAGCATTTCTTACTAGCCAGTGACCGGCCCACAACCCGCCCGGGCATTTAACAGTTGGCAAATAAAAATATACAGGGGACTTAAGCAGAGACAGAGACGCACTTATCGGATGCCTGAAGGTCAACAGAAATGACATGCTGAGCTGTCAGTCAGCTGCCTATCAATGTGTGTGTGAGCGTGTGCTCTGGGAAAGAAGCGGGGCCACAGATAGCATTTAATTGAAGGTTGAAGTTATCAGATAGCCTGCGACTCAGCTGTCAGTCAGGATGCAGTCACCACGGTGACGCTTCACAGCGCTCTGCACCACTGACGACATCAGGAAATGGCTGACTTTGAAGAACGTCGAGGGAGTGGGCAGACAGACACACACACACACACACACACACACACACACACACACACACACACACAGAGGCAGACAGAATGATTGAGACACACAAACACATTTACAGCCAGATGTGGGGAACACAGGCAAGTACACACAGGCCAGACGAGGGACACACTTAAGGGAATTAGAGTAGAGGCGTGCTGGCAAGGCAAGTTATTTTGGTAGAATTGACATGCTGCGCTGCATCCAGGCACCAGGAAAATCTAATTATCTAGTGGCGAAACCAGAGCAGGGGACACGTAGGTGAGACAGAGAAAGCCCCGTGCAGCGAGTGTGACCTCGGCATAAGGATATGCGGGTAAAGGTAAGTGGGAGTTATGTTTTTGAATCAACGTGGAAGCTGAGAGGCAGGAAAGAGGATGGCGGGTGTCCCAAAATGACAAGGGGACCGGTGGAAAGAAGGAAATAGTATGAACGATGACATCAAATCTTCCATGGCAGGGGGAGTTGCCGAGAACACAAAACAGAAGCTTGGACCATCACTACCTGCTTTCTTGGAAGAACCTAGAATTGCGTCAACGAGAGACACGCAAGCGCACACACACATTTGCCTTTTCGACGGGGAGTAATCTGGGAAATCAGACGGAAATGTGAGAGGAGGGGAAATATTCCCCAGTCTAATAATCATCATTACAGTTTCCTCCCCTTTTAGCAGTGGGCAGATGGGGATTGGAAGTTACACTTTTCAGTTCTTTCCTCACTGATCCTATATCATCTCCCCTCCACTTACCCCACCACTAAATGATTCCAGTCTTTATCCTCCTCAAAAACACTAGAGATACTGTAGCTCGGTCTGTGTTTGTTGTTGAGTCAGTTGAACACACAGTAACACTTTATCTGCTATTGTCTGCTGTTCAAACGATGAAATCCAAAATTTCATTCCCTCTCTGCTCACCCCAATAGCATAAAATTGCAAAGAGCAATGATAGCAGCACTGAAAACAAAAAGTAGGCAAAAGGATTGCCTACACAAATTTATTACAAGTTACGGCAGGTTCAATTTGGACGCGAAAGTGCTGCAAAGCGCCGCGATTTTTCAGAGAAGCGCTGCCCGCGTCTTTTCGCCACCCATGTAAATGTTAGTTTTGGCGTCTGGTCTATTTTCTCTGCGAGCCACGAGCGAATCTGGCAAGAAAACACCCTGATAATGTACTATAAACTATATAAATGATATATTATACATGATATAAATGATCAGAATCTGATAAGATGATAAAATATGCATCCCACACATACTTTTGATCCCCCCTTGACTTAAACATTGCTTTCCTAACTTTGTAAAACAAAGTATGACAAATAAATACATAGATATTTGATTTACTGACATTTACTGAATTGTAATTTATTATTAAAATAATAAGTAGTTAACTAGCAACTTGGTTAAAAGTCTTAAAAATTTACGGGAATTACAATTCAAGTGGAAACCTTGTTAATGCAGCAACAAATTGGTCTGTACAGTATATGGTATTTAAACATTGAACTGAATAGATTTGCTCCATTGTCACCGATAACCGATCCAGCTATATGAGTCCGTATCGGCCCGATATCCGGTCCAGTATCGGTGCATCCCTAGTTAAACTGGAAGAAGTCAAATACTTTTGACTTGGTAAAAGGTCAATATTATTCTAAAATGTATATAATGTGCATGTAATTGTGGAAGTAATAACAGTTTTGGCACCCTGTTCCAAACAGGAGAGGTAGGAATTGAAAAAATAATTCAATTTAGACCTGCTGCTGATTTCCCCTGGTTCCAATCATCACGTCCATATATTATTATAAGTTATCTGACATTTTCCTCTTTTCCTGCAGACTTAATGACCACACTTGGTGGTAGCGGTGTGCAATTGTGTACCAAAATAGAGTGAAAAAAAATGTCCAAGTGAAATATGTGCCATCTTGCATCACCATGACTGTGTATTTGCACATCCTTTGTGTGCATGTTAGTTAGTGTGTGTATAAATTAGTGCCTACTAAGGTCATCAGTGAGTCATCTCGGCCACCAGGGGGAAGCCTAATTAATTTAGTAGCTTTCCCAGCAGCTCGTAAACACAATACTGAGTTATAGCCGTGGTCTGCGAAGAGCAGCGTAGCACGGTAAGCAAATGGAACACCGGGGTCATCCGAGGATGCCACACTTTTAATAGTTTGTGTGAGTCAGTGTGAGTGTGTGAGAGAGTCAGTCCATGAGTGTCTTTACAGAAACAGGTGGCAACAACTGCTCCGCACATTTTCACAGACCTCCCTCACTCTCCTTTAAAATGTACATGGGTTAGCACAAAGCCCACACAATGTAATGTATGCATTTATAATATCACAAAGGTATGGATGCACAGGTTAAACTAAACTTTATACTACTATACTAGAATGTAATGAGAATTAAACAAATAATAATGAAGCGATTAGCACACAAAAGCAGCACCAAGCGCAAGTATATGATCCTCCCAGCTAATTAGGGGCCAGCCCGAGGACCTGAAGTCCTGGCACTAGAGATGAAAGGTGACAGACTGTGTTCTGGTTGGTTGCTTCAGCTTGAGTTCAGAGGCTGGGCCTGGTCTGAGGGACAGCTGGAGCTGAGCTGCTCCCAGTCAGTCTCTGGTGCCCTTTATCAATTCTGTCAGGGGGAAAATGCAATCCACGCCTGGCTGAGCCTTGCCCTGCTCGACAGTGTCTCTTATCCTTCGTCACCTCCCTCCATTCATTTCCTCGCTGCAAGCTGCCGGGATTACGAAGAGAAACGTTGCTCCTCAAGACGTGACACAACCATTCATGTGGGCGCCGGAGATTACCATGAGGACAGGAATGTGGCTGACTGGTCAAAACCTTAAACACACTTTTACATGGCTCTACATATAGAAGACGCATACACATCTGTCCTGCTGCCACCGTCCTCTTCATCTCTACAACCAGCATGATAGCTCCATCGTGTGCTATTCTTTCCCAGCTGTGCGCGCGCATGTAAATATGTATGTCTTTCCATCCCAGAAAAGGCCATCCACGCCACAGCTCTAACCAATGCGAGTGGCAAGTCCAAACTATTTTCCATCTCCTTCCTGAACTGAATATTTATGGAATTGCACTTCACTTTTCATGACACCCCTCCTCTCAATCCCCTCCTTATCTCCCTCTCAGCACTAATCTACCGCTGAGTCGGCCCATAAACACCCCAGCATGCCATGTTTTACTGACACCGGGACCAATTTAGACTGCCACCTGATATAGCTTTAACGGTAGTCCATTAACAACTTGGGATAACGTGCATTTTAGTCCAGCAACTGTTGTTTAACAAACTAACAAAACACTCAAGATAGTCAAGAGGTGCGTTTGTGTGTGACTATAAATGAAAAAAAGAACAAAAATGAGAGAGAAGAAGACTGAACTACGACTGGATTGCACTAAGGAAGGAGTGAGAATGTACAACATAAAGAATGAGAGAAAGCGGGTTTGTCCTCAGCGCTGACAGATTGCTGAGCTATCGGCAGCTGTCATTCCAGGGACGACACGCCACGAAGACGCATGTCCAAAGGCGAGAGGACAAGCTCCATCTTGTTTCCTCACAACACTCAGATTGAAGAAGGAAAAGCAAACAAGATGTGCCTATAGACCTACTTTATCATAAATGTTATGTGCTGCTGAATTCTAAATTTCTTATATTTTTCTCAAGACACTATTTGTCTACTGGTTCCAGTTTAAAGGACTTTGCACACCACGTCCGTATTTTCCGTCCGAAATTGTTCGCACTTTTAAAAATAATTATTACACGGCTTTGTTGAATACTCGATTCTGATCGGTCAATTACAGCGTTTTACGATACGCACTTTACGATAAAGAAATAAAAGAATACAGACATGTGGAATTAAAAGATAGATTGAGTCAGGTAATTGCAGAACAGCTTGGAATCGGGGATGGTCGCAAAACAAAGGATGTAGGAAAGATTAGACAGTAGTGATTGTGCTCTATGCAGCTAAACGATAGCTTCTTGCTAATGTCAGTCATTCATTAGCCCTGTTTGGGACTAGCGCTATCCATTGAACCCATGTAATTAATTCAGTTTTGTCTCGTATTGCGTATTTTCGCAACGAATAGAATAATAAAACACATCGGACTCAGTGTGCAAGGTTTCTTGCGCGACGTTTTTTATCGGATGATGGATTAAAAAAAACGCATACGAAAAATACAGACTTGGTGTGCAAAGACCTTAAGTATTATTTCTAAAACAATTAAGGCAAATGCACCGACATTATTGGCACTGCGATGCAGCTGCAATAGTGTGAGGTGTGTAAAGCAGCTACTTACATCAGGGTACTCTTTGACAGGCACAAACAGTTTTTCCTGCAGGTGGACGATGGGTCCGTTAGGCTCAGGCAGCTCCAGAGGGTGTCTGTCCACAAGGCCATTCACTGTGTCGCTGTACATGTCTTTACGCACTCTGTTGATCTCTGAAACACACAAACAGGAACACTGTGGTAAGCAACTGAATAACAAGAGCACAATCAAACACTTTTTTTTTTTTATTCTGTATTTGATATATCACTGTCATATTGATTTTGACTTCTGGGCAAAGGCTTAATGTAGCTTATAAATCTCTTTTGTAAAAAAGAAAAACAACAGCAATTTGTCAATTGCCTTAAGTATTGTTTGTCTTTTATAGACAAACAAGTGTGCAAGTTTGTTTTTGGAGAGTACTTCACAAAAAAAATTATCATAGCCTGCAAGTGTAAAAATGTATGACAGCTGAGCATGGATGCTTCTGAATACCTGCAGGATAAAGCTATTTTTTTCTGCTCCGACTAAAAACTGTGAGTGTGTGTTTGTGTGCGAGTTCTTCTATATGCCCGAGACAAAAGTTAAGCGCTGCATTATTTAGGGGTTAAGGCCACCGTCTTTCCTTTCTGCCTGGTACTCCCCCGTGGCTGTTCTCTAATAGAGCAGCCTGTGCGAGCGGCTGGGCAGGTGCGGAGGAGAGACGCAGGGAATCGCTCAGGTATATGCCTTCAGATCTGATCCCTCTGTCAGATAAAACTAATGGACCCCTCTCTCTCTCACACTCACACTCACACACACACACACACACACACACACACAGCCGACAGAGACTTACGCTCCAGCTCTCACACTCACACGTGCTCAGCTCTAATTCACATGCACCCCCTTTGACTAGCTCATACAAATTCACACAGCAGAGGAATATTGTGCAAGTTGAGAAAAGGCGTTCATTCATCCTGCACATCGTGTGTGTGTGTGTGTGTGTGTGTGTGTGTGTAAGTATGCCCGTGTGTGTGTGTCACAGTTGGATACGGATCGACGTTTGCAGTTGTAACACCCGTTAATAGCGGCCATACACTGGTCGCACTTTGCAACTGCCAACGTTTGCCATAATTACACAAACAGTCATGGCTTTGCTGAACCAAAAAGGTTAATCAGTAGTAAAAGGGAGGAGAAACAGAGACATCTACAAAGTAGGCCCGGGAAATATATCAATATTATATCGATATCGTGTTATGACACTAGATATCGTCTTAGATTTTTGATATCGTAATATGGCATAAGTGTTGTCTTTTCCTGGTTTTAAAGGCTGCATTACAGTAAAGTATTTTCCTGAACTCACAAGACTGTTCTATTTTTTGCCTTCACCCACGATAAAATTCTGATTAATTGTGCCGCCATAATATCCAAATATTTGTTTTCCACAAATCTCATCTGTAAATATTTTGTAAAAGCACCAGTAGTCAACCCTATAACTAGGGCTGCACAATTAATCAATTTTACGGAAATCACCATATGTCCTACTGCAATTTTCCAATCGCAGGATTTGAAATACTTGCAATATTTGTTATTTAAATTAAATATTGTCATGCTGCAGAGATGTCCTGGACCACACATCATATTCTACAGGCTTAAGAAAACATATTTGTTTGGTACAGATCCTCGCAAAAATCACACCATAATCATTTTAATGTTTTTCAATGAAGGGGGGGAGAATAATAATGTCAAAATTATCTCTCTAATATCGCAAATCATATCTCAATATCAATCAAAATAATTGCAATTAAGATATTTTTTTCAAAATCGTTCAGCACTACCGACAACATCGTGACAATATCGATATCAAGGCATTTAGTCAAAAATATCATGATATTTAATTTTCTCCATATTGCCCAGCCCTACTGCAAAGACATGTTTTTGTGTAACAGCTGAAACAAAGTGTTAGGGCCGACCTTAAGGAATGAGGTGTGTGAGGTGGAGGGGGGGCGGGGTGTTTGGCACTATTTCAATCTCTCATGAGACTTTGGAGCAGTTGGGAGCTCTATATTAAACTCTAGCTGGGGAACCTGACACTCAACTATAGATGCCCTCAGTGAAGCCTGCCTGACCTCTAAGCCTTAACCGTACGCTGGAGCTAAACTGGAAGGTGGGTCAAAGTTGCATAATTAGGTTTTAGTTGGGGGTGGGGGGGGTGAGGGGGGACCAATGCAGCATAGTATTGCGAAAACTTGTGTGACAATATTGTATCAATAAACAGACGTCAAGTATCTTTTATAATATAATCTATTAACCTATTAATTATTCTGTTTTTGAGAGGTTAAAGTGGGCTCAGTCTTAAAGCTAGAGTGAAGATACTGGGATCATAAGAAAATAGAAAAACTAAGGATTCATGTTAGCTTGTCGGGAAAAACGCTAAAAAACGCTCCAAAGTTACGCTCAATGTTGGCGAGAAAAAACATGTTCAAAGGAGTCCCATAACCTCTGACCTCAAGATATGTGTATAAAAACTCTGAGATGAACAAAGTGAAAACTGTTTCTTATTAGATAAAACAGATGTTGACACACTGCATAATTTGCAGTTGAAAAAAGGTAATAAATCGTAATATATCTTATCACAAGATTCCCAGCCCTGGTTTTAGTGTAGTTCTTGTCTTTGTTTTAAGTTAGAATAAGAGTACACTTTCAAAAATGCAAAAAGAGATAAAAAAAACAAGACAAAATAATGGATTTATCCATGGACTCAGTTTGTGGGGATTTCCTGTTGAGCTGAGAAAGTGTTTTCTCTGGATGCTGCCAATGACAGACTGACAAAATGTGTGATTGATGGGATCCCGGACGCTGACAATCATACACACAAACATCTGGCCTGCAGCTGTGCGGACAACACCAGCGGGACACATCGGAACCGTACAAAACAAGTCAGGAGACTCGGCCCAGAGCGACTCCTTCCTCAACAACATGACCTCAGCACTCTGTGGTCCACACAGATACTCCCAGTAGTCCCTAAAGATGAATTCATCCTCATGGTATCCAGCGTAGAAGGCAGATTACATCAGTCCTAACCGACACCAGCTTCGGGCCACATCCAGGCTTTTGAGTGTGAGCGGGGGAGGGGGGGGGGCTTGGCAGTGACACATCATACAGGGAGGAGATCGGGGCAGCATAACACAGGGAGTAATGGGAATATGAAAAACAGGACAGTAAACTAGATTGTGTGTTGTGCGTCCAAAAGAACCATCAAGCCCATAAAACACAAACACGATGGCTTAGTGGTTAAAGAGGCAGTATTTTAACTACAAGGTCATAAGTTTAATATCCTTGATGGATATGCAAATCTATCCACACAGCCTGATCACTCAGTTAGTATTTCTAGAAAAGATGATCACTACTATAAAAACGAAACGCTCCTCATTATAATAAATCTCAGTACCTCGCTTGCTGTGTGTGTCTCTTCAAGCTAACATTAATAAACAGAGGAGCCATTTAACAGACCACTGGTGGGCTAAGCATGTGTGTAGGAGCCATCAATGGCGACTAAAGAGGAGTAGGTTAGAAAATCATTTCTCTGTATATAGCTCACAGCAAATGCACTGTGTGCTATTTGCAGCCTCCGATGCATCCAAGAACAACCATCCTTCAGATGAAGAGAAAATAAAAAAAGAGTGTGCACATGTGACAATGCTGCCCAACAACCACCAGCAGCAGCAGCAGCAGCATCACCCCTCCTCCTCCTAATTCTATTTCCTCTCGCTGAAATGCCACATTAACATAAGGGGGCCGTGCTGGGCCATCAGAGGAGACGTGCGGCATTTGACAACCTCTAATTTCAGTGTGGCAAGTCTTTCTGAAGCGCTGCGCTCATCTGAAAATTACCCCCTGCCTCGCACGACCGACAAAATCATTTGTCTGGCTGTCCACCCAGGCAGAAAAGGCTTTTGTAAGAAAGACACAAGTGAGGGAGACTGAGGATCACCATCTTAGAAAGAACAGGAAAAAGAGAACAACAATCAGCAGGCGTAACAGAAGGGTAGGCTATCAAAAATTAGATTTTTTTTCTTGAACTTTGGCATTAGATGGCAAAATGTATTTGCTTAACAGCTCTATATTAGGGGCAGTAACAGATCCCCTCTTACTCCTCTTCAGCCGTCTCTCAATGTTTCATCCAAAACCTGACTCAGCAAACCAAACACATAAACAGCACTTTGTGTCAGGGTCGTATATTTACCTGTGGAGTGTGGCTTCATACGCACACTCACAGGAAGAGATTATAATATCTCTGTTTAGCGTTTTACCCAGACATCTGTCAGGAAGAAACAAAAATCAACCTTGAGAGTAGTTGGAGGGCAGAAGGTTTGATGAGGCAGAGACAGAGGAAAGAGGGAGAATTATAACCACAGTGCTGAGCAAGCAGAGTGCAGCTGTACTTGACTGACACTGCTCTTTTCTGCCTGGATGTAAGTTAAAAACACATTTCATTTTATCCTTTGCTTTTTTTTTTTTTTTTCTGCCCTTTCTTCTCAAACGTGCAGTGAAAAAGAAAATGTCACACAAGCCGTGGCTGCAGATCTATCTGCCCTTTGTAAGCTCAAGTAAAGAGACGATTTCTCCTCGTCTTATTGGTGACTGGAGGGGAGAGAGAGGAGTACCCAAAAGGAAGGATATGGTAGAGGGCAATGGCGGGTGGAAGGGGTTTGAGAGGCAGTGGACTGAGGAATATGGGAGAGGAAGTGGCTGTAAGTCGAGAGCCAAGAATGGTGGGTGGATGTTAAGTGTGAAAGTTTTTTCTTGACCTTGAAAAACCTAGTTTGAAAAGAAACTTAACACAAGGTCCACTGACTGGCTTTATCTGGAGCTTTCAACCACCTGTCCCTCAGCCGATGGTTGCCAGCTCAGCTGTCGTCATGTGAATACACTATACCCCCCCATACACCTGTTACCACATGACAAAAGTTTTATACTTCGGTCACATGGTGACAGCTGAGCTATCTTCACGACAACTGACCAAACAACATCTGCTAAGGATGTGAGATACTGTTGAAAGCTCTAGAAAAAGCTAGTAAGTGGACCTTAAGTTATTTAGTCAAATTTAAGATGCCACCTGAATATTGGCCATGATATAATAGGTCATTTATGAGCAAGTGAATACTTTAAGGCTGAAAGATAGTCCTAAGATAAACACATAATTAAAGACTCTAGGTTTTAAGCAATTAATAGTCTGTAGAACAATGTTCTGATTTAAATCAAGACACTAATAGAGTAAAAATAGCTAAATTCTTAGAATTACAATAATTAATTTACTGAAAAGGAAAAATGGATTGTGTTGACATCATGTAATGAAGCTTAAAAGCAGCATGCGAAGCAAATAACCTGCACAATTAGCGCTTTTGCTTAGCTCACACCACTGTCACGATTGGTTCTCTAGGAGGCAGACTTTCCACAAGAGTGGGAAAAAAAACACTGAGTGGCATATTACTGCTTTAAGGTCTTTAAGGTTTTACACACTATTATCTCTTGATAGGGCAAAGAAGAACTAGGCCTAGACTGGAGAGTCATGTGCACAAGCGAAGAAAAGATGGAAGGGACAGAGAAAAACAAATCCATTAAGCGTATCTGCTCATCTGAATGAGTGATATTTGACAGACTCAGCCACCGTGAACTCAGCACCATGGGGTAGGGAGGCTTTTCATTTATTTACCCAGCCTGATGCCAAAAACATGATCACACAGAAGCAGCACCGGCAGAATTAGGGTTGCCCCCTCTTAGTCAATTAGTCGGTCTTTTAATGCTTTTATTTTCATGCTGAATGACTCATTTCCAGGAAACTTATGAGCACATCTCTGGTAAACACCAGATTTAAAGTGGTGCTTTTGTGTGATTCTTTGTGGAGAAACTCAGATCTGTCGATTAAATTAGGGATGCACCGATCCGACTTTTCAGCCCCGATGCCGATAGCGATACCCGGGCTTTGTGTATCGGCCGATGTGGAGTACCGATCCGATACCAGTGTTTAATTAATGAGCTGTATGCCTCACTGTGTGGAAGTGACTGTGATTATTCTTTTATGTGTAAGGCAACAACAGGATTGACTTAAACATTGCTTTTTTTACTTTGTAAAACAATGAATTTAATGAATTGTCATTTATTATTAAAATAATAAATCATACTCCAGCAACTAGTCCAGTAAAAAAATCTTAACAGGAATTACAATTCAAGTGTAAATATTTTTAATGTAGCAACTAATTGGTCAAAATTTAAACTATTTGAGTCAGTATCGGCCCGATATCCGATCCAGTACCGGTATCAGTGCATCCCTAAAATAAATGAACTATTCGATTTATCGACAAAATCGTATGAGTGTTAATTCAATAAAGGATTTCTCTGGTCGAGGACAGCCCTCGGCAGAATCAATGGAAACAGTTCAGGAGAGGTTGAGATGGGGGAGAGGAAAGGCATGAGACGAAAGAATAGCCAAATGAGTCAGAAATATTTTTGAATGTTGCAGCCCCTCCGTTTTAAAGTGATCTACGCTAATGAATGGAAACACAGCGTGAGGAAAAATTTGGGGAGCAGAGTGGAGAGGAGGAGAGATGAAAGATGGAGCAAAGAGTTAGGAGAGAAAGAGAGAGAGAGAGAGAGAGAGAGAGAGAGAGAGAGAGAGAGAGAGAGAGAGAGAGAGAGAGAGAGAGAGAGAGAGAGAGAGAGAGAGAGAGAGAGAGAGAGAGAGAGAGAGAGAGAGAGAGAGAGAGAGAGAGAGAGAGAGAGAGAGAGAGAGAGAGAGTCAAATTAAAAACAATGGAGTAGTCAGGAAGGAGATACTGTAATCAGGTTTAAGACTGGTGAAGATCATTCAGCTAGAGCTGCTCCACTAGAGAATGGGAACGAGTCCATTAAGAGCCCAAAAATAGACCTGCTCCATAACTGCTTTGTCCTCTCCCTGTAGCTAGCAGCTAAATGTCCTCTGATCATCACGCAGAGCACATCTGTCCATAAAAGTGTGAGTGAGTGAGAGGGAGAGAAAGAAAGGGAGAGAGAGAGCAGAAAAAATGTAATGGGTGAGTAATCAGTGTGATCAGCTTTGCCTGAGGAAAGCAGCTTTAGATGCCTTGTGATGCCTGGTATTAGGCTGATAATATCTGGCACCTGAAACAGATTGAGACTAACACCAATTAATCTTAGAGCCAAAATGATCAAATGTTCAACTCTGCAGAGAGACTGAATGAGTCCTACCTGTTCACGGGGATTAAAAAAAACCTGTAGTGTTTGAAATCGTTCCAGCTTTTTTTCTGCTTGCACATGCGTGTATTCACAATTCATGATTTAAACAAGAGAAGAAGAAAAAAAAACGGCTAGGAAGATGAAGCAAATATAGACATAAAAACATAGTGGTCGTGTCAAAAAAACTGCTGCAATCACAGCTACACCTAAATGTGCCGGTGCTGAGTGAAACAAGACTCAGGCGAGGAACAAGCCTTTTCACTTTAAAGCTGTGCACTTTAGCAATCACAAAGCCTGGGTACCCGTTGCAAACGAAAGGATTTGGGCATTTAATGCATTCCTGGCCTTTATTCATGGCACAGACGACTTTATCCAAGACGACACTCCACTTCAACAGTTTAGGGGTTTGGCAGGCCAAGCATATGAAAGACGGAGGTTTCTTTTAAAGCAGAGAGCAGAAATATAGTGTGCATTGGTGGGGGTGACTGAGCCATGAAAACGTATGCATTTCTGGGTCTTATCGTCAACTCGCAGCTGCCTCCTCTCTCTACCCCTCCCTCTTTGGGAGGGGAAAAAAGTTTCCGTATGCTTCTGTCTTATTTTTCCTTCCTAATCTTCGATTTAACAGTAGGCCTACACTGCACAATCCTTTGATGTTCATGCACAAACTATTCCTGTGCTGTTAATGAGCGTGCTGTACTATCGGCGTAGTTAAGAACAGCATAGTTATTTCAGTTCGCACAAGGAAAATAGCAGGTTTAGGTTTGAAACATCCTGTCATTACGAGTTTGCATTCGGGGAACTGTTGCTTTGGTGAACTTTAATGTCAACATCCTGCAGGGTCAGTACTTTGTTTACAACTAACCAGATTCTAAATTTAATGCAAAGGATAGTAAGAGTGTGACAGTACACATATTGATCACAAAATGTTCAGTACAGGATGCTCTGTTTGATATTAGGGGTGGGAAAAATAATTGATTCAACAATGTATCACGATTCTTTTTTTTTCAAGATTCAAGATTTTGAAATTGTTTTTTTTAATGCCAGAATCATTATATTTGCTTCATTTGAGTCTATGCGGAGCCAAAAGGGAGTGTTATTGTTGTAGTCTGAGTAATGTGACGTCATATCCGTTCCGTATCCGTCAACCAAAACAAACTGCTAGACATCACGGCTAAAGCTCCATGCTAACTCCGTCATTGACAGAAAACGTTATCGTATCACAACGTGTGGTCGAGCCAGCCGTCACTCGCATCTCCGTGATCAAATTGGCCCATGCTACAACTGATTGATTGGATTATATTAACCAGAAGTATAAAACATTACACGTCCCTTATAAATTAAAAAGAAAATACCACTAATTAATCGTCAATAATGCCTGACAATCACTGATATATTTGACTTCAGGACATCTCCGACTACATACATGCTGAAAATCAAACATTCTTACTGTATTAATTTTGATATTTTCCAAAGTAAAAGTCCCTAGAAGTGGATGATTAAATTTTGAATCAGGAGATAGGTGAATCGCCCCAGTCCACATTTGATATACGACTTGTTTCGGTTTTGACGACCCTACAGTATGAACCAGGGAATTATGGGGCGCGTACAAAAGCTTCCCAGTAAATAATAGCAACACTGGACAAAGCAGGAGTAGATCAGACTGTGGATCAACATTTTTCAACCCAATTAAGGCAGCGTTATGTCTCTGGGAACGGCTACATCAAACACACAACAACTCATTTGCGAGAGCATTACCCAAGTGTGTCTATTACCTGCAGTAGTCTAAAACACGCTTGGGTGCAAGTGGCACTCCCCATGGCATCCAAGCAGCCTCTTTCCACAGATTCAGAGAGAGAGAAAAGGCAATAATGAACAGCATAGGAGTGTTTATTGCTGCGGATATGTGACTATACTCAGTCGTAGAAAACACTAAGTGCTTGAGCCCCCCGTGATAATGTTCATTCACATCCGAATAGTGTCGTAATTAAGCTGGGGCAAAACAGATATATTGTCTTTGTTTTCATTAGATTACTTATTGGGTATCTTCCAAAGTTGTGTCGTTTTAGTTTAAATTCCCTGTTTGTGTTTCCCCTTAAAGTGTTTCCTTGCTGAGCTGTAGCAAAGGGATAGCAACACAAAGTGGTAACGGGGGAAAAAAAGAAGATAAACACCTTATTGGCTACATTTTGGCACAGAACGAGGACATACTGTAGGATATTCGTCGCCCATCTCTTACATAGGAGTTACACTAACAAAAGGATCACAGCCCGTATGGACAATAGGAATAAGCAATTGCAGTGATCAACAAGTTTTTTTAATGTGCATATGGCATGTGGGTATTGTGAGAAAAACTTGGAATATCATTAGCCTATTCATTAAATATAAACAGTGTTTATATCCTCACTATTTCAACTATAAAATTCAAAATAGCGCTGAAAAAATGCATGTCAGCTTTGCTTTACAGTGACTCATCGCCACAGTTCCTGAACCCTGACATGATGTGGATATAAGCGCTGGCCCCCACGGGCTGAGGGGTCTAAACGGCTCTAGACAGAAATGACGGTGTGGATTGCTGGCAGCCAGAGGGAGAGATTTATGTTGTGTGTCAGGGATTCTCCTAAGGCGGGCTGGGTAAAAAGCTCCAGCGTCAGGTCTTTAAGTAGATAGGCCACTAAATAAGCGACTGGCGTAACAAGGTTTCTTGATTCTCTCCTCCCTGAGCAAGGTAAAAAAAAAAATATTACATTACAGAAAAACACTCCCATACACACATGCTGACACATCTTATGGGGAAAAGGCAAGCCAAGACAAAGAGGAACTATGATTTCATCCAAATTGGGAACGGACGGTTGATGAATCTACACCAATAAAATGCTTTCACAGTAACATCTGTTTTTAAAGGTATATGTTGCAGAAAAGTATACACATGCAGGTTTATTATATCCCAGCCAACTACTTCCCCGAAAGCAGCACTTTCTGCTCTCTGATCATCAACAAAAGCTGCCTGAAAACACACAAGATAACAACGTACATACCATTCAGCTACGGTCCAACAATGCACAGGAACATGTGTGTGCCCTGACACCGACTTAAGGACATGTAATACATATTAAAACAAACACCCAACTTAACATTAAAACACCCCCCCACCCACCACCCACCCACACACACACATACAAGCTAATGAGCTTTTGTGTTTGTAGGCAAGGCTCTCCTGAGACAGTGAACCCACAGAAATAACGCTCCACGCAGAAGGAGGAGGGAAACTGCCTCGGGGAAAAATCTGCTAAACAAATACAGCAGGAAACAAGCAGGAAATCGTGCTACATCTCTCCTCTACCTTACTTTACCATCCACTGACACATATTTAGTCTACTGACAAAGAGACAGAGGAAATACACAGACTGACTTTATTACACATCAAGCCCACATTTTCCCTCGACTCTTACTGGATTAATCATCTTTCCAGGATGGCTGACAGCGGTGGAAAACAGTGCCACAAAGTTGTAGTTTGTAAAAAGGCAAACATAAATGGGAATCTTCCCTCTTCTACCAGAACACATTGAACTCAGGTCAGGATTACTACGACTATATAGCACATTTACGATATTTTGATATAAAAATAATAGGTTGCAATTTAATTAGGACCGTCAAAGTTAACGCGATAATAAGGAATCCATTGGTACCAATCATGTTATACTAGCTCGTCGCCAAGGAGGCTAAATAACGCTCCAAACTTATGCTAAATTTTGATGAGGAAAAACTGTCATGGCCATTTTCAAAGGGGTCCGTTGACCTTTGACCTCAAGATATGTGAATGAAAATGGGTTCTATGGGTACCCACGAGTCTCCCCTTTACAGACATGCTCACTTTATGATAATCACATGCAGTTTGGGACAAGTCATAGTCAAGTCAGCACACTGACACACTGACAGCTGTTGTTGCCTGTTGGGCTGCAGTTTGACATGTTATGATTTGAGCATAGGTTTTTATGCTAAATGCAGTACCTGTGAGGGTTTATAGACAATATCTGTCATTGTTTTGTGTTGTTAATTGATTTACAATAATAAATACACACATATGTTTGCATAAAGCAGCATATTTGCCCACTCCCATGTTGATAAGAGTTTTAAATACTTGACAAATCTCCCTTTAAGATACATTTTGAACAGATTAAATTTAATGTAAAGTAAGGTATGTAATGGAGAGCTACACCTAAACACAAAGAGCAAGACTCGTTTTTAGCAACTTCATGAAATGAAGCTTGGTTCAGAATTGTCTCTATCACAAATGCATTAATTTTACTTATGCTCAAAACACTGACAAAAAAGCTAAAGTCATTGGTCCATCAAATCAACCCATGAGTTGAACACATTCTTACATCCTTAATAATTACGTCAGAAACAATGAGAAGTTGGACACACAGTTTACCTCCTCCTCTATTCTGGCTGGACCCCTGAGAATATGTACGCTAAAAGCGGACTGTGTAGGTGTGGTGATGGCCGAGAACAGCAATCAGCAAAGCCATTAATCATAACCGGTGGCAAATGCAATGTTTTCTGGGGCTGTCACTGCGACTGCATGCAGGAAAGGGGAAGAAGTGCCAAGCTGAATGTGGCTTTCTGCGGCTGCTGGCAGCAACGGTGACGGTGTGCTATAGGAGCGTGTCATAGCACGTTAGTTTGGTGATTAAACAAAGCAAACAGACAGTGCAGACAAGGACAGAGGGACCAAAGGAAAGGCAGAGCGGAGGGGAGGCAAGAAAGCAGCAGAAACAGTGATGGTGTGGGACAAAAGGGACTGAACACACTGTTGTTTCATCCCAGAAAAAAATACATAGTGCGTGCAAAACAAATACCGTTTGAGAGACTACTGTCACTCGACTCCAGCACCAGTAGTGACAGGTGAACAGGTGCAGTGATTGTCCTGGAAAACGCGCCTCTAAAGTAGGCCAAGTTAACTGAGGCATGTAGAGTTATAATGCCAATTTTGAGATCATGATAAACAGTGAGGCAAAGTCATCAAACAACTGTCAAGTGGACAAAAAATACAGTGTTACAGAATGTCCCAACATGGCGAGAGCACACAAAGACGATCTTAAAAATACTAACAGTCAGAGAAAATCTTGTTGTGATAATGAAACTGGCAGCTTCCAAGAGTGTCAGTACGTGTGTGAAAAATGAAATGGCAGAATGGCGATTACTAGAGCTGTTAAGGCAGTTAAGGCCAGCTGTCTGGAAGTAGAAAGACAGGCTCTTTTTTGCTACGTTTACTGTATTTTTTTTCATTTAAAAATATGACCAAACGATTTAGCGATTTCATTTTTATTTACCGTTGTTTACATGAGACACTACATTTTAAACATGTTAAGAATATCTTACAAAAGGCAGGATTTGGGATAAGTTTGGGATGGGGCTGCACAGTTAATCGCAATTTTATCGAAATCGCAATATGGCGTACTGCAATTATCAAATCGCAGGAGGCGCAATATTTGTGTATTTCAAAATATAATTTTAAATTAAATATTGACGTGCTGCAGCGATGTCCTGGCCTACACATCATATTCTACAGACTTAGAAAACATCTTTGTTTGGTACAGATCCCCGCAAAAATCACACCATAATCATTTTAATGTGCTTTTCAATGAAAATAAGAACAATGCTGTAAAAATGATCATTCCCTCTAATATCGCAAATCATATCGAAATTGCAATATCAGTCAAAATAATCGCAATTAGATAATTTTTCTAAATCATTCAGCCCTAATTTGGGATAAAAAAAAAAAATAACAGTACCATCACTTTCTCTTCTACAAAAAGGTGTTTTCATAGTCAGTCACATTTGGCTCAACTACGAGGGTAAACATTTACATGATTCCTAAAAAAAGTTGAAGCAAAACCCCATCTTACCCTCCTCGCTCGCACCACCATGCTAACCCATCCCAAAGTTAACAGTGAAATGAGTGGTTCAGACAGTATCTGCAGAGCTATTAAGACCTCAGACTAAAATTAGAATAAGGGATCATCACATTTGATGATGTGGAACTGCTTTATGGGGCTGTGTGCTGGTGGGGGCACGCTGGCAGCTCAATGAGCCATAGGAGTGCCAGTTTTGTGCACTTAGTGGGGTCTACCATAGAGTGAGGTGAAACTGGCAGGGAGGGCTGGCTCGATGCTGAACCATAATGGCTTACTCTTAATGGTTGCCGCAAGGGGCCAACGTTCATTACTCTCTGCGTGGGGGGACTTTCAACGGGATCCTGGGGTGAGACGTGTGAGTGCATGCACACTCGCACACACTTAAACTCGGGGGAGGCACCCCAAGGCGAGTGAGTAAGGTGGAAAGCTGCAGAAACGTTTTTTTCTTTCCTTCACACAGATATAATTCCCTTACAGGAAGAACCGGGGAGTGTGGTAGTTAACAGAGGGCTAAAAGCTCCTTCTTAGGGTAGATTCAGAATATTGCTAATTATTCAACGTTTGCGAAAATATTCTAATCCAGCGCAGCAGAAGCCGGAGTTCTCTGCTGATACTTCCTCTCTCCTCGGTTCACCTTTTAAAGTAGCCCAATACCCTAGCTCAGCTGAAACAGCCAACCTAATGCACACAAATGCAGACTCAGGCTCCCTCTAAAATACCAAGCAAAGATAGGCTATTTTACTGCTGCTTTTGCCATCTAAAAAGGGGAAGCGATATGTAGCGTTAAATTGGAAGTCACAGCAATAGTCATTTAACAGGCTGGCTTTAAGAGAGAAGCCTCATGAGCTGGAAATGGCTTCACAAATTTGAGGGGATATACTTGGCCGAAAAAGGAAATAGCCTGCCTCAACTGAGCTACAATACAAGGAGGAATCCCACCTTTTACTTCCATGAGATATAACCTGTATCTGCGTGGTTCCATGCATACTAAAAGGGATGCTTGGTTATGACAGGAGCAGTCAAAACTGGTGGATTAATGAGCATGAACACAAACATACACTCAAAGCGTGAAGAAAAAGCATGCGCACAAACAGCCCGAGCAGATTGTTGGTTCTTCTGCATCTCGTGGGAACTCATTTCACAGACTTTACCTGCCAGTAAAATCAGGCAGACAAACAAAAGCGAGACCTGAGCCGTGCTGCACGGCACTGCTCGAGAATCCCCCTCTCGCTCTGCTTTAACCCATTTAACTCTGCTTTCAGGGTTTCGGTGGATGTACACGCGCTACTTAGGCATCTAGAAACACTACCGTTTTATCCACTGAGGCCCCAGGCATACTTTCACGAACATGCACCCGCACTTGCACATACACAATGCAGGGGATGCTATGTAGAATGAAGCACAGGATGCCTGCTGTGAGCTCAACAAGATGTGAGAATACGAGATAAGGAATGGGAAGAATAACAGGATGAAGAGTCAGGATGCATGCTGATGGGGTGTATGTCTGTGGATTGAAAGAGCAGTCCTTGGCCCCATTTTGTGTTGACTGTTGCTCAGGAACCATGTCCTTTGGCCTGTGAAAAAGGGGTATCCCTTTCCTTTGCCCACTGCCCAGAGGGGCCCGAGAAGATTGACATTTCCTGTCAGTAGACTGGCTCTTGTTAGGATATAACAAAAGACTGTGACCGAAGAGTTAGGAAAAATAACTGAGCTTACCAACATGATCTAATATGTCTAATATAATGCCGAGCACTATTCACCTATTAAACACATCTCAGCTGTGTCTACCCCTACACACAGCTGCCCCCCCGTCCTGAATGCAACAATGGCAGGAAAGGTCCAGCTGTCAGAAGAGGAAACAAGACAGGAAGAGGGCGGAAGGAAAGGCTCCGACTGTCAATGTGACTGGAGAAGATAACATGCACGGTGCTTCCTGTCCCCGCCCCCGTAACTAAGGAGACCACAGTGCTTACAGCCAATGAGGAAGATGGGAGGGAGGTAGGATAATTTGTCATACTCCCCTCCATCAGTTTGAAAAAAAGATTTTTGACTTTATGTCTCTGTGATCTAACCTCTATCTTTGTCCTCTGATCCAAAAGGATTATTTAACCATGCTTCTAAAATAATCTGAATCCAAAGGAAAGCACTAGGGCTGTCTCGAATATCATTTTTGGGATACGGTAGTAATCAGCAGTGAATATTCAAAACTTCGGCGGGGGGTTGTGGGAGGACGCGCTGGACCGCCATGACCGGAGGAGCGCTTTAACCTCTCTTTTAGTAGAAAGCACAGACTCCTGTGATTAAAGCTGCCAAATTCCTTTGTCACACAATCAGAAGCTTCCCCCACACATCCTTTTTACAACAAAAATGTGCCATGATGAGTCCTTACAATGTCTTGCAGGCCCTCTCCCCCTAAACGCCGGCGTTTTCAGGCTGCCGTCTCCACGCATTACGCACCGCCGATCCCGGCTGTGCGCGGCTGCCGGCCTGTGCGTAATGCAGGCTTCAACTCGGCCCCGTCGGTCTGATCCTCGCATGGGTTTCACTCCGACATGAGCAACGGCGACGAGGGCTCTCGTCTCGTCTCCACGACATGAAGGACTCAGCCAGACAATTCTCCGTTCTTGGCTGAGATGAACAGATTAGCGCTGCAATAGCACTATTTTTTATTTGTAATTGAATAAGACGCATTTTCCAAAAGGTTTGGTGTGTTTTATGCATGTTTGTAATCCAGATGGGTTAAAAAAAAAAAAAAAGCAACAACGAATATCCGAACGCCAAAATTGAAAATACCAAATGGAGGGAAACCTTCAGATGGTCATTTCCATCACAGTTTAACACGGTTAAATGGCAACACAGAGAGAGAGAGGATAAGACCGGGGCTGCGTTTAAACTGTAAACCTTCAGCAAATCCTTACATCAACCGTGACTAGTGATTTTTAGCGAGGAACAGATGGGAGCAGCAGGAGCCTGCCAGAAGTTCGGTATTGAGAATGTCAACAAACAGATTGAAAAAAAATCTCTTTATTTAATGTGTTTTTGGTAGGTGGGGGGGGTGACAGAATGAGGAACAACCACATGCCTTTTCCTCTCTCATTATCAGGGAATGAGGTCACTTGATTACAACAAGAAAACACTTGATGCCACAAAACAGAGACCGAAGCAAACAGAGTGACAACTCACTTCAAGTAGCCTCTGATTTGTTAGCAATTATTCTTCAATCCTGTTTCCTGCGACAGCCTGTCAGACATCCACAATCTCATCATCTGTCCAGAGAGCAAAATTAAAACTCTACACTGACAAAGAGGGTTTTCCTGGATCAAAATTAGACAAAAGGTGGTGCCTCAAATACCTCATCGCTGTACTGAAACTTGATTTATTCAAAAGGGACAATACATGTTACACGTGACCTTTCCCAGGTTACAGAGCTGTGACTCAATAATCCGAGACACTATGTTTGAAAAATAGTGATTCGGTTTTAATACATGCTTCTTTTTCAATAAATGAGCTATAATTAAAATTAATATTACTAAGAAAATATAATTATAATCTGATGCAATCAAATACAACAGCCATGCAATAACTCGCTAATAGCTTGTGTCCTTGTTGTACTGGGTTGCATTTTAATGAAAAACAACAAAGCATTAATGAAGATAGCTCAATGTCTTCTTTCCTTTTCGGTACACACTCGCTTGTTGCCAGCGGTAACACCTGGATAAAACTAAAACAATTCAACAACACCGCAAGCTAAAGCCTTCAAAATGGCCATGTCCTCTTTCTAAATAAGTTTCAACCAAGACTGGTTCACTCAGAGTTGACGGGTTCAGGTTGTCCTGTAATAATAAACGGAGATTTTTGTTTTATTTGCCAGCGCTAATTAGCTTGTGTATCATCCTGCTACGTGAGCCATGTTCACCTATCATTACCCTGAAGTGATTTCGCAGACGTGATTACAGTGAAGCACTTAATGCAACGCAGAATTTGAGCAAGGCTTAAATTCTCTATGCAGAAAAACCCCAGGAGAGACATGAGTTATGAACACAGGAAGACAAACAGGTTACATCACAAAGTGTACGTATGCGTGTGTCAGCTGTTGTTCTATCCCCAGGCACAGGGCCTGCTGGGGCTTGTAGCTAGCATCTTAAGTTTGAGTCCAACAGCCACTCAGTGGCTGTCCCTGGGTGTGACAACACGCAGACTCACACCACAGCTGTTGTTGTGTCTTTGTGCCGGCTCTTCATTGTCTTCACAGCCTGACATACCATTTTTCCAGAATCTGGATCGAATCGCTTCGAACGCCTACTCTTGTAAAATACAAATTAGACATACAAGAAATGTGTTAAATATCTGGATGGATATGCGTGATCCTCTGCCAGAACTTCAATTGTTCTGAGCCAAGTATACAAGGATGGATTGTGTGTAAGTGTTGGTAGTCATAAGTTAAACTGGTACATACTGATTCTCTATGAAGAACAAACAGGCCTGGCACTGTTTAGAGATGCTGAAAAACTCTCTTGGTGTCTGATGCACTTTGAGATATTAAGATTGCTTGTCTTAGAGGATAGACGATGAAAAGAAGAGGAAAAGGCTCCCTCTTTGACCTACTCCTTTCTGTCTGCAGATCATCAGAGGAGCTGCTCTTTGGCTGCGTGTTTGGTCTGGTTGTCTGATCCTGGATATCATTCACTTGATCTGTTTTGTCTGCCGAGTCATGTTGAATGTACCATTTAGAGCATTTAAAAAACAAAGACGTTGGAGGGGCTGTAAGAACCGGGTCAGAGTGTCATAAAGAGAGGACAGAAGGAGTCGCTGACTCAACTGTCATTAACCGAGCTTCCAGTATGCTTAAGCCTTTAAACATCGATCTGCCTCAGTGCCTCAAAGCGCTTGGGTGTGGAGGACTTAACAAATCTGCAAGTGCATATAAATGTGCCACAACTACAGCCAGCGGGTGTAGGCATGTTGTTCTCTACCAACCGGCGTTTTAGCCCGGGAGTGATTGAGTGGAGAGTCAAGCGAATACTAGGGTCCTGAGCACAGACAGTGAGAGCTCGGCTGATTCAAACCGACAGACCACGTAGCAGGCCTTTAATGTCACCGCTGGTCCTCACATGAAAGAGGCAATGTAGCCTCAAGGCTCGATTTTTTTTTTTTTTTTACCTCACATACAAGTAGAGAGGGAAGCTACAATAGAGAAAACGAATGGAAGAAGAAAGCGGGTGTAGAAAAATTTGAAGAAACAGGAGATGAGAGAACAGCGGTAGAGTCACTCTGCTAAAATAAATAGGTAAGACAAAGCCAGGAAAAATGAGTCATTCCCTTGGGAAAACGGATACTGATGGAAAACACTATGACAACGATAGAAGGCAATATAAAATAAACAGATGAGGGGGATGCATGTACATGGTTAAGACATAAAGGAAGGGATAAGAGGGAGAAAGCGAACTGTGGGTGCAGACAGAGGATTTTATGCATGGTGATGAGGGAGGAGGAGCAGAGACAGAACCCAAGGTCTGGTTCATCGAAAGTGTCAGACGCTCAATAAATATAAGGTTGCAGGAAGAGCTGCCATCACAAAGCGTCTAAACTCGACATGTCAGACAAACACTCTCCCAAGAAAGTAGAGGAGAGGAAGGGTGGAGCCGGGAAGGGGTGAGAGGAATTAGAGGGGACAGACAGAGAGAGACAAGTCCATCTCCTGGCAGACTATTCTTCACCTTAAGGTGTCAACAGCAGCTGGCGCCTTGGCACCTTGCTCATACCCACACCTGTCTCCACTGCTGTGTCTACACACCGTCCATCTCCAGCTGCCTTTAACCATCCCTAAAGGACCACTCGGGTTTCAAATAAATTATTTGATTCACTACAATTGATCACAAACACATATCCAAAACTCAAATTTTTATAGCAGATGGAGTTAAATCTCTAAAATCACTGTTCTCTGTGTCAGTGTGTCCTGGCACATCCCGCAAGAAAACATACACACCAGACAAACAGCAGCAGCAGCTGTAATCTTATCCAAGACGACAATAAAGCAACACCTTTTAAGTCTTTTATGGGGAACATTCTTATGTAATGACACGGAGCCGAGATGGCTAAAGTTAAGGCTAAAGCGAGCTTGAGCAGCGTCTACAAGGTAGAGAGAAACAGTTATACTGAGCCAGCTGGTTGTGCATTTATTTTACTCTATAGTAACTTCTTTTAACTCAATTGTGACCTGTCATGGCAGCAGGAATGTCTCTGCACACATAAGTAACAGTCAATGCCACTTTACATTTGTAGTCCATTTACTATTTGTGAGCTATGTAACCAAGTGAAAGCTAGCTACAGTGGATTATTAATTGATCTGACCCAGACTTCTGAGGTCAGAGGTGCATCCAGAACTCAATCCCCAGTAATTAGGATCATGGTCGGGGTCAGGGGGGAAACATGTCAGAGTAATGTGTGGTGAGGGATGTTTTGAGTGGATCTCCAGAATGAGGCCAGATCCCAGCTTTTTTTGATGGACATGACAAATCCTGTATTCAATATGCCGGTTAGAAAAAAAAAAGACAACAATGCTTTCCCGTTTAAAACAGGCTGGTTACAAGACAGACAGAAAGCTGCCGATACTGCTCGTCTATGAACACTACCAGTTTAGGCTACACTAAACACACTGCCCGACTTTGTTGCTAGACCGAGTTAGAAAACAAGAACAACAACAAATTATTCAAGTAAATCCGGATGCTTCATGAAGGTGTTCTCGCCTTCTCGCCATAGATTCCTCCAGTGTATAAATTAAAGGATAGCAAACGAAGATTTATTATAGATTGCAGCACCACCCCAATACATGTTGTGCATTTATCATATACGCAATACATATTCGATACCATGGGGGAAAATTGAAACAACATTTGGGGGCATCAAATTTTAGATTTTTAGTAAAAGATAAATAGCAGCTTACCAATACTGCAGAAAATGAGTATTGAACCGTTTCAAATATTCAGTATTGATATGTATCGATACTTTGATATTATTGACAACACTATTGGGTTGCACATCACTCAGAGTACGCAGCTTAAAGAACAGCACTGTGCATGCAGCCAAGATAATAAACCAAGTGCTAACTGCAATACTTAAAGATGCATTGCAATGTATTGGGCTTGTTTTACAGACAGCACTTGTGTGCACACTTGCATGTGAACTGGTAGGAGTGACCCCGTGTGTGGGTCTGGCCCATTAAAGCACAAAAAGCCATTGTGTATCATTAGCTGAGGGGGAGGAAGGGAGAGACAGAGGGGTGGAGTGTGGAGCTGAGGGAGGGGTCACCGACCTTCCTCATAACCAACCAAATGACCTCATTCACAGCACATAGGAATCCTCTGTCTCCCCCCACTGTTCTTTATCACAATCACCATCCTCCCCTCTCGGCAGCCTCGCTCGCCTCTTTCCTTTCAGCGAACACAATCAATCAACTGAGCGGGGACGAGGCTCATGCTCACTAACCCTTTCATACACACAGCACATTCTTTGCTGCCAGTTATCTGTGGGGTTTTATGCCAGTCTTTCCTATGTCACACACGGTGCTAAAGAGGCTCTTTGTTTCACCAATTAAAGTCTAATCATACAAAACCACCCATTGTTTTCTGCTCTGTAATCTCCTCCAAACCACTGAACTGATAAGGACAGACAGACTTAAGCCTCACCACAAACAGCGCAAGCAGCGACGAACACTAAACAAACAGTCACAAAACTTTCAGTCGCAGTTGTACAACTCCGACTTCATTCATGTGCTGCTACAATTAGTTTGGGTTGAACGCGTTGCACATGGGCATAAATTATGCTAAGCAAATCATGTTTTACATTACAGCACAAGACTGCGGGGCAGACAGCCACTGTAAGTTACAACTGTGCAACACATGTAGTTCTAGTTAGGATAGACAGTCACTATGTGTGACTTTGTCAGTGAGACAGAAGTTCAGACAACTGACATATTGCTGAACAGCACGGCGAAGAAAGTTTTGTACATTTTAAAGTTAAATGCATTTTGAGGCAAAATCTATGAAGAACTTTGTGCTTCTTTAAACAATTGAATCCTAAATACAATGGTTGTATAGATATGAAAGGTGATGACGCAGCAAAATAGTCACACCGATAAAGCATGGTAAATGAGACGGGGTCCGTCTTTCAAGATGGGTTGCCTCCATTGCTGCTAGGGATGCACCGATCCCTTTTTCAGTCCCGATACCGATACCTGGGCTTTGGGTATCGGCTGATACCGAGGACCGATCTGATACCAGTGTTTAATTAATAAGCTGTATGCCTCACTGTGTTAGGTAACAACAGGCCTGATTTAAACATTGCTTTCCTATTTTTGTAAAAAAAATATAATAAATAAATACACTGATATAAATTCACAGAATTGTTATTTATTATTAAAATAAATCGTACACCAGCAACTTGGTTAAGTTGGAATTACAATTCAAATGTAAACCTTTTTAATGCAGCAACAACTTGGTCAAAACTTAAACAACAATTTTAGTTCCAGTATATAATATATATAGTATATAAACATAGAATTGAATTGAATAGATCGGCCCCATTGTCACCGATATCCGTTCCAGCCATTTGAGTCGGTATCGGCACGATATCCGATCCGGTATCGGTGCATCCCTAATTGCCGCAGACCCCGCACTTAGGACAGTTTGTCCTGGTTGTCACTGACGGTTGCACCGGGTGCAGGGAGAGCCGCCGCTAAGCTGGCAGCAGAGATAGTCACAGTATCTACGTCTGTGTGAAAGGTGACGGGCGGCACGGCGAGATTACAATGCAGACGCTGTTGTGTTACTCATCACTGGCGGCATGCCATCTAAAAATCTCATACGGGTCCAGCATTATGTTGCCGTTGTTTGGTTCAGTGCGAAAAAGCAAAGCGGGCGTAATACTGGATCTTTGTTACAGTATTGCTGGATCTCTGTGTCAAAAGAGCCACGGTGGTAGAAATGAGTAAAAGTTAAAATTAAAGCAAATGGTGCAGAAATATTCAGAGCAAAATATGAGCTAAGAAACAACATTTGACAAAAACATGTATTAGCTTTTGATTAATGGTTAAACTGAACAATGGCAGTGGGCCCCGTGTTTGACACAGTATCAAGGGAGCAGAAAAGAGCAACAGGACTATTGTGAAATAGTATGACACGGACTTTGATATGTAAGGACTAAAAAATGCGTGGAAGCTGAGAGTCAGAGAAGCAGCTGAGACTGGTTAAGACCGGAGTTCCCACTGCTTCATATTTGATGCTACAGAGGGATCTCACTACCTCTTGCCACCTCACTTTCTGTGGCCCTAAGGGAAGGTTATGGCAGCACCGCCTGCTCTTGCCAAGCCTCACAGAAACAACACGGGCTGCTGAGGGACAGGTAAATTATTCATCTTTGATTTATCGGCCAGCCGGCAACTAGTGAGGAAACCGAGGCAAAGGCTGCAGACCACAGGCACGCCGATCCACTGGGGTGTTTTAAAGGAGGATGGGGCTCGTGAAGATCTTGAACGAGAGAGTTTGGACAAGGATGAGGTGGAAATGCTGCAAATATAAACAGTCAGTGGGATAGGGGTGAATGTGTCACAAAATTAGAAGGTTTAGGAAAACATTACGGGACTTTGATGGTTTCATACAAGTGGAATGGAGCTTGCTAGCGCCAGCCGTGAAGAAAAAACTATCAAATTGCAGACAAATTATGCTTTCAACATTTTTATATATTAAAGTAGAAGTTCCTGTGCCTCAGTGTGGATGGCATTCACATTAAGCTGAGCTTAAACACACTATGAGAGAGTGTGTGAGGAAAACAAACACCAGGCTGGAGGTTAAGTGCTCCGACTGTGCTCCCGGTAACATTCCTGAGCTGGCTGCCAACGCTCGCTTGCCATTCCTCCTCTGAAAGGAGAGAGAAAATGAATGCAGAGGGTTGGGCGAGTCGGAGAGAGGAACAGAGTGAGCATTCAGCTCATTTTTCTATGATAAAAAAGGGGGAAAGGAAACAGGAAACGTGACAAATGTTGCTGGTATGATTCCTGAAAAACCTAATTGTCAGACACTGTATCTGTCGTGACAGTTCAGAGGTTTGAAAACGAAGACACAAAGAGACAGAGCGAGGCAATAAGTGGGACTACTGTGAGTGAGGGGGGTGGGAGTGCTATTCAAAGCACTCAAAGAATGTAACAGGGTGGGGCCCGTACTTACTCCTAACTGAGAAATATTGTGTGTGTTGCGTATCCACACAAACGTGTGGAGGAGGGACAGGAGCTATGATTCATGATGTAATCTATATTAATCAAAAGAAAGCTGAGAGACAGACCCACCTCTGTGGGAGAGGGCACAAGAAGAGCAGGCTTCTTTTGTCACCACAGCCAGAAAACAGCTCCCCCCCCCCCTCCTTCTCCCCGTCTGTCTGAAGGAAAAACAAACCACTGACTCGCCTTCTCCACAGTCCATTCCTGTCTGAAAAGGGCGTTACTTCCCGTAGATGTTTTTGCATGAGACACAAAAACGGTAAAAGCTGACATAACTTAGGTCAAGGGCAGTGGGAGGCGCCGTGGCTTCAGAAAGGGGAATAAGCAACTCAATTTAATGAACAGGTCGGCGTAAGGAAGCTGTTGTGACATAATTATTACAACATCCCTTAATTCATCTTCCTCTTTAACACTGCTCGTCATCACTTAGTAGACACAGGACTATGACTCTTGCTTTGACAGAAACCACACAATGAAATCCCCTCAGTAAAATTCACTGTGCATCTAGTTGCCTTATTCACTATTAATTTTAATGCGATTGCTCTGCTTTAAGGCTTGGGGACTTTAATAAAAAAAGAAAATAGAGAGAGATAAACTGCCTCTAGCAATGTGTTTTCTAACAGCCGGCAGTAATAGAGGGGAAGACACGTAGTTTTGGCGACAGCGAGCCAGATAGTCAGCCGGGCAGGCAGGGTCGGGCACGGAGACAGGGGGCCAGGCAGAGGCAGCAGTGATAAGGAGGCCCAGCACTCACGGGATTGAGGCCTGAGATAAGAGCCCGGAGCTGTCGTTGGATGACTTTATCACACCGCACCCGCTGGGGGGTGGCGTTGCTGGAGCTGGAGTGGGGCCAGGGGAGCAAGGCGGGTCCGGGGTTGGAGCTGCAACAGGGACCGAAGCCCACACAGGCACTGTGGTGGGGATTCTGGATAGGAGGGCTGCTAGGCAGAGGCATGTCAGAAGGAAGACAGGCAAGGCGACGCTGGGTCCTGCCACAACCCCTACACCTCACCCTGTCAGACTTACGCCACCACCTAATTTATTACCAGGGAGGCGAGACTGAGAAAGAGGGGGATCACATGAGTGCAAGAGAGGCAGACAGAGAAAGACGGCACAAAGCCTCCAATTCTGCTTCCTCACTGGTGGCGACGGCTCAGTAAACCAGCTCACAGAATGGCTCTCGGTTAATTAAATTCCAGCTTATAAGTGGTGCTTTGGGAGAGAATGTGGGGAGAAGAAAAGGGGTAGAGGTGGGGGGGATATCACATGTTTTTGCTTGCAGCAACAGTCCTGGCCTAACACCCCCATTTCTCTCTCACTGTGCTCTCTCACGGCTCCAAGCTGTATCTTATTTTGCGAGCGGTACTCAGTCTTGTTAGCTGCTAAATTGATTGCATGTCAGAGGTTAGCGCAGGTCTAGACCTGTGCCGAGAAATGCCAAGGGTCAATGTGCATTGGGAGAGAACAGTGCTGCAACAGCCAGAAAAAAAGGGGGAGAACCATACACAGATTGACAGAAATATGGGACATCAGGTAGAAAACCAAACGCAGACTTCTAGCACTCTCCCATTTATCAAAATCTGTTCGCTAAACAGCCGTTCCCAAAGGACCAGTTCCCTACACAGGCACCACAGTGGACAGCAGACACTTTGTCCTCCAAACACTGACAGCTCTCCCGGGAAGGTCCTGTTAAATCACGGCACACACACAGAGACAAACAAGCAGACACAAAACTGTATATGCAAAGGGGGGGTGCTGTAGCCAGGAACAAATGGTACAATTCACCATGTGGCTCTGCCACACAGCATGCAATGGAACAACGGACCATTTAATCTATTATACAAATAAAGCTCGAAAACGAGCCTGTAAGGAAAGGTAAGAGGAGCTTGGAATAAATATTTTCGATCAATCCAACTATTCTGTTCCCCATAGAAACGCCCGCAACACTTCATGACAACAAAAAAGTAAAAACCCTCCCTTTCTCTTATGCTCCGCTACCTTATAACGGCGCCTGCACTTCACTACTAGGCTACATCTCTAGATGTTATATGGGCTGTCTCCTCCTGCCAAGAGAAAATATAGCAATTTGAAGCAGCTTGTTGGCTGGCAGATCGTAAAGAGAAATAAAAAAAACTCCATAGCAGGTGTCACCTCAGGGAGATGAACAACTGCAACGCAAGGGGATTTCAAAAGGGGCCTGTCAATCAGCCAAAGTGACCTTGAGGGACTACACACATATTGGGAACGTAACGGGGGGCGTCCATGCACTCGCGCCCCTAAAGCGGGGTGGGAGCAGTCGTCACACACACACAAGGGTGGTGTCAGCTTTCTTCTGCCATGAAAACAGCTGTGTAGACATGCACAAAACGAAGGGTGGGCGAGGGAGACGTGTGCAGCTGTCGAAAGGGTATACTCTGGAGAGATGGACAATTTGGGAGAGTTTGAAGCTTATTATGTGCACTAAAGTCTGACAAAAGGAGGGCATTTAAGATGTTCAGCCTACGAAACGGTACTTAATCAGAAGAGAAGTGCCGTCATTGTAATTTTAAAACACACAAAAACTTTCGTCCCTCAGGAGACAAGACGGCTGCCGCCTTGTTGACAGATTAGGACGGTCCTTAACTTTATTTTTTTGAACTTTGTCTAAATTTTTTTTAGAACTCTACACTGACTGTTTCTACCTCTGCTTGAGAATAAACAGCGTTCATGTTGCATCTGCTCTCTCCTTGTTGCCTTGAAAAGACACCCGCTCTCAACAGGACAGAACTGATTGAGAAGTCTCCTGCGAGACACACTGAGGAGAAAACTACACACACACCAAACAAAATTAACTTTTCAGATCAAACGTTCAGTAATTCACACCACAATACCACATGTTAGAGATTCCCTTCTGGAGTCTATCCTGTCTGACTGGAAGTTGCAGTCGAGTGTGATGTTTATCTTTCCTGCCAGCCAAGACCACAGTCACAAAACATGCTTCAATCATCACCGTAAAAATGTTTATCGCACAATTATCAACCTCAAACTAACATTCAAAAAACAATTAAAAATAACTTTTCTGAGCATCTGGAATTGCAGCAATCTGACAACACGGGCCACATAACGCAATACATAAAAAAAAGAACACACACTTGACAACTATTTTAAGAGTACTAGGCCAAAGGGAAGGGCTGTTTACCGTTTTTCCTCTCTCTTTTTTTAGACTAATAAAAATTGCACGGACTGGATTGTGCTTTTGGTTTTACCCTGGGTGAGGTCAGTTTTCACTAACACGGGACAGGGAGTGGGAGGAGGCTGGCCCCGAATATCGCAGCAGAGCTTCAGCCCCGTTCAGAGGGGGGAAAGCAAAGCAAACCAGCCCTAACAGGAACCAGACAGTCAGACAGGCCTCCTCTGCACTGGGGTGGCTTTCATCACACACACACAATTTTTGGCGATGGGATAAAGTTTGGGCTGGTGCTGTGGAAACGCTTGTAAACCTCAGACTTTGTGTGACTTTAGAGGAGTGAAGCTGGGGAGCCGCGAGCGTCCCAGCCACGATTTCTTACACACCAGAGAAAGGAATCTGTCGATCGCGGCACAGAAGTGTCGGACCAGTCCAGTATTACAGGATTGATTTCTAAAAGCCTAACAAACCAGTTCCTCCAAAGCCATCATACGGTGCAAGACGTCAAAGGTTTATCTGTTAAGAAAGATTTACGACAAGCAAATTAGTTCTACCATTTTATTTCTGCTCAAGACTTTCTCTATTTTTGCAAATGAATCAAAACATAAATCTGTAACTGTAAATCCCCACTGGCCAAAATTAGTAGGCCTACAGCAGTATTTACAGTGTGCCTATTCATGTTAAATGTCTTACAAACCACATTTAGCACACACAGTACGCTCTACACAAGAGTACAATATATTTCCTCCCCCACTCTTTAGTCCAACAGTTAGCGCACAGCTGTGGTGGTTTATATGAGCAGGCAACACAGACGAAACGCAAAGAAAGGTGACTATAGGTCTAATACAAAATACTTCAGCAGTGTTAGAAAGGGTCTGTTCCTTCTGAATGTCGGGGGATTTAGGTGGTCAGAGAGAAACAAGCTTGTTTAGTGATTTATGTTAACAAAAAACCCTATCACAGATGGATCACCGCAACACTTTAAGTCACTCTGGCTTGTTTTTGTTCGTAGTTCGCTCCACAAATTTAAAAAGCCAGTTAAGTGTTTTTTTTTTATAAATCACTGCTGACCACACAGAAGCGAAGACACAGTTTCTTGCTTTCAGTGTGCTGGCTCACACAGCGTGCCAACGGCAGCACGGCTGAGTTGTTAAGAGTAAATGAGAGGTACACAGACACTGTGTGCATGGTCCCTTTTCTTCCCTGTTCAGACGATTGTTAGGGTCTATATGACTATGGGGGCTGGGAAATACCAAAAGGGCTGCAGGGACGAAAAAGAAAACAAGGCTTGCTTCCTGACTCGCCCCCTCAATGAAAACACCAACACACCCATCATTCCCAGTTCAATAAAGCAATTGGCTCTTTCGGAATTTAAAAACATAACACAACTACATAATGCCTCTTTTGTAAGACATTTACAGGGTGTGGAGACTAATCAAATTTGATACTTTTAGTGACCAAATCTGTCTCCAAAGATTTGAGGAAAAAGCTATCATTACTTACACCCCAGGACATTTGTCTCTGACACAGTTATTTAATGTTTAACTGCTTACTTTTCTGCAGGCATCAACCTGAAACCAAAGTGCCATTTTTTCCACATGAAAAGCACAATAATATTTCTAAAAACACATTCAATAGCATTATATCTGTTGCAAAAAAAAAATAACATTAAGGCTTACACTTATTTTGAGTAGGGGTGTTTTATTTATTGTTAAACAAATGTATTTTTGCATTGTTGTGATAGTGAGATAGGGCGGAAATAGACCACTTTACTCCTTCGAGTGTTTTGTTTATCGCCCATCAAGGAAGCAAGAAAAATCTTTGCAGACCGGTTTAGCAACTACATACTACAGAGCCTACTCATCCAGACATGCAACCGAAACTGACGTGCACTTTACGTCCCGTCTCGTCTATGAAGAGAATCACTCTTTCACTAGTCACAAAGCCTATTGTTTTTATTTATAAGTGTCATGTCCGATAATACACACACACACAGCATGGGGACAGTGTGCTGGGGGGCTGTGGCGCTCTCTAGTGTCCTCAGCTCACTTACATACAAGCATAGGAACAACCTTCCGCTTAGACCAGCTTATGTTATTGACACTATCAACATTAATAAGCCTCGTCTGTCCGCACAGCTGGAATGTGCCCCAAAAAATCAAGTGACAAAGCGGTGAAAATACAACGTAGACAGAGGAAAAGGCGACGCAGTGTTTTTGGTAGTGCACGCTTCACTGGCAAAAAAAACACACGACGACGACTGCAGCTGCAGCAGCATTAAGGGAAGGAACCGAGCCTCGCTTTAAGACAAATATTATAATAGCTGGGCGAAGGGGAAGACAAACAAAATGGTGTCCCTTTTAAATAAAAAAAAAAAAAAAAAAGTTGAAATAATCTTCGTGCACTCCCCCCCTCCTCCTCCTCTCCCAGCAGCAACTCACTGCCCATTGTTTGGGGCAACAAGCACACACATTCCTCCATGCTTTAAAGCAACAAATAAACTTTTATAACACTTCACATTTGTCTGGTTAAGTCTTTATTTAAAGACGTAGCTAAGTTGGTTCCTGGAGAGTTGCAGAGGAATGCAGAGGCTCGTTAGCTTTAAAATGTGGCTAACCCACGAAGCTAACAGAATGCTGCTGCTGGGGGAACATGTGGAAATCAGATCAGGGCCCCGTTTAAATTAACTGCGTTTGATTAAAAGCTGGTTCAAAACCTCCCTATTCTGTTAATACATTTAGCAGTGGTTGTGATTTTTTCCCCGTGTGTGTGTGAAGGAAAGTTTCCCGTCTTCACAAAGTCAAAAGAGTGAGAGAGACTAACTCTAACGTTAGAAAAACACAACTCTCGGAATCCACATCTCGCTGGTTGTTACCGACGTTTTGCAGCAGCGGACGCCCGGCGAAGGGGCGCCGAACCCGGACTGCCGCTTCGTGTGTCCCCGCTCCCCTCCCCACACATCGCTTCCCTTACCTTCGTCCAGAAGCCTCTCCAGGTGCGTGAAGATGCCGCAGAGATTCGGCAAACTGGTCATGAGCTTCTTCTCGTTCAGTAACTGCATCAAATAGTCGGGACTCGGCCTCGGTCGCTCCTTCACTTCGACCTCTCCGACCATCATGTTTGCGGCGGATAGTGAGAGAGAGAGCGGAGGAAACAAGCCGCCGGTGTAAAACACAGTGAATCCTCTTTTTAAAGGAGAAAAAAAAAAAAGAAGAAAAAAAACTTGCGGTGGCTCCAATCAATCCCCCTTTCCTTCCCTTCCTCCCGTGTGATGAGAAGACTCTGTAAAACCCCCCCCCTATAAAAAAAAAAAGCAGGTTTGGTTTGTTCTTGTTGTTTTGGGGCAGAAACCGTTATCTTCCTTCCCAGAGACTCGCGTGCGCTCCGTACTCTCCTTCTACGCCGTGTGCGCTCGGGGACGTTCGATTCCACCACTGTAGGCGCGAGAGACTGCTCCACCGGAAAAAGGGCTCCCGTCCTCCTCAACGCCTATTGGCTCTTTCAGAGGACTTAATGGGAGAACCAATGAGCGCTCAGATACGAGTTAAGGAGGGGCGGGGCAAGGTGGTTGGTTGGAATGATTGACAGGAAATTTGAGCCAATGGAGTGCAGTGCGCAGGAATGCACATAATGCTCCTGAAGTGTTGTCAACACAGAGTAACACACTTCTTTCTCCTTTTCCTCACTAATATCAGTTTACAGTACTATAATACTATGAGTACTATGCTGTAGTATATATTGTGAGTATATACTGTGAGTGAAAAAGTGGAGGTTTTATTTATTATTTTTCTTTGTTTGGAGTCCTTTTTAGGAGTCCTTTTTTCTTATATTAATTTCTTTGGAATTATCAACAATCACATGCCACTTTCTCTTTGTAGCTCAGCTCTTTTATTTATTATATCTTTGTTAAACTCCCCCCCCCCCCCCTCCTCTATGTTGCACAATATCTTCATGCTGTGTGCTTCTTGCACAAGCACACATTTGCTTCTTTCCCCTTTTCCTCACTAATATCAGTTTTCAGTATTGTACTATAGATAGAAAGCTTTATTGTCATTGTACATGGTACAACGAAATTTCGAGGGCTACTCCTGAACAGTACAGTTAAAAAATAATAAATAAAAAGAAACAGACAGCTACAATACGCATTCATTCCACCATTATACACATAACATTCACAGTACCCATTCGTTCCCTACATAATACAGATATATTTGGAGTGCTACTCCAGATCAGTGCGATTAGAAACTGTAATACTGTGAGTACTATACTGTAGTATATATTGTGAGTATATACTGTGAGTGAAAAAGTGGAGTCAGCTGAGGTTTTATTTATTATTTTTATTTGTTTTAGACATGTTAGGAGTCCTTTTTTCTTATATTTATTTCTTTGGAATTATCAACACTCACATGCCACTTTCTCTTTGTAGCTCAGCTCTTTTATTTATTATATCTTTGTTAAACTCCTTCCCCCCCCTTCCCCCCCTCTATGTTGCACAAGATCTTCATGCTGCCGATCCAGTGCGAAAACAACATTCCAGTGACTACTTGAAAACACAATTTGTCACATAGATTTTCCAAGGTCTAATGTAATTCTATGGTTTAGCAATAACGTGTATGGGCCTACTAATCTGGTATGGACTAGTGATCTGGTTTGAATACTCACACGAGGGTTGAATGTGTGTTCAATCTCCCAGGAGGATTGTGGATTTCATGCTTCACTTTTGAGTGCCGAAATATGAAGAAAAAAAAAATCAACCAGTGCAGTCTGTATCCTACAAGATACCTTTTGTTACACAAGACTTGTACATCTTGTTATCTGTCTTGGGACCGATTGATCAACGTTCCAGTAATCAATAGGGCCGTTTCACTGTCCTGTCCTTGAGAGGACCTCTCTACATATCCCCCGAAGATTAACATCCCTGATCAATGGAACACACACAACCCAGCTACCTCCGGCTTCTCACATCCTGCTTAGTGTGAAAATAAACCACAACTGGTCCGTTTTGATTTTAACAGCTGTTGGCTGAGAGGGGCCCCGGCTAAATCTGAGCCCTGACCTTGGCCACCATTCAATTTGTCCGCTTACTGCTCACCCACTCATGTCTTTGTAAAAGTAGTCCCCACGCTGGGTGTATGAATGGTCAAACAGCTGCACTATGACCTTCTGGCTGCAGTTTGTCGCCACTGTGTTAGTATAGAGAATAGTAAATTAAATCCAAATTAAATATAATCTCTAGTATCAGTGCAGCATGTCCAATAAATTGATCAAAGAACACTGGTGATGTCTTGGGACAAGTTTAAGTACTGAAATTGTGTCTCTGTATCATTAACTCAAGAGACATATACCACACACTTACAACATGTAAACAAATTGTAAACTTGCTTACACACAAAAAAACTCAACTTATCCCCACAAAAATGTTTGCAATCAGTCCTCCGGCCCCAGATAGCAGCATTCGGAAGTGCAGCAGACGACAGTAGCCTCCACATAAAAGCAAGAAGACATATACAGTTGCCTTAACAACCTGGATCCTGCTTCTCTGCCCTTCAGTGTCTACATATAGCTACAGCATGTTATTTCTATAATTATTGTCGAACTTCAGTTGAGCCTCAGACAAGCACCTGGTTCACAGAAATGATCATTTCTTAAAGGGGCTGTATGTAAGTTTTTACACGTATAAACATTTTTAAATCATTTTTAAGTGTCTTTGAATTTCCAGAAAAGCGCTATATAAATAAAATGTATTATTATTATTATTATTATTATTTTTATTGCCAATGTGTGAACAGGTTGTAACCTAAAAAATGAGACCTTCCGCGACCGTCTGGGTTTCCTCTATCAGCCTGTAGACTGCTTTTAATGTGAAGAATGCAGGCTGTTTTTTTTCTGGGAAAATCCAACGGATGTGACGTCATGCACGCACGCAAGTGCCTTTATTTTCAGCTCCGCCTCAGGGCTAATAGTGTGCAACGATAGCTAACGTTCGGTTAGAAATGGAGTCCGCTAAAGCCAACAAACAAGCAGCCCACACCACCACACAGACTCCAACATAAACTCCACTGAAGCACACAAAAAACAAAGTTATATCTAGTGAGGCCCGTCTTAAAGAACAGGAATGTGACCGACGTTGGTAGAAAAACTAGAATCAACATCGGCCGGGCCTTTGATTCATGGAGGGACCTTCGTTAGGTAAGCTTACATTACTGCCAACTGCCAGCTGGCTAATGTTGCTAACGTTAATCAACATGATGCCTGCCAATCACGTTCAGTCTCGTGTGTGTCGCCTCACTGTTTTGACCGATGCTCGCTCGCGCCTACGTAGTGTGAGCGCAAGCACGAGCAACAGGACTGCCGTTGACTTAACGGCCACAGGTGTTCTCTAGCCCCTTTAAACTTTTATTTCAATTTGGACATTTGTTTGCAACTGCCCACTGTATATCCAAATAAAAATCGTGTTCCTTTGGCGTCTGGTATTTACGATTGTCACAATTTCAACCAGTGACCTCAGCAAAACGCAGTTAGTAAGGTTTTTGCATAATAGGCTTGTCAGTTGCACCTCCTCCAATTACACAGGACATGTAATATTAGTCCTGTCATCCAAATGGTCTGCAATATCAGCGTGCCATCTTAGAGCCAGACTGATAAAACATCCCTTGAAGTCAAACACTGATAAGTGATTTTGGTGGATAAGAGTTTGCAGATAGGCAGAGGGAATGAGAAACTCCATTTTTCATGTGACTTGGATATAGCTAAATTGTTCATGGTGTTGCCTTTATGTTTCTTTTTTTTCCCCCTCCCTTATTCTTTGAATATAAGTGCTGGAAAAAGTCACAGACTTCTTGCATCAAAAAGAATCTGGCATTTATTCGGAGCTTTGAAAATGGGTTTAGTTCTTATCTCAACGGTGTGCATGGTAATTTGTACCTTGCCTAGCGCTCGTTCTTCTGAGTTGGGTCAAATGCGGCTTCCGTGTGTGTGTTGATATGTGTGTGAAACAGAAACGCAGAGTTAGAGAGAGACAGAGATGCGGTGTTAGACAGGCAGAGCATACTTAAATGTGTGTGTGTGTGTGTGTGTGTGTGTGAGCCCGTGCATGCTTGTGTCTTCTGACAGCCCGAGAGTAAACAGAAACGATATTAATCCCCCCTTTTGCTCCCCCTGCCCTTGTGTTTTCGTCATTTTTAATAACACGGTTTCTATTCAACAATTAATCCAATTAACAAGGATCCAGATAATTAATGAACATGCGTTTAGCCCCTTTTGAAGAGAGGCTGTTAGCTCACTCACAATGAGCTTGGAGAGCGCCCTGGGTTTTCAACTGAAAGTGCGCTGATGGAGACAATGGGGCCCTCGGTAGGGGCCCTGTAGCCGGTTGCAGTCCGCCTCGGGGGCCACAGCCGCAGGAAAGCGAGCGGGAGCTGGTGACTGTCGAGGCAAGGCTGTCTGCGATAACAATTGTAGCTCTGGAGGAGGCGAACAGAGGCCCACAGGCTCTGATAACACACACACATACAAACAAGAACAACATCTTTTCCCTTTTTCTTTTAGCTTACTAGTTTGGGGACTGTGGGGGGGGGGGGGGAAGCGCCGGCAGAATCTGGGTCATTTACATTTTGAGGAAGGTGTGAGCACAGCGCAACAGAAATAAATGTCCTTCTAGCAACCGCAGCATATACAGAGCATATACAGAGCATATACAGAGAAATGCATAATGTACCTATAATTCATTTTAACTCGTATCATAAGCATGACATGACAAATGCCCTACTCGTGCTCGTGTTCACGCACTGTTGCGCTCATACTTGTTTGTGTGTGCATTTGTTATTGTCAGTGACTGAACATTATTTATTTGTGTTGAAATCACACGAAATAAGAATTGTAGACATTAAGGATGAAGAGGAGGGATGTGTTAGTGAAAGCAATGGTGGGACATGAAATCAACCACTTTCCCCCGTAGTTTTACTTTAGTGGTGTTATAGATCACATCTGTAAAAACATCACTACATTTAAGGGACTCTATACCTCTTTGAGAGCACCCATTTTAAAGTATATGATCAATATAATGATCAGACATTATAGTTGTTGCCATGTTACTTTGCGATCATAAAATTAAACGATCAATCAAAGTCCCAGTGCAGCAGCACAGGAATTACTGTTAGCTAACAGGTAGCATTTATGAGATCAACACAAAACAGAGAAATATGTAAACAAGAACTAAATTGCGACTGGTTGAACAAAAACACATCTGTGATCATGGAGAGCAGGAAGTGATAGATGTGAGGTGTCTGCCCCGCCCCTTGCCAAATGTTAATTGTTATGCATAATTGTCTTGTTTCCCAACCAAAAGATAACAAAGAAGGAGAGATTTAGTTTTTATATTTATATTGTTGGTAGAACTGGTTCTCCAGGACCGAAAACATCCACATTGCAGTGGGTTCCATTACAGCTGTGAGTGAGTGAGGGGCCGGTGTGGGGGGTAGGGAGACCTCTATCCATCATCACACCTCTCCACTGACTGGATTACAGGGTTAAGGAGGGCCAAAACATAAACAAAAAGATGCGCTTTCAATCTTAGCTGACATTGTTTGGACCTTGCCTGAGCTATGTCAGTATTTTTCCCCTGATTTTTGGCCTATTTGTGGTTGTAGAATTATTTGGAGATGGAAAAGGAATACCAGAAAAGAAGTGTGCACACCATGCAGGCAGCTAGTTCAGCTTTTTTTCTTCTTTTTATCCTTCACAAATTAGGCTACGCATGAGAAAGAGTGTATACTATTCACACGCTGACTACAGGAGGAAGTGTCACCTGGAGGAGTGCCACAATGTGGAGCGGCTTGCGGAGAAATCTATCACAATTCAATCTGAAGCTGCAATATTCCTGCGTTTCCCAGTAACCCATTCTACCCTCGCCGCCGCAGCTATTCACCGTTCTCTATTTTGTTAAAGGTCACCTTGGGTGTTGTAGTCTAGATGCTCCAGTGGTTTGGCAGTCTGGTGATGGAAATGCCTGTTGGTGCCCAGACACGGTGTGGGGGAGAGGGATAGGGGAAGGAGGGGGGGAAACAGCTGGAGCCACTTGTGGTAGAAGGCTCTGACGGGAAAACATCACCTCTGAAGTCCCACCTCGAACCTGCTAATCATCAATCAACAGGAGGAAATGACACATAAAATCACACTTTACAGTTTAACAGTAAGGAGCACTTAAACAGGCTGAGGGTAAACAAGGTTCTCTCACTCCTCCTTCCTCATTCTGCTCCTTGTGGAGAACACGCCGGTGTCAATACGGCTTAAAGAAGTCCGGCCGATGCTACATCTGTCCCCGCCAATTGTTAACAGTGTGGATCCATTCCCGCTCCCGCTGAAGATGCCTGTATTTGTTTACTTGCTCGTTTGCCTGTTTGTGCGCGCCCGCCAGCCCGTAGCGGGGAAAGAAATGAGTGTTTGTGAGCGATAAGACCTGTAGGAGAGGAAGAGGAGGAGGAAGAACAGAGAAAATGGGTGAAGGAGAGTGACGGAGAGAGGGGGAGAATCCTCATTGATCACATCTGTTCAGAGAAGGATTGATCCTGCGGTGTGGTCGACTCTGTGATCTAAACATAAGCACATATGAGAGAATCGCTCACAAATCTGAACAGTAAATCAGGATTTTATTAATATTTAAGGGGAACTTCACAGAGGGCTTCACAAGGAAAACAAAACATGAGCTCCTCTTTCAAAGTGTTTACATTATTCCCGCACTCTTGAATTAAGCCTGCGAATCAGACACCTGGCATATGGAGAGGCAGATAGATAAATCTCCATTGTGCTGTCCTGTCTCGCACATGCTCAGTAGCTCCCCGGATGAGCGCGGACTCTCGCCGGGCAGACGTGAACAAGACGGATCATTCCCAGGGGGGCATTTATTTCTGTTGCACGGCACCATCCCTCTCATTGCTGGTCCTAACTATGTGCCTTTTGAGACTATAACGTTGGAATAAGAGAGACAGCTCAGCAGAAGGGACGACAGGAAAAAAGAGGGAAGGAAGTGATAAAGAGGAAGACAGATGATAGACTTGCTGAATGCTTAATAAATCCTCCACTAGTGTACGCGTTACAACATGCAACCCAACTTTGATCACGTTAAGTGTGACCCACATGGATGAATTATTTGATTTTCAACACGGGGAGACGTCGTACATTCGGCGTGTTTGTTCAGATAAGGGAGCGTGATGATATCGTTAAGTGCCAGTTGTCACTTGTGAGGGAAAAACAGAACCCCCCCCTCCTCACCACCACCACCTCCTCTTCTTCTTTGGTCTCTTATTCCTCTCTCTGCAGCTGACTGCTCCTAAATCTCAGGTCTGGCCAGAGCTCGACAGCTCTCTCTACCAGGTGACACAACATCCCACTTCCCTCCATCCATCCATCCCGACGCGGCCCACACAGTCTCTCCTTCCCCTCATTTCTCTCTGCGCTGGATCCATCTTGGACTGCCGGTCCGTCTCGGGCGCAATGCATCTCCCTGTCTTCCTCTTTATTCAACATGTTTACTCTCTCAAACACACACACACTCATACCGCAAACATTTCCACGCTGCCTTTCCTCTTCCATAATTGTCTTTTTCCTCCCTCCTCAGTCTTAGCCTCTCTGTACTTTCCTCAATCTCTTTTTTCCCCTCCGTCAACAGAACGCTATCGGCGTTGTTTGTGTAGCTTTTGTTGTGCAGCTCACTGCAATACAAAAGCCTTTGTTGGCCTGCCACCACTGTGATGCGGTGAGACGGAGATGCACAAGGACAAACTTGAGCTCCGCGGTGCCAGCTTTGAGAAAGTCAATGTTCGTTCCGAGATAACGGCTCAACCTGATGGCTGGAGTAGCTGGTGGGGCGCGAGCCAGACACACATGTAAACATTTGTCTGCGTAGTCGACTGCGCTGATCTGTGAGGCCGTATGAATAGTGTATAAATCGTCCCGTGTCGGTGTAATGCTTAGTGTTTCCATCAGTGAAATGGCTTGCATGTGTTCCTCAGTGGGAGTTATTGCTGGCTGCGGGGCAGTGGCAGCTGTTGTGAGGGGCTGAGCTAGCCGGGCTAATAATAACCCCGGAGCTGAGTGAGTGCCCACGGGCCCCACATCGTCTAGGGTTGACCCCCGGAGTCCAGTTGCAGTGGAGAGTGAGGATTAGGCCAGGTCGTGGATTAGAGAACGCCATTTCACCCTTGTAAGGACGAAGGCAGGTGTGCAGGAATGCTACACACTCCGTGGTTAATGTCGGGGTCGTAAGACCCTGAGTGAACCACTTTGGAAGCACATTGATCATGTGGTACGTGATGTGTTTTACCCAACTCCAGCTAGCAGTGAGTGTTATACTACAAAGCAATAGAGTGGTGCAGGAATGAGTCCTAAAACCCGGAAAAGGTTTTTTTAATGTGTTTTTAGTTAGATGCCTGAAATAAGGTCTGTGGTTAACACAAGCTTAAAAGACCAGTGTACAACAATTAGGGGAATCTATTGGCAGAAATGGAATATAATATTAAAAATGTCTGAAAAAATTGTAAAAAACAAATGTCGGAAAAAAATCTGAAAAATGCCCGAAAAATGTAAAGTATTTTTTCTTTAGTGTATAATCACCTGATAATAAGAATCGTTGTTTTTGTTATCTTAGAATGAGGCATTTATATCTACATAGGGAGCGGGTCCTCTTCACGGAGTCCGCCATTTTGCACCGCCATGTTTCAACAGTAGCCGAGAACAGGCAAACAAAACTTAACTTTTCCTGCTTGGGCCCGAGTCTATACTCGCTCCCGCCACCGCTCTCTCTCTCTTGCTTCACCACTCACTTCCCACGTACGCACAGACACTATGAGCACTCTACTCTAACAACAACTGGCTTTAGACAGGACCATTCGCGTTATCGCGTCGGCCACCGTAGCAATCCTTCACGCTTGGCACACGGGAGAAGTTGTAATCTGCAACCTCACCGCTACAAAAATCATCCCTGCACCACTCTATTGGAAAACACACACATAGGAAACATGCTCTTTACCTTGACATCTGAGCTGAAGCATGTTTTTATTTAATCTCTTCAGCACTTATCTGGGCTGAGGAGAAATGAACGAAAGGCAAACGGACAAAGATGTCGCAAAAATGGCTGAATAACATATTAGATCAATACCATTGTCTGCTCATGCCATCACGCTGATCTTTCACAATAGACAAAAAAAAAACCCTCGGAAATCCTCTCAACTGAAAATAATAACGTGGCTTTATCTGCAACAGATACTATCTGCTGTTGGGAAGTAGAGCATGATGTTATAACCTGTGCTCTATGACTGGAGGAAATACTCTGAATGGGAAGCAATTTATTTCAGTGTGTATGTACGGGGCACCCGCAGTCACAAAATGATCAATTGCTCATTATGACTAAGGCGAAAGGGTTAGAATATGATGATCAGGACAATTTCTGCTCTACGCCACATTTTCTTTTTTTTTTCATGTCCGAGATAAGGGAGAAATTCAAGTAATGTCATGCTTGGTCTTTCAGGCCTGTACGTCTGGACCAGTCATGCGTTGATGCCTTTGATTGGCCAAATAACCTCATTGGCTGCCTCCATTCCTGTTCATTTCACAGTTCACTCTATTACTTGCATGAGCAATTACAGCTCGGTGTTGTTGTTTGGTATTGTTTGCCATTATTGTGTGTGTGTGTGTGTGTGTGTGTGTGTGTGTGCGCGCGTGTGTGTGCAGCTCTCGATTGGAGAGCATATTCTCCGATGTTCCTTTCCAGACTGTCACCTTTCTTAATGAGCTTCAGCGGGTTCCTGAGGAGGTCGAAACGGACACCATTTAGCATTTAACGCCCATTAGCGCCTGTGATGTGACCTAATTGAGCCAAAGCAATCAGACTGCCTGGCCCTTTAAGTGCGAAGAAGTGAAGTGAATTCGAGGCAATTTCTGTATATTATGGCTTGTATGACATTGTGCGCTAGCTCGAGGCAAAAGACTATGACCAACAGATGGAGAGCTGCGAGTACAATTTCTGACGAGTTCTGAAAAACAATATTTGAAGCAAGCAGATTAACAAAAATGTTCACCATGTTTCTTGTCCTTTTTTTTTTTCCAGTTGTCCTCTCTATCTCTAAGCTATCCCTCCTTTGCTGTCCAGCTGCTAGCCTGTGGCTCAGTAAAATTGGACAGGTGAAGCGGGACAGCGGGGCGTCACTGATACACTTCGACAGAACCGCAGGCTGTTCAGACTTCGATCGGCTCATCGGGCGAGAACAGAGGTGAAATTGTACCCCCCTTTAAAAGTAGTTCATGCGCTCTGCCACGGTGCTGTATTTGTTTTATTATGCAGCCGCAGTTATTAAGGTGAATTATGTGTTTTGTGTCGAACGGGGACCGCGCCGCACTCCCTTTTTTCCGTCTTTCACTGCACAGATCAGGCAGCAGGCAGAGTGCAGCGCGGCCCGGGTTCAGCAGCGTGGAACAGCTATTCAGTAACACTCTTTTCAAGATGTGCTGAGGTTGAAATATGAGCATTATGAACCTGTCTTCTGGTTGAGAATAGATTCCTCCGCAGGCCTGTAAAGTTGCTTTCGCTGGAGACATGACTTACAATAAGAGATGGTGCAAGTGTCCTTGTGAGTGTCAGAAATCAATTACGCTATGTTTCCCTTGTGGGTCGCAGGGTTGTATATATGTATATGCACAAGTGTGTGTCTCTGTGTGTGTGGGAAATACGGTTGCTTAAGCTTCCATTGTGTCAGGGAAGAAGTTTCCACAGCGACTTTAATGCAGTAGAGAGGATAGTGGGAGAGAGGGAACATTAAGTTGGTTAAAGATGCCTACTGAGGAACTGGTTGGTCTGGATAAACAAAACATGTATGTTGTCATTTAGAAACAGTCATAAATAAACCCACATGCACACCAAGCGTTCAGTGAGATCACTGGGGGGGTATTTGAGTTCAAAGGATGGTAACAGAATGTATGTTTGTGTGTGAGAGTGTGTTATCTGGAGGAATGCTGTCGGTCGTCATTCCTATGCGTCTTTCCACGCATGTTTAGACAGGCTCCGTCTCCAGCTGGGTTTGTGACAGAATGGGTACGGTGGTACAACACAATAGACGCAGTTGTAGAGCAGGACAAAACACAGTGCAGATGTACATCAGGACAGAGACAGGAAAAACAGGCCTGCATCACTGGAATCTCACCCAACTCCTTTTTTGCACCTCTCAAGCTGCATTAGCACCTTTTCAATTAAAAGCTTCGCAGCGTAGAGGCTTTCAGCACAGGAAAATAAACTACTCAATATTTATATTCCAAAGTATCACACATTATCTAACTGAAGTGAAGCTCCGGCAAAAGTGTGTCTTTTGAGTTGCGATCACACCCCGTAGGATCGTAAGGTGGCTGTAAAAAGCAAAAGCAGGAGTAGTTTGAGAAGTTTCTGTGGACCTGACGCTTTTTTTTCCGCCTTGAAATCGTGTCACCGTGCGGTGGAATCTACTGTAGCTGACATAAATGTAAGCTGGCAAAAGCTGCTGTTCTCTGTGAGGGAGCAACTTTTTACAGTCAACAGTGGAGCATCAAGCGCGAGTGAGCGTTTGATAGTCAAAAGAAAAATAGTTTCACTTTTAAAATCAAAGGAATTTTCAATTCTATGTTTTCATACATTTTGAAAGCGTCCCATTTTTCCGTCTGATGCATATCGCTGTTTGAAATGAAAGTCGCTGTGCATCCTTATCAGCGAGCTAAATAAATCACTACAGCGAGAGACAAATGAACAATACATGGATAATGTATTAAACATACGGGTGTGTTTCAATGAGGCAAATTTGTTCTGTCGAGCTTGCATTGGGGTTAACAAGTGATAGAGATAAATACACAGATACAGAAAGTGTGACTTACAATGAATTTAATAAGGGTTTGAAAGGATATGCTAAAGAAAGTGGAGCAGGTGTGTCAAGAGATCGGTGCAGAAACAAAAAGAGAATGAATGGAGTGACGTTGAGATTAGGGGAGGGCTAGGATAAAGAAGGGATAAGATAAGAGTTTCATTTAGAGTATTTGGGAGCAGATAAAGAAGGACTGACAAACAGATAAAGTCAAGAGTCTGTGCAACGTCAGGAGGACGCCCCCCCCCCCCCTGCTCAGCTGATCATGCAGGACTCGTAGGTGGGCACCATGTACTTGATGTTTATGAAGGCGTCCTCCCCTCCGTAGCGCTCCAACACCTCCAGAGTCTCCTGGATCAGGTCACCGACATTCTCCCTCTTCTGCTGGCTGTAGTCGATGCCATCTCCGGAGTTGACTGTAAGGGACGAGGAAACAGACGAGTCAGACAGACAGCATGAGGGAAAACAAAGATATTTCAGCTCAGTCGGGGTCATCGCAGACTGCGAGCTTGATGTCAGGGCTCACAAAGCACCACCTGTGGCCACGCCGCGACGCTTTGCTGCAGACAGACAGAGTCGGCAAATGCCATCCCTTCCATCCGACTTCAAACCCACTGGACAGACTGAATTTAATTTACTCCTCTTTTACGCCGCGGCCAGTTGGGACTGGAACGGCGGCAGAGTTTTTTCAACTGTTCAGCTGAAAGTTTAATGAGGCAAGCCTGCAGAGAGGAGAGCAGCGCAAAGGAGGCGGCGCTGCTGTTGCGCACGAGGCATGAGCGGTGACCTGGAGTCACGCTCCACAGGTAGGAATGTGTGGTGTGTTTGTAATAGAATCAAAATCTGAAACAGAGAACAAATTCAACAGTATCAGAATGTCGTGTGTGTGTTTTTTGCATTTTCCAGGTGTTTGTATGAGTGGGAAATGAAAAAAATAGACTCAGAGAGCATAATACACTCGTGGCCAATCACAATACATCAAGAAAGCTGCAGAACCTCCCCTCCCCCAGGACACACACACACACACACACACACACACACACATAGACAGTGCAGTAAAACACGTAACATTGTACAATAGAGCTCTAGAGCGCTGGGGGAACTTGTTATCGAAAAAACATTCCTGAGGTGTCCAGCCTCCACCTCCTTGCTTCTTCCTCCCTTTCACCAGCAGGCACACTTAAACACTTAAACACACACACACACACGCGTGCGGATTGCAACTTTATCAGCACACAGCAAACTGCCAATCTCGTGGCACTGCACTGGGGGCTCAAAACACTTTTCAGAGGGAGGTAAATATAGAGAGGAATGAGGCACACACACACACACACACACACACACACACACACACACACACACACACACACACACACACAAAATGTCCAGTTCAACTAAAATATCCTGGAGAGAAAGTGTGGATTTATTTCTTGAGGTTATAAAATAAAAAAAGAAAAGCGGTAAGAGAAGAAAAGAGTGAATGAAGTGTACCTGTGATGGGAAAAATTAACAGCAGCACTTTAAGGAGGACCCCTCAGACCCTTCTTTCACTCCTAATTAGACCTGAGGAGAGAAGGCGACATTAAACCTCTCTCCGACTTCTTCCTAACACTCATCCTCTATTCTTTCTCAATCTTTTCTAATCTCTCATCCTCCCTGACAGACTCAACCTTCCCTCTCTCTCTCCGTCTCCTCGTCTTTTCACCCGTCCACGGCCTCCTCATTAAAACACAAAGAGAGCCGATCCCATAAAGTGGGCTGTTAAGCAGTAACACGTCTATGATCTCAGTCTGCTGCACTCGCTTTCCACTCAGGATCCGCTCTCCTGTTTTACATGAGAGCGACGGGGGGAGAACTCTCCAGCCGCGATTTGACCGTTTGTTGGCCCAGAGACGCAGTGCGACTGCAACAGCTCCGGCTTTATTTAGCGGCTATTTACTGTTTTACTTTCGGAGAGACGAGAACAATAACAGCACAGGCTCAGGAATGCAGCCTTTTAAGAAAAGCTTGTTCCGTATCTAAACTCAGGTTTTTATTATTGAGCTAGCCACAACACAGGCGTCTGCACACTACTAGTTAGCACAATCTTAAATAGCATCTAAAATGCAGCCATGTGAGCAATAAAAGAAAAAAAAAAGCAATCAGGGTGGAATGAGTATGTTGGGGCGGGAGAGTGGTGGAAAGTAAAGAATAAAGTGACGGGAGTCAGCCGGGTCACTCGTACAGTCTGTTTCCGCTGCATGGGGTGTGTGTTTGTGTGTGCATGCATGTTGGTGTAGGTTAAAAAGCCAAGCCTGTGGAGAGCCACCCTCTGTTAGAGTGAAAATGAGCAGCCAAAGCCGGCCCAGAGGGAGAGCTTGGCCTTCAGACTGGAGAACGCGGGGAGCCGGGGAAGAGGTGCGGCTTGGGAACCAGCAAAGCTCCGACCCGTTTACTGGGGCCTGCAGGGGGGAGCAGGGAGGTCCTGCAAGGGGGGAATTGTTGCTGTTGCTATACTGAGACTTTCAGCCCTTTCCAAGTGCATTTGTGTTTCCGAGCCGTCGGGAGGCCAGCAGCATCAAAAGGAAGAGGCCAGAGGAATTTGCAACGATTCTCAATATTTAAAGAGGAGAAAAGGGAGAAGTGTGTTGAAGCGGGGATGGAGGGAAAGGAAGGGAGGGGAGGAGGCGAGGGTGTTAAAAGCTGCCTCTGCAAATGTCCTTCAGCAAGATAACTTTCGCTCTTCTTCTTCTGCCCCCCCCCCCCTCCCCGTCTTTTTTATTCTCTGCTTATGGCAATATCCGCAACCCTGGGCAGACACAGAGAGGAAAAAAAATCTTTAAAAACAATCATAATAAAAACTCCCGCCTTGTGAACAGAAGGGAAAAAGGCCCTAGCAGGAGTTGGCTGGCTGTTCCTCTGAGGAAGAGGAAGAGGAAGGGTCGATACAGACGCAGACATACAGAAGGTGGAGGAATGAAAAGGTCTGTCTGTCTGTCAGATGTCACATGACGTATCATTAGTGTGTGTGCTCTGTAGCGCCACATAGTGGACGCAGGAAGAGGTACAAATTTGACAATATGTCATTTCCAGCACCACGCACTCAATGCAGGAAAAACCATAGCACCCCCAAACGCACGCCAGGTTGGAAAAAAGTTCCTTCGATGTTCATGAAATTTGGTGGGATCATTGTTCTCATCTATAAGAATATATCAAAATCTTTGGAAATTTTTTCACCCTACGGGAAGTCAGCCATTTTGGATTTTGTGCGTTCATTTTCATTTTATGAACCCGTGTTAGAGGACTTTAGGATGCACAAAAACTCACTAAACTTTGCACCCATGTTCAAACTGGTAATTATTTCGAGTTGATATTTCAATTGGGCTCAGGTGTGGCACATCGGCTGTATAGCGCCCCCTAATTACACTTAGCCTTTGAACGCATTTTTGATGCCCTTGGTATACTCACGAAACTTGATGCATCCATCAAAACCTGTGAACATTACGAGCGATTTGGTTCATGCGTGTGTATCGAGCTCCATAGCGCCCCCTAATGTGTGGAAGGCTCCCATATTCATGAAATTTGGTACCCACATTGCACTCATCATTTCGGACATATTTCCCATTGGCTTTCATTAGGTCCGCCCAACCAGAAGTCGGCCATTTTGAATATTGTATGTTTTTTTACGTTACCTTTTTCGAACTCCTCCTAGAGGATTTATCGGATTTGTTTAGAATTTGGTTGGTATAACCTATCTATCTACCTATCTACCTATCTACCTATCTATCTACCTATCTATCTATCTATCTATCTATCTATCTATCTATCTACCTATCTACCTATCTATCTATCTATCTACCTATCTACCTATCTACCTATCTATCTATCTATCTATCTATCTATCCCTCTTTTCATTAAGACAACAGGGGCTGTGCCTCTCTGCTGTGATTTCTGCCGAACCCCACCAGACCAACACTAAACTACGCACAACAACAGCTGCAGCCTTCCTCCTCCTCCTCCTCGTCCACCCTGCTCTCTATCTCCATCCCTCATTCCCCACGGTCCTAAACAACCTGTCTTCCCACATCAAGCTGAAGACAAGCAGTCACAGATGCAGCCAGTGTTTCCTCCAAACTAATTTCAAATATATAGAGTATAATTTTCACTGTTGGGAAATGTAGCTTAATGGATGACATCTGTAACAGAGCTGTAGGATTTCTGGCCGAGGTTAGCATGCGTCATGTGTATGTTGTGTGGTTATATAATCCCCTCTCCTGCCGGGGACCGGGTGACACACACACTGCACAGGCTTTGGCAAGTTTAGCTCAGAATTCCTGATTCGACATAATATCAACCCACCTGCCATTGTTTCTAATCAACTTAGCCCTGAAGTTCCTTAGGAAAGCAGCTTAGAGAGAAGGCCCCCCCGACACGATACGCTCTTTGATCACGGCAGCCAGATGTACGGCAGAATCAATGAATGTGAGAGACCTTCGAGAGGGTTTGGCCTTGTTTGAAAAAGGAAATGGAGGAATGAAGGTTACGAGTGCGATGCAACAGCTCGAGTGCCAGGGATACTTTGTGCACAAGTTGCACAGCTGAGGGTGTTACAGTATGCGAGCGCATGTGTTATTCTTGTTCTTTCTGATCACCAACGCATTGTTAACCCTCCAACCCAATGCTTTCAGGGCTCCATATCAGCATAAGACTACACATTATCTTATACTTTAAATATATTTTCTCATATATATCAAAGTTTCTAAAACAAAGATCTAATTTTCCCCTGGGAAATATGTTAAAACTCATTTTTAAAAACAGCTTTTTCCCTTGAAAACAATTCTATTTTTAATTGTTTCCTCCACTTTTTAAAATTAATTTAATATTATTTATAATTTCAGAAATTTTTATAAAATTATAAAAAATCTATACTTATTATTCCTATTAATCTTCATCATCATAATAGTATAAGTAGAGGCTTTCTGTCCCAGCTGAAGATGTAGAAGTGTACTTTTCAATTGTTTCCCTTGAGAGTCAAATTGATTTCATTCGTACCACCATTTATGTTTAGGCTTAAAAAAGTCTAAAATTTAAATATTATACTTCCTAATATTCTGTGAAAATGGTCGATAAATACACCAAATCTACATGAACACAGCCTGAAATGTTGAGAGTCATGTTCATAGTGTTTCTCTCTCAATTAGGTTTAAGTTAAATTTAAGTTAAACGTTTTTTTGTGTGGAATTTTGTACCGTCTGCAAACAACTTTTCTTCTTTTTAACTGAAGTTTCTCATCAATAAAATCAAACTTAAGCTGGGAAGCAAAACCTGATCTCAAGCGGTTTCTTGAAAATGCATATTTCACATGGATTTTGGATGATCTGTAGTAAATAAATACGATCTATAGTATAAACAAAGTAAAACAAAAGAGAAGAGATATACAAACATAAGTAAATGCAAAGGTGGGTTGAAAACAAACAAACATGAGGGCTTGTAAAAGGAAACCGCCTTACACTGAAATTAAAGAAAGCTGTATTACAAATTACAAACAGACATAAATATTTTTAAATATCTAAAAGAAAGAAAAGAATGCTATGTATATGTGGATACTATGTGTGAACCAGGCCATAAGAACAAAGAGAGGCAGAGGAGCAAAGTGGTGGCGAGTGTGTGACGGAGGGTGTAACGGTTTGAGGAGGGGGGGGGGGGGGAGTGGATGAGACCGCGGGAGGAGGCCTGTGCTTAACAGCAGGGCTCTAATTAAAAGGGCCTCACAGTTGGGCGCCAGGCAGGCCTCTCATAAAGAGACTCACACTGGCGGAGAGGTGGGAGACACCAGGTGTGTGTTTGTGTGTGAGACTAACCACAGGTGTCTGCAAAGGCAGCAAGACGGAGTGGAGGAGAATATCCTAGCAGTATGCATCTGCACGTAGTGGTTATTATGTAATTGTGTGGGTATTGTTTGTACACATGCAGAGGCATAACCATGAAGACAGAGGATAAGTGAGCCTCTATAATTACATGTGACAAGGACAGAAAGAGCAAGACAGGCAGTGATGCATGAGTTAGTGTAGTAGTGAATATAATAACAATATACAGTAGTAAAAGGTAAAAGTAAAATATATATATATTTAAAAAGTACAAAAGCATTATAGCTGTGGAGCTAGAACAGTGACAGTAAGTTTTGTCATCTCAAATAAATTTTGGCACTGAATAAAGAAATGTTGAAAACAGGCATTAAAAATGATTTTATTTTGATGTTTTCTGTATTCTGATGTGTTTGTCAGTGACAATCTTCAGATGTTTTTCTTCATGTCACTGTGTTTGAGGGGAGGGGGCATGGAGAACTTGATTTAATCCGCATACTAAGGAGAGAACGTCACTCTTCTGGAGTCACAACTCGCACCGAAGCCTCCGACACAACCACACAGCACACGGTAATGTCTTCCATGAGTTCACCTGGAACTCCCAAACAGCAAGTACGTTAAAGCTACTACGAGGAGCTTTAATTTTGTGCTGATTTTGGTGGTCCCTGTGGACAAAAGTGGTAGTGTTTCAGAGCACCAGAGTCCCTTTAGAAAACCTCTCATTTTACTGCAGCTGCCAGGCTCCCAGCGTGGACCGGTGGAGCGGCGAGTCAAAGCTCTGCTCCTGGCCGAAGGAGGAGCTGCTGCTGCCGGGCGTGGAGCTCTCCACCTCTAGCTTGAGTTTCGACTGCAGGTCGAAAGCGGCAGCGAAGCCGGATCTGGGTCTGTCGGAGGCCCCGCTGAGTCTGAGCTGAAGGAGTTTCTGGTGGACCTGCATGATTTTGTCTGATTTTGCGCAGAAAATGGAAACACTCCAGTAAAGTACCAGTACTACAGTGCAATGCTTCGTTACACCAGCTTGGTCTCAAACCCTCTTCTTTCCTCACACTGGTATTTCCCTCTGCCAAAGTCCCCAACCCCCTTTCACCCTAATGGATAATCCAGAGGCTGACGGACAGCACAGCTGAGGCTCACACACACACACACACACACACACACACACACACACACACACACACACACACACACACACACACACACACACACACACACACACACACACACACACACAGAGCTGGGCCCATTCCCACTCTGTTGCTTTTCCATCTCAACCTTTGTGTGTAATCAATAACAGCATTTCAGCTTAACACAGCTAGCCACAATGAGGGCTGCATCTTCAGACACATCACAATACACACACACACACACACACATGAACGGATATCCACACGAGGTAGCGAGCAGAGAAGTAAAACAATAGGCTTATGGCCAGCAGTAGTTTATTAAACCCCCAACCGCTCCAGCAGCCATCATCTGACTGCTCATGCTTACTGAAGTCTAACCTTTGCTGTAGGTCAGTGATCTCATTTTCCATGTGTTCATCCAGCACAGCAGTGCTCAGTCTATAGGCTAGCTGCAGCTCAGTGCCATTTCGACCCGTTGAAAAGTTGGACATCAGCAAAGCAGTATGCCAGGTGGAGGAAAACGTGTCTAGGTCAGGTTGCACAGCAGAAAGCGAGAGTGGAGGAATGTGTGGACAAGGTTGAGACAAAGACGTAACCTGCTGAGGATGCCCCTGAGCTGCACGGGAGCTAAAGCTGTTAGATTCCCATCGATCTGGCTCCCACTGGCTTACTAGTCTACATCTGTACGTAGGTATACAGCGATTGAATTCCAATTCCACACTTCCGCCAAAATCGTGCCATGTCTTTGGCTAATCTTTCCTTAGAAATCCCGGAGCTGTGGGAGGGATTCAAAGCCCTGCAGAGGAACTCTTCCACACCTCACAAAACCCTCCTCTTGCTCATTTATTTTTCAATTAGCCAACTAGGCCTAGCCATGACCGAGAGCGATATCAGTTTGCGCCATTTAGTCATGGTATTAATGCACAAAGAGGGCTCATCTTAGATGATGGATCAATGCTATTTTCCAAGCTGTTAACATGTCCATTATTGTTTCAATTACCACCACTCCGATAATGGTTATCCCAGCCCCATCTCATCCAATTGTAGCCTGATACATGCATCTGCGAATCAGCTTCAGTATGCCTGTCACAGCCCTACAGGTATGAGTCATCTCGCGTTATGTTCACAGGTATATCACGCTGATGGCTTGGCTGGGCAGCTACTTTTTAATTATTTTCAAATTAGATTACACATTTTTCAGGGTGCACAAGTGCGCGCGTGTTGTCGGTGACAAATGATCTTTGCAGCCCGCTGTAGCAGACGTTTTCATCTGGGGCCAGGAAATAGAGACAGGGTATTTTCTTATCACAGCTATGGTCAGACAAGAGGGCCGAGCATAACCCGGCGCTGCCTACAGACCAGCACCACCAGTAAAGCAGCAAATCTACACTGAATTCAAGGAGCTGCAGCTGCTGAGGTTCAAATAAAACATCCTGAAATCTTGGTGTTCTCATAGAACAAACATGCCCAACATACCATCTTTCTCCCAAGAGAGGTTTTATATAAATTAGGGATTGTGGGTGAACAAAAGAAGACTGCAGTGGTGTAATACACACTCGTCTGTCACTTGCAATCACACTCTAAAAACTGCTGCAACTTTAGCTGAATAAATGTTTGTCTTTTATAATATTTCTCTGTCCTTTTCTTAGCCATTCAAAAGCCACACTCCTTTAGAAGGTGGAAATATATATTACAGTGAAACAAATCAAAGCGTTTAACAGTACAGCCTATACCACAGAGGACCTAGCCTTTCCCACTCTGCCTGTCTGCGTCTCTCCCAGGCTGGGAGGAGAGTGTCAGTGCTGTCAGGTGCGAGTCAATGCCGTCAGATGCGATCTCATTACGGCAGCTTACCTCAAGGTTAGCAGTGGGCTGCTGGCTAGGCACAAAATCGATCTGCACCAGGGACAGGCGTTAAAGGCCACCGCGGTGTGTGCAGTGCGCCGCACACCCGGACACAAGCCAAACAAGCACTGCGCTTTGAAATGCAAAGGTTCACTAATACGGGCATAGGCACAGAACATGTAGACACAAAGCTCTGCAGGCACACTGTGATGGAGTCGGACACATTAACACATTGTAGGGAATTAGCTCGCCTTTAAACTTTCTAATGCAAGAAGCAGATATTTCAACAGAATATCTAGTAATTTTATCTTCTTTTTTTTTTTGCTTTATTCATACAAACAATGGACGACCCTTTATCATTGCAAAATAAATAAAGTATTTGCTGCTATCACTTAAAAGAAGGTCCTGAAACATCAAAAACCTGCGCAAATATATCCCATCACGCATTCTCCTCGCCTGTTACCTGTGTGACCCACAGGTTACGTCAGATAATAATCCCCTACAGCACAGTCCTCTAATAATGTTGTCGCTTGTTGCATCAAGCGGATGAATGTTCACTCGCAGATGACGGCAGAAAGACCGTCTTCTAATTTCTAACATGTTTGACAGAAATCCAATGAACATTGACGAGTTGTCGCTTCAACCCATCAGACCATCAAAGTTTATCTCAAGAGTTCAAAGAAAATGTCCATCTTTACGCATGTTTGTCTGGAAATATCACATCATTCATTCCTCAGATCTGAGCGTACACAGACATCAAATTAATGGCTGTCACAAATAATAGATAAAAAGCAGGGAATGTTATTTATTCTTATTGTGGGTGTCTTGTGACCTTCAGTACCAGGAACTAGCTTGGCTGTTGTACCTTTGCTCTGGTAGCAGGTGTCCATATACGTGGATACCTCTGCCTTGCTAAGGCCTCTCCTCATCCCATCCTCTCATTTACACGTCTTACCGGGTACAGAGAGCATGTGTTTAAGTTGCTAAAACTACTCTGTTTTTTTGTTTTTGTTTTTGTTATTTTCAGATTCACTATCCTCTTGGAAAAGGAGGCTCTTGAATGAAACATTACAGCACAGCTTGGACACCGTGTGGCTATTGTATTTCATTAACACCTCCACTGTGCAACAAATAGTACGCTTATACTCACATTGTAGTCTTAAGAGCGTTAATAAACAGATTCATGTAATATCAGTTTAATGTCCTGAGGAGAGGAGACATCTGATTGTCACAAAATAAGAGAGGGGGAACTGAAAGTGTTTGCTAATGGAGAGGCTTTCCTGGTGTTGCATTTGATGTTTGTGGATAGAAAGTGTAGAAAATAAAAATAAAAAGGCAGAATTCAAATTAAGGTGTACCAATTTAAAACCCAGTGATCCAGGTCTGTTACTTAAATTATGCTTTCTACGATATCATTGTTACAGTTACAATTAACAGACTTAAAATGAGTTTGTAATGCATGAATAGGCTATATCGGCAAGCGCCGGTTGTTGGGCTGATGGTGGCCGGTTGGAAAATGTTTACATGTCGCCCAACCCTATTGTAAAGGATTTAAAACGGGACAACGGAGAGGTTGGGGGAAAGAGAAATGCAGAAAGAGTTCAGATGGTCAGAATAAGCTCAGGATGTTACAAAGCAAGTCAGAGGCATCTGAAAAACATTAAAAAAAAGAGGATAAAACAGGGGCTGCTGAATCTGGAACGACCCGGACAACAAAGAGAGGGATGGAATCGGAGGAATCGCTCTCGTAAAGACAGCACATGTCCAGACAGAAAATCATGTGGGTTTCAGGTGGAAAAACTAGAACGGATGGAGAGACGGAGAGAGAGGGAAGAGTGACAGCGAGAGGAGGCCGATCGGCGTGGCAAATTCAAAGAGCGATTCCATTTGTCCTCTTCACTCGTCACAAGAGGAACATTTGAAGTGACACACTCATTTAAGTCGGTGACAAATCAAAGTCTATCACTGATATTACCCTAAAGCGCGGCGAGTATCCTCTCTGCACTTCACATTTTTTTGCAAGTCATTGAAGGAACGTGATTGTAGTTTAAACATCAAAGGAATAAGGTGTGCTTTAGCTCCTCAGACGGTATTATCTCCCCTCACCAAAAACACTGTCATTACTGCAGCACTTTGTGGAAACACACACACACACACACACACACGCACCAGCCTACACAGTAACTCACACACACACATTTATGTCCATAAAATCACTTTAGTCTTCATAACCACTTTAGCCTTGGAAGCTGCCATCGATGGAAGGACAAACACACACACACACACATTCAGGGAGAGGAAGGAACGGTGAGCGGTCCAGCCCTTCCATTAGCCTAATGAAGTGGCTCCCTAAGATGGATGACATGACATCACCTCCACCACCAATTACAATATCACCCCTAAAAAACCTTCCACTAAAAGCCCCGCACCTCCCCCCGGCTCGCCCCCCCCCACCCATTGCTTACTGCACCAAATGGACGATGAGCCTTCCAGGGCCCATTCGGCCCCTCACAACACTTTTATTGGTCTGGTTATTTATCTCTTTAATGCAATTGGCTGGCGTGGATGCCTATGGATGCGGAGGGCTAGTAAATCACGGTGGGTTGGGTCGGCGGAGTGATTAAAAGAACTTTGGTTCAACAGTGACAATGGCACCGAGCGGACGGGCAGCGGTCCGTCTGCATTCAGAGCAGGAGGAGGCTACAGGAAGCCTGAGGACAGCAGCTCCCGGGGGGGACGTGGACGACGGACAGTAAAAGCACTGTCCACACAAATGCAAATGAATATGGAAATGCATTGTCTTTTTCTCCATTTACACAGGAAAATCAAGTTTTTCACCCACTTCCCAAACACTCTCTTTCCTAAGTGGATAAACAACAGGTCAAACAGAGCTTTTCAGGAGATGTGATTGCAGCTCTGGTGACAAACAACACTCTGAAAATGGTCTGAAAATGCTGTAAATCTGATTTCCATGCTCGTTCGAAGAGACGCACGTGCCTTTCTGTTGTTTTGACATTTCAGTGTGGATGGCAAACTTTAAGAAAAAACAGTGAAAGGCACACAAACTTTAGCGTAGAAATGGCTTAAAAACACTTCCTGGTTGAGGGGACATAATCTCCTCTTCACCCACTCCATCCCAGAAGGACAAAGACGAGTGTTTATGGGTGGAAGGATGCAGGTACAGGCATCCATAAACAGTCAGTGTTTTACAGGCAGCGGCACGGCCCCGAGGGTCTGTCAAGGTTTACTAGTGCCCAGGCCCTTTAAAGCAGGAGTGTTTAAGTGAGGTATTTACATAAAGCAGGGCAAGGTGTCTGCTGTAAGCCGGCTTCACACCAATACAGGAATGTTTAATGTTTGTTGATAACATGAAACTGACATGTCACCAGGACCAAGAATAATCTTCCTGTGCTTGTGGATCAAAATTATAAAGAAATTCTGTTTTAAACAAACATTTGTGATGTAAAATATTTTCAAAATAAGAAGGGCAAAATGTAAAATACTGTATTTTTTGCACCGTAGGAGCTGTGGTGTGAGTCGTACATCTCAAAAGCCCTCAAAGTATAAACTGCGATACCACAAATCTTTGTTGCACAAGCGCATGCAATTAAATCCACAGAGTCTCACTCAGCTCCAATGTCAATCTGGCCTCTGTCATCATCGGACTTTCCACACTTTGTGCCTTCAGCCAGCTCTCTCCCTTTTTACTCCAGCTTTGTGACTGATGAAAACACAATAAACGCTATGTGGAAAACAGGCTTAGCTGTCCAACTGGACCGAGTGTGTGTGTGTGTGTGTGGGTTTATATTAGTGTGTGTCACCTTTACAGTATGTTTACTTATTATTAGCAGATGTCCAAACAGAAGCAGAGGGAGAGGGGAGAGGAGCGATGGAGGGGGGGGGGGGTATTGAGATGTGCTGGGACAGCAGTACCACCCCGATGTGAGTCATAGGACACACTGTCAGCAGCCATCCAACATCACACACTGACTCATTACGCTGGAGGAGAGGAGATGACAACAATCGCCGTGATCAAGGAGAAGGGAAGAGGTGCATCAGTTGGAGAAAAGACAGAGAGGACGCAGTCAGCAGTTATGGCGGTGGCGGCGCTTCTCTCGGCCCTACGCTGATGACGGCACGGAAACGCACAGATGTACCAAAATACATACACAGCAGACTTAACATTGTTATGCAGGGGTCTCCATAGCTGCTGATCAAATTTAGCCACATATTACACGTTTTATTTGGAGTTCTGTCATAAGAAAAACAAAGGCATCAGTCGTTTCAGCAGAAGCCCAGAAACAATATGCTTATGTTTCAGCCCTCCTCCTTTCTTACTGGCTGTCACAATCTTTCCCTGATCCTCGTCCAACACCACAGCGTACTAGGGGTGCAACGGATCACAAAACTCACGGTTCGGATTGTATCACGGTTTTGAGTCACAGATCAGCAGAAAAAAAGGGAGCAAATATAACTTTTAGAGATGCCACAGATACAGATTGCAGGTCATCGATGAGCCACATCGGCCGATACAGATCGTTTTTGTTGTTGTTTTTAGATTTAAATGTTGTTTTTAAATTTAAATGTGATCCTTTTACTTTGTTATTGTCATCTATAGTGGTTATTTGCATAAAAACACACAATTCAAATGATTAGGAAATCAAAGATTGTGTTTTTTTGATTAAAAAAAAATCTAATGATGTATTATAAGCTGCTTAGAGCTAGTGTTAGTAAATTAAACAGGTCATAATTCTCTCTCTATTATCTACTTTATATTGCTGTGAAAACATCTCCTTCAAACAACTTGATATATTCAAGTTTCTCGCCAAAAACTACATTTTACAAGATTACATTTGAACACATGACGATAACGTTAGAATTTACCTTCACCCAATACTCGTTTTTACTGAATAGAGCCTGAACGCACCATAATGTAACACCTCAATGGAACCTCCGTACGTTAGCTGCTCCAGTGGTGCCAACGTGAACTAGCACTAACTAACTAACATGGATTTGTTGTTCACAACGTAGTATTATCAGGGATCAGCGACTAGAACGCATCAATGCTGATCTCCTGATTGTGTATTTTTACTGAATATCGTCTATTAACGATCGGCAGTAAAAATGTATTTCACACCATGACGGTTAAACTGTGTAATTAATCCTCAGTTCACATGCGTGCCGCGGATCAACTACGGTCCGTTACACCACTAGAGCATACATTTTGTCATTTAATTTAGAGGACTTGTTGTTTAGTTGGGGTATTGTGCGTCTTCACAACATGGTGGAAAAATAAACCTTTATCATATTTATAATAAATTATTTCAGCATCTTAGATGTAGATGCAGCAAATGTGGCAAATTGATGGCGCTCTCTGCGACGCCCTCGTCTCTACCAGAAAGCCCAAATAATCAGGACTGCTTAAAAAAAAAAAGAAAAACACCACCTGGTACACTGACAAAGAAGACTAATTCATAACATATGCCATAACAAATGCCACATCTCAGGTGGGAAGCGAAAAATGAAATGCCATGATGTACCGGATTTAGAGACAAGACACTCGTGTTCATTTAATTATGTCATTTTCTTACACCCTGTTGAGAATATTCCCATGCTGTGGCACTAAATGATGGAAACACACTGTGATTAGCATTTCGTTTTGCCACCTTTTTTTGAAATTCGCTTAAAATATGCAGAGCGAGGACACGTTTTGTAACATCCTGACGTTTGACACGTAACCCTATACAGATCACAGAAGGCTGCACGTGTATGTATGTGTGTGTGTGTGTGCTTTAAGATTTACTTTATTTGTTATGTGTCCCCGGAGCAGAGGCCTTCTTGTCGTATCCATATATCACCACGTAGTTTCTACACAACAAACATCTCCCCAGACAAACACTGTCTGTGGATATGTTGACCTATAGTGGACAGGTTTTATTCATGAGGTGTGTGTGTGTCATGCATGCATGTCATGGCTCGTTGAAGCTTATAGGTTTTCCTCATTAGAAGCCGATGTTGGCGTCCATGTGGAGCGCTGTCCCCTGGCCAAGTGGAAAGCAGGACCATTAGGTCTGCAGAGAAGGGACCATTTATTTGGCTCTTTTCTGGCTGTGGCTGTATTATCTGCCGTGATGCTATTTGTCTGAGACCAGCCGAGCCGCCGCCGTGACAGGACGGGAGATGAATGATGGTCTCCGCGACACGGCCAGTTTTGCTTCGCTGACAAACTGGGGCAAGAGCTGGAGGGACGCAGCGAGGAGAACGAAGAGAAAGGAGCGAAGGCGGAGGCGGGGCAGGGAATGAACGCACGCGGGAGACACTGCGGTAGCCGTTCGCCAGAGGACACAATTTACGGCACCTGTTGGCTGTGATTGATCAAAGGAAGAGGAGGAGAGGGTAATGGTGTGTGGTCTGACACGGAATGAAGTGATGGGAGAGAGGAGAGGGTGCTTAAAACCAGAGACACGGGGAAAAATAGTGTGTGAGAACGGGAGAGATATTGGGATGGAGGAGGATAATATAGACAGAGTGCAGAGAAGATGGGGAGTGAGGAAACAAAAAAGCAATAAACCATGAGAAAGAAATAGAAGGAGAGTGGGAGACGCATAAAGAGAAAAGGTCGTTGGTGCAGGAATGTGTGAGGGAAAGAGACGGAGGGAATATATACAGTATATTTGTCCCCTGATGGGAGTGTGTTAGGAGTCCATCTGTGGAGAAATGAGATCAGCGTCTGACTTAGTGGTAGAGGAAGACTTTGCTGCCCTGCGGCTTACACACTGACTCAACACCCTCTCCCCCCGTCCCTCTCTTTCACTCTCTGGTCTCATACAACCTGCAGCGCATTTAATCTGCCGGACGATACTGTGTGTGTGTGTACGCGGACGCAAGCCTTATTACCCAGGCTCCTGCCCCACTCCACCTCTACATCAAATGACTAGGCCAGTCTCCTCCACTCGTCTCTCCTCACTATCTCTTTCGCTCCATCCCAGCTGAGACCACAGAGGAATCTCCTCATAGAATCACCTACTAAATCATCCATCCACCAAACAGACACCTTGGCAAACACTCTTACTGGGAGCTTTCATTTTCAATCTAAACACACACAGGACAGGCGGTGGTGTGCACGCGCATATGTGTGTTTGGGGAGGGAGTCGACTAGAAAAGCAACATTCCTGTTGTGTTTGTTCATATGAACCTCAATGAAAAAAAAAAAAAAGCCCAGTCTGCTCTGATTGGGGATTGTTGAATCATGTTTTCTGATCTAAGCAGCCCACAAAAAACTGACTGGGTCGTCTTATCGCACAGTTTGTGGGTTGGTAGGTACTCCAGATACCCAAATGTATGTGCACAAGCACTGAAAAAGTGAGTTTTTCATGATATGTCACAATTAAAATTAAAAAAAAATGTCTTGGCTAGTAAAGACTTTAGCAACGTGTAAATCGATTGCTAGGAAACATCGACAGTGCCGTCCAATCGAAAGTAATCAACCACAAATTCACTGTAGCATCACAACCTGTAACATAACTACCAAACAATAACATACACTTCTGATAATTCTTTAAATTCAGGTATGATTTTGTTTTCTTTTTATATATGTATGCATAGATGGAGAAATATGTATGTTTCCGAGTTAGTAATATTCATGCAGTTTAGAATTAGTGGGAAATATCCAATAATGCTAATGTAACCAATGATATTTACAGGAGTAAATGTGCGTTTTCCTACGAATATCCAGCAACACGTGTCAATTTCTATTCATTACATGCTTACAGTCTTTTCAAAGTAAACTTCCGACTTCACAGGAAACAACTAGGTTAGATCTAGGCAACAAAACAGCTCAGTTAAGTTTAGGAAAAGATAGTGGTTTTGGTTAAAATAACACCGGAAGTGTCGTAACTTAAGTACGGACGTTGAAAAACGGACTGCTGGGTAAAAGTCTGGTGTTTTTTGACCCACCCATCCACCCCGACCTCTTCCCTACGCGCCGTTTGTCGCTCTTTATACTTCCTGGTTCACCACAAGGAGGGTGAAAAGAGGAGCGTCATCATCGCGTCACATCATTGGGGTGCAACACATGCGCAGTAAATCTGGTCTGCCTTCGCCAAAACTGAGCCAATAGCGACACACGGCTGCAGCTCCAGTCTTGGTCCACCGTTACCTGAATTACATACAAATTAATCCCGTGGATATTATACGAACTCTTTGTAGGTATAGCTACGGACGGTGTATGAGAACAGCCTGCCACTGTGCATATGATCTCATTTATCTCACACACACAGATAACCACACAAACCGCAGGGCGAGCTAATGTTGCACCCAAACCCAATAAAAAATGTCACCCGACACACACGCTTACAGTACATGTAACACAACACAGGAAACCAGATGAAGAGAGAAACAGGCCCGGGCCTGGTGCTGGTGATGCGGTGACAGTGAGTGTGCCAGAGGGGAGCTAGAGGAGGGAGGAGAGGAAGGTGAGCCAGAGGTGGGGGGGGAGGCAGATTAGAGCGCCCGGGGGCTGCTGAGGAGGAGAAGGAGGAAGAAAAGGAGGAAGAGAGATGAAACAGGGAAGGAGAGCAGCAGAGGAGGTAGATCGTGGTTCACAGAATGTGAGTGAGATTACTCTGCCGCTGGGCTTACCTGATTACAGCACAGTGCTGGAGGACAATAAAAGACACATGGATTGGCGTGAACGGGCGCACGCGCACACACACACACACACACAGTCCAGCAGCTGCAACTCTCTATCCTGGTTTGGTTTGGACATCAGGGCGTAATGTTTATGTCGACAAGTACATTGCATAAGGTGCGTGTGCGTTTACATTGAAGAGGAAGAAATATGCATTAGAGAGTTCACTGAAGCTATTCCTCCCCCTCACTCTTCTCTGGTTTCAGAGCAATCAACCATATGCTCTTATAATACACACTCTCTCCTTGCTCAAACTTTCCTCTTGATCTATGTTTCATGCTCTGACTGGGGTGTACGAGACGGAGCCGGAGCACACAGCCCTCGTATAGAGTTGCAAAATTATCCCGGCCTTATGAGGACGAGGAGGAGAGAGTAGTTAATTAATCACGAGTGTCTCATTTTCTCTTTATAACACTCTCATTTACTCTGTGGCTCATTTCTGTGTGTCACTCTCCTCTCACTGTCTCCTCTCATTGCTCTGAGAGCAGCAGCGGTTGCTGGTGATTCTTTTTAAATAGTTGTAGACTTTTATTTGTTTTTAACTCTTACAAGTTGGATACCAGCCTCATTCTATCCCAAACAAACTGACCAACTTTGCGCCTCAAAATTGTGGATTCAAGCCTGCAAATAGCGTCTCAGCTGAACGGTTAGTCAATGTGAGAGAATGGATATTTTGTCATCGAGAAGAATCTTCAATCTGCACTCTGCGGTGCAACTATTGATTTGAAAGTTGGAGCTACATGTGATTTGTTGTGTCGAGACAGCTGTTTTTTGTTTTTCCACACAGACAGTTATTTCAACCAGAGCTGACACTAGTTGAAGAAAATAAATCAGCAAATATTTGGATTAGGGCTGTCAATTGACCTCTGACCTCAAGATATGTGAATGTAAATGGGTTCTATGGGTATCCACGAGTCTCCCCTTTACAGACATGCCCACTTTATGATAATCACATGCAGTTTGGGGGCAAGTCATAGTCAAGTCAGCTCACTGACACACTGACAGCTGTTGTTGCCTGTTGGAATGCAGTTTGCCATGTTATGATTTGAGCATATTTTTTATGCTAAATGCAGTACCTGTGAGGGTTTCTGGACAATATTTGTCATTGTTTTGTGTTATTAATTGATTTCCAATAATAAATATATACATACATTTGCATAAAGCAGCTTATTTGTCCACTTCCATGTTGATGAGAGAATTAAATACTTGACAAATCTCCCTTTAAGGTACATTTTGAACAGATAAAAAATTAGATTAATCGCGATTAATTATGGACAATTAATTAATTAATTAATCACGATCAAATATTTTAATCAATTGATAGCCCTAATTTTGATAATTGATAAGCCGTTTTTTAAGCGAAAATGGCAAACAATTGCTGATTCAAGCTTCTCAAATGTGAGGATTTTTCTGCTTTTCTCAGTCAGTGCAAATGAAATATCTTTGGGTTTTAGGATGTTCGTCAGACAAAACAAGCTATTTGAAGGCGTCATCTTGGCCTTGCTAATGGATATTTCTCACTATTTTATGACATTTTATAGCCTAAACAATTAATCGATTCATCTGGAAAATAATGATGAAACTAATCTTAAATTGCAGCCCCACTTCCACTTCTTCTGAAAGCTTTTCCTTGAACTGTTGAACAAATACAAATCATGGTACGTTGTAAATCAATCCTGTGTGAGTTATGATCCCCGAATTTGGTCTTTTATTAAGATTATCACATTTTTAAAAGCATACTAATCTTCGGGGAAAAAGAATTTGACTTCCATGCCCAAGAGAGAGGGACGGAGTAGAGTCGATTAGTCATTTGTGGTGAAGATCATTTATATTAATAACAAGCGGGAGTGTGCCTGCAGCCGTGCCTCAGCTCGTGTCCCTGTGATGAATGCTTTATTGGTTGGTTTCCAATCTTTCTTGAATATTCATTATTACTATACATATATAGATTTTATGCAGTCATGGGTTTCATTCCCGTTAGCGATTCCTTTTAATCTATATGGGAGTGGTACAAATAATTAAATTCTTAGGAAAGTTAACATATTAATGCGAAGTAACACACATGAGTGTGATATGTCGCCGCAAGAATTTGGCTCTTTAGTGTCATAACACACTCTACTGGAAAACAACAGATAAAAGTTAAATACATAAACGCCTTTCAAACTACATCCACTGCAATCTGACAGCCTGATATGAATGTTTGTCTCTATTCCAAGCAACGATAGTGATTGTGTTACCTATGGATCCACTCTGTCTCCCTATCTCTGACTCTCAGCCGTGTCCGGGCACTTTGTGTGGCTCCCTGAGGAGAAAGGTTACACCGCTGATCTGCTACAGTGCAATCAGACTTGAGACGGAGCCTTGAACTTCAGCTGTATCCTGCGGAGCGGCAGCGGGGCGTGAGTCAGAGAGAGGAAGATGCACGGAGGGAAAGTACGAGTGGGAGGTGGAGAGAAGCCAGTCCAAAAGTTAGGAAATATGCCCCTTGAATAATCAACGCCCAAATCAATTTGTTCAACGTCCAAGAGGAGCGGGGGGACTACAGAGGAATGTGGGGAGTGGGCGGTCGCTGAGCGAGCGTCCAAGTCCATATCTCAGACAAACACACAACAGCCAGAGTCTGCCTGCTTCCACAGAAGAGATGGCCAGGAGGGACGGGACTGAGCAGAGGGACAAAATCATTCACGCTGCTTTTTAGACTTCTTTTCTTTCCTTCACTCTTTCTTTGATAGATGCTGCAATGCATCTGACTTCATATATTTATTATCAATAACTACTTGTTTCATTCTATCTACCCTACATGTGAACAAAGTATAAGAACATCTGAACATTTCACCCATATGTGAGTTAGACGAGAATACCGCTCTGATATCTGTGGGTTAAAGGTGCTCTATATGATATCCAGAGCATTAATATACGGCGGTTACAGCCGACAATGTCGTCCCGACCGATGGCGCCGTAGCGGAAACGTAGCACCCACTCTAAAAATAAAACAAAGACCTGTTAGTTCTGTCAGCACTGTTGCCGTTATTTTCACTGTTAGCACCGTTAGCACCGTTAACTGCGAGATGCCGGCCCAGCTGTCACCATGTTGAGAGCCGTGAAGAGGCAATAGATATGCAACCAGTCTTGCATTTAGCACCTTTAAATATAAAGCTACAGCCGGGAGACGGTTAGCTTAGCTTAGCATAAAGACTTCAGGGAAACAGCTAGCCTGGCTCTGTCCAAAAAGTTAAAAAAAATCCATCGATCAGCACATCTAAAGTTCATTAACATATTATAACCATTTGTTTAATCTGTACAAAAACAGAAATGTAAAAATTGACAATATAATTTCCCTTTTAAAAGCACAAAATGTAATTTTTACATTTATTTTGTTTTGTACAGATTAAACAAACGAGATATAACATGTTAATTTATGAGCTTTAGCAGCGATGGTAGGCGGACTTAGTTACCTTTGGACAGAGACAGACTAGCTGTTTCCAGTTTTCATGCTTTGCTAAAGCTAACCGCCTTTTGGCTCATGTATTGTTGAAACGGGAAAGGAAGGTTTTCCCCAAACACAAAGTTGGAAGCACTAAAGCGCTACATTTATTTGCCATTTACCTTACCCTTGAATGTGCTCTGGTAAAATATGTTTTAATATTTAAATCAAAATGTCGATAAATCCTCAATGGATTGAGCTGAAGTGAGAGAGGGAACAGAGAGAGATGCAGTGCAGAACAAGTAGATAGACTAGAAAAGGCCTGCAGGCAGCAACTGGCCCACTGTGCCCTGCTCAATAAAGGCAGCCATTTTACGACCACGCCTCTCGGCATTTTGATTTTAATACTCTTCCTCTCGCTACCTCTTTCCCCTGTGTCTTTATCACTTCCCCTTTCTTTGTTTCGTTTGTCACAAAAGGCTCTGTTTTCTTTTCCACTTGTCTTTGCATTCTTACTCTGCCTGTCTTCTGTCTCTGCCTTTTTTACTCAAGTATTACTGCATGCTGGAAAGAGAGTTTGAGTAGACCTAATGCAGGGTTGGGGTGGGGGGGGGGGCAAACGCTGGCCTAACCAGATTAGCAAGTATCCTATTTCTCACATTGACAAATTAATTTCCGTACAAATTAAATGAAGGAACCCTCCCTTGATAATTCCCTAGGAAATTGAAGATGGTTTTGAAGAATGAAATAAAACAACAAGAGAAAAAAAACTAATTACCAGCAGAGCAAAATAAAGGGTGGGTAATAAATTAGTAAGGAATAAAGCCGGTTCGTCAGAATCCTATATATGGTTCATGAAGCGGAGTAATGTGAGGAGAGAGGTCGCTGCTGAGGTGGATTAGGGTGCAACGGAGATTCTCAGAAAGGGAGAGGAAAGAGGGAGAAACACTGGAAACAAAAAACAGCCTTGTCTATTACAGGATGTGCTATTTTCCTGCAGGCGACGGCGAGGCAGAGGTAAAAGACAATAATAAAAGTGTGGGAGAGGGCAGGACACGGAGGATGGGGGAGGAGAGGAGGAAAAAAAACAGCACCCAGACAGAGACAGAGTGAGTGGCAGGCGACGGCGCGAGGCTGTCTGGCTGCTCAGATCCACTGACATTTACAGAGTGGCCGATCGCTCCTTGCCATCCTCCCCTTGAAAAGTTCAAACGCACACAGATTTACAGAGGAAATGCTACGCGGCGTGGATTAACGCGCACTCTCTCACATCTCTCTGCCGGCCTCCCCTCCATCTTTGTGTGTTACGGCTGTCACTCGGCCTGTTTGTGCTTCGCTCCGGTTCCACTCTGGTCTGTCTCCTACCTGTGTCTATATCTTCAGCAACAAAGCACAGATTCACAGTCTGATTCAAAAACGTTATCTGTGTGTTTATTGTGATTTTTGTGGGTGCCGAGCTGTGCTGGCCCAGCTTGGGCCGGCTGGCAGACAGACAGGTAGGAAGCGAGGTGTAGGAACCCCGGGTGGGGGAAGGCTGCTGAGACAGGCCTAATTAGAGTTGAGCAGTCGCCCAGCTTTTGGCTCAGCGGGGGAACTCCCCACCACCACCTCCACACCATCTACCCCCAACTGATTCATACACGCACACACACACGCTGACGCATGCTTGCCGTTACTCTGGCTGGCTCACTGGCTGGGAGGAGACACTGAATGCACTTCCTCTGACCTCAGTGTTTTTCTTGTTTCTGTGCGGGAGCAGAGGGAAACTGATCCGTCCTCTCTCTTTTTCCTCTCTTATCAATGATAGCTCTCTTCTCCTTGTTTACAGTCTTGCATCTCATTTCAGTCCATTTTAATTCTGTATTTCAGTAGAAACACACAGAAAACATAGGGGTAGAGGTCTGGCTAGAATCAAATCAAGGCCACCTAACCACTAGGTCACCACGCCCCTTATTACACGTATGAAGGTAAAAGGTAATATCCAAGGTGGCGCTCGGTTCTCTGTTTTAACACGAGAGCAAATATTGTCCGGGTTTAACTTTTGACTACAATGAACTAATATGAACAGATTACGTTACTTCCTCATGGGCACCAGGATACACTACCATAGACTGTATATAAATAACAAATTACCAAAATGGCGACGTCCAAAATGCCGAACTCGAGGCTTCAAAACAGCAGTCCACAAACCAATGGGTGACGTCACGGTGACTACGTCCACTTCTTACAGTCTATGGTTACATGCAATATTTATGTAAAGTTTCCTAATTCTTAGCTACCATTAGCTACCATGAGTTACTGGTCATACCAGACCAGGTAAGGTAGCAGCTAAACCTCTGAGTGAACTGAATTGAGCAACGGTTCATTTCATTTGTAAGAAAAATACTCTGTTATTTCTTCCTTTTAAAAGTTGTATAGCCTTGCTTAAATTAATAATACAAACAGAATGAATCATCTGTCAATGCACACTTATAGGATGTTGAATCAATAAAGTATTGAAACAGACAAAAAAATATTCAAGTATCATGACCAGGCAATAACTTCAGATTCATTTTAGTGCCGTCGCTGATGATCTCTCCAGCTATGGTGCTTGAACTTTCTCTGTTCCTCGTCTCTCCCTCCCCACATGCAGCCCACAGCGAATCCGCCTGCAGAGATGATGGTCGGCCTGCCCTCTTCATCACCTCTTAATCAGAGTTTTGGCACTGACTGCCCAGAATTGGATCAACCTCGGTGACCCCTGCTGCTGCTTTCCTTCCAGAGGTCAGACTCACATCACTGCACTGTCTCCGAGGCAGCGGCACGCACTCTTAAATGAAATCTTATTTCTCCCTCTTCCTCTTCCTGTCTCTCTCTTTGTCTTTATCTCCCTCTGGCTTGATGTATTAACCCGGGCGTGATCTTTCACAGCCCAGACCTGAGTTACTGGAGTTCTCTCTCTTTATTCTGAACAGAGTTTGAGTTTTGTACAAGACGTTAGTCTAGACGGAATTCTCGTGCGTCAGTCGATATCACCAAGACCAATATTTATGATAAATGATTAACAAAACAAGCTGTTCTTTTGACCACAGGTAAAACAGGCATGCAGGCATAGTTCTCTTGATTGGATTCGATTGCAGGAGAGCTGCAGTGTAAACAACACTGATTGCACATTGTCTGCAGGAACTCTTACTTAGCGTCCAAGATTAGGGTTTGTTTCACCTTCCAAGGGCTGGTAAACAATACAAATCTGAAAATGAAATAAATAAACCCACCAGCTGCTAAGATCGTAACGTATTTTTCATATAATTGTGTTACCTTGCCAATTTTCTTGAATTGATTTTATTGTACAGAATCAATTAACTCATCTAACGGTAGTTACTCATTTTAAGTGCGCCAAGTTTACAACAACAGCATGACGTACAACTACAGCAAATGAAAATTAAAAGAGAGCATTCTGTTAGCACCTCAGTGCTCCGTGGAGCCAGACTACTGCTTATCACTTTGTGAATATACAACCAATAGAAATGCTCACAGGCATTTTATTCCATTTCTGTTATAATGTCTGGTTTAAATCACCAGTCGTTATTAGGGCATCGCCTTCATAAAGTGTTGGGTTGTTATTCCGTTTTATTGTTTCCTACCACTTTTAAGCCAAATCCACCCCAGACATACTGTATATACGCAATGTCTATGTGACATATACAGTATGTGAGATGTACTGTATGTATATACAATACCACTGAATCACAGATGATCAAAGGCAAACTATACCATGAATTAAAGGGTGGGTTTTAAGGTTTTTATATCATTCTATAGCTTCCCGGTAGTGTTCCTTATGTATTCAAATCCGAACATTCAAATTTTGGTCAAAGTGCGAATGTTTTAGCGTCAAAGTGCATCTAGAAACGTTTTCCCACGTGACCACGTACATGTAGGTTTCTGCATGATGATGCTGCTACATGTACAGTATACATAAATCCTTATAGTCAGTGTTTTAGCGTCACATACAGTAACTTAGATGGTAGTCGGCACGCTCCCAGTTTGGCTTCAGTTCCCCGTTGGCAAGGGATGTCTGATGGCGAGGTAAAGCGGTGAAAATATTCTAAATATAGCGTTGACTTAAACTGATATTGACTTTTATTTAGGTGGCTAAAATATGTTTTTCCCGTGTGAAACCAACAATGTGTAGTTGTTTTTGTATTCATGGTTATTTTATTCAAAACACAATGTTTTTCTCTAAACTTAACTTAATTATTTTTTTTTGCCTAAACCTAAAGACGTTGTAGTTTTGTTGCCTAAACCTAAAGAAGCCTTTTCGTTTGTGTTCAAAACGTGATGTTTCATTCAGTTTTACAGCTTTTAAGTTTCACTTTCACTTTTACAACATAGTAGGCCTCTAATGACCCACATCTATGGTGCTTATAGGGACTGATAACACCTATTTAATGGCCTGATAACAGTCAAATCGGGTGCATTTTCAGACACAGGTTTCATGCTCTGGAGAATATAAAAATGCTTCTCAAGATACAAAGTTGCAATGTGAAGTAGGTTTGTACAAGAACTCACTGGACTCACTCTATACAGCTCTTCTTCTTTCATGTTCTACGGGCCTGATGAGCTTGGCAGGATGACATATAGGACGTCAAAATGTTGACAAGTATCTGCTCATGACGTGCGTCTTTGGTTTCACTTGACTAGCTACACACACACACACTCACAACAATCACGAGGTGTCAAGACACAAAGGCATTCATGCGTGAATGTATTGTATGTGTTCACCTTCCTGTGTTCCATCACATGTTTGGATCTGCTTGCATATCTGGTGTGTTTGTTTCCCTTCCAAGTGTGTTCGGGCGTCAGTGTTCAGGTAAGCTTGTTGGCATGAGCTCACACATCCACCGTGCACAGAGAGCACAAGCGAAGGAAGCTTCGACATTAGGTTTAACAACCACACACGGGCGTAGACACACATGTAATGTAAAGATCTGCTCTCCCGGCTTCCATTTTAGAGCCACATCCAATATGTTGGCCGATGCTTTGCTCCTGAATCATTCCCCTCAGGTATGTAAGCTCTTCATTAAAGCTGTGGCAATCAGAGGGGAAAAAAGTACTGCTCCTCGTAAAGAGAATAGATTACTTCCCCCATCTTTCACAGAAAGCTGTTTGCTAGAGTAGACACTCTCCTCCATTTTCATTAGCAGCTTGACTACTATATATTCTCCATATAATTGAGGTTGAAACCTTCTGCACTGTAATGGGGCTTTCCATAACAGTCTTTTAAAAGTGAAAGCCTGCCATCCTTGGGGCACTGTGTGATATGGGCTCGTGTTGTGCCCGGTGTGTGTGTATGTGTGCAATGCTATCAAACAAATCACTCCTTCACATCTTCTCTTCATGCTACTTTTCAAAGGCAGCTTTGAATAAACAAAGGCATGTCCTCGCTGTTTGAGAGCCAATATCTGAAAAATTAAAGACAGAGATGAAAAATCTAATCTCTGCTTCTCTTTGTTAGGAACATGCAGATTTGCTATTCACAAGCGAGACCCAGCTAAGAGTCTAAAAAAAAGCTTGAGGTGGCTGGGTCTTAGTCATGTACGGCCATGCACTTTAATTGGTGCAATTTGGCAAAAAAAAAATAATAATCTTTTGAAATCCCTTTTTACATGCTTGTTTATGCATGAGTTTCCCTAATCATTATTTTATTTTATTCCTTTTAGGTTGCTTTTATGTTCCGTCCTTTAATGAGGTTTTTATGATAAGATGTTTGTGCAAGATTGAGATTATAATGTTTATGATTATTTCATAAACTACAAACCACAGTATAGGCCTAATTCTGTAGCCTGAAAAACATCAGCTTTTATACTTGCGTTACTAATCTGGCCTCTTTAATCAAAGATATTGGGATAGTCGAGCACACGTGGCCAGGTTTATATCAAACTCGTCTCCTTAAATAACCAGGCAGGTGAGATGGTTATATCTTGCATGTGTCAAGTTGCAGAACTCAAACACAACACAGGCAGAATATTTCCCTATCATCTTCAATTCACCTCACTTCCTCAATCAGACTGAAACATCTGAGGAGCCGACATCTGAGGGAGACTTAAGCTGATGAAAGGTAGCGATCAGGATCTGGACTTAAAGTAAAGTCAAGACGGTCACTGTTAAATGTAAGGTAAATTACTTGGCTAGAGAGATTTGAGCGGCTAATGAAACATCTTGAGTCAGTCATAAAGCAGCGATTTTCAGACTTAATTTTAATTCCAAGGGGAGGATGGACCTGGATTCATCAATGTGATTTGGCTTTGCTTTCTACTACAGATGGACAAAAATATAGAGACGACGCAAAATATGACAAATCAGGGAGAACAAAATCATGTAGCGGTGTCCTCCGACCCATCTGGCTTCAGCTCTCAGTATCGTCAGCCAACCTTTGAAAACAACTTCCTCAGTACTACGCATCAAGCAGACCTACCTGCACTCTCTCTGCGTCAGCCTATTAGCCTCGCTCACACCATCAAACCTTCTTACAACACAGACAACTCAGCTTCCCAAAGTTAGCGCGGGTGATTTGTGGCGGTGTGTAAATTGGAAGTTGCGGTCTGAGTCAAAGCAGGGTCATAAATAGGAGGGAGGAGAGGACGACAGCGCTCTGCCAGATTCAGGGGGGGAATTGATGAAGGCCAGCAGCCTCACGTAGACGAGAAACGCTTTCTTAATAACCATCTCGTCAAACAAATCACTCCGCTCACTCCCCAAGCCAGAGTGTAAAATAACAAAGTGAGGAGTCAACAGGGAGGACTGAGGTACAAACAGACAGACAGTTGACGGTATGGATATGAACCGTAGCTCTGCAGTGAGGATCTCAACATGCTGCCTATTACTGTTGTTGAAAGACAACCTCCTCACTTCAATTTCTTCCTTTTGTATTTATGAAGCTTTTTCATTCAGAATCATCTGTTAGGCTCCTGTTAGTGTTGAATATAATAAATTCCCCTTGAAAACAGTATCCAGTATTTTCAAATTCCAGAAGTTAGCTTATTTATCGAGGGTGACTTGCAGTGTGTGCAACGGTGCAACATTCACATAACTAGAATTAAGCAACCATTGTGTCAAATTTGTACACTTCTTAGGACAGCTTGCATTCAAACGTGTGTGTATATCGTAGGGAGACGCCACCGCAGTAATGGCGACTTGTTTACTTCCGGTATTTCCCCAGATTTGTGTATACATGTGCTATTTTAGTTTGTTATATATGCATTTAAATCAACCTAGCAACTAACAAGTTATGATAAAACTGTTTATTGTGCTTTTCATAATACCGGTAGTGAAGCAAAAAATAGAAATTTTATAGAAATCTCTGTAGCGTTAATGCTCTAACCCTTAAAATAATGTTAAGTTTCCTTATACTTTCTGCACATATAACTGATAACTCACTGTATGCACATCTTTACTATTAAGAGCTCTGTGCTTTACTTTTATCTTTTGACAGCTCAGTTCTAGTATCAGTCAATACAAATACGAAGAAGTTGGTCAGCCTTGAATACTGTCTGCAGGTATTCCTTTCGGGCTGGAATTCAACCCCGACAACCTTCACCACTGAGGTAGGACAGCCTGTATGTTGCCTGAGAGGCCAACCCCAGGGCAAAATTCCCCAAGTACTCATTGCTGCTTGTTAAGCTTTACTGCTTCGTAACAAGTGGCAGGACAGTAGACGGACGCCGTTCAGAGAGAAAATCAAGCTAAAACCATGAAAGTGAGGGAGACAAAAATAGGATATTGAAAATTGAATAGGACATGTCCCCCCTCATCCCCAGCAGAAACTGAAACAAATTTACAGCACGCTCTCTCATCTTTCTTTCTGACATTCATGGATTGAAGTCCCGCAGGTTGGAATAAGCGAGGAAGTTTTGCTCAATATCAATTCAACTTGCACGGACGGATCTTTGCTTCAATTTGTGCCACCTCGATCCAACCCTCATCCGCTCCCATCTTTCCTGTTACTCTGTATGCAATCACGTCACCTGAAAAAAATCTCTTATTTCTATAACCAGAATGAACAAACTCCTGAAAAGTTGTTGAGAGATACAACACTTCCAGCTCTGTATCTCTCAGTATGGTTATCTAACCTCCCATTGCGCCATAAGGCTCAGAGCTAAAACTATGCCATCAGCTGATCAAGATGTAGCTGAAATGTTACCAGCATGTGAAATGCTGAGTCAGACCAGGATCCCTCAGCTCATACTGATTCCTGTGACAGAGACTGTCTGTGTTTGCTTAAATTAATGTGCATGTGTGAATACATCTTGCTCTCGTCTGTGCATATCCATAATGTATGAGTCGACGCTGTGTGTGTGTGTGTGCCCTAGTTTGTGTGTTCTTGTACAGTGATGTGATAATGCATCAACATCTGTGCCTTATATGTGTGTGTGTGCATGTGTGTTGGTAGCTGGCTGCACAGCCCGACCCTCCGGGGGACCATCAGTGTGTGAGTGTTTGAGAGAATAATAAATTCGAGGAGGGCGGGGAGATGAGAGGCTGCGACCACCAATCGATCCCTCTGCTGTTTCTCAAATTAGGAGGGAGGGATGAGTGTGAGGGACCGAAAGAGAGCGAGAGAGAGACAGACAGACGGGGGAGTTTGAATAGGTGGGGCCAGGGAGCATCTCAGTCTGGAAGGGGTGGAAGACGAGGAGGAACTAATGTACACAAGCATAGGAAGAGAGAGAGAGGGTAAGGAACAGAGGTGGAGAGAGAGACATAGATACTGTAGCAGAGAGGGAGGGAAGTGAGTAGAGTGAAAGACAGCCAAACGCTGACAGGAGTCCAATTAAGTGTCATCCCAGTAGAGGCAACCGTCCCCATCCTCTCCTGCCAGGGTGAGATACGCGGCCTCAGCTTCCAAGGACAAACTGCTCGTCACGTGGTGCAACACAAACCTCATCACGCATTCAACACAAGATTACACAATTTCATCAGAGCGCACAACACACACAAATAACATCTTTAACAGTTTTGCCACACAAGTGGACATCTGCAATCGTGCGTCTCCTGAGGGGCTCAGCCTTTGGAGGACCGGCCGGGGACGAGTCGGTGCCAAAGATGGCTGGCGCCAGCAGCTACTGGTCCCAAGGGGCAGATCTGTGCCAGGGGCTAACCCACTCATCTCTGCTCCGCTCCGCTCTGCTCTGCCCACCCACCAGCTGCTACCCAGGGGCAGCGCAGACACTACCCCGGAGAAAGCTAAACATCACATACAAACACACACGTGTCGTGTCTCCACGCGAAAGAAGACACTCACGTATTACACAACACATAAACAATCCAGCCCATGTCTCGCACACACAGGCTGTGGCCTTCGGGGGTTTGCTCGCTGTCTCTTAGAAAAGCCTGGTTAATGAGTGAGGCCTCTGTCTCTCTAGTGGCTTTGGACTATAGCAGAGCAGAGTGACTGAATGACAGACTGTGGCACTACAGCGGGATTAGAGGGATGCTTCATATTGACATAGAGAACAAATCGACATACTCTAATAATTCTCTTTCACATTCTGCGGCAGTGTGAGAGGAAATAGCAAATGGAAGGGAATAATAGAGGTCGAGGCAGACGGGTCCCCCGTGAGTGCTTTTGCCCCCCAGACAGCACAGCACAGCCCACGCTCACACATGTTCAATGCACACATTTGCACACATGCAAGTGCACACACAAATAGACACCAACACACATATGCACTGAAAGGAAACAAGTGATCCTTTTGACTGCGGGCGCTGCAGCCGGAGTTACAAGAGAAAAACACAGAGAGACAAGAAGGGCACATATGAAAGGCATAGCGAGACAGACAGAAAGAGAGGAGGGGGATGGAGGGAATTGGAGAATGAGAGAGGGAGGGAAAGAGTGTGAAAAGAGAGCCAGTCTGGGTTTCCAACATGTGAAAAAGGCGGAGAGACCCTGTTGTAAATTTTCCGGGCCTGCCTTGGATTTAATCTGGGCCGGGATGCAAACAACACACTGGCCTCAACAGGGTGCTGCTTGTGGTGTGTGTGTGTGTGTGTGTGTGTGTGTGTGTGTGTGTGTGTGTGTGTGTGTGTGTGTGTGTGTGTGTGTGGGCGGCTGAAGGATTGGTTGCCAGGGAGATTCTGACATATCGGGCCCGACTCCCTGCTGCCCTCAGTTTAGCCTCGACAAGTCAGAGAAAACGCTCTGCGGCGGCCCGGCTAATTTACAATCTCCCGTTCCCTCTCGGCTCGTTCTCGTCTTTCTTTCTCTGCATTAAAGTTGTGGGATTTTCTATTTGTAATTCCTACTTCTCATTGTACCAATTTGCTTAATCAGCTTTCTATCCACACCTTTACAGCTGAACAACTCCTTTCACCCTCCATCTCTTTCCCCTTACTCTCATTTCCCTTTCTTCTTACATCCTCCTGTTCTCTCTTTCTCTTCAAGCATCCATCCATCCTCCCCTCTATTCCCTTACTCTCTCTCTCTCTCTCTCTCTCTCTCTCTTAGGTAGGCTGATGTGGTTGGGACCTGTTGTTCTCATCTGGTGACAGCCAAACAGGGCCTGTTGTAATTAGTGTGGAATTCTAATGAGCTTCTCAGGTCAAAAGTAGCTTAGTCCTCTAGGACCCAAGCAGGGTGGAAATTAGCCCCGCTCCCTCCTAGACAAAACACACACACCCACGCGCACATTACACAATAACACATTGTGCATACCGATGATACGAGCTTGATTCATTAGCAACACTCGCTGACAAATTCAGCCTCACCCTCTCCTCTCATAAAGGGATTAGCCCACTTTACATCAGTCAGTTAAGAAAAAAGCAAATTATCAACGTGAGTGGCAACAACAACAAAAAAGGCAACAGCAGCAATATGTAAGGCTGTCATTGTGCTAAATATACAAGTAGCTGGAGGGGGTGGATACGTTATCTGGATAGAGGATGGCAGACAGAGACAAATTAACAAGCATGTGCACACACACATGCACACAAACATGTGCAGAAAAATAACGTCACTTGTTTTTTGCTTGCTCCGTTGGAAAAGAGAGCTTCATCTGCTGCTCCAGGTTGGCACCGTGCTGCAGTGGACGGGCAAACAGACACCTATCTCCAATAAATATCTCCGCTATTAGTTCTGGGAAAGTTGCAGCAATACACAGAAAGCAGAGAAGGAAGGGCGAGGTACACTGATGAAGTACAGCTGTACCAACAGGTTTATACTCAAGAGTTTCATGTCAGCCATCTTCAAATATGATAAGATGCCGTCCTTCTTAAAAAGAATGTAGATAGCTGAATGCACTTTGTGGAAATGTATTAAACTAATGGTTAAAGTCCCACTGAAATTAAATTAAACTGTTTGTCCTGTGTTCTCCTTTGAGGAAGCAATCACGGAGAAATTTAGACTTTCATGATGGCGCCCCCGAGTTTTGCATTAATTCGACGGAATACCGTTCCTGTATCCGTCTACAGTTTGAGACCTTATTTCGATACAGCCAATCAAATCTTGCATAATAGAGGTGACGTCAGCATTTTATCAAACATCAGACCAGCATTATGTCATCGCCAAGGCCATGCCCTCTTTTGGGGGAAAGAATCGCGCTGTCACATATGGAGGGAAACAGGAAAATGCAGAGAAGCTGCTGTGTAGCGGGTTAACCAAGGCTTTCACACTGAGATTTGAGGCACATTAGATGTGTGAATATTCACTGTCAGTGTGGTGAATCGCTAAATGATGCTGGTGACAGTTGGACCACGGAGGTATGGTTACTACTGATGAGTAGCAAGCTTGAGTGGGAGGCTGCTGCAGCAGTCATACAGTACAGTAGCCCCATCAGACTGTCGTGTCCAACTAACAAAAAAAATTCCAATCCAAACACACGTCAAATTGCCTTGACATGTAAAATAGGATCTTCGTTTTTTTGGGCGGCCTTGGCGTTTTGCTAAGTACCCGTATGTGCCGGTCTGATGTATAGGCAGAGCAGACAGTCACACTGGGTCAGACAGCAGCCTGCTACACAACACAAGAGCCACAGACTGAACAACAACCCACATTAGTTTTCCTGCTAAACTCTCCTTCTTATGCACCTTAGCTTGTTGAGCGAGCAACAAAATAAACATTCACCAGGGAAAAATGCACAGCTAACGTCAGCTTGCTAACGTTAGCTAATTAGCTGCTCAGGTGCAGCACATTAAACAGCATGTAAACGTACCTGTAATGTCACTATGGTCGAGTTATATCCCTTTTCCACCAAAATTAGCACGTATATGCAGGTTTTTTAAACATGGGAAAACCTGCTAAATATAGGTGAAAGATTCCTTTCCCATTGCCAGTAGATGGGTATTTCTCTTTTCTGTTTTTTTTCTGGTGTGTCACGTTCGATGCCATGGATGCGGCGGCAGCGGCGATATGCGGCGAAGAAATTCTTTGTAACATAGGTCACCATGTCACTGGAGTCACCGGACTCCGTTTCCTGATTGGCTACGGGTCATCTCTGGCTGCACTTCACCACTAAAAGTTAAACTATCTCCAACTTTTAGTTTGGCTGCACTTCGCCGCAGAATCAAAATGGACGCAGCTCGCAAAGCTCGGAGCGGCTGGGGCAGACCGCACTTCGCCGTTGCTCTGGTGTGTTTCTGGCCTCTTTAATACCACTAACAAGAAGCCGTTTTCTCATGACATGGAGGCTACAAGTGTGTTTACTTTCTCTCATTCCCTACGGTGTAAACCCAGCACTCTGGCAGCTTGTCAGCTGCTGTCAATCAAACAAAGACACCAACACACCCCTCCAGCCAGCTGAGACAACAAGGAGCATTTCTGATATTTCCTAGAAGACCTTTTTTTATTCCTTTCTAATAATAAAAAACTATTAACAATGAATTTAAAAAAACATGTTGACATTATTTTGGACTTCAAAAAGAGATTAAATGTGACTTCAGTTGGACTTTAAGGGTGTGTGTAAAGTCTATCATTGTACGTCGGTGTGTAACGGTGGGAGAACTGAGGACAGTAAAGGATTATGGGAAAACAGGAGGGGGTGGAAATCCATTTCCTGTGTTTGGTGCTGTAGCGCAGCCGTCCATCTGTTTTATTCCAGGCTGGTTAACATCCAATTACTTACTGTGATACTTCTGGGTGTGTGTATGCTAATGTGTGTGTGTGTGTGTGTGTGTGTGTGTGTGTGTGTGTGTGTGTGTGTGTGTGTGTGTGTGTGTGTGTGTGTGTGTGTGTGTGTGTGTGTGTGTTTGTGTGTGTGTGTGTGTGTGTGTGAAAAATGGAAGGCAGAAACTCCCGAATGTTTAGATCTTAAAAACAGAACTGTCAACGCGTTCTCGTTCACAGGTCGTCCAACACCGACGTTTTATCAAACCCGCCAGCGTCTCAATAGACATGTGAAAAGTACCATTTGGCGTCCGTACTCACTATGAGCCATTACTGAATGCAATGTTCCCCAGTGACAGCCAAACTCATGGCCATAATTTATTAGTAGGTAGACCTAAAGACACAGAAAGCAGTCATGTGTTTATCACAGACATACGTGTCTATTGAGACTACTGCGAGTTTGACAAAACGTCTGTATTGTACGACCAGGGAACGAGAACAGGTTGGAGCTGTGAACAAATGTGTTCGAGGCAGCTACTTCCATCTGAAATACACAAGAAATCACGAGGCACACGCCACAGGATATAATCAAAATACAATCATGCAGCCACAGGAAAATATTAAAGTCTGTGAGGTTGAACTTGTTTAAATGTATTGTTACTTAGTAGAATATGGGTACAAACACACTTCATTTTTATGGTTTAATCTCATGAGTGGGTTTCGATTCAGAGCACATTAGAGGAGTCTAAATGGGCCATTCAACCTGCCTTCATTCTGTAATACACCCATGTATCTGAACTTTATGTTATCATTTGAAACTACTATGTTGTATCCAAAGTTGTCAAAGTAAAATTTAAGTGAGTCAGCAGGTTATTTCCTCTGCAGGCCTTCATGGCGGTCGATAATTAGCCCATCTATCTTCATGTAAGTGAAATGTACACATCAATCCAATGCATCTCCCGTGGCTTCCCCCCGGTATTAATACAAATGCTGGCCTTAGAAAGGCAAGAAAGGAGCAGAACGGACGAGACATAAACTGAGAGCCGGAGAAAGAGAAAAAGAGCAAGAGCAGCAGTCTTCCAAGGTGAGCGCCACAGACAGCCACAGACAGACCCTGGCCGTGGACCCTGAGAGTTAATGAAGCAGTCCTTCCCTATTATATCTGCCTGCATCCACTACAGCACAAGGTAAAAGACAACCAGACGATCCTCCCCTCCTCTCCTTTTAGTCCTCTCCTCTTAGTCCTCCCCGTCGCCCTGAAAACTAATCCTGCTCACAACTCATCCCTCGCAACGCACACTGTAAACCACACCTGCCTCGGGTCCGGACAAACGCATAAATCTGCCCTTGTTTCTGGGTAATAAAAAGAACTTCTGATATAACAAGAGAGCAACAGAGAAGATATATTAAGGGAGTGAAAACACTTCCTGACTAATGAAGTGAATAAAAGATTCATGGTGCTAATGCCACATGGTATAATAACTTCATGATGAATGAATTACAGACAAAAGTGTAATATAATTGCAAAAACAACATTTGAAGTCAGACTAAAATGATGGGGTAGTGGCAGCAGAATACTGCAGCAAACCTGCAACACCAAACCATGGAGGCCAGCAGCAAAGTCAGCAAAAAAAAGTGTAGTAAATTAACCTCTTAATTACCAGATTCAAGCAGAGGTGATGCCAAGTTCACAGTTAAATTGAAGCACTATGTACAGAGCTCTTTTTTAAGTATACTGGTGAATAGACCCACCAAGCAGAGAGCCACTCTAATCATTTATATTCCCCAATATAAAACAATCACATGAACAAGTTCTTCATCACATCCAACCAGGTACTGTAACGTGTAACAAGTATCTCAGTGAATACATTTTAAGTAAACTCTTGTGAATGTTGTTCAGTTTAATACATACTTGCCAACCCTTTAAAAGTCACCAGAATGCAGGAAACAAAGTCTCTGAAACTCAAATTTTGGTTTTGAAATCCTCCCTATTTTCGAGTTCTCAAGGTTGGCAAGAACACCTCTGAATCGCCGCTCACATCTATTTTGTTTAGCAATTTAAACTGGTCCGGTGTTGTGCCTATTGGAGGCTGTTTCCCCCGGTTAGAAAAAACAATCAGAGCTTTGTAAACAGAATCAGGAATGGTGCTCATCTTCCTTCATAGCATAACATCCATGAAAAATAGCGACTGAAAAATGGCCACAAGAGTGGGGACACACATGGGAGACTTAGTGTTTTTGTGTTAGTGTTTTGAAAGCGAAATAATTTCACTACCTATTCTTGCCAGACGGACACATAGACAGGTGTGGATAGTGTTTCTGTGTTTGCATTTCCAAATGCAACGTGCATGTTATCAAACTGATAAATGTGTTTTTTAATATGCTTATTCTTCTGGACATGCAGTGCATTGCACAGTGTTTTGGTTGACAAACTGGTGAATGTGTTTTGCTTTGGTTGTATTTTGTATAAGTTCTGTCGACCACCGCACAGAGACGCTTCAATCACGCTCACTATTTGACGCCTGCTAAACTGAATTTTTCGGAGACTCCCTACAGCCGTACAGAAGCTGTTCAAGTTATGAGAGTGTCTGAGACAAGTGGATATTGCCTTACTACGGCTCATCCCTTGGGACGGCTGGGTTTCTGCAGAGCCTCACACATTGTATCTGATAACATTTCCGCTAATATCAATATTGTATAACTCGAACGGTTGTCACGTCTCATTTTCCTCTGTTTCATCAGTGAAATCGCCCTGATGAATTGCATTTCCTGTGAAGTGACAGCACTCTCCCCTTAACATATCTGATCTAGTTTGTTTTATCTCTCGCACCTATGCACCAGGCCGAGAGGAGGGACTTTGTTGTGTTGTGTTTGATTTATGTCTACACAGACACACTCATATGTCCATCTGTTAGCACGGGGGGTTTATTAAAGAACAGCTTGGTTTCCTCAGTGAACCTGAACCTGAATCTTTTCACTCATTCCCAACACAAGCTTGTCTAATACTGTACAAATCTGTCTTCATCACAATCAAGCAGGCATGAAACAGAAGTCAATATTATGCATCCTGCTTCCTGTGGAGATACAGTTAAGTAACAAGGAGGCATGAAGGTTGAGTTTGCTCGCAGCTATTTTCAATCCTTTACAAGGTATGCCAGATTCTCAGTCACACCATGGTCACATTTTTTATTTTGGTTAGGACTCAAATGACACAGAGGTAATAAGATAGGAGAGAACTTGTTGATTTGCTAGTTGCCAATGCGCAGCTTAGTACCCGAGCAGACGATTAATCAGTTTTCACGTTTCCTGTTGTTTCCTCCCTGCAATCTATTCCAGTTAGCCTGCAACACACTTATAGATTAAATGAGCTCTATTTCCATTCCACCACTGCAAAATCCCAACTCATGTCCTGCTGCCCGTCTGCCATTTCACAGCCACGTGTGGAACACACCAGAGATCTCAATCTTTAATGCGACTAATGTCAGAGAGAGAGTGAGTGTAGAAAGAGAGAGAGAGAGAGAGAGAGAGGGGGGAGACACCGAGACAAAGACGGAGAGACAGAGATGACAGCCGACGAGAGACAAAGGCGAGAGAAATCAACAGTGATATTCTTGGACTGGATGTGAGGCGGTAAGTATGAGAAGCTGGGGGGGAGGAGGGAAATGTCACGGCCAATCTCTAATGAAGGGCCTTCCGGGAACTATAGTTAGATAAATTATTTAAAGGCTTTCATTTAAAAATGTCCCAAAAACTGTGCTGCAATGATTTGCGCAGGGGCTGGGGAAAGGTCAGCTGTGTGTTGGGAGTGCTTCATTAACCTCTCACCACCTCCCTACCTCAATTATTTCTGTCAAAGAGCACCTGAGGGGGGATGAGGGGATGAGAGATAGGGAGGAGGGAGCGTGGCGTCAGCTGTGGTCGAGCTGATACCGCTCTGCTGCTGTGGCGGCCGCTCAGGAGAAGAGAGCTGAGGGGCTTCGGCTCTTATCTCAGGACCTGGTGGCGGTCCATTCCAGGTGCAATCTTTGGGTGACTTCGGCGTTGTAAAATCCTCGGAGGTGTGTGGAAAGGCTGGATGGACTATGTGTGCTTGTATGACTGTGTGTGTGTGTGTGTGTGTGTGTGTGAACGGGTAGGGGGAAGCTGGCTGGTGCCCAGGCCTCGGGAGTGTTAAATGCTTTGATCTTGTAAAATGTTTTCTACAGCCGTGGAACTAACAGAGCTGCTCGGAAGTCTCATTTCTCAGACACTTGCACTCACACACACACTTATACAAAGTTACTTTTTTCACTGAGGCTCTTAATCGTTTACAGCAGCAGGTTAAAACTTTTTCCTCTTTTTCACTTCATCGCTTCTCTTCTTTTCTCTCTTCTTAACATTACATGTGTCAAAACTAGGGCTGTCAAGTTAACGCGATAATAACGTGTTAACGCAAATCCGTTTTTACGCCACTAATTTCTTTAACGTAATCGATCTTCCGGAGGTTGTACCGGGTTCAGTAAAGCCAGAGTGAAGATAACTAGAAAATCTAAGGAATCCATTGGTACCAACTATGTCATACTAGCTTGTCGCGAAGGAGGTTAAATAACGCTCCAAACTTGTGCTAAATTTTGGCGCGAAAAAAACTGTCATGGCCATTTTCAAAGGGGTCACTTGACCTCTGACCTCAAGATATGTGAATGAAAATGTGTTCTATGGGTACCCACGAGTCTGCAGTGGAATCACGACAATCAGTATTCACTCGGAGAGTTGAAGTAAATTCAAGCAGTGCTTTGGCGTAGGGTTCAACTTAGGTGAACTTTAACATATGAATTAGCACCATTGACCAACTGCAAGTCATCTTGACGGTGCTGACCTTTCAGGGAACGGAGAGCCGACAGTCCAAAATGGAGGAATCGTGTCGGCTGTGTCGCACCAACCAATCCTATACAACCACTTTTATACACCACATAAACTTCCAGCATCACATATTTCGCTGGAATGTGCAAATTCATTTGACCGTGCCACTTTCTGATGTGACCAGGCAAGTCAGAGTTTATAAAAACACACCTCTGATTGAATATGAAACCCTAAATATGTTTAAAAATGTTCCCAGGGCAGGAATACATCTTAAACCTCTCTCTCTCTTTCTTTCTTTTTTTGCTCTTTGTCTGTCTTGTTACTCTGATCCTGTCCCGGTGAGGCAATAGCAGACTAATTGTCAGGCCGTTCCTCCTCTAATGCCTGATTTCTGGGTTAAGGGGCAGCTGTCGACTCCCCTGAGCTTGTAAAGAAGGAGAAAGTACAAGAGAGAGAGACAGAGAGTAGACGGGGAGGAAATCTGATCTCGCTAACATTCCCTGAAATTCCTCTAATTCTACAAGTGCCGAGCATGCAACGCCTCCAAAAGATTGTGAACACAGGAAACTTAACTATATGTGCTCACACACTCAAATCTGCACATCCAAAATGAACAGAAGTTGGAAGAAAAGTGTTGCAATTTGACCCACTGATGGGCAAAGGTGTTTCAGTATTATGTTGCTCATACAACTTGGGATTTTGTATTTGTCTCAATCAGGCCTATTCAGCAGGCAAGTGTCAGGCTGTCTTCCACATAAGAGCCTTAATATAGGCTGCTACATCAAAGAGGTGACTAATCAGGCTGACGGAGAGAGGTGTCACACAGTGTCAATCCTTCAGGGCTGCTGCCTGTCTCTCAGGGAGCCCACTCCATCAGCTCTGACCTCAAATAGCACAGCACGTACACACAGCACGTGCACGTGCAGCAGCAAAAAACACAAGCACACATCAGGTATAGACATACATGTACATCCGTATTTGCACGAACATGTGCATGCATCCACGTGCAGTTGTATATGCGTCTGCTTATACGTACATGCTAACCCAGCAATACACATCTCACTGGGAATCAATGTGAAGGATGAGTCGGTTCAGTGATAGGCCTCTGCTGATGAGGGCTGGGAAAATGAGTTAAAAAATGGAAACTCATCTTGATGTATTTGGGTCAATTTCACGTCCACGGCCGTTGCTTGGTCAGGCCTATTTCTAGCAGAAGTGGTGGCGGTAATTAATGGGTGATAATGGACACATTTAATTGGCTGTAATCTATCTGATGAAGTGAGGAGCCTCCATTCTTTTGAGGACAAAGGCCCGCTGGGAGGGCGGAAGAATCCGGCCTCATCTGTGATGCTGCAGGCACGCAGTACAGAGTACACCATATATCAGCGGAACAATACCGCAACTCTGTGACGCTAAACAATTAAACCACACGCAGTACATTTAAGACAATGCAAATACGCATCATTCACGATGAGCGTGGCTGCATCTTCCCGCATGAACAACGTGAAAATGCAACAAGCCGGGATAAAAAACTGCTTAACATAAAACTCAATAAATCAGTTCAAGCAAGCAACGCGCTCTGTGCACTCATGGCTGCTTGGTTCTGCCCGAGAGCTCGCTATACAATCTAGATCCTCCATATGATAGAGACGAGAAAATGCAGTCTGCCAAGCTCTCCTCCCAGAAGAGGGGCGAACACTTATTTGCATTGAAATGAACTTTCTGAGACGTGTGTGTGTGTGCTTGCGTGTGTGTGTTGTAACGATACCGCGCACTTGTGTGTTTTGTCAAGGGGACGTTGTGTGTCGACCTGCATGGATCACTAGTGATGGGGTGACTCCTCAATCTCACCACCCCCGTTCCCCAGCCTCGGGGGGAGCTGTGTATCTGGCTGTACTTACACATAGTGTATGTTTTCTGTCCATTCCCAGAGCTGCTGCGGTGCTTTCTCGTCCCCAGCGTGATCTACAGCGCTGGCAAGCATAGTAGATTCAATGCTACTGTAAATCAGCATGACATTTGAAAATCTGTTTTAGAATCTGTTATACAATTCACTTTGTAAGAGGTCACATAGTGTGCAAAATTCATTTTAGCCATGTTGTTTATCAGTATTCTGTCATGTCTCCTACCCTTGTTTAAGTGGCATATAGTATTTGGCAACCAATAAATCAACACAAACACTGTAACAGGCTCAGTTTTATCAATAGAGTGAAAATACTGATATCATATGAAACTAGAAAACCCAAAGAATCTATTACATCATGTAATACTAGTTGGGAAGGAGGCTAAATAACGCTCTAAACTTGCACTAAATTTTGGCGAGGAAAAACCGACATAGCCATTTTCAAAGGGGTCCCTTGACCTCTGACCTCAAGATATGTGAATGAAAATGGGTTCTATGGGTACCCACGAGTCTCCCCTTTAAAGACATGCCCACTTTATGATAATCACATGCAGTTTGGGGCAATCATAGTCAAGTCAGCACACTGACACACTGACAGCTGTTGTTGACTGCTGGGCTGCAGTTTGCCATGTCATGATTTGAGCATATTGTTTTTATGCTAAATGCAGTCCCTGTTAGGGTTTCTGGACAATACTTTTCTTTCTTTTTTTTTATTTTATTTTTTATTTAATTTTTTTTAATTTTTCAGACTTTTTTTGGGACATTTTTTAGACATTAGTCAGACTTTTTTTTTTTACATTTTGGGATTTTTTTTTTTTTTTTTACTTTTTTTGGACATTTTTCAGTCTTTTATTTCTTTTTCATTTTCTTTACTTTTTTCAGACTTTTTTTTTTTTTTTTTACATTTTTTGGACATTTTTCAGACTTTTATTTTTTTTTACATTTTTCCGATTTTTTTGTACATTTTTTGACATTTGTCAGACTTTTATTTCTTTTTCATTTTCTTAAACATTTTTCAGACTTTTTTTGTACATTTCTTGACATTTGATTTAAATGTAGTACCTGTGAGGGTTTCTGGACAATACTTCTCTAGACATTTTTTTTTTTTTTTTTCATTTTTCAGACTTTTTTGGGGAATTTTTTTTTTTAAATTTTCAAAAAAAAATCGACATTTTCAAACTTTTTTTTTTTATTTTACTTTTTATTTTATTTTTTAAAATATTTTCAGACTTTTTTTGGGACATTTTTTAGACATTAGTCAGACTTTTTTTTTTTTTCCACTTTTTTTGGACATTTTTCAGTCTTTTATTTCTTTTTCATTTTCTTTACATTTTTTTTTACATTTGTCAGACTTTTTTTGGACATTTTTGGAACTTTTTTTTCTTTTTCATTCTCTTAACATTTTTCAGACTTTTTTTTTTTTTTTAATTTTTTGTACATTTTTCAGACTTTCTTTTTTTTTTTTTTTTACATTTTTCCGATTTTTTTGTAAATTTTTTGACATTTGTCGGATTTTTATTGGGAATTTTTTTTTTTAAATTTTCAAAAAAAAAATCGACATTTTCAAACTTTTTTTTTATTTTAATTTTTAATTAATTTTTTTTAAATTTTTCAGACTTTTTTTGGGACATTTTTTAGACATTAGTCAGACTTTTTTTTTTTTCCACTTTTTTTGGACATTTTCCTCTTTTATTTCTTTTTCATTTTCTTTACATCTTTCAGCCTTTTTTTTTTTTTTTTTTTTTTTTACAATTTTTGGACATTTTTCAAACTTTTTTTTTTTTTTTTTTTTTTTTTACATTTTTCCGATTTTTTTGTAAATTTTTTGACATTTGTCAGACTTTTATTGGGATTTTTTTTTTTTAAATTTTCAAAAAAAAAATTGACATTTTCAAACTTTTTTTTTTTTTTTTTTTTTTTTTTACATTTTTCCGATTTTTTTGTAAATTTTTTGACATTTGTCAGACTTTTATTGGGAATTTTTTTTTTTTAAATTTTCAAAAAAAAAAATTGACATTTTCAAACTTTTTTTTTTAATTATTTTTTTTTAAATTTTTCAGACTTTTTTTTGGACATTTTTTAGACATTAGTCAGACTTTTTTTTTACATTTTGGGAATTTTTTTTTTTTTTTACATTTTTTGTACATTTTTCAGACTTTTTTTGTACATTTTTTTACATTTGATTTAAATGCAGTACCTGTGAGGGTTTCTGGACGATACTTTTCTTGACATTTTTTTTTTTTCTTTACATTTTTCAGACTTTTTTGGGACATTTTTTTTTCCATTTTAAAAAATAATTCGACATTTTCAATTTTTTTTTTTTTTTTTTTCCATTTTTCAGACTTTTTTTGGGACTTTTTTTAGACATTAGTCAGACTTTTTTTTTTTTAACATTTTGGGAATTTTTTTTTTTCATTTTTCATTTTTCAGTCTTTTATTTCTTTTTCATTTTCTTTACATTTTTCAATTTTTTTTTTTTTTTTTTTACATTTTTCAGACTTTTTTCAGATTTTTTTTGGGACATTTTTGGAACTTTTTTTTCTTTTTCATTTTCTCAACATTTTTCAGACTTTTTTTTTTTTAATTTTTTGTACATTTTTTTCAGACTTATTTTTTTTTTTTTTTTTTACATTTTTCATACTTTTTTGTACATTTCTTTTACATTTGTCAGACTTTTATTTCTTTTTCATTGACTTAAACATTTTTCAGACTTTTTTTGTACATTTTTTGACATTTGATTTAAATGCAGTACCTTTGAGGGTTTCTGGACAATATTTGTCATTGTTTTGTGTTGTTAATTGATTTCCAATAATAAATATATACATACATTTGCATAAAGCAGCATATTTGCCCACTCCCATGTTGGTAAGAGTATTAAATACTTCACAAATTTCCCTTTAAGGTACATTTTGAACAGATAAAAAATGTGTGATCAATTTGCAATTAATCATGATTAATCATGGACAATATATTAAATATTTTACTTGATTGACAGCCCTAGTATATACAGTACATATTCTGATTAGAGCACACATTTCCCCTCCATCACTTTGATAGACCATCAGCTTAAAGCTCGCTAGACGCCTAGTACACTAGGGCAAAGTCCTTGTGAGGTGTAGCCTTGATAGTAAGGTGTATGTAAGCCTACATGTAGCCTTGTACAAGTCAGCCTAAATCTTGTAGGCTCAAGTTTTCCTGCAACATTAGTTTGGAAAACAACAAACAATAGTCAATAGAGCCTGGCAGCAGATCAGCTATGGGGCATGGTTTCGATAATACCCACAACAAGAAAGACTGTGTTGTAATTTCAACTGACAAAGACATTATTCCAAGATAATGCCTATTGAATCTTGCCAGTTTACACTGGAGCTAAGTACAATATCACTCTCTTGTTTACTCATTCAATAAACCCTACAAAATAAACACTGAATAGTTTACTCTATAGTGAGTAGTGAATGAGACTTTAAACATTTATCAATCATCATCATTGTGCACCACCACTGACTGGTGTAGTGTTGCATAATTTACACATCTCTCCATGCCAAGAACTGCATAGGCCCTTTTCACAGCAGCCATTTGGACATGTCATCGCAGGGTAAAGACAGGTGTAATTAATAACATTAACTATGGCCCGGTTCCATTTAGGTGGGTTAGGGCCCTGGTATTGTGCATGCTGGCTCACTGGAATGACTGTGACACTAAATAGAACTGGACCATAATTAATTTTGTCAGTTACACCTGTGTTTACCCTGCTATGACATGTCAAAATGACTGCTGTGAAAAAGAGCCTATTGTGAGATTTCTGGGAAAAAGTAGTGTACATGCTGTGGTGACTACTACTTCATGTCTCGTTTTTTTGAAAGTACTATATTGTGCATGATTTTGTACACTTGGAATTTGGACATTTAAATGAAATGGTGGAAAGTAAATACAGTCCACATGGTAGCTAATAGGGATGCAGCTTGAGCAGTAGCGGAGGAAGTATTCAGATCATTTTACTGAAGTAAAAGTACTATTATCACACTTTAAAACTACTCCATTACAAACAAAAGTCATGCATTGAAAATTTTACTGAAGTAAAAGTATGTAAGTATAATAAGAAAAATGTACCTAAAGTATCAAAAGTAAAAACAAAATACTACCTACTAAAAAAGTACCTAAAAATTGTACTGTTATTGAGTAAATGCGCTGTGGAGCGACGGCGGAGCAACGCCGGGTGGAAACCTGCGGCCCCGCAGCGAAAGCTCGACCGGAGAGGCCAGACACAGCCGCCCGACGGCAAAGATCAGAGTAAACGCGCTACACATATTGATAGATGTCCGGTGTAATCGGTGGTTAAATTTCCTCACCGTCACATCCCTATAGTAAACTAGAACCACTTATTTAAGTACCAAACACTGTATATACCTACTCATCATACTGCAAGTAGCAGTAATATTAACATTAGAAATGAAATAGGGCATCAAACAGACCCAGAAAACAGCACACAGAAACATGACTCCTTGTACAGGGAAATTATATCAGACAGTTCCATTAACAAAAGAGCTTTTTTTGAAGTAAATGTAAGTATTAATTACTGAAATGGCCTTTCTATTCAGCCTGTATGACTTGGAATGAATCATCTGTATTGTCTAAGATGCTCTGAACTTTTGCCATGGCTCTCTTATTGTGCAGAAATTCAAGTAGGAGGCTTTCTTTATAATCATCCCCAGACTGATGCTGCCCCTCTTTGCTTGGTTACATCTCCAATTACCTTTCCACAAATACAGAACCGCTGAATGCTGACGAACACGGCTTGGAGCGATCTTAGGGAACACAGCGGTTCAATGCCAGAGGCTAACAGACTAAAAAAGAGCTGCTGGTGAGAGGTTGGCCCCGCAAAACACCAGCACAGCAGCATTCAAATATCAGGTAACCTTTTCATTGACGCAAGGCATATATGTATTGTGTGTGTGTTGATGTCAACACGATTCTGTGTGCCACATTGTTGTTGCTATGCAGAAGTGTGCAGACACCTTTAGTATGCTGAGGTCTTATTGGTGTGGTGGCTGAGCTCAGACTGACGCACAGATTGAAAGGCCATTTCGTTACCACTCCATTATTCTGTCTGATTGCCTTCTTGTTAGCCGTTCTCTGTGGGAGGATTTGATTCTCCCTGAACAGACGCTGCTGAAAGACATGTCTGGCTGTTTTGATGTCATTTTCAGTCAGAACTGAGGCTGCTTTTTCCAATGTACAGTTAGCGTGGGTTTAGTGAGTTTACAGAGAATGCTATTTTCTATTGAGAGTTACTGCAAAGACAATTTGCTTGTTAAATGAGCCAAGATTCCCAAGTCACCATTTCACTGTTCAGTCCCGTCCACAAAGGCTCTGATCGGCTCAGTTGATTCTTCAACCTGGAAAACAGCCATTTGCCAGAGCGACATCAGATCTATTTGAATTGCTCAACAAAATTTGAGACGTGGGCGACGATTCAGAGGCTTGGAGCCGGGCTAAGTTGAGCCTCCTGTGCAAAGCATTATCTATGGATCACAGCACGTCTGCACTGAGTGCTCTTTATAGGTAATCAATAGGCGAGCTGGCTCATGATGGCTCTCACTCATTACAACTCTTTAATAAAAGCCCACCCTGCGGTGACTGCTGCTCTGGGTAGTATAAACACACACACAGCCATATGGGGGAAACCAAATCTCTGTTTACACACACAGGAAAAACACAAACTCACAAACACGGAGCATGCACAGCGTCGTTCGCTAGCACGCAGCTCAATCCCAATCATTTATAGCTATTGCAACATCATTACTCATTTATACCCCTAAATCCGTTCTGAGATGTCCTGTTGGAGAGGACTTTTGATTTGAAGTATCTCTGGCTTGATCAATATCAGCTTTTTGAGGGGATGCTGGGTTAAAAATATCAGGAGACTCTCACGTAAAGGTGACACACACACTCTTAAATGCTCCAATCATTGTTCTGCGGCTTGCATCAGCTAAACTACCATTCTCAAGTCCAAAGCGTCTTTCTTGGAGTCAAGAGAGTTGAACTCCGTTGTTGCGCATAACCTTCAGCGACCTATGGCTGAGGTGTGTGTATCCTCGTAGCTGTTTCCCAATCGCTCCAAAGCAGCTGTTGGCTCCATCTCTCCGCACATATGGAGTCAGGTGACGAAAGCCTTCCTTTCAGTATTTTCCAGTGAGGGGGTGGCCTCCAGCCAGGATACGGGGTCACTTCGTCATATGTGCAGGGGCAGAGGTGTTCTGCTGCACGGGTCGGTTTTCCATGAACCACCCACCAGCTTGCCCTCATATGTTCGGGGAACACAGAAATAGAAAAGGGAGCAGGGAACTCTGCTGGTTTGACTGTCACATACCGCAGTGCTCAACAAGCACAGAAAGTTTGATCTTAAATTACACTATAGCATCTGCTTCAGTGTGGCAACAACACACACGCACCGCACCCTACACGAAAACACAACAAACATCCACCATCTTATATGATTGTTTCTCCATATGTTATAATACAAACATTCATATAGGAACCATTCCTAAGCTGTAGATGAACATTATTACATAAGTAAACATTACAGACTGCTAAAAATGAACAGAGAACCGTGTGCCTCGCGATACAGAAACCAGAGACAGTGTGTTATGATCTAAGCATCCTTAAGGTGCCAGTATCTGAGGTGAAGATGACCTTTCTCTGCCCAGAATAGCAAGGCTGTGGGGAACAAAAGCTGTGATGACAAACACACGGGAGAGATTGTGACCCCGCAGGGACCAGCACACACATGCTCTGAACACATGCCAGCTCAAATGTACCTGAACACACCACCACAGACATGTACACTAGTATCAAAGTCCCTGAAAATCTTTATTTTCTCTAAAAAATTCGATTTAAATGGCAAAATAAGCAACAACATCCTCATGTATTATCTATTAAAGGAACAGTTTGGCATTTTGAGGAATGTGCTCATTCGCTTTCTTGAAGAGAATGAGATGAGAAGAACGTTATCACTCTCATGTTTGCTTCAACTACAAATAAATATGGAGCTACCTCCAGCAGCCGATTAGCTTAACTTAGCTTAGCTTAGCATCACCTTTCTTAACTGAGCCACAACCACTTCAAGCCAGCAAAGACAAAACAAAAACTGTTGGCAGAAAATTGTGTGGACCCTCTTATAGTAAGACATTGATATGCCAATCCTACTGGAACACGTCCACACACAGTCGCCACCACCCTACACATCATCCTGAGTGACAAGCATATCGACCGCAAACAGAACTCCGATACACACAAAACGCTGAAAGAGAGAGTGTCTCACATTTCAGCGTTTGTGTTTCTTTCAAAGAGAAACGGCAGGGAAAAATATGTGGCTGCGTTGGTCTGCATCCCGAGGCTGTCTGCAGGCAGTGTTGTTACTATTACAAATAATAAAGGGAAAAGGTGAGTCTGGTATCTTAAGCATTCTGATCCACAAAGCATCTATCTGGGACAGATTCGACACCAGACAGTCGCGGGCCATCATTGCAGCTCTCTTCCGAGCGCGGAGCTGAGATTTCAGCATGTTTGACAAGGCCACTCAGGGGGGGCAGAAACCTAAATGATTCAGGCGCTCACCGCTTCGTGCCGTCTCCCTGTTGCCTCTGTGCGTAAAGAGAGACTTGAGAAGAACAGCAGGACATGCAGCGTATGAGGGAGAGAGATGAGGTGAGACAGTGAGTGAGAGCCATGGGGGGAGACTCCTCCATCCACACCGGCTAAATATTTGATGGGAGGAGGTGGTGGAGAGGAGCTGAGGTGAGAGGAGGAGAATCATGGGTGCATCTCCTTCGGGAGTGTGTAGTGTGTGTCCCAGGTGTGTAGGGGGGGCTGGGGGGGTCAGGACATTACAAGAGTCTCCACAGTCCACCAGGTGAATTATTCATCTCGCTGAGGTCAACAGCAGAACAGCATTATGGGTGGCACGCAGTGGAGAACAAAGAGGCCAAGGCTTTTAGCACATAGGAGCAAAAAAACTGAAAAGCAGTTATGTGGGAGAGAGAAAAAAAGAACTTAGAGAGAAACTAGGAGGAGTGGAAGCAAACGGGGACGATGAGAGATAATGTAAAAACTTTGGGATGGTATTGGAGGTTAGATAGAGTTAATTATGTGGCCGCTGCCGTTATCAACAGCAGAAGAAGAAGAACTGAAAAAGGCCGGATAAACCACCACAGAAAGCATCCAATATCTGTGACCCTACAGTGTTTTGTTTATCACGAACATTTGTTTTCTTGTATTTGGGATCCACAATATGGAAACAGTTTTCTGTTAGAAACAGACACAAACAAAGAAAACAGCTGCAGTTGAATGAAAAAAAAAGGCCAGTTTCATGTTTGATAATCAGCATTGACAGTGGTGTTTATACAGTTAGAGTACTGAACTTTATGTCACATCATACTTGTCAACCCTCCCGATTTTCCCGGGAGACTCCCGTTTTTCATCGCCCTCTTCCTGTTTCCTCCCGGGGTCACAATTCTTTCGCATTTGTCCCGATTTTCACACCTTTTTTTTCCTTTTCGTTATCTCAACCTGTTTCTGGCACTGTACAGGATCCCCAGACGCCTCGCTTTGGTTTTGAAATCCTCCCGTTTTTTGAGTTCTCAGGGTTGGCAAGTACGTGTCACATGACAGCTAATTTAAACATTAGAAAAACAAGATTGTTTGTACTGATTGATTTGATTAATTTTTTTTTTAAATAACTAATTACAAATGTTATCAAAAACACTGTCACAATATAATCTGGCATTCATCACAGTTGCACAGCTGCAGTCCCGATGTACCGTACTGCAGCATGTTACAGGTTTGTACTAAGTTTGGGATCATCAGCAAAATGAGAGCCTTGGAAAGACGTCAAGCAACAACCTATAGAATATGATCACCAGTAGATCATAGCTGGCATATTCTACATACCACATGGTGGTGTGAAGCGGACATGAAGTTTATATTTCCTCTATCGACTTTGAAGGACACGGACGGTGTGTGTGTGCGTGTGTGTGTGTGTGTGTGTGTGTGTATATGTGTGTGTGTGTGACCTTGCATGCGTGCCTGTGTGACAGAACAGATCCTGAGAGTAAATAAGACAGTACTGTGGGAATTTTCTCAATGTTTGCGCAGCAGTGACTGTGTGACCTACTACACACACACACACACACACACACACACACACACACACACACACACACACACACACACACACACACACACACACACACACACAGGTCCTGACAGCGGTCTTCTATGCCCGGGCGACTGGTGTGGTAGCAATATTATTTACAGATGAAGCTGCAATGAATTAATTATGCAAACAATGTACAACGTGCATTCTAAATTATAATACTGGGCACTGCCAGAAGCCTAATTAAATATTAATCTATTCTTTATTAAATGAATTTTAACCATTAGCAATGTTGCAGCACTGAAAAGCGTAAGTGCTCGAAGCGTATTCTTTGCAGATAAAAAAATGCAAGTGGCTCCATTAATTTCTGAGCACATCGTCAGCTTGCATGCAAACAACACTCTCAAAGCTGCATTTTTTTGGTTGTTGCTGGTTTTGGAGCCGAACAGAATCAAGTTGTGTTCAGTCATACATTTCAGGGATTTGCCGTGCAGTTTGTCGTGCAGTGTTTCAACACCAAATTGTACGGCTTACAGCTGACTTGGCTCTTGTTGAGTTCTTTTTAAAAATGTGTCCATAAATCTGAGGCTGTAGCTTCAGGGCACCACCGTCGTTTCTCAGGAAGTGAGGTTTGGTAAAACCGAGCTTTTATAGAGAATAACACTCAAAGACGCCATTGAGTGGCCAAGAGAGAGAACTTTAGGAGCAGGTGGTCAGTGAGAAATAGAGATTATAAAACAGCCAATGTGCCTTTGGCCAAGGTTATTCATTGCAATAACTGTTATTACTACAAACATTCCCAGTGACAAATATGGTATTTTATAGATAAAAATCTGAAGGAACTTTAAATATAGAAACAAAAGTTCTTTGCATTATCAATATTGTTTATGATAGGGACCCAAAGCTTTAGGTCACAATATATAGGCACACACTGAGACAATCTTAGACCCCATTTACTTCACTTCACTTCATGCACCTTGATATCAGATAGCTATCCGATCTTAAAAAAGCTAAGTATCAATGCATTCAAGAAGTCTTCAAGATAGACTGAAATCTGATTGTTCAAAGTTGGTTTACGACACATTTTAGTCAGATGTTGAAATGGCCACTATCTCCTCTGTCCTTGTGATAACGGCAGCTAAAGTTACACTCAAATTACACTGAAATTAGCTATGGTTCTCTATGTTATTAAAGCAACAAGGAAAACGACTCCAGTCATATGATGAAATACACCGAGCTGCCGTATCTGATCCCTGATCAGTGCAACCACAAAAAGATCTGTGTGGGTGAGAGAGCACTGATCTGTAGGGAGCGAATGAATGAAAGAACGTGAGGACGATCTCTCGCTTTTAGTTGATAAATAGTAGTTAATTCATGCGTTTGTGTCAGGTTATAGATAGCTCTTACAGGGCTGCCGACTCTTCAGTTTAGTTTGGAGTGAGATAGTAAAATCACTGCAGATATTAAATGGTCATAGTCGGGGTCATCCTGAGCAGGATTACATTGAACATTTCAGAAGGAAGGAAAGGCTTTTATGAAAGTTTAAATATGAGATAATGGTCAATGTGTTATAATGTAAATTGAGCTAACTTTCCCTTTAATTTTCTCTAAAACTGTACAGTAGAATAATGGTCATAGTCAGGGTCATCCTGAACAAGACTACATTGAACATTTCAGCAAACCTCGAAAGAAAAATATTTAATTTTATGAGAGTTTAAAAAACGTGTTACAATATCATTTGAGCTGACTTTCTCTGTACAGTACAGTGAAATTACTTGAAATTATACAGTATGTGGCCATAGTCAGGGTCATCCTGAACAAGATTACATTGAACATTTCAGCAAAGATCTGAAGAAAAACATTTATTTAATTCTATGAGGGTTTAAAAATGAGACATTTTCAATGTGTTACAATATAACTTGAGCTGACTTTCCCTGTACAGTAACTGAAACTACTTATATATTACAAATGATATGGTCATAGTCGGGGCATTTCGAGCAGAAATCCATTTTGCCTCTCAGGAAACCTAATTGTTTTATTAAAGTAGGACTTCTTTGCTGCCGGTTTTATTTGGTATATAAAATGTGAGAAATTATTGTTGAAATAAGAGTCTTTTGTTGTCCTTTTTGGCCGCTTCAAGTACCGGTACCATAACAACACAAACAGACTCCAAATCCAAGGGTCGGCTGGCTTGACCGAGTTTTCACAAACTGTGGCTCAAAATATCCTCCTTTCAAACCACGACGTTATCAGTTCTAAATTAGTTTTTTATTGTGTGAGAAAATGGATGTGTGGAGAGTGTGTGAAAAGTGTAAATTGAGTGAGTCTCACAGTGTGAGAGTTGGCAGCCCTGTTGTTTGCTAGTGCTAGCTTAACTGTTATTATTGTAACTGCCAATTTAACTGCTTATATTTATTCTTCTTCTGTTATTTTTGACAGTTACCATACACCACTTCCTTCTGGACTGGAGTAGAGCCAAACCTGATTTGCATGTAGCCCGGGAAAACCAAGACGGACTGCAATCAGATATGTGATCTGGCCAACAGAGACATGTATATGTGTGTCTTAAATCGCATCAAGATTTTATCCAGACGTGAGACGCTACTAATGACAAGCATTACTTTAGGCTCATGTAATCTTGTGAGGAGAAGAGATGGGAGAAGAAAATATGGGGATGTTTATCTGGGTTGTTGGCCTGAAGGCCACGGAGGATCTCTGAATGACCGTCAAACATGAGAAGCCTTTATTCTCCATGACCCTCGTCCTTCTCCTACTAGTGGGTGGTCGAACATAATAAGGTAACATCTGGTTGAGTGGATTGGCTTTCATTTGCCATACAGAAGCTAAAACATCCACACACACACACACACACACACACACACACACACACACACACACACACACACACACACACACACACACACACACACACACACACACACACACACACACACACACACACACACACACACACCAAAAGACCCTGTTACTCTGGGACAAGACGTTATGCTCCTCGGATAATGTCCTGGGTTCAAACAGCAGCAGAGTGAATAAAAGTAAAGCAAGCTTAGTGGTATTATTTCACCACTTAATTAAGTTTCAAAAGTAAAAGGATAAGAATAGCAACGACAAAGAGAATTCTCTGTAATACTCCTGTGGCTGAATGTGCCCACACATGCAGTTTAGCAATTTTGTATGGTCAACATGACCCTTCTTCTCCTGTAATTATTTTGCTCCGTAGTTCTGCTTATAAAACACTAACCGTTGATCCATGTTGCTGACCTGGATATTAGATGTATGATTAGCCTTTATGTCTAACAGAGGCTCTACAGATTGTTAATGCATGTATAACATGATAGGGATGACTAGTTATGAATGGGAGGAATAAATTACTACCTATAAACACAACTAATAAAGTTTTTTTTCGCGTGCCCGTTGAGATTTGCCCACTGTTGTGACTCTTTTATGAAACAATGTTACTTCCTTTAGTTGAAAAGTGGGATCATTTTGTCTTTGGACTTAATAAATAATAGGGAAACTGTAACTTAAACACCACCCATTGGTTTTAGTTTAATGGCAGCAATCATTTCCTGAGTGTGTATCAGTCTTCCTCGTCAAATAACGGATATCACTTTTTGTGCTAAACTCTCTATACTCATATTTTGCGATGGCTAGGGGAATATGAGCCGTGGAGCCAGATGGAAACATTGGAGATGGGAGCCAGCTAAAAACTGTTGTCTGGACGCGGGACAAACCTTATGGAGGTTTGTGTGAGTAGGGGGGGAAACGTTGCATTGAGGGCGTTTAGGGGGTTCTTGAGAAATCGTGTGCATTACAATGTTAGAATAGGGTTCAATTACATCCATTAGAGATAGTGAGGACTGTGACTGGCGCATGCCTGTGTGAGAATGGAGGAGATAAGGTTTCCTCTGTCAGGGAAACATGCTGAGGGGGGGGGGAAGTAATGGGGGGGTCTCTAAAGACGTAGACAGACAGGAGACAGACCCCAAAAATGACAGGTGTGGAGGCATTATGTCTCACACGCCTTGGCAAAGTAATTCCCAAATGGTGTGCAATCATATTTAGACTTTATATTCTCTTTAGATTTATACATTTTCATAATATGTGAAAATGCAGCTCAGTGGTCCATGAAGGACTCCAAGATCTAGCTGTCATCCCCCAGATTACATAAAATAAAATAAAAAAATATTCTACGCTTAATGTCAATTATTTTACTTTTCTGTTTTCTTCAGTGTTTTTACATTTCTGCCCACATCTGACAAGCAGAGGGAAGCAGGACTGTATCCTGACACTGCTAATAAGAATCTATTTGGTTTCTATTGTTTACTTTGTGTGTCCTTGTCTGGGACAACAAGTTAGTGAGACTGAAATGCTATTTGTGATTTGTTTCATGAAATTGTGCCTCTTTTTTCTTTTTTTCACTTTAAGGTGGCGGGGCCCGTTCGTGAAGGTGTGGCTGTTTATGAAAGCTGACAGGCAACCTGGCACAGGGTGCGAATGCTGATCCAAAGCGGGCTGGACAAATGTGTGCACACACACACCGGCGTTCTGTCACTGGCTGCCCGCGGAGATGTCAAACACAATGATGTGGTGAGAGGCTGCAGGAGAGCACGCTGCTCGCCACTAGGAAGTCATGACACACGCACAAAGGCACGCACAAGGACATTCATACACAAGAAAACACGTTACATCAAGAAGCAGCACATTCTTTGGCTATCGAATGGCTGACTTCCCCCCCCCACCCCTGCCACCAAACACACACTAAAGGGAATAACAACAACTCTGCCCCGTCAACCCGATCCACGTTCAGACTGGAATGATCACCTGTCTTTCGAAAACACAGCCAATGTTCGCACTATTCATCTCACTCTATTGTCTAATTTCGACAACTCGATAATTGTGTTACACATGTCAGGCCCCCGGAGCCTGGACAATCCCGCGAATCGTTTCAAAGTGTCCCAAATTCATTAATTACAGTGTGTTAATCTCATTGAGATGGGAGGAAAAGGACCCTCATAACTCATCCAATTAGGTAATTGAGTGCTACTTGGATTAGAGGGAATGAAAGGACGAGCCCCGCTGAGATTGAGGACTTCTGGTCCTACAGTAAGAATACATACATGGTCGTCCACAGATTACAAGTGAGAATGTACTAAACCCGATCCTATCCATCCAAAAGCTCAACATTCACTTAGAGGCTTTCTCTAACTGCTTACCTCGAGTCCACCCATCTCCACGGTTTAGGCTTTAGGATTGAGCACACATGAAGACAGATAAACTAGCCCTTTAAGGTGATCAAACATATGCATGTGTGGATTTTGGTGTTTGTGACTTAAGGCCTAATTCACACCAGATTCGGCAGTGCGGCGAAATGCAAATTCCACACTCACTGTAAATTAAGGTCTGTTTGTTTAATCATGCCAGATGGCGAGGCATGAGGAATGACGATGATGTTATAAGGAAATGATACAACCAGAAATGAAGCAATAACACGACACTGGTGACCAGTAGCAGTGACTTGGGGAAGAAGTGAGCTGGCCTCTGCACACTGCAGCTATCGACATGGTGCTTTGTTTAAGTCGCAGACCGCCTGTGCGAAGACGCCAAATTCTATTTCACTTTAAGTAGACTTGCCTGCCTCAGGGCTCTGTGCCATTTAACGAGTGGATCCCATAATCCCCCTAAGTGCTGCACGTTGCAAAAGGCACTATGTATAAATTAATGAACAAATCAACAACACAAAGCCAAATTCTTACTGAGGCGCTCCTCTCAAGCAATTAGTAAAAGTACATTACCTAACCTGATGGAACAAACGGATACGTTCAAGCTGGAAAAGGCAAAGTGAAACGTGTCCATCATTGTCTGCCAAGTAAAAAGTTTGAGAGGGTCAATCATAGACGAAGAGTGTGATGTTTGTATCTGTTGAGTGTGTGTGTGTTGAACAGTCTGCCTGTCTGCCTGCAGAGCAGCCCAGATTATGCATGAATCAGGCTGCTTATCAGCTGACCTTTAAATTGGAGCCGCGGAGCGACTGCAGGCCCAAGGGCTGACGCTCACACCTGATTGGCTGCTCCGCCTCAGACCTGCTGACAATAGAAATTAACAGAGCCAGGTGGGCATATCCGCAGGCGGAAGAAGTAGAAGAGCGGAGGGAGAGATGGGGGACTGCATTAATACGAAAATATATTTCCACTATTTTCCTCATTTTCGTCCTTTCTTAAGCTTCAGGAGAGAAGGAAAAAAGTCATTATGTGCTGTGAAGCATGCTAACGGTGGCGCAGGTAAGAACAGACGAGCTCGGTATTACCCGGATTTCATCTCTCGCTCACTCACGCTATCTTTCCTTCTATCTCTCTCTCTCTCTTTTCTCTCGCCGTTTCCCCCACTCTCTCCGTATTTTAATGGCGGAGGGGTCTTGGCAGGCTGTGATTGCTTGATAGATAGATATCTCCCGTTGGAGAGGGGTACATGGAAGAGGAGACGGTGGGGGCTGAGGATGGGGTGTGTGTTCCGTCGTCCGCAGGGACAAGGAGCTCTGTGTGTCTGTGGAGGATGATGGATTACATGGGGGCCACGGGTTTATGTGTATGTGTGTGTGTGTATGTGTGGTCCCCTCCGTTGTGTCGCTATGTACACAGTGAAAGCATGGCAGTGAATTAATTTTCACAACGGCAGCTGGAAAAGGTCATTAAATAAAACAAATGTTTGTGAATGGGAATCCCCAGGAATTAACTTCAACCACCATATACGCAACGGTGCGGCGTTCTGGCAGTAAACGGGAGCATTACGTCGTATTGTGGACAAGAGCACAGGTGGCTGAGTATACTGGCATACGCTTGGCCTTCTGTCAGATTAAAATGAGTTGAGAAAAAAAGCGCTTTGGATTAGATTCGCCTGTGTGTGTGTGTGTGTGTGTGTGTGTGTGTGTGTGTGTGTGTGTGTGTGTGTGTGTGTGTGTGTGTGTGTGTGTGTGTGTGTGTGTTCATGACGGCCATTTCCTATGTGACAGTTACATGTACATTATCTCCATCCGCAGTTGATGAAAATTTGTCATCGCCTCCTCGCTGCTGACTGTCCTTCTGTCGGGGAGCGCGAGGGGTTACGAGGTCAGCCGGCTCTTCCTGTTTATTTCCATCCCAACGATCAGCTTGGGCTGTAACTGATCCAACGTATTCATAGAGATGTCCAACATGAGTGTGCGTGTGTGTGTGTGTGTGTGTGTGTGTGTGTGTGTCATGTGATACACAGATAAAGCAGGCCCACAGGGGTGGGGGGGGAACAGAGTGGCCAGCCACAGCACTGCATCTGTCACCAACACAAAAACCACACCAGTCGCCCAGGCACAGAAGACAGAGAGCCACTATCACAACCTCTGTGCTTGTGTGTGTGTGTGTGTGTGTGTGTGTGTGTGTGTGTGTGTGTGTGTGTGTGTGTGTGTGTGTGTGTGTGTGTGTGTGTGTGTGGTAGCCTCAGCAATGCATGTGGGTGAGACCTTATCATAGCTGGACACATTCCTAGCAGCAAGATAAAAGAGGCCAAATGAACCAGATCACCGCAGCGTGTGTGAGCAATATGTATGAGCGTGTGAATGTGTGTTTTAGTGTGTGTGTGTGTGTGTGTGTGTGTGTGTGTGTGTGTGAGTTTGTCAGTGATGAATAGGAGTTTAAGGACCTACACCTTACAGATAAGCGGAGAAAATCATCAGGACAACAACAACAATGCTACAATGCAGGCTGAAATAAAGAGCAGAAGAGCCCTCCAGGCGAACATCAACTACATTCAGACACAATGCAGAGCGATGTCATGAAGAACACCCCCTTCTGGAGTCTATGACCATTTATGCTTTACCTGTGTAAATTTGTTAATTTATGGCATTTAATGTTTGTTTTCTTCCATTTCAAGCTTAATATTAGGGGAGGGCATATCAGGGAAAAACTGGCATGGCCATATTCAAAGGGGTCCCTTGACCTCTGACCTCAAGATATGTGAATGAAAACTCTGACATGAACAGAGTGAAAACCATCTTATTGGTACAGATGTTGACAAATTGCATAATTTGCAGTTGAAGAAAGGCAATATATCGCAATATATATATTATCGCAATGCTCAGCATATCACAAAATGTTTAAAAATAATCATATTGTGACTTAAGTATCGTGTTAATATCGTATCGTGGGGCCTCTGGTGATTCCCAAAACTACTTAATATATTTAAAAATGTACTTTTCTACTGTAATCTTTGATAAAGTTTAATGTTCAGCTGTCAAATGTCTTTACTCAGATCTTTAATCGCAAAATGTTTGTTTAAGATATATGTTGGCAAAAGAAAAAAAAAGGGTGATATAGCGTTAATGGTGGACGAAAGTTTCGGAGGTCGTATTTATTTTTAAACGTGCAACAATTTCTTGGCCCTAACAGTGGAAACACTGAATTTTATAATGACAATGAAGAAAACATCTGCGCCCATTCGACCCCTATTCCTAGAATATTTTCTCTGTGTACTGTAGTTTACTCCACAAACTCTCTCTCTCTCTCTCTCTCTCTCTCTCTTCCTCAGATGACGTACAGTAGATGAGTTCCCGTCCTTTCGAGCTCAGAAGAGGAATTTGCTGGATGAGGGAGCACATCTCTCCTTCATAAGGAACGTTGTTGCATTTCATTAGGGATAAGATTCATCACAGCAAGCAAACAAGAGAGCCGTGCAAATCGCATTGGAGGAATTCCTACACTATCCTCAACATTGTCTCTCACACACACACTTAAACACACACACACACACACACACACACACACACACACAGCGATATGCAAAAGGAACAAAGCAAACAAAAGCTGAGAGCGCTGATTCAGGAGACAAAGGGGTACATCAAGGACGGTGATACTATGTGATTGCTCATTATTGTGCGCTTCAAAATGACACATTACTGTGTCAGCGGTAAGAATGGCGGTCGGCTGCCGGGGAGTTATACAGCAACATTTTTTTCTCTCATCGAACAATGGAGCCGTTTCTTCTTCAGAGGCCTGGATCCCAGAGAGTCTGAGCATGCGGGGCGTGAGCTTGCTCTCCTGGTCAGAGGTCCAGTGCTCTGTCTGAGTGAAGGGACACCCGAGGGTCCATTTTGGAGATGGCTGTAAAGCTCCGGCTCTGACCCTGGAAAAATGGCCCAGATAAGGCCTGTATACAGACCAATTTAACAGGTCACAACCCTGTCTCAGAGTGGGAGCGACACAGCGGGAGTGTGTGAACACAGCCTGGGGGATCTGTCCCATGATGAGATACTGGTGATATCTGAGTGGAGCCCCGACGCTGCAGCGGCGGCTGTCAGCCTATTGATTCACAGCTAGAACAACTGGGGAGACAGGCACAAAGGCAGGTTTTGTAGCTGGGACAGCGTGTGATTATATATGTGTGTGTCTGTGCGTATATATGTGAGTGTAGTGGACGTCTAGTACAGCATGATGTGCCCGAGGCTGTCAGACCTAAACAACAGTGAACAGAGAGACTCGGAGACAGAAAGCAGGGCCCCTTCACCCACACTGAAGTCAACAGCTGCATATGAGACACAACACATCTATTCATGACAGATGCACACAAATTTAGACACACACACACACACACTTGGCACACACTGGACAGTGGCCTGTTTGTGGCTCAGTAGATAAGAGGGATGCCATGCAAGCTCTGTGAGTTACAGTGTGGGAGAGCCAAAGAGAGGGAGATGTTACCACACACTACTAGACAGTCCTCTGTGTCTTCTAGTGTATTAAACACAATGATCGCGCCTGTCTGCTGGAGGCAGCACGCTGGCTCTGGTTGAGACAGCCGACTGAGCGTGGGATGGAGCTGGAGGTGTAAATAAGCGATATATTAGATAATAGATGGACTTCAATGAACGCTTTGATATCGATATAAACAAGCCACATAAAACAGAAGAAGAGACGGAGACAAAGGCACACAGGGAGAGAACGAGTGTGAGGGAACAACAACCCTGAAATATTTGCGTATTAGAGCGAAAGAACACAGAGTTCTGATTCACAGAGAGTTCGGTCCCCAAAAGGGAAGCGTATATTTTCTGTATTTGAAGTCATATCTTTGTGTGTTAGCAGGGAGTGGGTGGTGCAGGACATGAATTGACAGCTTATCTAACAGTAAAGGTCCAGAAGGAAAAGGAAGAAAATAATAACACTGGAAATATTCTATCTATCTATCTATCTATCTATCTATCTATTAGGGTTGTAAGAAAATTATTATATTATATTTTGTGATACTGTATCAACTCTCAAAAACACTGAATCAATTTTTAATTGATAGTTTACATGCAAAGATTAACTCAGTCGATACTTTATTTCATTTGCAAAGAGATGCTCCCTCTCAGTGTACGTGCCCTCTCAAAGTAGTGCTATTTTACAGGGACTGTGACAAATGCAAATGCAGATCCTACTGTTCTGATTGCATAAAAAATTAAACATTTTTTACTCATTTTTTTTAAAATTTTATGCATACGGTGGTGTGTTCTTTTTCCTATGACAGTTTTCCTAAAATTAGATTAAAAAAAAAAATCGCAATTTATCACAATATATTGAATCGTAACCCCTGTATCATGATACGTATCGTATCGATAAATTCTTGCCAATACACGGCCCCGCTATCTATCTATGAACTACTTCTGTTCTAACTTAAATATACATACTTGTATACTTTACTTTGGTTAAACTTTCGGTATCATTCAGCCTCAACTCAAACCAAACTTTAGAAAAGAGTGAAACTCCTGGATGCCTATAAAGTGCTGAACAGGAAGCGCCGTCCTTGTTTAGCCGATTGGGTTCTGTGCTTTGGCAGCTGTACGGACCCCTCTCTGGCCCAGACTGGTCTCTCTGGGAGAGGTCAATAGCGGGGACGTCTGCCAGGTGAGAGGTTGGCTCGGGTTTAATCGATGCTCGCCAGAGGAAGAAATACAAGCGGCCAGGCAGGTAGACAGGCCGGCACGGTAACTACCAGGCAGAGATAAAACTATTCCTGGTGGGGTTCACCGGCCAACTGCTGAGCCTGCGCTGCGGCGGAGGAGCTCACGCTTCAAAACGGTTTAGGGGATTGATTTGACAGCTAATTTACAGAGGAGATTTGCATACGGCCATGCGCTAATAAGGCAGGCTTTTCTTTTCCGTCCTTTGTCTTTCACCGCTATCTCTTTCGGCTCTCGCCTTCCTTTTTTTAGACCTCAGCAAATAGTAGCAGATAATGTAAGCGAATTAAAGAGACAAGAGATTCAAATTGGATATTGATTAAGAGACTAAAGCCTTGTGTTTTCTCCTGTTAAAGCCTGTGTTTAAATGATTGATTCACAATGTCACTCTCCACATCCTACTGACTGTGTGGCGAGCTGTGTTCGGGATCGCTCGTGTCTCTAAAGCCTCCAATGGGGCCCACATCATGTCACGCCATGCTAAGTGCTTTGACACAGCCACACAAAGAGGCCTGCCTATCTGATGCCAATCTCCCCGGGTCTCGGTGTCACCCAGGTGGAGGCTTTCAGAGAGAGCAAGGACAAAGTCTCCTCCTCAACAGCGGCGGCACAATGCAGCCTTGACTGACAGCAGAAAGGACAAAATGGAGCGTCTCTGTCAAGTGGATGTTAAAGTGGTGGGAGGAAAAGGAAAAAGGATTCAGGGGCAGGCGCATACATTGGATCCACAGAGGAAACAATAGGTAGAAAACAGGATGCTTTCTGCCTGGAAGTCACAAGACTCACAGTCTTAACACATGAATACTTATCACTGCCTTTCACAGGCTTGTAAACGTTTGCAGACGTTAAGCAGGAAAACTGATTTATAACACAAAGGGACATGCTTACACAATGACTGCAGAGCCTCGTCATGCTTACACGCCATCGATCCATGAATTAGCACTCAATCATTTGGAACTCACGGTTCATGTTCTTGAAGATGTTGAGGATGGGGAGGATCTGCCTGTAGTAGGGCACCAGAGCCTCTCCCACCATGTCGCCGGACATCACCAGATGCTGCAGGGCTTTCAGGGTGGTGCAGATCACCGGGCGGTTCCTCGTGTTCAGGGCATCTAGAGGGCGGGACAGATGGCAAAGGTCAGCTAGAGGTCAAGAAAAAAGGGTCTGCAAGGGACGAACGGTCAGTCAGTTTTTGGGATCTGATCTACAGGTTGTTTGTTCAGGCAGGTGGAGGTACAGTGACTCTGACAGCTGAAATTATATGGTACAGAAGAGTGGGCTTAGCATACACACACAAAGTGAAATTACACATAAATCTTAACCCCCACACACACTCCCTCTTCTCCTTGAAAGCATTTCCTTTATAGCTGGGCTTTGATTTAGACTGGCTTGTCTGCAATCAGTGATTTCAAATGCACTGGGGAGGTAGGAGTAAGTGAGAGCCAATCACTGGGCTATTTGGCCTACAGCTGCACTTAACTCCATCTCCCACTGATAGAGAGAACAAAAGGGAATGATGGCGGGAGAGACGGAGGGCTGGAGAGATCAAGAGAGACGAATACAGAGAGAGAAAGAGGGAAGGGGGAAAAACAACAAAAGACAAAATGTCAGAGAGAGAGATGAAGAGATGTGGCAGGCGGAAGGCAAGGGGTTAGAAAATAACTGTGATTAGCAACTAAGACTGACATATTTTTCCAGTTCTTTACGCTTGTTTTATTTGTGCTTTTTAAAGTTTTTTTTTTTTCTATGTGAGCTTCTGCCTGAGTGATGGTAATTCCCTGTGCAGACTGTCAGCATAACCCAAGTTAGAAAAACAGACCTGAGCTATTTATCTTTATGAAACCTTAAACTGTCAATTGATGCCTACTTCCACAAAAAGGGGATGTAATGGCATCACAGCGCCTATTTTGCCAGTGAGCACCTACAGTACAACAACAAAAATGAAAGAGCTTGTGGATGACGGATGTGTGAGAGAGAGACGTAGAAAAAGAGAGAAAAAGAAAATGAGAGGTAGATGTTGAAGAAAGCCATATCTGAAAACTAACTGAATCATTTTAATCTGGCAAAAAACACAAGAAAAGGATCAACAAAAGTATTTAAAGCAAGAATTTCTTTTTTTTTTTAGTCTTGAAGAGAAAAAATGAATGTGCTGAGTATCTGTAGTCCCAGTCCCAGATCAGGCTGTTCTCATACGCCGTTCGTAGCTATACCTACGAACAGTAATACACCGTAATTGTTATATATCCCACGAAATCCATTTGTATGTGATCCACATAATAGTGAACCAGGAAGTACAAAGTACAAAAAACACCAGATTTTCGCCAAGGAGACCGGTGTTCTTGTGAAACCAGAAACGTTGATATATTTGTCACGTAACTTCCGTATTTAAGTTACGCCACTTCCAGTGTTATTTTAACCCAAACCACGATCTTTTCCTAAACCTAACCAAGTACTTTTGTTGCCTAAACCTTACCAAGTTGTTTCCTGTGAAGATGGAAGTTTATTTTGAAAGGACTGTATGCATGTAACGAGCGGAAATTGACACGTTGCTGGAAAAATGAGGAGTAACGTTTCGTAAGATATCATATGAACTGTTGTATGAGGATATGTTGTGCAGATGCCAGCAAATGATATACTAATTTAGTGAAAACTGAAGCACTGATAAAGTCTTTCACAACAGGTTCTGCTACACTTAAATCTCTCTCTCCCTCTTTCAAATCTTCTTTTCTCCTGACTTTGCAAGAGGGCTGGTCCCATTAACTCTCACAGAACAAATGGCCGCAAACAACGCTGCAAAAACAAAAAAATGATGAAATGTGTTTACTCTTCAGTCGTGTTGATGACGACAACGCTCGTCGCCACAAGTGCAATAAAGTGTCTGTTTTACAAGCAACTAGGAGGCAATGCTGCTAATTTGGTTCAGCGCCTGCTCAGTCAGCCGTATATCACAGAGATCTTCAGCTGCTGTGCCACAGTCCTCCATCTTCCACAGGGATTTTATCTTCCTCATCCACTGCGAGTCATGTTGCTGTGGATTCACCGATCCAACTTCCCCCCCCTATTTCAGCACCATGTTGAAATTGACAAAGAAGGCTGACTGAGAGAGAAAAAGAGCAACAACACTCAGATACTGTGTGACAGTTAGAACAGCATGATGCATTCAGCCACAGCCTGTGTTAAAACAGCTCATATGCAAACACAAAGCTGTCACAAGCACACGTAACACGCAGACATGCAACACACGTTCCACACAGACATATTAAAAGCAAAGAGACAAAATGTCAGCCTCAGTCGTGAGCTCAGGTGGCGTTGAACACGGCAGCAGCCAAACATGAATGGAGTTATACAACGTAGACGTCATATAAACAACAAGTGGCTGATAGGTCGAAGGTATAAAACATCGTACACTAGGGCTGTGTATTGGCAAGAATCTGGCGATACGACACGTATCATGATGGGGTAACGATTTAATATATTGGGATGCCAATAATATTTTTTCAAATCTAATTTTAGGAAAACTGTCATAGTATAAAGAACACACTAGAAACACACCATTTTAGAATAGGAAACAATAACACATTTGTACTGCATGCAAAAAACTGCATGGTTTTTGCCCAAAAGTGCATGGAATTAACATAAAGTGGGTACCCATAGAACCCATTTTCATTCACATATCTTGAGGTCAGAGGTCAAAGGACCCCTTTGTAAATGGCCATGCCAGTTTTTCCTCGCCAAAAATTAGCGTAACTTCGGAGCGTTATTTTTCCCCTTTGCTACAAGCTATTATGACATGGTTGGTACCAATGGAGGTTTTCTAGTTTCATATGAACTCAGTAGCTTCACCCAGCTCAAACACTGAGCCCGCTACAACCTCCGAAAGATCAAATAAGCGTCCAGGCCCGACAGCTCGTTGGATTTTTAAGATGTTAATTGAAAATCGATACAGTGTTTTGGAGAATCTATAAAGTATCACAACTCGTAATATCACGATACTCGTGCATCGATATTTTCTGACACCCCTATCTTACACGTCATCATATTGCATTAATACAATTTTGTGAGTGCATTCGAGAAAATGCCTAGTTGAAGCAGGCCCATTGTTTGGTGTCCATTTGAGAGTTTGTCTTTGTCTCTGTCAGTGTGTGTGTGTGTGTGTGTGTGTGTGTGTGTGTGAGGCCTATACAGAGGACCAGCATCAGTGGAGATGATGCTGAATGAGCGAATGCATTGTGCTCCGTGCCATCTCTCCATCTCTGCCTTAGTGTCTCCCCAGATAGACAAGCGGCGAGATATCTGCCATCGCCGAGATAAGGTGGAATGTGGAATGACAGGAATTTCAAACCTACATAACAAACAATGAAATTCTAATTACCAGCCAGCGCAAACAATTTTCCCTGCTGTGACATTTGGACCGCGGGACTGTTCAATTATTCATCGGCACTCTCGCCTTGACGGGGGGAAAAAAAGGAGAAAGGAAAAAAAAAATAAAAGAGCGGGGGGAGGGGGGAGGCAGCCGAGGGCCGGATATATTAATGCTGGTATAAAACCTGTGTTGGGACAAATCTGAATAAAGTAATAATCTATTCATGCAAGGACCTGTTTCATATTCAGTATGAAAATAAAACAGTGGTGACCTTGTATTCTGTTTCCTGTGAAATGCCAGAGGTAGGGAGACACGTCGGAGAGTTTAGCGGTGAATTGTTCTCGCTCGTAGTATAAATATACTTTTCAGATCAGAAGGAGATGTTCCCGTGCAGAGGCGTAACTGAGGATCTTCTTGTAATGAAAGTCTCATTGTGGGCCAAAGCTGAACAAATGTTATGCCAATCAACTGAGGCTCAATGGAGGCATGGCTCTGAATCCTCCACCCTATTTAAGGAAGCCAGAAAAACCCCAAACCACAGCATTTCAGTAACAGGTACCATTTCTTCTTAAGTCACCGTGGAACTGTTTAGCTGAGCATGACCTTTTTTTGGCTTTACTTACAGAAATATCAATGTTTCATATAAAATCATTTCCCATATTCTATCTGCACTTTCAGCTTTTTGATTACTTTACCAGTGGTTACTTAAAAAAAACACATTTTGAGAAAAAAAACACCCTCTTAAATTCATAAAAACCACAAAGATGTATTAAATTCATAACTAAAAGTGACTTTTATTTTGTTGTTTTTTTCCCTTGTTTCTTTTTTCCACGTATAAGGTAGTCTGTCTAACCTGGGGTGAAGGGAACAGGGTGTACAGCGGGAAAGAGTTCAGTCTTTAAGTCAGTGAGGACAGCGCCTCAGAGTATAATGTCAGCCAGAGCCTCCTTCATTGTGTATTCTCATTGGGTGACCTGCAGTCATCATCAAAATTCACCAGGGCCTGACGTGACTCAGTCGCTCTGCAGATAAGAGCCTGCCAGCCACATTGAAGATGTATTAACGTCGGAGGAGAAAAATATATATCTTGCCATTTTCGACTGCAGACGGCTTTTTACTTTCTTCCTCTTTCCGTCATCCCTTCTTCTTCCTTGCTCCATAGAAAAGTAATTAATCTGCAACAGAGACACGGACTGGCAGCTACGCCTTGTGGATGGAGAAACAGGCCTGATTTTTTAATAAACCAAGAAGTTAATAAGGAGCAGGCCATTTAAAATTCCATTATCAGTGCGAAGTGCGTGTTTTTCATGAGGAGCACATAACCATCACCTTTGGTCTGGCCTCCCGGGGGCAAAGGACCAAAAACTGCTGAGGGGATTGAATTTATAAACCACTGTCTAAGTTAGCGAGTGACCCGGCTGCTCTGTGCATAATGACAAGTTGTGTGTAATGACGCCTCTTGATGAAGGGCAAAAACATACTGCATTGGGTATGGCATGAAAATGATCAAATTTAAAAGTATTCAACAAATTTTACTTTACTGAAACACTGATTTGTCCATCATTTAGAACAGTGATCCAAACCTATTTTCCTTTTTTAGCAACAACCTTCTTTTTTTTTAACTTTGAGCACAAAATTAAGTCGTCAAAAAAAATTTGGCAAACAGTGTGGCTGATCAATTTAGGCAGGAAATGACTCAAATAAATATGGAATATCATAGAAATGTCAAAATACACGGGAGGGGGGCTTTGAAAATACAGTAAAACTCACATCACTGTAAGATGTGTAATGGTTAAGACCTTGCAGTGTGTGCTCAGTGCGGTGTGTAGCGTGGTGGCACACTGTGCCAGGGTCAGTCAGTCACTGTGTCTCTGCGCCTCCAACAGCCGTGCCTGGTGTTGGCCGTTACGCCCCTCTGCCTCCACAGACGACGTCCAACACCCACACATAAACAAAGAACACACACACACTTACATACACGTACGCACCACCAGCCAACTGCCCATGACATGAACACTATCCCAGGCTCACTGGGCGCCACTTAAAGGCTCCCACTTTGAAACTGACACTCCACTTGGCAGCGGCGCCAAACAAAAGACAGTGTGTGTGTGAGACTGTGTGTCTGTGCTGAAATTTTCCAACAAAAGCCGCACTCTGCATTCCTCTAACTTTACCTCCTCGTGCCCGCCACACGAGAAACCTTCCCCGTCCGCATCACTGTAAATTCTGACGTAGACGAATCTGACTTGAGACGTGACCTTTACGCCCATCTCCACCTGCCAACTTGTGCGTGCGAGCGCGTGGAAACGCGTCAGCATGGAAAGGTAAGGAAGGCGCACCACGATGACAGTTAAATGTAGCACGTCACGACACTGCACATGGCAGATTATCAGGCACGCTTTTAGAGACAACCTCTTCCGGCAAATGCAAAAAACAAGGACGCTTCGCCCCGAGGGTTAATGTAATAATAGGAACCGTATGACTGCGAAACCAAATTAGGACTCGTCACAGGACCGGTTGTACGGTAACGTTAGAATCTGTTGCAGCGCAAGTGTGTGAGACAGGTGAGTCTATTCCCGGTGAAATATGTTGTGCTATTTTGGTTGCGCTCTGTTGCTGCCGAGAGGGCTTTGAGAGTGCCATTGTGTGTAATTATTCAAAAATACATTAATACATTTTAGATACAGATGCACATTAATATTGATTTAACCATTTATTTTCAAAGGGATAATGCACCTCTTTTAATGTATTCTCACGTATTTTCAAGCTAGGTCGATTTTGAGAACATTACAAAGGACTTTCTTTATGATACCTCGTGTTTCCTAACAACTATACTAGGCCTTTAATTTAAGAGTGTGTGTTATTAGCTTCTGATTTATTTAAGGCTGCAGCTGGCTACACTATAAGCCAACGAGAATGTCCTCTAGACTTGGGATTTGTCAGAGATTCGCAAACAGAAATCTAAACACTGTCATCAAAATAGTAAATAATGAAATAATGGCTTAAATATTTATTAAGGCTGCAACTGAACTCTAACTGAGAAGATGACTTGGCTGTCAGCCACTCATTAAATAATAATAATGATATTTAGTAATAAAAAGGTTTGTAAAACTAATGTAAACAAATATGATAGTAGTAACATTTTCTTTCATTAATAGTTAATTAATGTATTTTAATGGGTGAAAACTGCTGTTATTATGGTCCTGTGTGATTGCAGGTGGGGCTGCAACTAACAATTATTTTCATTGTTGATTAATCTGTTGGTTAGTTTCTCGATAAATAGATTAGCTGTTTAATCTATAAAATGTCAGAAAATGGTGAAAAATGTCGATCAGTGTTTCCCAAAGTCCAAGATGACGTCCTCAAATGTCTTGTTTTGTCCACAACTCAAAGATATTCAGTTTACTGTCATAGAGGAGGAAAGAAACTACAAAATATTCACATTTAAGAAGCTGGAATCAGAGACTTTTTTCTTAAAAAATTACTCAAACCGATTAATCGATTATCAAAATAGTTGGCGATTAATTTAATAGCTTTAATAACTAACGATTAATCGTTGCAGCTCTAATTGCAGGTGTAAAAAACTATGTCCAGGCGTTTCTTTAGAGGGTTATTCACTGAAAAATAATATCAAGTTACTTTGGTCATGTTTGGTGTTTCCCTCCTCCTGACTTTATAGCTATGATCTTAACCTTCTTTAGAGCTTTATGGAAATATCTTAACAATACTCTAATTGTATTTAGGCTGACACAATACCAGCACTTGTAAGGTATTTCTTGAGTCATGAGATGTTCACATTTTCCTGATCAGTGGCTGCTGGGGAACACAGTGAAGGTGAAACGACATCCACACACACGGGGGTCACTTGGGAAAGGAGCTGTGTTGTGTGTGATTTGTAAACCGTGAGAGCAGACTTACTCCTGATGGGGATGGCGAGCTGGGGAACGATGGGCTGGATCTTTGGGCCTCCGTGCTCCAGCAGGTCGTGGACTCCCTGGCGGGCAAAGAACTCGTACGGATGAACGGTCTCGCATAAGCCGTCAAAGAACAGCGGCAGGTAGTGGTGGTAGTCCAGCTTCTCGATCTCAATCTGAGGACGGAAATTTACATTTACATTACAGGCATTATTAGCTGCTTCTTTAATGCAGAGAGACAGACAGAGACAGAGGGGGTAGAGTTTCTGTCCTTTGCTCAAGGGCATTTGTTGGAACATAAATGGCTGTTGATGGAGACATTAAGCTAGCAGCAGGGATGAACTTTTTGTTCACTGGACAGTCACTCTCCCTACCCACTAAATCAGAGATATAGCAGATGAAAATTCCACGTGCTCTCGAGGAAATCAGTTATTGCCATAAAGCTCCCTTTCATTCTCTGCCCTTTCTCTTTGTTTGTCCTTGGCTTAGCACAATATCTAGGGCTAAAGCTCCTCTCGCAGCCATTTATAACCCTTACAGTAAACACATACTCACACACACTCACCCACATACACCCACGCATACAATGGTGGTGGTGGTGGGGGGGGGGGGGGGGGGGGGGGACAGCTGTTCAGGGGATCATGACACAGCGGCATGTGGCATCTTGTGGGCTGACATGTTAACACCTGTTTACACCATTTACAGGACAGACAGAAAGGCGCACACACACACACACACACACACACACACACACACACACACACGGGGCGGTAGATTAAGACATTCGTCCAGCTACAGGCCACGGGCAGGCTTTGATGTTGTTTGGCTGAGTGTGTGACACATTAAAGTGAAGTCTTTCATGTGTGTGAAGCCATCAGAGGAAAGCCACTCAGGCACACTGGGCTGCAAAGAACAGCTGACCCAATGGAGGCTGTCCTTGAACCTCGTGTGTGTGTGTGTGTGTGTATGTGCTCTGAAAAATCATATAAAGTGTTACATGTAGCCATGGCTCATGCAGTATCTGTGTGTGCTAGGTCTAGCTACCGAGTGTGTATTTATAACGGGGGTATCAGCTGTAGCGCTGCATCCCAATGGCACTATTGTTGAGAGAGGGGTGAGAGGTTGAATGGGTGATTCTGTTTTTCATGTAATGAAAGGTAATCCCTTTGGTGTGGAGGCAAACAGCCCCCAGCAGCCAGCAGTCCTTGAGGACAGCTGAAGCCACAAGGAGACACTCTCTTGTCCACACACACACACACATATAAATATATATATATATATACACACACACACACACATATAAATATATATATATATACACACACACACACACACACACACACACACACACACACACAAGCACCCTGCAGGGTCACGCTGGTCTATGCTGAAATGTCACCCAGGCAGTGGCGCTCGGTGCTTTCAAGTCCCCAGCCCTCGCCCAGCCGCCGGTCAGAGCCGAGACTTCAAAGCAGGGCAGACCCCCCCCCCCTCCTGCTGTCAATCCTTCCTGACACACATCCCCACCCCACCACCCCCCCCCGCGGGTAAACACAAAGACGGACAAGGAGAGAAAAAATATGGAGAGATGGCAAGATGGCGACAGAGACGGAGCGCTCACACTGTTAGCGCGGAGAGACGAGGCTGATTGCTTTGAGGCAATTTGCCGGCCAACCTTGACCTTTCCCTGCGCTTGGTCAAGATCATCATTGTGAGTCAGGCGGGCTGGAGACTAGAACAAAAGCAAACATGAGCCCAGTGAGAAGGGGGGAGCAGAGGGAATGGAGGGTTAGAGAGGTTGGAGAGAGGCGAGATGACACTAACGCACAGCTCTGCCTACTAGCCGATGGCAGTCGACGGCACACAGAGGCAGATCACGCCATACAGAACGGCGCTTTTGTAAAATGTCCTTGGCCACAAAAACTACTACGACTCTACTAGCTACTTAATATTCTTTAACTTGAATTCTCTTAAGCTAGAGCGTCCAAGATTGCAATTGTGTAAATATTTCATGCTAGAAAGTTAATGTTAACGTGATAATAACGCGTTAACACAAATTTGTTTTAACGCAACTAACGTCATTAGAGTATTAAATACTTGACAAATCTCCCTTTAAGGTACATTTTGAACAGATAAAAAAATGTGCAATTATTTGTGGTTAATCATGGACAATCATGACAGCCCTAATATATATATATATATGAAATGGGAAATGTTAAAATGCTGCTCTTTTAATACTAAAAAATGAATAAGGAGGATTAAAAGGAATTAAAACGTAGAATGAAACATTAAGTTTAATTGAGGGTTTATGTGATCTACTGTGAGTGTGTGTATATTGTGTTATCATGGGTTTTTTTCTTCCTCATTATATTAGGCAGATGTATTGTTGAAATGGCTGTTTAATGACTTGTGAGTATTATTGTTTACTTTTTAATTTGGTTGTTGTTGCACTGGTGTGACAAATTTCATCACCAACATAAAGACACATAAAAATAGAGAAACTTATAAAAGCTATATCTTAAGCTTAACACATAATAGCACACAGACTCATTTAACACTGTCAGTAGATCAGGTGTCACATTTTAGGCACAGACACGATCTCACCTTCCCCTGTTGTGAACCTGAGATGTTGTGTGGAGTAATTACCTAGGAGCATTAATGTGCTGTTGTTGTGAGGATGCCTCTGAACTCTGTGATGCTCTTAATCAAAATCACATAAACAAGCACTCAGGGACTGGCTGAAGATTCCAGTTAGCACTGAAGTAGTGGGGGACAATCAGCAAACACCTTCACATACTCACACTCTTACATAGTGCACACACACATTCCCAGGGAATCTTAATCAGCGGCTGCGCTGAGCGGTAACTCTTGCATCCGTTATCGATTGTCCGCCCAGGTTTGTTTGTCTTTGGGTGCCTATGGGATTCCCCCTGGAGTCCGGGGAGTCAATGAGAGTGGAGCAAAGAAAGACTATCAGCCAAGTAGCAGCAATTAGCCTTGGGACACAGACCCGCATGTCTCCTCTGGTCAGCGCTGCAACAGCAGACACACAGCAGCAGAAGCAGACTGGACTGGGAGAGAGTCTGAGGAGAGCCTCTGCTCATTAAACAACAGCATCAGAGGCCTCTGACAGGCACAGGAGACCGGGAGCAACCAAAACAGCAGGTTGCCACTTTAAACACACAATAGCTGGCCATGATTTGTGGGTGAATACATGTGTGGGTGAATGGATGCGTGTGTGTGTTTATGAACGCTTACATGCAAATCCATGTATACCCTGTGTGTGCTCAGACATGATAAGCTATTGAGCTAGTTTGCTAGTGAGGTGTGTGAGTCATTTGTGTTGAAAAGGCAAAATCACACAGAGGCTATACAGCAAGGAAAAGATACAGTGTGAAAGCAACAGAGCGAATGAGAGAGGAAAACAGTGAGTGTGCATGTGTGTGTTTATGTTAAGTGCTGTGGACTATACCAAATGTGATTTGGAGCAACTAGTTGGCCTCTTTCGTTATATAAAACCCCACTTGACTGTTAAATTGTGGGTCGTAGTGCCTGGCAGAGTGATATCATGGGTTTGGAGCATAGACTGTGGACGTAGTCACCGTGACATCACACATTGGTTTGTGGAGTGCCGTTTTTTGAAGCCTCGAGTTTGGCATTTTGGCCGTTACAGGAGTGATATCATGGGTTTGGACACTTTTCAGACTTTTTTTTTTTTTTACATTTTTATGACATTTTTCAAACTTTTTTTTTTACATTTTTTCGACATTATTCAAACTTTTTTTTTTTTACATTTTTTCGACATTATTCAAACTTTTTTTTTTTTTACATTTTTTCGACATTATTCAAACTTTTTTTTTTTTTACATTTTTTCGACATTATTCGAACTTTTTTTTTTTTTTTTTTTTCAGACTATTTGGGGGAATTTTTTTGACATTTGTCAGACTTTTTTTTTTACATTTTTTGAATTTTTTGAATTTTTACATTTTTTTTTTTTATTTTTTACGGAAATTTAAAAAAAAAAATGTTTCGACATTATTCAATTTTTTAATTTTTTTATTTTATTTTATTTTTTGGACACTTTTCAGACTTTTTTTTTTTTACATTTTTATGACATTATTCAAACTTTTTTTTTTTTACATTTTTTCGACATTATTCAAACTTTTTTTTTTTTACATTTTTTCGAAATTATTCAAACTTTTTTTTTTTACATTTTTTCGACATTATTCAATTTTTTTTTTTTTTTTTACATTTTTTCGACATTATTCAAACTTTTTTTTTTTTTTTCATTTTTTCAGACTTTTTTGGGGAATTTTTTTGACATTTGTCAGACTTTTTTTTTACATTTTTGGAATTTTTTTTTTTTTTACATTTTTTTACGGAAATTTAAAAAAAAAAAAATTTAATTTTTTTTTTTTTTTCATTTTTTTGACATTTCAGACTTTTTTTTTTTTACATTTTATGACATTATTCAAACTTTTTTTTTTTTACATTTTTTTGACATTATTCAAACTTTTTTTTTTTTACATTTTTTCGACATTATTTAAACTTTTTTTTTTTCAGACTTTTTGGGGGAATTTTTTTGACATTTGTCAGACTTTTTTTTTACATTTTTTACATTTTTTATTTTTTTACATTTTTTTTTTTTTTACTTTTTACGGAAATGTAAAAAAAAAATGTTTCAACATTATTCAATTTTTTAAATTTTTTATTTTAATTTTTTGGACATTTTTTAGACTTTTTTTTTTTTTTACATTTTTTGGACATTTTTCAGACCTTTTTTGGGACATTTTTTGACATTTGTCAGGGTGGAGCTAAGTACAACCAAACGCTGAATAAGACAATTTTAGGCGACCAAAATGTTACAATTAACTTTCATGAAGTGAAAACACACTGCGAAAGGGTTAAAGTTCTGAGATGAAAACACGGACAACTCCCAGACCGGACAACGCCGTGGTAGTGACCTGTCAATCACAGGGTAGCCCCGCCCTAAAGCATCCCCTGCTTTATGGTCTATTTGACTCTAAATGGGACCATCATTTACTAAATGAACATCATGCTGTATTGAAGAAGACTTGAAACTAGAGATTGAGTCCATAAACTCATGTTTTATAATGTTTACTGAGGTAATAAATCAAGTGAGAAGTAGGCTCATTTTCTCATAGACTTCTATACTACCTCACTTATTTTTGCAACCAGAGGAGTCGCCCCCTGCTGGCTGTTAGAAAGAATGCAAGTTTAACTTTTTAGACCCGGAGACATTTCTCCCTCATCCTCCACCTCCTGATCTAACAACGTGGGTGAGGATGGTGTGGGTGGAGGTCAACTGTCCTATAAAGCTCTATAACCTTCTACAAATCCTTCTACAACTCTGCCTTTGAGGCCACAGCCACTTTTTTATCAAATCCCCCGACTATTTGATCAAATCTCTCTCTAAATGACACCAATAAAACACCAACATATTCCATTTCATGCGCAGATACGTCACATTACTGAAGCTAAGCAAATTAACCAGCAGATTGTGCCATCCAACCTTGGGTTAACTACTAAAGCATGTCTCATACTGTAGGTCATGCAAGAAACAGGCGGTATGCCAGCTGTTTGACAATGGTGCTATTTTAATTGATGATGCCACAGTGACTTGACCTGGATTCAGCTTTCTGCGAATACAAGTGCAGGTTTCTGTATTTAGATGAGCTGGCAGATGAGCTGCTGTCAATTATTCCAGTGTTGAGAGAACAGGCTTCCTATTGGTGCCACTCACGCTATGAGTCATTCAGTCACTATGGCCAAACACTCATCCATTAGTTCTGCTGAACATGCATCATAGAGGACCAAAAAGGAATGCAGGAGTCACATATAATAGCCGGTAGACAGCGTGGCATGTATCTAAAGGGTAGTCACACTCAGGAAGGAGATATGCATTAAAAGGGCGATATGTTGTGGGAATGCAGGAGGCAGGCATGAACCAACAAGCACTAAAAATAATAAAACATAGCACATTCCTATCAGTCATCAGTGGGATCCTGACTTCATGGTTCAACTAGGCATGTTGTTGTTGCCGCAACCATGTCAGTTTCTAAAACCCCATCTGCAGTCAGCGTATTCTAGTTGTGTGCAAGTTCACTCTCCTAAAATAAGACTCATGAAGACACTACGCTGTGATTTTGTCAGTTTTTGTTGTAGAATTTCTGTACATGCAGGGCACGACAGCCTTCTTGTTTCTGACAGTCTTGTTTGTTATTTCTGACACTCAGACTGGTTTCCTGTCCCATCTAAGAATCAGTTACAGAGTGCTGCAATTTAACAATGGTCCTGAATATTCATGCTGTACATGATGTATTCAAATGATTATTTAGGGTGGACCAATAAAATTAAATTATAAACTGCAGTAAGGCTTTGTATTAAGGTTCCCTAATAAGTAGGGCTGTCAAAGTTAACACGATAATAACGCGTTAATGCAAATTTGTTTTAACGCCACTAGTTTCTTTAATGTATTAACGCAACTTGTGATTTTTAGGTTGTAGCGGGCTCAGTTTTAAAGCCAGAGTGAAGATACTGGCATCATGAAAACCTAAGGAATCCATTAGCTTGTCGAGATGGAGCTCAAAACTTGCGCAAAATTTTGGAGAGGAAAAACTGGTATGGCCATTTTCAAAGGGGTCCCTTGACCTCTGACCTCAAGATATGTGAATGAAATGGGTTCTATGGGTACCCACGAGTCTCCCCTTCACAGACATGCCCACTTTATGATAATTACATACAGTTTTGGGCAAGTCATAGTCAAGTCAGTACCTAAATGCAGTACCTGTGAGGGTTTCTGGACAATATTTGTAATTGATTTGTGTTGTTAATTGATTTCCAATAATAAATATATACATACAATTGCATAAAGCAAGCATATTTGCCCACTCCCATGTTGATAAGAGTATTAAATACTTGACAGATCTCCATTTAAGGTACATTTTGAACAGATAAAAAATGTCGATTAATCACAATTAATCATGGGCAATCATGCGATTAATCACGATTAAATATTTGAATCGATAGACAGCCCTAGTAATAAGAATTAGGTAATAGGTAATAAGGTCCTATAATAATAAATAAGTCCTTATAAGATGCTTATTAACATTAATAAAAGCCTTATGAGTTTCTTATAATTGCTTATAATAGCATTACAAACATTTATTGAGTTTAACTAACTTACCTTTACCAACCTTTTTTGTTGCTTTTTTAAGATGAATACATACTTTATTAGCAGTTAACTATGCACTTATTAACAGTTAACTACGCTTTTTGCAGGTACCGGATCTAAATCGAGAACAATGCATATTATTATAATGCTTAAACGGCAATCTTTTTTGTTTTTGTTTCATACTGTAGGGGCCAAGGCTTTTAAATGAAGGTAAAGGAAGCACTCTGTGAACCAATTCAATAAGTAGCAGCTCAAATCACCGTGAACACGACACCGACTTTGTGGATAGCAATATCCTGCTTATTAATCTCTCACATGAATAATTTGACTGCCATAAAATGTGTCTTTTGGATGCACAAACTGCCCGTATGGCCAAGCCTCCAGCTCCGCGCTGTGCAGCTGCAGACATCACAGTTTGGACTCTGTTACAACTTGGCCAGAGAATTGACCTCGTTGATAAATAATGATGTCCGTGAAGTCAAACATACAAACAGAACAGCCAGACAGGCAAGTTACTCAGTTCCAGATTTGTACTTTCTGTGGGGGTTGTGGAGTTGGTCATATCCTCAACAATGACTGCACCACAGTTTGCTGCTAACTTCAGCTCTTAAAATATCACTGAACCCCTTCCTACACTCAGTGTTTAGCTCTTCTAGAAGATGTTAACACGTGCTGACAGCTCCTCATTAAGTAAATTAGCACAATAGTAGTAAAATAAGTCCTGGACTTTATTGTGTTATCCTTGACAAACAAGCTGAGCCGTAAATGTTTCTTTTCATTGTCAACTAAAGTAAACTAAACCAAAGAAAGCAGCCTCTGTGGCTGATTCAAGATGTAATTTATTAGTTTGCAGAGATGCTACACCTCCTGAACACAGATTTCAATTTCCCTTTGAGAGAAGCTTTTACGGAACAAACTCAAGACATTTTTTAGAAATCATCATGAACATGCTGCACACACAACACTTACTAATAATTTCTTCATCCTAATCCAACCTTGTTTCCAAATGTGCCACACCTCAAGATTTCCAAAAATCAGTCCCAATGCTGTGTGCACTCACTGTGAATATGATAAAGAAAAATTGAGGCGGAAAAAAAAGAGGAAAGAACAGAATATTTTGACTTTCTTGGAGGTCACAATAAGAGGAGCAAGACTGGAATAGGCAAGCGATAAGTGAGGGAAAGAGGAGTGAGTCACTCTCGCTATCTCCCCTGACAGCTGTTTCCATCTAACAAGCATGCAAGTATGCTCAATTCAAAGCACTAGTAGTGGAGTGCAATGTGTCAATTGAAATGATACCTAACACAAGCTGGATGAGACATTTTTTTGGGCTTCAAAGACAGTTCAGAACCAGGACACAGAGAGTTATGAATTTTATGTGAACCTACCTCGCACACACACACACACACACACGAAACACTGAGATGAAAAGAATTTTATCCACAGTCGTGCCAGCAGTCCCAAATGGTGTTTTGAGGATTAAAAGCAGGAGGCTGTTAAATAGAGTAACAAACATTAGCCAGAGTAATTGAAACAGCGACCCTGTAGACAGTGTTCCTGTTGAGATTGTGCTTCTGTTAACTAACGCTGCTGTTGAAGATGAAGAAAAACCTTGGCAGACGATCCTGATAGTAATTTCACGTGGTGGAATTGATTTTTTTCCAGGTGGCTGACAAGAGGCCTGACTTTTTTAATGCAGAAATGTACTCTATTTACCTAAAGTGACATCATCAAAATCTTAATTAAAGCTCCCATATTGTAAAAAGTGAGATTTTCTTGTCTTTTTTTTTACTATAAAGCAGGTTTAAATGCTATATAAATACAGTGAAAGTATCGAAACGCTCAATCCATGGAGTAATAAACACCGCCCGTATTCAGAAACTGTGCCTCTAAATGCGGCGTCAAGATTTCTGTAATTTTGTAATGTCACAATTGTACAATATATATATAGTTTTAAACGTAAACATCTAAATGTGTCCCAGTTTATTTTCGGTTGCAGTGTATGGCTTCGTCTGAAATCAAATACTACGCACTACATACTCAATATGTGTACTATCGTTCAACATACTTTTGTGTTGTAACCTGTACCAACCTCATGTGACCGACATGACGGTTTGTGAGAATCAAAGTCTGAATTAATTTAAAATATATAATACGCAAAGCAAAGTGAAATCTTATACTTACAGTTAAAGTGAAGCGTTACTGACGTTACAGAACTGCCCGTCAACGTCTGTTATGAACGTTGTCGTCACTACCGCATTGCATTGTGGGATATTTATGCCGCCGTAGTGTCCAGCATTGCATACTGTAATATGCAATTTGCGTACTATTGGTTTCATACTAAGGTTTCGGACATCCTATAATATCTCACATACTGTTTTAGCGTACTAAATAGCATGTTAGTAATTTCGGACGCAACCAGAGTGTTTCAGAAAGAGGGTAAATACAGGCATATTCAGGCAGACAGTATGAGGAAAATAAAGGTTGTTTTTTTTACATTACAGCATGTGAACATGTTCTAGTAGAAACACAAAATACAAGTATGAACCTGAAAATGAGCATGATATGGGACCTTTAAGTTTCTGCAGTGTCTTTGTTTACATAAGGAACAAAGAATAAATCCAGTTTGCTCTTGTGCTCACACCGAGAACAAATCAAAAAAAAGTATTTTTCTGTAAACAACAAAGCAAACTAAAACCAACCCACATTTCAAACTTGCCAGTAGGATGCTAACAATATGTGTTTGTTTACATTCTTCGAGTCACTCATGCAGTTTTTGTTGCACTGTAACATGAACGGCGGCTTCTGTTAGCCACGACACAACACAGTCAAAGTGACAATTTGAGTGTTAGGCAGGCCTCTATGGCTCCGGTGATTGAAAAAAGGTGAACAGGGAATAAAGGAGGGCTGAGCACATTGATGACGGAGTCGAGGGATATAATGTTAGAAGAAGCTTGAGGTGGCTGAGGAAGAGACTGTCTGGAAACCTGCTCCAGTTTTAAAGGTGAAGCATCTAAATAAAGCTTAGATTAGGACTCCGCTCACTGTGCTCGCTGTGTGTGTGTGTGTGTGTGTGTGTGTGTGTGTGTGTGTGTGTGTGTGTGTGTGTGTGTGTGTGTGTGTGTGTGTGTGTGTGTGTGTGTGTGTGTGTGTGTGTGTGTGTGTGTGTGTGTGTGTGTGTGTGTGTGTGTGTGTGTGTGTGTGTGTGTGTGTGTGTGTGTGTGTGTGTGTGTGTGTGTGTGTGTGTGTGTGTGTGTGTGTGTGTGTGTGTGTGTGTGTGTGTGTGTGTGTGTGTGTGTGTGTGTGTGTGTGTGTGTGTGTGTGTGTGTGTGTGTGTGTGTGCACTCCAGCACGAGATGGGACCCTCCGCCACTGTGATGGAAGTAGGCCAGAACAGTGGAGAGAACCAGGAGGAGGAGGGAAACAGGAGGCGGGGAACATAACAAGAGTTGGAAAGAGAAAAAAAAGTGAGACAATAGCTGGAGTTTTCCTCATCTCAGTCTAATGTGTGCATTCCTGCACATGTCGGCCTATGTGCAGTTAGCATGCACTGACGCACCGACAGCGTGAGATACAGGCCTTTCCAATGACCTAGCAATGGTCACAGCTCGCCAGCTATTGGCGTGATTGCGTCTGTGCTTTGTCTATTCAGGAGCCACGGCCTCTGCTCTTAGCTCCCAGTGATTACAGCTCAGCAGCCGAGCTTGACAACACACAGGCAGAGTGTAATCAAGTCGGAGAGAGGGAGGTGTAATCAGCATTTCCCCTCCAATCAGCCCCAAAATCACTGTCTCTAATCTGCAGCCAGCCATTGATGGGTTTGATTGATAGGATGGATTTGTTATCTGGCTGTGGGGGTCTGCAGGGAGCAGAACAACAAGCAAGAGCAAGAGACACAGTCAGCTTATCAGCTATCGCTACATTTGTTACCGCTCCCCTCGTCGAGCGAGCTGAGCTTTTTTCCTCACAGGCTACAACTGCAGCTCTCCTCTCATTTATCATACAGAAGAATTAAATGTGGACACTTCAAAGTACTTCCACACACAAGGGTCCCCGGGGGCATGTGTTTTCTCCCTGTTTAAAATGGAAAGGGCCAATCCATCACTGGTTGTTTGTGACAGAAACCACAGAGACTATTTGTGTGTGCTTGAGCGTGCAAGCATGCATGTGTCTATACATGAATTAATTACTCGTGTGCGTGTCTGCATGTGTGTGATTTGTACGTGTCAGATGCGCGGAGAAGATTAAAGGGACAGAATAATGCTTTTTCAGCAAGCAAATACCATGACTTAACATCTACTGCCTGCACAGCTTTGATAAATCGCGCTCCTCTGCCTCACACTGTACTGAAAAATCCTCAGAAATGTTCAAACAAATATGCTCATTTTCAATGAGCATGTGATGAATGAGCTCCATTGATTTTGTGCATGAAGCCAAAACAATAGAGACCAAGACAAATGCTCGCTCCGTTTAAGATAAAACGCAGCTTTACCAGGCTGGGTGACATTCTGTAGGAGCGTCTGAAGAAACAGAATCCACAAAATCACAATGTATAATTTAGCAGCTACAGATACGATTAGATCATTGACGTGTCAAAATAATTATCAGGCAGTTTATTTAAATATGGCCTTTTCTCTCTGTTTTCCAAGTTGATTATCAGTCTTTTACACAGAGAATGGTGTACAGGAACCAACATTTCTTTTACTAAAAAAACACAAAAACACAAATATTGGATTAACATGGTGATATTATTACCAGGCCCACTTCTGCCCAACTTATTTCACCCAAGAAATTAGCATCAAAGTTAAAGGTTTGATGTTATAACAAGCCTCTGTGTACTGAATTAATGAATGTATGCTTTGTTTTGGCAGAGGCTGTCTATCACAACACATTATCTATGTATTGGGATGTATAATAGCCTAAATTAGGCAGAGCAGGTATCAGCACAGAGACCCACAAAGCTCCTTTGTTCTCAATGTAAGCAAAATATCTGCTTAAAGGGATAGTTCAGGTGTTTTGAAGTGGGGTAGTATTAAGTACTTATCCATAGTCAGTGTATTCGATACACATGAGTATCGCAATATTATTATTTCCGATACTGTATCGATTCTCCAAAACCCTGTATCGATATTTAATTAACCTCTTAAAATCCCAACAGCCCGCTGGCGGACCCGGCCGCTATTCTGTCTTTAGGAGGTTACAGCAGGCTCAATTTGTGTGAGTGAAAGTACTGGCATCATATGAAACTAGAAAACCTAACAAATCCAACCACGCCATAATTGCATGTCGCGAAGGAGGCTAAATAACGTTACGCTAAATATTGGCGAAGAAAAACTGTCAATGCCATTTTCAAAGTGGTCCCTTAACCTCTGACCTCAAGATTTTAGATTATCTAGAATATTTTCCTAAAGGGAACTGAACTGAAAGTGAAACTTATCTATACTGTTTTCGTCAACTGAGTCTGGTGGCTTTGAAGAGAGCATAGATAAGTTTCACTTTTAGTTCAGTTCCCCTTCGGAAAGGGCTGTCTGACGGCGAGATAAAGCAGTGAAAATATTCACCGTGGCGATCAACCAAGGCGGCCAGGCAGAATTTCAGTGCCAGTAACACCAGCGGGGGTCAACTCCATGACTAACAAAAAATAGATCACAGAGAGAGCATTTCAACATTTTAAATTCAACAAGTGAAGTTTGAGCTTGTGTGTCAAGTGTGCTGAGCCAGTAATGCCCATCCTGAGCTGGGGAGAAGCACAGAGAATCAGCAGCATCAGCAGCAGTACGGAGGATACTTTCAGGGCCAAGCAGCAGCAGCAGTAGTAGAGGCAGCAGCAGAGGCAGAGAGTGTCTGTCAAGGCTCTGTCCAGCTCCTAATGGGATGTTCTTGTTGTTGCCAGCGGATAACTCTCATCCTGTGTTCTGGACTACAGATCAAAGAGGGCCTGGACTCCACAGAGCTACCAGGGCTGCACGGATGGAGAGGACATAGGCAGAGAGTGGAGGAGGAAGGGTAGGTAAAGGGTAAAATGAGAACGCATGCAAGCAAACAGGTAAGAAAGAAAGCAAGAGACACAGAACGAATGAAAGAAAGAAAGAAAAAAAACTATCCTTTGTAGTGAGCATGCATTGTGTCCCTCTGTTCACCCTCACAGGCAGATTAGAGCCTATTCTTCTATTTTCTGCTTCTATTTAGGTAGGTGAGGGAAAAGGGAGGTGAAAAGAGGGGAGTAAAAAAAAAAAAAAAGATGAAAGCCAACTATAAAAGTCAAGTGGGACGGTGGTGTTTCCTTTAAACCTAATCTGAGGGAGCTGAGAGATGGATGTAGCTGTGAGCAGTAGCACAACGTTGGGACTGTGGAGGATGGTGTCACCAGAAGGATGAACAGTTCTACTTTAACACAGACAGGAGGCATGACTACAAAATGTTTTGGATACTTGGTGAACTGAGGCATCTTCCCGTCCAAAGCTGGACTAGCTGATGCTAGAATGTTAGCCCGTTCTGCTAAGGGTCAGCAGTGATGTCAGGGTAAAGCTCTTTGTCAGGTGATGTGGAATCGACCTTTTGAGTTATGAGTGGCAGCCAGCTGTGCAGCCGATGGCCCAGAGATAAAGTAACGGTTTGGTGTGATGAATATCAAGAGCCAAAAAACTAAGGTGAGGGGAGGCCAGCAAAAAAAAAAGAATAAAGCTTTATGTACAGGGCTGCACACACACATACACAGAGCTCCATCATCCACCTGCAGGGAGAAAGATGTCTTTCCTCAGCGTTGATGATAGCATCTTCAGTCCCATGTTCCGACACTTTCACTCTAGGCCTGAATCTAAAGGAGGGGATTGTTTCAGAGGAACTGACTAATGCGCTCCACACACAGGGCCTTATGAGTGGGATGAAAGCAAGCTTTTGAAATGTCACAGAAAATGTAGTGCTGCATGATTCTGAACACACACACACACACACACACACACACACACACACACACACACAGAACTGCTACTACTGCAAGATCAATGTTTTAGTATAGTCTGACCATGATCTTTAAATAATCAGATGAGTAGACTCAATATGCTTAAAGAAAAAAAAAAAAAAAGCCAAGATCATACATGACAAAAAACATAAAAGATAAGGAGTACATATATAAAAACGTATAAGATAAGATAAAAACATTAGGGCTGTCAAAGGTAACGTGATAATAACGTGTTAATGCAAATTCATTTTAACGCCACTAATTTCTTTAACAAAATTGATCTTTCGGAGGTTGTAGCGGACACAATTTTAAAGCTAGAGTGAAGATACTGGCATCATATGACAAGAAAACCTAAAGAATCCATTGGAGGTTAAATAACGCTCCAAACTTGCGCTAAATTTTGGCTTGGAAAAACTGTCATGGCCATTTTCAAAGGGGTCCCTTGACCTCTGACCTCAAGATATGTGAATGAAAATGGGTTCTATGGGTACCCACGAGTCTCCCCTTTACAGACATGAGGCCGAAACACAGGTATTTGGTACTGTGATTAATAGTGGAGTAGGGCAAGAAAAGTCAAATGACTTACACTACACTCTGGATGGGATAAGAATCACTGATCAGTGGGTGCAATATTAAAATAACCCAACCATCTCTAGAGAAATACATCCCATCCAAATGAGGCTTAAGATACAGTTTTGGTGCAAGCGACGCAGGCCAAGTTAGAGATCAGTGACTCGAGTGAGTGTTTGAACTAATACTGAGTGTAACCAAGTGTTATATTTAATGGCAGCTGGAGAGAATTTATTTAAGTATTACTGCAGTACTCAAAAGTGTTGAAAGTGTTCCCAACCTGCCTAAAAAATCCACACAAGACAGAGACTAACTTGACTTTGCAATACAATGAAGACCTTTTTACACTGTTTCATTAAATAAATAAATCCTACAGTCTGAATCCACCAGTTTGAAGAGTGTGGAGTCACGGTAGGGTGGTGGGTGACATTACAATGGATGGAGAGAATATACAAAGATATATGTACTCGGGAGGACAAAAGCCTTTCTTCCATTTAATGTTGTTTGCCCGGATGTAAGAAAAATAGCCGGTGCCCAAAGATGGTGTACAGGGATTATGCTTGTTCATTCACACACACACACACACACACACACACACACACACACACCTACAAATCTACTTTCTGTTTGGAAGGAGGAGAGTGAGGGGAGCAGAAACAGTGCAGTGAAGCAGATGTAATTACAAAAGGCAATACAAGCCGTGTGTCTCCAAGTCTCTCTGACCCACATGGAGGAAGTAAGTCAGAGCTTATCAGCGTGCCACAGAATGGGGAAATCTTCCAGCAGAGGTGGCAAGTGCTCCCTGCTCTTTTCAGATGTGACACATTGGGAAGATGATGGTGGTGGTGGTGGTGGTGGTGGTGTTGGGCTCCGAGTGGAGAGGACAGCAATTGAGGAAATAGTCCCTTCTTCATTCATAGTAGCAGGCAATCTCTAGTTTGCCCCAGGGGGAGAGAGATCTCAGGCAGATAAACAGCACTAGTCCAGTCGTCATGTCATGCACAGACAGGAAGCAGTTAGACAATACAGGGGGCCCTGAGGCTGAAGGGGGGACTAATGTAGATAATGTATGGTTGGTGGTAGGACAGCGAGAATGTAGTAAATTAAACGTTGCTTGTTGTGACTATCAATCATTGCAAAAAAAAACCTATAAACTGTTCCCCGCCGTGTAGCATTAATTTGTAATGCTGTTCACAAGCCATGCCGACAAGAAGCTTTTGTTTGCTGCTGCGGCTGCTGCTGTTCTGTTGCTGTCGTTGGTGTGAAAGATGTGGGGAGATATTGTTTTTTAGGAAATCCTGTGGAGAGATTTGACAGGCATTGTCAGATGACAAAGTGAGCAGCGAGCAGATGAAGATGGGTATGCTTCTGACAGGTTTATTGCAAATACTGTAGGTGCAAACTGACTGGCCTTGGTGCTGCCTGCTTCTGCGAATACACACACACATGCACGCACACAAGTATATGCTAAAGACGCATGCGTGCACAAACCCTCTGATGTTTCCCATGGACAAGTGATTACTTTAGGATCAAAAGGAGAGAAAGTAGCATGGGAGGAATGGATGTATGCAATATTCTCAGGTCTTATCTGACTGAGCTCCTTTTACAGACACAGGTCATCTCTTGTGTTGTAGCAGCGCTGCTAGCATGCACAGTAAAACCTCTGCAAATGGTCCAAAATGCGACAGGTCTTAAACCAGCCAAAAACACTTCATGTCACTCCGCTACCCTGTTGCTGCTCGCATTAAGTTCAAGTTGCTAATGCTCGCCTACAGACAGGCCAATATTTCAGTACAGCGAGACTTTGCGTTCACTACAATCCATAAATGAACGACGATTAGTCCTACCGAAATCTTCACTAGTAAATCCACAGACAACGTTTAAAAATGGATATATAGTCCCCACTCCAAGTAGCTAACTTACTTATACGTTAGCTTGCGATAGTTGACATCATACTATCTACAGTATGTTCGTCAATCAATCATCAGATCATCCCCTAACATTAGATAATAAAATGCTTTCTTACTGGCATATTTAGTTTTCGGTATCAGGCTCATCAAGGCGAGGAAGAGAGGGCGCACCCGCGGAGTGGCGCGGGACGGGTGAATTTAAAAAAAAAACTGAGCGATTTCTGATTCTGAGCAATGTAATTATAATGACTTGAACAAAACTTTGGTCAAAATATAAGACAGCGTTATGTGGTTCATTTAAATTCCAATGACTTTTTAAGCACTTTTGTAAAAAAGGGGTTATTTTAAAGGTATTTCAGTACTTGTATTCAGTAATTTTCCTCTCAAAATTCAAGCAATTCAAGCACCGTGTGCAAACCCTGGTTTTGTGTTTTTATTACTACTGTCTGGCTATACATATTCTATACTACTGGTTACACATGCACTCATGCATAATGGACGTTGTCGAATGAAGCTCAGCAGGTCCCAAATTCACTTTCAGCTGGCTCCGAAACCCTCGTAATAAATAAGACCGAGTAGTGAGAAAACAAGCCAACAACATCCTCACAGTGTATTTTGCCTCCAGGATGCGGCCCCTATTACCTCTGCTGATTCACCGGAGGTAATCACCAATATGGCTCTGGAGAAATCGGGAGGATAAGGAAAGGGGGAAAAGTCAGTTAAACAGAAAGAATGAGGCTACACGGAGGGGCCTTTGAATGAAATATGGCTTATATTATTTCTTTCTGCTCTCCAGACAGGGCCGTCTGTCATGGCCAGGAAGGGGCCAGAGAAAGTGGGCTAAGTGGTCAGACCATTTCTTGTGCCTTTCCAAGTGGCTGAATAGATATTAGGATTTTACAGGCTATTACACATGATAATTGCACAGCATATTGAATTTCGGGCAATTTTCTCACACCGACTCGCTCCCTCTTTTCTATAAATAAACATTTTACAGTATGTAAAGTATCCATCATATGGGTTGTGATTTAAAGGTTGTTTATGACACACAATCAGTATCCGCGGCATTTGTGTAAATTCAATAACAGCACTCTACTAATTGCATGGCTTAAACCCGGCTTTAGCTCTTTAGATATTCATCTAAGCCAATTAAGTGAGAGGCGGGTTGGGGATGGGGCATAATCCTTGCTTGAATGTTAGAGTGCACATTCAAGAGCAATGTCAGAGGAGGACCCAGTCCACTCTAAAATAGCAGCATGGCTTGCCAGCAATTTGTTCACCCAGCTTGTTCCTGCTAAAATGAACATGCAGCTTCTGTGAGATGTAACAAAGACTACAAAAAGAGAAGCTGTTACGAACTAAGAACAGATCATTAAGAATGAATAGTTATGGCTATATATTCTTTTCTAAACGCATTCACAAGATCGTCAGCCGAGAATTATCACATGTAAGCGTGTGTAGTGTTTTCTATATTTCACCCCAGCATGCTAACAAGAAACGAGGAAAAAAACACAGTAATCTATCCCAATCTTGCGAGAAAATAGAAGTAAGACCAAATGTTCAGTGTGGGTGCTATTATCAAAAATAAGATACTGCGTTCAATAAAAAGAGGTTTTATGGTGAAGCCTGCACTACAAAAAAAAATGAAAAAATAAAAACGGGTAAATGTCGTGCCATTACTAGAGACGATGAAGAAGAAGAAATGTAAAGTAGCACGTCCACAGACAGCTTTTATATATACTTCCATTTTAATTCATCTGCGAACACACATCTAACAGACACTGTTTCCTCTTAGTGATCAGCAAAAAGACTTGAGTTGTCTGTCAAATATACTATATGTGTTAAGGATATGAGTCTAAAGCTGAGAAACCTGTGCCAATGTTTGCACTAAAGCTTGAATGATAACGCTCCACTATACTGCAGCTACACAAACACACTGAGGGCCTGTCAGGTCTTGCCTCCATCAACTGCCTGTATCTCATCTTGCGTAATTTTAATAACGGCTCATCGGGGTCAGCAGACATGCTGACAGATCGTCTGAAATACCCAGTCAGCTCACGCCATGTTTCCAGCCAAGTCCCCATTACACATGCTGATCTGTTCGTCTTCATTCATTATTAAACAGCCAAATGCAGCCGGGGCCATGTAGGCCACTTTATGGAAGTTTAAATTTAAATACTTCAAAATTCCTGGCTAATTTGGACGACGACCTGACAGCAGGAAGGTGCCGCGCTGCACACAATCTCAGCAAGCTCAGAAATGTACAGCTAACATCGCAGTGACAGCATTAAAGGTGGAGTCGGTGATTTTATTCCAATACACATTCCATGTCTATTCCAATAGCATTTTGTCAGATTCAGTGAGTATCTCCTCAGCTCTCCGTTTTGTGTTCGGTGTTTATTAGGGGTGACCCTGAATAGTCGACTATTCGACGATTCGATCTAAGCAGCCTGATTCGACTGCCAGTCTCACAGTCGAATCGTCGGGATTAGGATCATTCCATTTGGGCTATATGGGGGTGCTGAATATCTGATTTTACATAGAATTGTTTGGTTTCTCCCAATAACTCATATATATAGCCTATTTTGGTATAAATATCAGCCTATCAATAATACTGTTAATACAAATTGGAAAATAACTCATTAGTGTGCATGAATAAATCACCATGATAGACTAAATTGCACTATCCAAATTTGCGGCGCCATTGGAGCAGCATCTTGGTGATAGCCTCAGAAAGGCTAAATAACAACAACATAAGGTTACTGTTTCAATATAAAAAAAATACATTTATTCATCAGAGCACTCACGTCTCCTCGCTCTGTTTCAGTACTTTGGACAGCGCCGCACCTACACACGCGCCTCTACATACACTTCTACACACAAGAAACAGCGTTGCTAAGCGATAGTCACATATATCTCAATAATTTTGTTGTTTTTACTATTTTTCTATAGACACATAAAGCTTAAACAGAGCAGGGTTCAATGAGCAAGACTTGACCAATCAGATACGACTATGTAAATTCTCAGTTGGGGACACCCCTAGTGTTCATACACAACACTATTCCCGGCAACAGGGGGTGTTTGCTTGTGCACAAGATGAGGGAAAGGCCATGGATGTATAAAGAGAAAGGCAGTGGGAGCGAGAGGGACAGTACATTTTGTTTGGGTGTTCAAATATCAACAATCTTTCTCATCGCTGACTCCACCTTTAAAGCTTTTTTTCTGACTCAGACTCGCATTTGTACAGCAGTCAGTTATCACCGTCCAACGATTAAATCTATTGTTATCTCAGGATAATTTGGTTAAAAAAAGAAAAGAAACCGTAGCTGCATATAGGGCTGGTGGTTATTCATAGTATATCATTATTGAAAAGTGTCTCTGAAAGTGACCAAGCACGCTGTTATGCAATGATGTTCAATAATCTTTAATTCGACTATATTACCTTTTGATAGAGAAATCCTGAATAGAAATTCACTCAGACTTCAGTGCTGTGTAGACAATAGGAACTAATATTTATATTCCAAGTACATTTCACAAAATTGATTAGGATCCAGAGTTCCTGTCAGTACTGTTGGGTTTTGCTTTTTTAATTGTCTTCCTTAAAGGTTGTGAAATAAGTTCTACAATGGTCCTTTTTAATTATCTCTCTGTATGTACGGAGCGGCTTGAGTGGTACGTGTTTCACAAGAGAGTCTCGCCAGAGGCCAATCCCCTATGACCCTGACCTTTTCAGGAACTAATAGAATTATGGCACACTGAATGCCAATTAAATAAACACATAAATGGAAAACAAAAGCGGCAGAGAGAGCACAGGAGTGTAATTGCCATAAAACCCCTTAAGGTAAACACATGTTCCCGCAGTAGGCAGCCTCGGTGAGATATAGGGTGATGAGGAAAGGGAGGTGGAGTGTGTGTGTGTGTGTGTGTGTGTGTGCATTGAGGTACAGAGAAGAAAAGCCGGGGAGGAGGGAGTAAAACAGGCGAGGCAGGCTAGCCTGTGAACGTGTTGTTAATTTAGCCCTGTTTTAATTAGCTCCTCTGCCAGAGCACAGCAAAGCAGAGGGGGCTAGCGGGGAGCCCTGAAGATCTGGACAGACTGGCAGGCTGGAAGAGGCCACCAGATTGGCATGCCTAACAACTGCCTGTCTCGGACCAGCAGCTGGGCGCACACATCGCCCGCTAACCGCCCAGAGGTAAAAAATTAATTCTGCAACTGACCCGACAATAACAGCACACACTCATGCCACTTTATTAACTTCAATTCTTCTTTGTTTTTTTATTCCTCCTGTGCCCTCAGTCTAGCTTTAATTAAATCATGGTTTTCTCTTTTTTTTCTCTCTACTTAACAATGCAAAGACAAAATCTGACAGTTGCTTCTGATAATGCTCCTGACTCTCACTCTCTAAGGGACAATCTCTGTTTACAGAGTTCACACTTGAGCTACGTTGAAAGCTGGGTGGGTGTCTGCTCTGTGTCTATGCGGCCAGCTGATATTTAAAGAGTTTGACTATTCCATGAGTTTTGACAAAAAAAAAAAAAAAAAGGAAAAAGAGTGGAGACAATCCCCTCTGAGCAGCAAACAGTGCGTGTGCCCTGACGGAATGAGCAAATATGAGCCTAACTGCCTTAGTTTTCTGAGAGGATTTATGACATGGCGTCTTATTATCTGCAGGTCGGATTACTGCCATACGCTCCCCTCCGAAATAAAGAGGTTCCACGCCACATAAAGCCCAAAGTGTTTTCAGAGCAGCGCCGCACTCCCTTAGATTTTAAGGATGGCTACACTGTTCCACTTCTTTGGTTGATAATAACGAGTTAGGCACCCACTCACCACTTCTCTTGTTTGCCTTAGCAATTGATGCATCAGGACAATCAAAAAGGTCAAGAGGACGTTGCCATTTTTTCCTTAGTGACGCCAACCTGATGAGCCCTCCACTTGAAATGGATAGTAATTGGCTGGTGAGCACCCCAGTAATGTGGCAGAGCTCTCCAGTGAAGACAGATTAAGCTACCTGCAGATGGAGATAGGGCAGGGCCTGGGGACAGGAGGGAAAAGGGTCTCCTACTTGACTTTGAAGACGGAGAAAGAAGATGGAGAGCTTGAGATGAAGGAGACTGATTAACATATTGTGCAGTAGAGAGAGCCCCTATCTACCAGTCAGACTCTGTCTGGGGAAATATGCAGCGGCCGCCGCAGTTAATGGGAGCCAGCATGTTTATTGTCCTGTTAATTAGCAGGGATGTGGTTAGGGCTGTAAAGATACGCAGTCTGTGAATTCAGGGAGGATGCAGGAACAAGTCAACAAAGAGCTGTAACAGCACACAGGCTTCTCTACTCAAACAATGATGACAAATATTGGTGGTCAACTCCTTTAACAACTCCCCAGTGAGCGGCTGGAAGTTCTCCCTGCATCGCGGGAGAGTAATTGCAAGGTTTCAGCCATATTTCCCGGAGCCTTAGGATAGGTAACTCGCTTGTCTGCCAGTTGAGTTGTTTGATGTGCTAACTTTGATCATACAGAATGAAGAGCGGGGCAGTCCGATCTGACTGCATACCACAGTGTGAAAAAAGGCCCACAGTGTGATTTTATATACGGTTCTCTTTCTTCTCCTTCGCGTTCTTATCTCTTACCAGAGTGACTCCATCAAAGAAATGATACAGCGCACTTCTGGAGCATTTGGAAGAGGCATATAACTAGAATACAGACTTAAAGCTGCAGTGGGTAGAATTGGAGGAAATATGATTAAAAAAAGGTATTTATATGAAAAAGTAGTGCATGAGACATCTGAAAAAAATCATGTGCCTCTTTGTCCTCCGGTGCTCCTAACGGCATCTGTAAGATTTCACGGCCGGAGGAAAACAACCAATCAGAGCCGAGCTGGAGCCTTGCCGTCTCTGAGCAGCTGTCAATCACTCGTGAAATCCGATCAAACGGTCAAACTAGGCAGCGCTGATCAAATATGAATCAATATTCTGTTACTGTAATGCCTATTTCTCGCCTCAAATGTTTTCACAATCATCTTGTAGTGTACTGTTTAGCTGTAACATGAGAAAGTTTGCTCCGGCTGGTGGGCGGTGCTTGGTATTTCCTCAGCAGATCTCAACATGGTTGCCGAGTCACAAAGCGTTGCCTAGTTTGACCGTTTGATCGGAGTTCGCGAGTGATTTACAGCAGTTGAGAACAGCCAATAGGAACGCTCTCTCTCTGAAATTACCTGTGATTGGCCAAAGTCTCCCGTCACGGGCTAGATGTTTTAAAGCCTGAAAACAGAGCCATGGAGGAGGAGATGCAGAAGTCTTGAATAACAATATGATGAAAGGCTATTATGGAATTTTTGCCCAATGATGCCAAAAACATTCTGCCTACTGCAGGTTTGAACAATGGACTACTACGGCGCTCTGTGCCCATTTTAAGTCCCCTTTTTTGGCATAAAGACACGGAGACAACCACCAACCCCCCCCTGGAACCCACCTTTTGGTATTATATCTGATCACTAGAGGAAAAGAGGGCTCTGGAACAAAGCCTTTGGGGCTAGAGAACCCCTACAGTCATTTCCATTATTCATATTTCAGCCAGCTTCCAGTAATTTTGGACACCAAAAATAGAAATAATGGATTTCCTGGTCTTTCTTTTTCAGTCGTCACCTCCTGTACAGAACCTGCAGACAATCACACACACACACACACACACACACAGACACATAGTGCTCTGGCCCAGACCAGCAGTATCAGAAGACTAGCTAGCTCCAGGCCTCTAATTGGCCCCATTTCTCCTCCTCTTGTCTCTCTCTTTGTGCTCATGAAAGCACCGGCTATTCTGTCTAATACATATTTCTGAAAAGGGTGGACACACTGTAGCCTGCACTTATCAAAATACAATAAAACTCTCCAAATGAAACCAAAGAGAAATGACAAGGCCAGAGTCTTGAAACCTCTGTGTATGTGTGTGTGCGTGAGACTGACAGAATGGGGATGAGATGGAGAGCAGAGGCAGACAGCGAGTGTGTGCCGGCTGCGAACTGCGAGGCATGAAGGACACTCATTGAAAGCTGCGTCGCGGGCATCTCACGGACACACAGAGAGGGCTATGAGTGTGACAGGGCCACGGAAAGAACAGAGGCTCTTCAAAGTTGATAGTGGCATGCATCACTTAGAGGCAGTGCCTCCCACCCACTGTCCTGGCCAGCCAATCAATGGGCCTATTGTTGTGATGTATGTGACCAGAGGTTTATGGGCGTCCGTGTGCCGCAGTGTCTGGCTACTAGCTCTGAAACTGTTACCGTTGATTAGAAAAGACCGCCGCCGTCGCACGCTCTCTCTCTGCCTCTCTCTCCCTTTATTCTTCCATCTACCGCAGAGCCAATTTGCTAATGGATGCAGCAACCTTGTGATTTATTGTTGTCAAAGATACGCTTCAAGTAAAACGCACTAAATGATTTAAGTTTGCAGGCAAAATTTACATTTGAAAGCCAGCCCACTCTGGAGAGCGCCTCACATCAAATATGCAAAGTTGATTATGTGGAGCATCTATTTAGTGGTTCTAAATCATTGTTCTAGCCCTCTCAGTGATATTACACTCTGTATGGATTGTCTGTGGTTTGTGTCTATTCTTGGATTCAGTTGCTGAGACGGAAATTAAAAGAGCTACAAGGAAGACGGCACTGCAACAGAACCCAAAGTCTCCACTGTCTGGCAACTTTTCTATTAAATCTGCTTAAAGGTTAAAGTAGTTTCACTGAATCGTACTGAAAATTTCCGCTTGAGTTAAAGAACTGTGGGCTGTATGAACAGCCAGTGTTGAATGCAACAGCCTGTACTCCATTTTATTTTCTGTCTTTTTCGTCTCAGTATTCAGTGTACACACCAGACAGACGGTCAGTTCTATCTCCACTCACTTGTTCAGGCACGCCAGATCTATAACTTCGTCCATCTCTCTGGCCCTTTTTAACCCATGTCAGCACAGACTTATTACACAGACAGCCCTGGAGGAATGTTTGAGAGTTCCCCAGGGTGTCTGGCTGCTGCTGAAACCAGCTGTGGGTCCTAGAGCTAAGTGGCCCTCTCCAAAAACCAAAGGACAGTCCATGGCTGCAGATGCATAACACTTCTCTCACTACCTGTCAACTGTTTCACCCCAATCTGTCTCTGCATTTTATTATCTCTCCTCTTACTACCCTGTCCCTCCTCTCTTGCTCCCTTGGCCCAGTGTGGACCACAGGAAAAGGATTCTTTTACATACAGGTAGTTTACAAACTAATGGGCCGGTTTAAAACTGTTTCACTAACAGGGAAGAGCAGGCTGTTAACTATGAAGCACAAGAAAAACACAAAGAAAGGAGGACAGATTGAATTGCCTAAAATTACAAGAACGTCACGAACATGCCAATAACACTGCAAACCTCAAAATACTAAAATATGTAAGTGACAAATAAACCAGCAACACATAGCACTGCAATGTGTGAATGATTGTGGAGGCTCTATTCACCAGCACCCACACAGAGACTTAGGTCATCCTAACTTTGGCAAACACAAAGTGTCAATGAAACAATAAAATATTGGACCAAATATACAAAAAGTAAAGTAAACTTGAAATGTCTAAAATTGACATTTAAACATTTAATTGTTTCTTATCATTTGTATAGCTGCAGCAGATACGGTAGCAAAATAAGAAAGGATTTATTTTGATAACAGCCTCCTTTTACCCCCTCAGCCATGATTTGCACAAGTATGCGTTTGAGTGCTTGAACACGTGTTTATGTCTGTACTGTATGCATTAGTGTTTAAATTTAGATTGTGGATTAACCTGTTCTGTAAAGCTGCCTTCACATGATAAGAATTTTGCTCTTCGCTCACCGCGAGTTAGGGTGCAGAGACTTGCAGAGGTAAAGCGCAGGTATTATCAAATCATTTTAACTTTGAGTGCAGCAGAGTGAAGCGCCACACCAAGGTTAGCGTTTCCTCCTAGTCTGGCAGCACCGCTCTCCCCACAGGAAAACAATGGCACAGCCAGTGTAGAGCGATTTTACCGCTGATCATGTGTGGGCGGCTTTACTGTGGGCCAGTACTGAGATACGCTTAGAGACTGTCAAGGACATGTACAGTACAACCCACCGATAAGCCCTCAGGCACTGCCTTGGGGCCTTCCCACCAGCTTGCTCAGCGACACAAGTGGACACACATAAACTCAATACATGCTTCCATAACTGACTGAGACCTGCTGCTATCGCCACAGGGGGAACACAGCGCTGCACTGGGGAGAGGTAATTTGCCCTCTATACCTCAGCACAGACCCGAGCACTTTTCAAATGTCATTAGTCATTAAAAACGATCTAATAGTGATCATATCAGCACTTGCGGGCAAATCACAGCACTTTGACACTGAAAGCCCATTTCTATTCAGCACTGATGGATGTTAAGGATGCCATGCAGGCAACCTGAGGAGCTGCTTCACACATGATTGAATCTGCTTATCTGCTTACACGCACCTCCACGTCAAAACCAAATATTGCGTAGAAACAAATGTGACATGCAATGAAAAATAAAGGGAGCACGAGAGCCACCTAAACACACGAGTTTGTGTCCGGGTTCAGTTTTGACATATTTGTAAATAAGCTGCAGTGGCATAGAGGCAAAGCATAGGTCAGTCAGTCCACAGCTGAGTGCAGTAGTTTCAGACTTGCCGGTTTAGGGCGAAGGGAGCAAAGAGTGACCTTTTCAGTGGGTGACGTAATGTTGCTGTATGGTTCATTCCCCCCCTTTTACAGTGGAGGCTTTCAGCGTCAACTGAGTTTATAAGATTTATTTTACCCAATTTTCAAAAATGCTTTTGTGCAGACATGGAGTCTCACGTCTAAAAAAGCAGACCAAAAGTGGGAGCAAAAGTAAAACGTAACATATCTGATACAGATTTGGCATTTAAATCCCTCCCTGCTCTGCTCTGCTTTACTGAGGCTGGGCCTGCATGTGCGATCAAACAGAGATTGGACAACTGACTTTCTTTCTCCCCCTTCACACGGCGCCATGTTGAAAGGCTTCATTAAAGCACAGGCCTGGAGATACAGTATCAGAGGCAATTTTCCATGCCTTTCCTTGGGAGAAAAAAGAGGATCCCATTGTTAGAAACAGAGGGAGAAAAGTCTGTCAGGGCCTTTAGATGAGATATAATACAGTGCTCCGCCGCCTCTGTGCTGTAATCTATAGTGATGGGCTTGGGCTAATGGGAGCCTGACCTGCAATAGAGCTCATTGCGAGCCATGCAAAGAGGCAGAGCAGAAGGAGGGAGAAAAAAGGAGGGGATGGCAGGAGGGCAAGAAAGGAAGAGAGAGCGGGAGGACGAAGATAAAGAGAGAGAGATGGGGGGAAGAATTGGCTTGAAATTTTCTGACAATGAAATGTCTCCAGTAATTGTTCCTGCGGTGATAAATGGTGTCCCATTGTACGGTGGGTCTCCTTGTCCTTGGGAGTCAAAGAGATGAGGAGAGGGGAGGAGAGGAGAGCAGAGGAGGGGAGGGGACGCAGAGATGGACTGGCAAAGCAGCATTTAACTTGGCTGCGGCTGCAAGCAGTCAACTTTCTGAAGGTGATGCTGTGTGTGTATGTCGGTGTCTGTGTGTGTCTGCATGTCTGTGTCTGTGCTTGTTTGTGTCTGCGCGTCTGTGCGCCGTATATGTCGAAGCGTTTCTGCCGAAGTGAAGCAGCAGGCAGCACAGTTGTGAGTGGAGCTCCTGCCCTTGGGGATGAAGCTGACAGAATAAAAACACATCATAACACTGCAGTAATATTCCCCTGACAACACGCTCGGAGCACTTTGTGCCCCAGAGACATTTTTTGCAGCCATCCACGGGGAAGAACATTTACCATGCTGCGACTTCTTCAGCAGACAGTCTAATCATTTAAAGCTAAATTCCAGTTTCAATTTTTTTTTTTTTCAATAATTTACTCGCCTTTTATGATTGTTGTTGTTTTGTTTGATAGATTTTATCTAAGTGAATGGTTTAGATTAAAGATATCCAATCATGTCAGGCTTACTCACTCACATTCAATTCCAAACACCATACAAATAAACTCTGGGGCCGGCTAAGTGAGTCACTGTGGTTTTATACTAGGTGTGTCAACCGATTCGAATATTTAATCGCGATTAATCGCAAATTAATCTCACATTTTTCATCTGTTCAAAATGTATCTTAATAGGGAGATTTGTCAAGTATTTAATACTCTTAACAACATGGGAGTGGGCAAATAAATATATATTTATTATTGGAAATAAATTACCAACACAAAACAATGACAAATATTGTCCAGAAACCGTCACAGGTACTGCATTTAGCATTAAACATATGCTCAAATCATAAAATGGCAAACTGCAGTGTGTCAGTGTGCTGACTTCACTATGACTTGCCCCAAAACTGCATGTGATTATCATAAAGTGGGCATGTCTGTAAAGGGGAGACTCGTGGGTACCCATAAAACCCATTTTCATTCACATATCTTGAGGTCAGAGGTCAAGGGGCCCCTTTGAAAATGGCCATGACAGTTTTTCCTCGCCAACATTTAGCGCACGTTTGGAGCGTTATTTAACCTCCTTCCCGACAAGTTATTATGACATGTTGGTGCCAATGGATTCCTTAGATGTTCTAGTTTCATATGATGCCAGTATCTTCACTCTAGCTTTAAAACTGAGCCCACTACAACCTCCGAAAGATACATTTTTTAACAGTATCTAACGTCTAACTTTTTCCCTCAAAACCCATCATGCCAAACAAAATCAAGAAGCTTAAGTCGACTTAAATCAATTAAACATAAAGTAGAATTTCACACAATCAGGCTCAAAGTCTGTGCCCTATTCTTTATTTAGGAGTTGGCCTATTATCATTATCAAAATTCACTTTAAAAACAAGTGGACCTAAGATGAAATACTGTAATTATATTTAGTACATCATAATGTGATAATAAATAAAGCAAAGACTATAATCATGTTGGAACCCCCCCTTAAAGGATCATTCATTATTACTGTACGTAAAGATGTCCATTTAGGAAAAAAGTAGTGGATAAATAAGTGAGTAAAATATCCAGGTTCAAACCACTGATAAGAAACCCTGAAGAGAAGTGAAAACAGTGGAAGCTCGCTTGATAATAATCTGGCTCTGATTTATTCAGTTATGCTGGCAAAACTAAAAATACCAGGGTAAAATCTTAAATCTATGGGGGAAATCACTTAATTCTAAATTACACAACAATAACCACCTCAAGTTAATTAATGTACAAAATAAAGATGCTCCCGCAGATTCCCCTCCCGCACTGTAAAGATGATAAAACCTGTTACAAGAAAGGTGTTGAACGCTTGTGGAAATGGAATCAGCTGTGTAAAGACGGCTTAGCGCGGATACATTCCACAAGTGAACAAGCTGTTTCTTGAAAAGCGCATTCAGCCCCCGAGAGCTCTTACCAAGTCTGCGTTTCACTGATAAGCATGAAGGTTAATTAGAATTTATGTCATTTATGTTAATTGGCATTTGTGTCGTGTCGCAAAAGAGGGAGAAAAAAAATAATGATGGGCGAGATGTGGCGTGGATAAGTAAGTCAGTAAGTAACTGAAAAGAGAGTTTTCACTTAATGTATGGGAAGGAGAAACTAGTTTCTGTGAGTAACATCTATCACTGTGGGCCCAAATAGGAAACATGAGAAGAATGTTAGCGAGAGAAAGCTGTTTCTACTACAACAGGACATGAGGAAAGAGCAGAAGAAGCTGTTCAGGCTCGGGAAGGATTGTGAAGGCGAGAGGAGGACGACACACTGTAAATGCTAAAGAGACTGCAGAGCCTCGAGTTACCCATGACACACATTAATCATTGGTGGCCTCTCTTCACTGCATACGAATGCATGGTGATGATGATCCTCCCCCTGCACCACTATCTTACCTACAGCTGTGACACAAACACAGGCCCAGGTGTCACATAAAGCGCTCTCTTCTCTCCTCTTTTCCCCTCCCTATTTTCAACATCATCATTTTTGTCTGCAACAACCCCCCCCACACACACACACACACACACAACATACATGCACACAGGTATTCATCTTATCTCGCTCCCACCCCCTCTCTAGTCCCTACTGGCCTTCGACGCCTCGGTGCCAGGCAGAAAGCAGGTGGCTGAAAGAAAAAGGTTACACTCATTATACAGATTAAACCTGTAAATGCCCTGTCATTGGTGTAATCGATGTGCCACTTCATTGCTGTGACTTATTGATCAATCTCGTCTGGGGGTCGTACACAGTGCATCGTTATAGCTTCGGTAGTTGCAGGGACTGCCTCTCCTTTCAGACCCTGGCCCTTCCACAGATGCACTCTCTAAAAGTCCCTCACCTTTACAGGCGGTGCACTCTAATATGAGCTTCGCCTCTGGCTGTTCAGTTTCTTGGTCTGATAGCAGCATTACTTTCATACTTTACAGCATCTATGCAAAGACGAATGCAGCAGCTTTAACTGTGGACTTGTTAACATATACATCTGTAATGCACATGAACTCAAAGTCGACTAAATGGCGCCCAGTAGAACACACACCTTCCATAAGTGCTACGACTTTCTAACCAAAATGCTGTTAATAGCTTCCACCAACTTCTTTTACGCCAGGGGTTGAACACATCTTTATGATTGTACCTGAAAATGGACATGAGTTATGAGTTCAGGTCCTAGATACTTTTAAGCATTTATAGCCAAGTAATGCGACACCATAAACTAAGCCACTGAGGACTATCCTTGTTCAGCGGTCATTCAGTAGTCTGTGCCCTTCTACCATTGTAGCACATTTCTGGAAAACAGACGGATTTGTTTGTTTATAGGCACACAGTCTGGCCAATACGTATGAAAAGATAAACAATTCTCCCTTTCCCCTTCAACAACTTTCAACAGAGTTCTGTGTAAATCCACTTCATAATATTTTAAAGTTACTACAAGAAACTTTTAACTAATTATGAAACAGTCTCAATTGACTATTGATGCCTCCATATGACCTCTGGAGGGAAGGGAGGCATGGGAGAACCAGAACCAGGACTGAGCGTTGCAGACCGTCAGATGCTGCTGCAGTAAAATGAGAGGTTCATGGAAATACTACTGCTTTTGTCCACAGGGGCCGACAAAGTCAATACAAAATGAAAGTTCCTTGTAGATATCCTGGCAACAAACAGAAAAAATAAAAGAAGAGAAAAAAAAAATCAACGACTATCCAATTCTCTTGATGGTGTTAATTAAAATTGATAAACATCTAAAATAGTACATTTTCTTTATCTGTAATTGTTTTTACTGAGGCAGCCTTGCTCAGTCCTATAAATCTAGTCCTCAATTAGAATGAAAAAAAAAAAGTACTGTTTCAAGAAATGCCTTGAGACAAACACAAATAGTGCCAGACTACTCACTCAGAGCCATGTGTGCTTAACAGAAAAAACAAATAATTAAAAGTAGAGAAGCTCCTGAATTTAATCAAGGGGGAGAAAACCCACAAAATTAGACAGAAAATACACAAACATGTATTGATTCATACGGTTCCCAAAACCAGACAAAAGGAGAATAAAAGATATTTGTGTGAAAGCTAAACTGACATCCTAACACCTGTCCAATCTTATCAGCTGGCTCAAATGAACTACAGTGGCTCAGTTTTGCCTAGCTGAAAGGAGATACCATTTGGCTTCTTTGAAAGGAAACCCTTTACTGCAGGGAGGGAAGACAGGCAGAGCAGCTGCCTTGCCTCGCATGACGCCTGCCTCTCCCAACCCACACATCACACCAACCCATGGCTACAAAGGACATCAATTTGTGATTACAAATAACACAGCTAGTCTCTCCCCACATTCAGAGGAGCACTGCCCAAACCACCCATTGCTCTTCTTTAGAACTCCTCTGTCCCTGCCGCATCGGTCTGATGGGGGAGGTATCAGGTGCACCTTTGGATTGAAAAAATAATTGGTTTTGGTAAATGGATAGATGGAAGCGTGTGATCGGCCAAGTTTGTGGAAGCAGAGTTTGCATGCTTATCATACTGCACAGCTGCACACTGCGGGGGATTCTTTGTTTTATGGCGGCTCGCTAAGAAGAGCGTTGATTGCTAGCGAGGCAGATTACTTTGTTTTAAACCACTGTTGAATACAGCTCTGAATGCATTGTGGTGTACACAACACCAAAGCAGGCCTGTTTCAGAGTTGATTCTTCTACCTAACCCTTGGACGACATCTTTCTGTGCCCCCTTTTTCAGGTCGGTCGCAGGAAGGTGTGGAAGCTTAAACATACATGTTGCCTCAGGGAGCTATAGCAACAAGAGGTTAAGGCATGAGGCAAAAATGACAGGAATCTCTCGCCTGTTGCTTAGGGGCAAATCTTTTGTGTTAGACAGCGACACGCCCTCCCAGACGAGGTATCCTCCATCCGTTTGTGCACCACAGGTCTGCTGACAAAAAAATCCGCAGAGTCTCACATTACTGAGAAATGCGTCACTTGTAAATAGTGAGCATTTGAAGACTATGAGCACTGTGCTGCGGTATTTGCCACAAGGGTGAGAGTGTATGGCTTGGTCGCTACTAGCCGTAAGCTCCTACAGTGTGAGGAGCCATATTAAAGTCTCCATCATTCACCATTTTTTTCCTCACCCTCAGTTATGGATGGAAACAGATGACCGGGAAATTGCATCCTGTCTGACAAATGGCAGGATGGCATGGCTCTGTGGGCTGCCCACCGGCAAACTGCTGCTACTGAGGGAAAGGATGGGAACAAATCGCCTCCCGCTGCTCCAATTACCGAACATGCTCATCTCGCTGAGGGACTGCAGTCAACTCCGTGGGAGGGGGATGGAAAAACACTAGCCTGGGCGAGGGCACACGAAGATGGGGTCAAGGGTAAGATGACATCTCATTCCATCAGCTATCAGCCATAATGGGTTATTTCACTAAAGTAGGAGTCCAGCAGACAGGTGACCAGTGCAGTTAGGACATTGCTGCATAATTCAAACTGGTAATATAGTGTGATGCGCTTTGCATTAAAAAAGAAAACATGCTAAATATTCTCTTCTAGTGTTGGGGAAAGAGGAGAAGCCAAGGATTTTCTGTCCAGTTAGGACGTGATATACTTGAGCTCTGCAATGGGGGTTTGGCTATTCACTATTAGCTTAAAGTGCTCCTTAAGGGAATGAGGGAGTTAGTAAGTTTTAAAAATAAAATCAGGGGAAAACAGGGAGGGGGAGCGGGGGCTCTTTGTTAGATTTAAATGCTGCACTATGTTCTCTGTGACAGGCCGGTGGTAATTTATTGCCACAGCTATTACGGTTATTAGAAAACTCACTCAGGAAGACAAATGGCAGCCTGGCTGGTCGTTGGTCTTCCGTCAGAGCTGACAAGGGAGACGCAGCACTCTTGGCTATTGACATTTTCACACCTAAAGCCAAGCTCTGCCAGCTGTATTGCAATTCAAACCCCAACTTAATGGCATTGAGCTAAATCATCCTCTAGCTTGGCGTTCAACTTTTCTTTATTTCCTTTATAAGAGGAGGAGCATTCTGGTAGTCAGCAACAGGATGCAGCCTTTTCAAATGTCCGTTTCATGGGCAGATTTCCCCCCCCCCCCCCCCAGACTGACAGATTAAAATTAATCCCGCCATAAATAACTTCTATCACAAAGAGCCATTAAGAGCGACCGTTAGGAGTGTCTAAATGGCAGCCATTTCTTCTGTATGACTGAGAGTGTAGAGGGAAGAAGGAGGAGAGGGAGGAGGTTTGAGACAAAGGCCCCCGTGTGACAATGTGCTTTTTCAATTTCAACATTTCTGAGGCCGATGAGTCATATTTCACTCAGTGGCCCAGAAAGAATGACAAATGATTTCAGTTGTTTTGCAGCAATTGAAAGTGAAAGGTGACATAGCTATCAGTGCGGGCTTCGGCCCCACAATAACACCGCGTCCGTAAGCACAAAATACAAGGATAAAAACAAAGGCTGAGAAAAAACTAAACTAAAAGTTTAAAGTGGGGTCAAAAAAAAAGTTTGACCTGAACAAGGCTTTACAAAACAATTAGCCTAGTTCTTTAGATATAATGTTATGTGCATGTTAACATTTTGGTGCCATTGGCTTGTCAGATTATCATTATGAAGTGCGATGTGTGCATGTGAAGATTTTAGAATATGAGTTGCATGAGAAGAAGAGTAAAAATGAATGGAAACAAACAAGACTCATCCTCTAGGGACCATGAATATCCACAGCATATTTCATGGAAATACAGCCTTTTGTCTTATGTCTGTGATACTTTGTCATGAACCAAAGTCTGGCCAGAGGGATGATAGACAAATCTTCATGGGGTCACCAAAAACAAATAACCCTGAAACCAAGTTGCAGGGGATTCTGGCCAAGATATCTCGCTCAGGAACAAACACACTGACAGAAGGACATAGAGAGCCACTGAAAGACAGACCGACCAATGAAAGGAGCATAATTATGTGATTGTGCAGGAATTTTCTTTTGTCTAGACTGACCAACATTGACCTCCCATCTGCTTACTGGGCCAAAAACACTGGCTGGCTGAGGACAGCATTCCAAAGAAATTAGAAAGTAAGTGTATGAATAACAATGCCATTTCATGTCGAATATGCATTCTCTTTCATTTCAAGAAAAAAAAACTTTTGGATCTTGGAGCTTGTTTAAAGGCTAAGCCTGGCCTAGCATACTGCAAAAAAAATCAATTTAACAGATTTATACTGCATACTACTGACAAACGCAGTATGTACTGTGTATTGAATACTGTGTTCGTCAGTAGTATGTAGTATATGGTTTCAAATACAGCCACTGTTTTGTTCTTTAAACAGATACTACAGGATATTAGACAAAAATAACCAGAAATCAGTATTTATGGGATGTATATGGAGGCCTGATGTGTACTAGTAAATATGACGAAGGGTTGAATGAATAACGCAGAGTGATTGTAAAGCCCGGTGCTCTTACACTGACATGTATTCCTGAGAGGCCAAAGGGTGTGGAGTAGCTGTGTGTTGAATTGCTAATGGAATGTCATGTGAAGGGGAACGCTGGATACACGAGGGTAATGGCGATGATGACACTGCGCTGATAGCTTCCACAACAGTGTAGTTTGTGGCATGTTTGTGCGTTTGTTGAGGGAGAGGTTAATATATAGCACAGAGGCTGGTTCCATTACCTCGTGTCAGGAGGCAGAAAGCCAACTGTATTGTATCAGAAGGAATTATGACATTTCCAACAGCCACACCGTGTCTGACCTGTAGCCAACAGCACTGAGACTTTCCTGGTCACAAACGCAAGAAATGATTTCATTCTGTCTTTACAAGGCAGGGTAAGAAAAGAGGTAGGCCTTCATATTGTGACATGTGCATTCTCCATGCTAGGCCTTTATTGGAGATATGTATTGGTTTAGCGAAGGCCAAGGGTGAGGGCAGACTGGGGTTAACTGCCACTCCCTGACAGCACCAGATGAGAAAGTGATGTGCACAGGGGGAGGTCACTGTGCGTCAGTCCGCCAGCTAACACTGGCTCATTGGGAACCCGGCACGCTCCATTTAACTTCACAGGGCATCCACATCCTGCGTGTGACACACACACATATTGAGGCCCCAGCGTCTCCTGTATGGCCTCGCAGGACTCCCTGCCTCCCATAGCCTTCCTAGGAAGCCAGAGTCACTCTGACTCATTAGGGTAATTGAGACAGGCCCTCCTGAGACTAAAGAGCTGCTGAATTGCTACCCACTCGCGCATTTAAAAGACCACTTAATCAAGCCCTTCTGTGTGTATGTTTTATTCTCTCTCTTTCTCATCATTCCCCTCCTCTTTCTTGTCATGCGTTTCTTTCATTCTCTTTCAGTTTGTCTGTGTTAGGTCACTGCGCGGGACACAGTGTGTGCTGCTAATTGCTAGTAAGGAAATGATCTAGGGGGTTTCCATCTCTAGACTACACTCCCCTGGTGTTGAGGAAGCCTCTGGTCCATGGAGGTGTAAATGGGTGACAGCAAAGAAAAAAAAATGCTGATTTGTGGATGTTGGTAAGGAAGAAGGGGGGGGGGGGGGGGGGGGTAGAGATTGAGTGAGGGAGGAGAGGAAAATCCACCACCTCAGCGATTCCGGGGGCCGGGGCTGCTCCGAAGCTGACAAAGACACCCAGATTGCGGCCAGAGGTTGTCTCAGCGAGGCGAGGTGAGCCAGAGCACCCGTCATGTAACAAGTCAGATTTAGCAATACTGCTGGGTCAGGTCAGACTCAGATTGAAGTTGGAGTCACGGCTGGCACCACGCTGCTGCTCGCCTCTTCTATTGCTCATCCATCTGAACACAAATTACTGAGCCTTCCTCCTTACGCTGAGAAATATAGACTGGCGCTTTGTGCGAGTGTGTGTACGTGCACTTTATTTACACACACACACACAAATCAAACAAAAGCGACTATCCTAAAGATGCTGGAGGATGGATGGGTGCTCCCAATGTATTGTATTTTCTCTCAAGACTGCATACAAGCCTCTGGCCCAAGAAGATGAGGACAAATCTGAGATGCTGTTAATCTGCTCCCATGAAATAAGGCAATGACAACGCAGCAAGTTCAACAAGCACCAAACAGAGAAAAGGGGGGAGAGTGTCACCACAGAGACCTCTCTCTTTAATCATGCCCTATTTCTTTCTCTATTTCTGTCTCTCTCTCTCTCTCTTTCGCTCTGACACTCACTATATCATTATTTTTTTAACCACCATTCTCTTTTTCTTTCCCTTTTTCTCACTCCACGGCTCCACACATACACACATCCCTCCCTTCCTTCCTTCTTTCTTATCAGTGACAGGCTGGAAACAGCAGCGAGATAAGGAAGCCAATACAAGGTGTGGTGGTCGAACACCCGGGCAGATTAGTCATTGACACGTTTGTCAGGTAACAATGGCAAAACGGGCAGCTCAAACTGGCAAATGGGAGCAGAAACAATGAGATGAATTTCTCCTCCTAACGCATTATGGGCCCTGCAGCATTAGCGGCTGGATCCAGGCGCATACGGTTCCTCCCCTGAGGTGTGGCAGCACAGATTACTAAAAATGGAGCTGCTACTACACACCTTAATCAGTTCCTGTCACTCAATCACTCAGACAGACACACAAGCACACTTTTACACACGTGCATACAAACCACAAATACACCAGGGTCTGCTTCATCACTCCCCCGCTCTCCCTGTCAGGAAAGTGGAGGGCCTTAATAGTTGTGTGTACCAAAAGTTTGTGTACCGTCATTTCAACACACGATATCAGATTAACTGCATCTCGTTCTAAAAATTCCATCACTATTGTCAACTGTGTCAGCGTAACTGATAGATTGATTGACACCCTGTTGATTCTGTGCATTTAGGCATGGGATAATCCAGCGTTTCAGGGTTTTATTTACAGCTAATAGCTGTTTCTTGCCCTGAAAACTTTCACAAGGCATTTCTGTATATTTCAAGAACTACTGTAGCACTTTATTTCTTTCTTTCAGGGCATAATTTAGTACATTAACCTCCTCCAGGTCCTCCTTTAGGCCAGCAGTGCCTCTTCTTACCATAGGCTGTATATATAGATGGACACTTCCTCCCACTGTACAAAAGTGAAGCCAAAATATCCCGGATACAGGAGCTGCCATCTTGAGATTTTGACATAATTTGGAGCCAGAGTCTGCACAGTACTGAACGGGGAGCTGGAGCCGCGCTATCGAGGTCCCGCCCACACCCCCACCTGAGTCAATCACGAGCCGAACACGGCTGCAGCTTGCTAGCGTGAGCCACCTAGCTGCTACGTTAGCACCACGGTAGCTGTTTGGCTAGAAAGACACAACAACTGACCATAATATCTCTATAACTACATTTATGATCAAATTGAGACATGTTCTATTACATGGACTGGTGACGGTTATGGAAAGTTAAAGTTACACATCCTCTCTCATACGATTCCCGAGCCTCCGGCTGCGTGGCTACTTCACTCAGAGAAGCTGTCAATCATGACGTCTCATCCCCTTTTTATAGCATCAAACAACTAATTAAACTCTTTTACCCGACGAACCCGGTACCGGGTTCGGCTGAGCTGTGTGTTAAAACACTGCCTTTAAAAACTTCATAAAATTCTGTGGTGGTCTTTTTTCCTAATAGTTTCTAAAAGACGAGGCCTTAACGCCTCAGTATGCACATACAGCTGCATACTGTACACTCTGCCCTTTTCTAAGCCGTACGTAATTTGCGGGCAATAATTTGTACGATCTATTGTTGACATCAAGTTTTATTCATTCTGCGCTCGTGATGAAACATATTTTGTTTTGGTATCATAATTTTGAACTGAGTTGACTACATGGGGAAAATGTTCTGGTACGCTGCAACAAGTTGCTCACTTCTTTGGTCGAGTCTCATCTGTGGTTGACAGTGTTTGCTCTCTCAGTGTGTCACCATCAGGGGTGATGTGTTTCAGGGACAGCTTGCCAATAATTGCGTCTATTTTGTCATCTATGGATGACACTGAAGTACTCTGCACCCCATCGGTGGCGATAATGTCTCTCGGTGTGCTGCAATTTGTGGATTTCTTTTAAGGTCAAGCTATTTTTTTTCTTCACCTCTGCCACAGTTCTTATTATAGGTGGAACAGTGTTCACAGCATATGTCAACTGCCCCCGTGCTGTGTTTTTTTCTTTTGGAAATGCCATGTGTGAAATTGCTACTAATTAAAAAGTTTTGTTTAGCTGAACCTCATTTAGCTCAACGTCAGATTTTTTTTTTCTTCTTGCTCCATGTTTCCACAAGTAGTCCTATATTAAGGCTACTAGGGCATACTATAGAATTACAAAATATTAAACAAACAAAAGGCTCAGTTAAAGTAGTTATATGTCTTCAAATTACATCCCCGTAGCCTAGATTATTTTCCTACAACTCACAGGGTTGTTGCAGTTTGCCAAGGTTGAATACATGATACGGTATTCACATGTACATTTTTCATTGAGCCAGATGCCAAAGTACTGTATTTCAGTTTTCTGTGATCCAATAATAAAATATTATAATAAAATAATGTTTTAGTACTGCAATATTAAAACTAGTCACACTAGATATATGCAAAATTCTGTTCTCTAAATTGCAAGAACAACATGAATTTTGTTTCATTTCCATTATGTATTGCTATGTAAGTGCCAAGTTAAGGAACATAAGAGCTTCTTGCAGTGCGTTACACAAGGCTTGTAACTTCTCAATGTTAACTGGAAAGAAACAGCAACAGTGTCATGTGATATCTGCATATTTATATACTTTAAACAGCCTTAGTGGCATGTGGCAGGTGTCAGGTTCTCTCACACACCGATGAATAGCTGATGAACCAGTTGTACGCATTACTGCTGCTGAAGCCAAAGGAGGATAATATTTGGAAAATTAAATGATCAAATGTTTGATAAATATGTCTGTTATCTAAACCAGTAATTTACTATTTTAAATTAAATAACAGCTGAGATAGTGCTATAATTGTCTCTATAATTAAACAGATGTGGACGTAAATTTGTAAATTAGCCTGTTCATGCACAAGCAGATATAGAGCAGGTGGGGTGTATTTTTGTACATACAGGTGTGTATGCGCATGCTTCATTAATGCCAACTATCGTGTGCGTACCGCCAGCTCATCCACCTAGATTTTGCTCTATGCAGGCTTTGATAAACAGCCCTTGGACTTCAGAGGCCTCTTTCCCAACAGCCCACCAGAGACAAACACTAGAAGTGTATTCTAGGCAGCCACCTGCCACTTTAAATGACACTTCAATCAAGAGAATAGCCATGAGTTCTACTCCCTTAAAATGTTGCCATTTAGAGTTATTGCTGCTGTAAAAGGGTGAAGACTAGACCAGAGCGAGGAGCATGAAGCCATTCAATGTTTCTTCCAGGCTTTCTCTTGTTGTCTTTAAACCAGTAAACCCAATATAGTATTATTGTATTTAAGAGTATGAGGGAAAATAAAACTGGCAGCACTGAAGATTGTGTCCCTTAGTTCCGCAAAGTTTTCGTTTTTTTCTCTCAGACAGCTCCCGCTGGCTCAATTAACTATTGATCAGATTTGTGGAACCGAATGTAAATAATTAACAAAAGTGGAGATAGCATCTGCAGCTCTGCAAACAACTTCAATACAGAGGCCTCTGTGTCTCTGATCAATAGGGTGTGGACAGCATGCACATCAGCCACTGAGAGGGCCTCTGCAAGGTGGCCACGGAAACAGAGAAAATCACATTTTTATCAGACATCGCAGCTGTGTCAGCAAAAAACATCAAGTCCACAGAAGTAATCAGGCGGGGGCTGTTTTATTGTAGATACCAGAGTGGGGAAAACCGTCTGTCTTTGACATTTGGAGGTAATCTAATTAACTCTCTGACGTGGCATACCAACAGGTAAATGAAAACTGAAATTGTTGTTGAAGCACTGAGGTGAAATTGGACTTTGTCATAGAGGAACTCCACCGACAATGATGGGCTCCAATGAAAATCCCTCATCCTATAAGCAGCTCTGAGGGAAGTGATAGCCTAGTTGTGTCCAACAAAGCCTGTGTAAGTAAAGATGTAACATCCTGAAGAGAGAAAAGCATAAAACTCCTTGGGGAAGGAAGTACTGTACGGCACTGTTGGGGGGAATTGAGCGAGGGCCTCGAGGTAACCCTATTTGAATATGAATTTGTCCCATGATCCACATCAAGGGCACTGACAGGGGCACCTCTATCTACAACTACCTCCAGCAGATGTGTCTGCGTATCTGTGTGTGTGTGGGTGCACAAGTGATCACTCCGTGCAGCCATCAGCCACCGCATTTTTCCAAGGTACTTTGTACAGTGCATTAATCACAGAGACCCTTGAGCGCTTCCACGGATCCAAATATTCCGACCTTGAGGTTACAAGAAAGACATTAGTCCTGATCCATTCAAAGTATTGGAGACAGGGAGGGGAGCAGAGGGAGGGGGCAGAAAAGCTTTCAAGGTAATGAAATTCTGCCATAATTTAAAGGAAAAGACTTGTGGGGACAAGCCTGAGCCAGAGTTAGAAAAAAAAAAGATTAAATTGGATTTTTTTTTCTTTTTCCCCTTTATTTTAAATTAGGCTTAAGTGCATGTGGGGGGTAGTTTTTCTTTCTCTTTTTTTCGAACAAAAGCATGATAACAGCATTAACGTCCAGAATGAATCGAATCATTTCCAAACCAATTAACCTTTGACAGAATGGATGAGTGGACAGGAATGAGAATGGTGCATACGGGAGGGGAGAGAGAGAGAGAGAGAGAGAGAGAGAGAGAGAGGTGGGTGGAGGAGAGAGGGCAGCAGAGTGCAGAAACAGGGGTCTGACTGGCAGGGACCAGGCATTTTGGGGGTGATTGCTGCCTGAAAGCATGGCATGAAGGGGTCTGATAGAGCTCCTGGAGATACCCCCTTCAGACCAACACCAGAAACCCCTGCTGGTGGTCCATCTGAACGGGGAAACACACCACACCCCACTCTCATCTCACCTCCCTCTCCCTCCTTGCGCCTGTCCTGTCCATCCTGACTGATAGTAGAAGGGGTCTGCAGTTAACCCCACTTATTCTTTATGCTGGCTCTCACTGCCTCGCTCCCTCTATCTATCTATTTCTATTCCTCCCTCATTGGCTCACACACAGCTGCAGCCGGTCCATTAAGTTAATTAAAGGCTCCATTTTGAGCTGGAGCCCGCTAGCAAATACGAGTGCCAATCAATAGATCTCTGGCTTATTTTGTGGGAGGGAGGGGTGACAGCGCTGGTGCTGCATTCAGGGACATGATTTGTAGCCTTGGCAGACGAGCCATGTCCCTCTCTGTCTTGTCCTCTGTCTCTGTCTAATTTGGTAGCCACCCTGCCCCTTCCGCAATCTCCTTCCCGCTCCTCATCGTGATGTCATCTATCACTTCGCTCTCCCTTCTTTACCCCCAGCAATCCACGGCTTTTCCCATCTGCCTAGAAGGAGTCACAGTGTTTCCCTACGAGAGAGTGTGTGTGCATTTGTTTTAGTCACCATCTGCACAGGGGAGCCAGCTGTGTGGGGTTGCAGCTGGGGTTGGAGATGTGGGAGGCTTGAGGCGGGCAGTAGTGGAGCTGAGATCAACAGGGTGTCCAGAGGGATGATGTGAGCTCGGGGACCAGGAGAGGAGAGGACGTAACAGTGGGACAGAAGAGGAGGGTTTCATTACGAGAGACTGCATAGCGTTCCAAAGATCATTACCCAGAATGAGAAGCTCATTTTCCATGTCTGCACCCATGTCTAAAATTGTCAACATGAGCTGTGAGAAGAGCAGATACGATCTTCGGAAGCAGTTGGTTGCCAGTTAAGCGTTGTGCGTGGAAGTTTCACAGATAACGATCATTACTGCTGGAAATGAGGATCATGAAAAAATATAGAGGATGCAACTGAGCCCCCTATAGGAGCAGCGTCACTTTCCATACTCATAGACAGGACTAAAGATAGATTGATTCACATTGTATGTCATCTTCAGAAATAAAAGCATCCTCCATTTTCACCAAAAATCCATTTTTCTGCAATTGTCTCACACCACAGCAAGACTGGAAGGCCCACAGGCTAAACAACCATCATCAGCTTCATGTGGCGTTCGTCTGCTATGAATAATGGCTGAGGGCGGCAGGCGGTGTAGCAGTTCAAAATCCGCATACAAGCTCTCTCTGCTGGATACCTCTGCTCCAACAGTCCCTCCATTCCTGCAGTCACACCAGCAGCATGGCAGCGGCGCAGCTCATCGAGCTCCTTCCCAGCAGTCATTCGACAATTCCCTCCCTCCAGGGAGGCAGCCCGTGCAGGCCTTGATGGTTAGCCAGTGTTGTTTGTTGGAGGCCCTTTCCTTCCTCTACTCCCCCTCTTTCTCTTCTCATCTCTCTTTTTTCAGTGAGAATGCCTGGTGCTTTTTTCCACTTCTCTAATCTAAACTCCCTCCTTCTCTCTTCCCTCTCCTCTCAGAGAAAGCCCAGGGGGGCTTGTTCATATTCTCTCCTCTTATTGTGTTTCATCTTTTTCCTTATGACACAGAACTATCCCCCCAGAGTATCCTAGCTTTCAGCCAGGGAGCCGGAGAAAACGCATGGTTAACCCCATTTTATTCTGTCTATTCAAAGGTTCCCCCGACAAAGCTCTAGTGCTCACCGCAGATAAGAAATCATTCACATAGAGCAGAAGAGAAGGTTTGGTATGCATTCAACAGAAGTAGAAGAGAAGGTCATTTTGTGCAGGAGTGTGGCATTCGAAAGGAGCAGTGCATTTCTTAGCAATATGTTGCACCATATTGTGCAAAACAATGGAGAAGCTCACTCACTGAGGCATTTCTATGAAGCAGCTGTTGTGCAAGTGCTATGCTGCTGTACTTTTGGCTGGCTATAGTATCTGTTTCTCGATGTGTTACTTTCTATAGAACTCCAGATGATAACATTAGCACAATGCTGCAGTAAGCCTTTGTCAATCATACACTTGAGTCTATGATATTACAACTAGGGCCAATGATTAAAACATTTTATCGCAATTCATCGCATGATTGTCTATAGTTAATCGCGATTAATCACAAATTAATCGCACATTTTTTATCTGTTCAAAATGTACCTTAAGGGAGATTTGTCAGGTATTTAATACTCTTATCAACATGGGAGAGGGCAAATATGCTGCTTTATGCAAATATATGTATATATTTATTATTGGAAATCAATTAACAACACAAAACAATGACAGATATTGTGCAGAAACCCTCACAGGTACTGCATTTAGCATAAAAAATATGTTCAAATCATAACATGGCAAACTGCAGCCCAACAGGCAGCAACAGTTGTCACTGTGTCAGTGTGTCAGTGTGCTGACTTGACTATGACTTGCCCAAAAACTGCATGTGATTATCATAAAGTGGGCATGTCTGTATGGGGAAACTCGTGGGTACCCATAGAACCCATTTTCATTCTAATATCTTGAGGTCAGAGGTCAAGGGACCCCTTTGAAAATGGCCATGGCAGTTTTTCCTCACCAAAATGTAGCGCACGTTTGGAGCGTTATTTATCCACCTTCGTGACAAGCTACTCTGACATGGTTGGTACCAATGGATTCATCAGGTTTCCGCTACAAACTAAAAACCGCAGGTTGCGTTAATGAGTTAAAGAAAATTAGTGGCGTTAAAACGAATTTGCGGTAACGCGTTATTATCACGTTAACTTTGACAGCCATAATTACAACAAATTAAATTTAGATAGAAGACAACGCAGCTACTATATTATTGTGCCACAGGCCATTGCCATAAAGTCCTCCATACTGCTGGTCCATATAGACAATTTACTGTTACATAAATGACAAATTTGTCAAGAGCAGCACTCAGCTGTGAATTGAATTGACAAAGCAAAATGATGTACCCATGCCATGTAATATAGCTGTCAAAAGAAGGGGTTATCAACCATAAGGTATGACACATAAAAATGTAAATGGTCGGATGGGGGGGAAAGGAGGGAGGGAGAGAAATAAGGCTCCGTTGCCGTTTCTGCAATGACCTCATCTCTCTTTCACCCCACTCTCTTTTTGCTCTTGCTCTATTTCATTTTCTGTCTCTCTATCTTTCACTCTCTCTCGTATCAAGCGCACACTCCCACTGCGTTTCTCAAGCACATGCTCCCTCATCCTCGGTCACCCTAACCACCTCATTTCTCCAGCCCTCCCTCCTCTCCAACTCTCACTCGGTGCGTAATTCAATCATCCCAAGGAGATGGATATCCGTCCCCTAGGAGCGCTTACGCTCTCCATTTCCTAAAGCGCTTGATCAGATTAATTGATTGTCCCCCCCCGCCTCATCTCTGCGCCCCTTCTGCCGACTGAGGCCGGTGCGGTGGCGGACGGTGGGAAGAAATCAGGTTTGCATTGATATTTTTATAAAATGGCTTTTTCCTTCTGCCCCCAGACAGACCCTGTAAAAGGACAAAGGGGAATAGATAAAGTACATGAGCCAAGAGAAGGGGGGGGGTGGGCGTGGTGGGCAACATGGAAGCCTGCAGAAACAGACAGGCAGGATTTATAAAGAGGACAAAACAACAACCTGGAGCGTACAGGAGACACAGAGCTGAACAGGAGATCAAGGGACAAGATAAAGCAGATAGGCGATCAATGAAATGAAATAAACAAGGCTGTTTAGGAGGTGTATGGCACATGTGAGGTGAGTGTGTGTGTGTGTGTATGTGTGTGCATGCATCTGTGTACTATGATGTTTGGCTGCGAGCCCGCGGAGCACAGCAGAGGGTAGAGATGGGAGAGTCGTACCAAGCCCCACGGGGAACGCAGGAAGACCTCAACTCATCCATTATAACTGAGAGCCAAGCGGCTGCCATGTCTCCTGATTGCTGAGTCCCTGTGGAGCTCTCTCTCTCTCTCTCTCTCTCTCTCTCTCTCTTACCCCCTCTCCCTCTCTCTCTCTCTCTCTCTCTCTCTCCCTCTCTCCCTCTATCTCTCTCTTTTTGGCTCTGGGGATGGCAGTAGATTACGGTGCTGTTCCAGGCCTTTGGCTTCTACGTCATGGCAGGGGCCAAATATACGCACAAACATACACGCTCTCATGCACACACACGCGCACGCACGCAAACGCAAACACGCAGGAACACAAACACACAGAGACGGGGATAGGAACTCGCTCGTCTCTCTCTTATCTATCTGCCGCACATGTTCCCCATACGTGTAAAGCTTTTACCTGAGCGCGCCATTACAGTTGAGCCTTTTACCTCTGGAGAGCCAAATTACCTTTCAGATACAACCTTCCCTTTTTTCAACTTGCCCTTGACATTTAGTTCACTTGCATTCCCCCCCTGTACATAGACTCAAACACACACTATAAAAACCACACATATGCCAGCATGCAAGCATGCGCACACAAATACACAAAGTTGCATGTCCCCAGGCTCATAAGACCTCACACATTTTCTACACATTCCTTCTCTACAGTAACTTCAACAAATACTGTATGTTTGCAGGATGGAGCACACAGCGTCGGCAGGATGGAGCACACAGCGTCGGCAGGATCATACTGTAACCACAGAGCTGACCATGTTCTTTTAAGCTGCAAAGCATGTCATACTTGGCAATAACAGGTAAGGCTCGTTTTTCATTTGTTTTATTAAGAAGACGGATACCGGTTCTATCGATGGGGAAATATTCATCGAATAACACCCAGCTCCAGCTCTATTGCCATCTACAATAAAACAAATATAAGGAGACTCCTTTACCAACACTGTATCCAAACACAGAATGTTTTGAAACCATAAAATATGGTTAGGGCTGCACAAATAATTGCAGATAATTAAAAATTGATGTTTTCTGTTCCCACAATTAATCATGTACTTTATCAAAACCCCATGATGCAATATGTTTGATATTAACATTGATTTAAATTACTCCCTGTTAAATGATTTGGTTGATATCAGTTGATCCCACTGAGAATCAACACCACACTCTGCAGTTCTATATGCAAGATATACGCAAGACTGCTCACTCGAGCCAATGCTATACTGCCTGCCCAGCGTGAAATGGTGGGCAGTTTTATTTATTGAGTGGCTCTTACAGAAAGCATTTAGCGAGCCAAAGAGACCGAGATATATTTTTCAGAAGTTAGCGGGCCCAACTAAATCTAAAGCGCGAGTGAATGTTGGCCTTACATTTGGCAAGCAATAAAGAGGATTCCGAAACTCAAAAACGCATTTTGCTTCGTTTCTGCTCGATGTGTAAATAAGTCAAGCATGTGTTTGCTAACAAATTTCCATAAATATTTTATAAGCTGATATAGGATATCAAACCTCCTGCTGCATGCTAGGGTCTACTCTCTGTCATCTAGCAATCAAAGCAGTCACTTTCCAAGAGTAACTTAAACCTGCAGTAGGCAGAATGTTTTTCGCATCATTGGGCAAATATTCCATAATAACCTTTCAGCATATTGTAATTCAAGTGTTCTGAGAGAAAACTAGACTTCTGCACCTTGAGCGTTCCTATTGGCTGTGCTCCGGCTAGTGGGCGGTGCTTGGTATTTCCTCAACTGATCTCAACATGGCTGCCGGGTCACAAACTTTGACCGTTGGATCGGAGTTTGCAAGTGATTGACAGCTGCTCAGAGACGACAAGGCTACAGCTCGGCTGTGATTGGTTGTTTTCCTCCGGTATGTGAAATCTTCAAATGCCGTTAGCAGCACCGGCGGACACTGATGCACATGATTTTTTTCAGATTACCTGTCTCATGCACTACTGTCAGGATATAGTGACCGTTTTATAAAAATAACTTTCATATTTCCTCCATTTCTATCCACTGCCGCTTCAACACAAACTGAATAGTTTTTTTTTACCTCCAATGGTTTAAGTGCTCAGTACTCTTTCACAGCAGGTTCAGGTACATCAGAGCACAGTTCTGACATTCAATCAGGCCTGTTTGTGTATTTCATGGTCACACTGGCTGTTTGCTGCTGCGCAGAGGCAAACATGTAGAGACAGCATCTTTGTAGGAGGGAAGCTGAACTCCTGACCTGAATACACAGACTCATCAATACAGACAGTCTAACTGATACACAAATACAGTACACACACACATACACGCACACTCTGTATGCTTGAGTACTCAGCCCGCAAACTAAATCAACACACCATTTATATTTTCTTTCCGAAAGACTCTCTCTCTCTCTCGCTTTCTTACTTTCCCCAGACTTTTTATTTGCTAGGGGGCTGAGCTCTCAGACTGGGATTGATCCGGAGCTGCCGTCTTGAACCTGTGCCCCGAGGGCAGCTCAGTGCAAACACGCCGCAGCCCCTCTCCACTTACTCCGATCACGGTTACACTCTCTGTTACACTACACCCACATTTAAACCCACACGAGTGCCACCTCTACCTGAACCGCTTCAAACAAACAGAAGGCTGATCTGATTTTAAGGAAACACTAATCACAGGAAAAATGTGTCTCCTCCACTAAAGCAGACACGGCATTTCGACATTCCACTTGTTCACAGTCAGTGTCAGTGAGCTTGAGCAAATAAACTCTTCTTTTGAGGAGGATTTAAAAAAATGACTAGCATGTGTATAAGTATTGGGGGGAAATCAATAAGCATAACAGCTGCATTGGAGATGACAGCAACAATTTCATACACCACATCCCATTTGCTGAGTGCTTTTTCATGGACAGGGCACAAAAGAAATCCATTATTTTTCGCAAACGCAAAGATTCATTTGAACATTTTACATAAATAATTCATACAAAGAGAGCTTTTACAGTGTTTTCACCTGAAGACAGACAGCTAACTAGCGAGAGAGCTCACTCACTCAGCCACCCTTCCTTCTCTCTTTGAAGTAGGAAAAAACGGGAGGAGAAGGGTATGATTTGTTTCATTCATTTATCGTTGCTTACTATGAATAAATGTCATTAAGAGTGGTTGCTGCACGGCGGTTGTGAAGTTATGGAATAGCTGGCAGCACAGTGGTGGCTGAACTAAAGCAACATGGTGATTAGAAGAAGGTATCTATCCCACACACACTGTGCCAGTCAGGAGTCTAAAGGCACTCATACAGTACACACAAATATACATATAGAATTAGTCCCTGTGTTTTGCTGTGACGGCCCTGAGTTCCTATAGAGTTTGTGATTGATGGATTCTGTGAGACAGGTGGAGCCTTCAAGTGAGCTGATCTACACTGCCTCCTACAGGATAACAGCGCACATTGGACCTGTGAAGATGTGAGAAACTGTCATCATCACCTTCAGTCGAGCTGATAATGATGTCGATAAATGGCGTTTGCACAACACCTATCGAGGCTTCAACTTCAACCACCACAACTGCTTGACAGCAAGGGTGGATTCAAACAGCAGCTTGTGTACGAGGACTACTGTATCCCAGAGTTGTGTGTGACTGTAAATTTAAAAAATATTCAGTGTTTTCTGAGAAATATTTTCTTCATGGCCTAGCTGATGGTTTTTGTAATCTTTGCAATCTTTTATTTAGGCCCCAATAGCTTTACATTTGCTCCTAAAGGTTTTTTTGCTGGAAAACTCCTAACCCCATCTCCATTCTGCCATACAACATTCCCTAATGGCAAATTTAGCACCCTAGCCTTTTTGTTAATGGCGTCCGAAAACCACAAGCATTAGTCAATCCTCACCAGAGGGCAGCGCTCCTACCTTCCAAGCAATGCGGTTGCCTTTGGTGTCATGCTCCAGCGCCATCGGGAACTCTCCGCGCTCGTAGAACTTGCGAAAGGTGGTTGGTTTGGAAGGGCGCTCCCGAAAAGCCCCCGCAGCCGGGGGACCCACCACCTGGTCAGACAACAAAGGAGAAAAGGGGAATGAAGAGAAAGGAGCCAAAACAGAGAAATAAACAGAATGAGACACACACCGCGAGTGAGAGTGTTGCTTTATGAAATCAGAATTGACTGCGTTTTCTCCTACAAGAATAGAATCACTCCCACCGCCGCTTCTTAAAAGTAATTCAGGGAGACACATGTGCCTGCTCCTCTAAGGGAGGCAAAACACAGTTAGTGTGCACTCGTGTGTGTGTGTGTGTGTGTGTGTGTGTGTGTGTGTGTGTGTGTGTGTGTGTGTATGTGTGTGTGTTGGCCCTGTAGCCAGAGGCACTGCAAGAGGCATTGTTAGGATCATCTTTTCTCTGCCTCCATATTGGATATGTGCTATTACTGCGCCACTGAAAGCCAATGGGACTCCTATCACATCAGCCACCGAGTCTGCTGCTATTGTTGTGGGAGCCATTGGTGGTGGTAACCTGACAACACATCTAAGTAAATGCAATACATTGAAGTAGAAAGGGGAGGGAGTGAAGAAAAAAAAAAAAATGAAAAAAATGTTTCTACTATAGGACGAACTACGACAGAATATTAGGGCCATTGTAGGTTAAAAAAAAAAAAAAAAAAAAAAAAATTATAAAGCCAGGAGAGGGGGGTAATATTCAGAGAAAAAAACTCACAAATTTGCAAGAGATTATAAAGTAATAAATTTACAGAAAAAAAACTGAGCGAGGCGAAGGTCCTGAAAGATACATATATACATTTTCTTTCATGTTCTTAATGTGTTCTTTTATGAACAGAAGTACTAATATTATAGAGGTTACAGGAAAGTAGAGATAAACTATCTTTGAATACACAAAGGCGTGTGTCTTTTATTTCAGCCAGCTAACACTAAAAACCAACCTCTGAGAGGATGATACTCTGAACACACTGCGTTACCATAGTTACACACTGATGCTTTTAGCTGTCACTGTGTCAGTGTGAAGGGAAAACAACACAGAAAAGGCAGATAACATAACTGCTTGTGATAAAGCAGATTATGGTCAATAATATCCTTAGAGTTTGCTGGGGAGAGGGACGTCTGGGATAACCTGCTTAGCCTGCTATTACCCGTCCGCGGATTAGCAGATGAGAATGGATGAATGGACGAATGGAGAGTCCGCTACAATATATAATGTATATATAATAATAATAATGATATATTTTGTTTAACGGGGGCATAAGTGTGATGAGCTTGATCCAACCTTGTGAAGTGATGTGGTTCCTAAACAAAAGTACCCCATTATTTTTCATCACCAAGGTTTTGTACTCCACTATTTTCAGAATTTTTTTCTCGAAAATTTAAGACTTTATAATCTTGCAAATTTGTGAGTTTTTTCTTGTGAATTTGCCACTTTAATCTTAGAGAATATCCAAGTTTTTTTCTCGTAAATGTGTGACTTTAAACTCGGAAATTCTGATTTTTTTCTCGGAATATTACCCCCCTTCTCTCGCTCCGTAATTATTTTTTCTACCTACAATGGCCCTAATACGCTGTCGTTACAAACAAATTGGTGTTGCTATTACATTTTACAAAAATGTTGTTGTTAACACATTGAGAGATACTACAATGATCAAAACATGACACATCATTTAGGAGCCTTGAAAGGACCAATTACCCCAAAATACCTGCAATGAAACACTCCATCAAGGAAGTGAAACTTTTCACCGAAGACCCAACGGTGAGGTTGCTCAAGTGGGAGCCACTCATGTACTTGAGGAATATGGATTTATTTGATTGAAAACATTAGAGCGTTGCAACAGTTGTAGTGGACGAATGACAGAATGTTGCAGCCAATCGTTTCCCTGTCTGCTTCCCTTGTGTGCATCCCTCGCCATCTGTGTCGCGCCGCCACATGACTGGCAGATGTGTTGCTGTCATTAATCCTCAGATTACCACCCATTGAGAAACAGGATTTTTGCCACAGCAGCCCACAGGCAGAGCAGCGCGGGACTGGGATGTGTTATCTTTGGCAAGATTGGTGTGCAACTTGAGAGATTTTAAAGGGTTTCAGTCTATTAGTTTAGTTTTCCGTGTTACATCATTCGCTGGTGTTGCCTGTTTGTTGCGTAATTCAAAAACAAAATAGATAGAAAAAAAAGCCTAGAACCAGAAATGTAGCTCAGTAAAAAACGCCACCAAGGAATGATGCAACATGGAACAAAGTTTAAGTTACACGTGTGACGTGGTGTCGCTGGTGCCGTGGCGAGGCTCGAGAGAAACAAGAAGAAAGGAGAAACTATTATGAGGGGCTCTGAGCGAGTGTCTCAGAGCACTCGCTGCATTTAAACAGCCCTAATGCACCGTGGGATTGCAGCGCAGTCATTTCAAATGAATCTGTTTGGAGCATTTGTTTACCATGCCAGGGAATGCTGAATAATATTATGCTGAATTAATAGGCACAGGTTTGTATACCTGCAGGAGAAAGACTACCTTAACAAAATGTCTGTGACTAACAATGCATATAAAACACTTCTAGGGGCCTACTGTACTAGCCTGAAAGAAATCCATCACAACAAATGATACATGTATGCCTGCTATGGTCTTTTAAAGCCCGCCTCCAGCCAGCTTTACTTCCTGTTTTTCTGTTAACATTCTTTCTCAAACAGAGAATGGGGCTGTGGTTAATAGCCAGACGTAATTCATTACCATGGCAACCAGATTGCATCGTTTTTCGAACCAGTTTAGATGAAACCAGCTTAGATGAATTTACTGTTCATCAGTCCACAAATGAGAAGAGAATTAGCGCAACACACCGATTCTCTCTCACTCTCTCTCTTCTTCACCATCTCCTCCTGGCGAGGCGGCCGTCTGGGTGCTGCTCCACCGAGGAGCCGCACCGCCGTGAAAATAAACACACTAAAGTAAGGTGGAGGAAAATAAACATAAAATGAAACCCCTCAGTTAGCTGATGCAACAAGTTGAGCTAGCTAACTACACCTAACCAGCTAACTAACTAGAAAGACAAACTAACAGACAGATAAACAGATTTATCAGTTTGCTGCTGCTCAGATTCAAACGAGCATGAGTTCGCCTGTGCAAGCTTGGAGGATGACGTATGACCTGCAGCTTCTACTGTAGTCATACGTCATATTCCCATTGAGCACAAAATTGAGTTATTTATCAAAAAAAAATTGGCAAACAGTATGGCTAATTAACTTAGTCAGGAAATTACTCAAATAAATATGGAATATCATAGAAATGCCAAAATACACTGGAGGGGGGGTTTAAGTCCCATCTTTTATTTCCCATATAATTTTAATTGCAATGGTGTGTGTGTTTAATCATACGGTAACAAAACATTACTACATCTATCATTTTGTAAAACCATGTAAACGGTGCACTCAGTTTTTCTTGTATTAGACTTTAATCAGTTAATCAATAATGCCGTGAATTGTTTTAGTTAAGTGTCAGCTTGCCTTGCTAGAATACTGTTTTTGTCTCGTCACATCAAGCGCAAAGTAGAAGTTAATACATTAATGAAATGCCTTTTGTTGTTTCAGTTAGACTCATCAGTATTATCTGTTTGTCTTCCCTTGTTTCCCTCTCTCTCTCTCTGTGTGTGTCTCTGCTCATTCCTTTCACTGCAGGAGTTGTTTTGCAACCCTAGCTGTGGAAATAGGAAGCTGTAAAGCTTGCAAGATCAGTGCTGCTCCAGCCTGCAGGAGTGACAAAGCTCTCATATCCAGGTAGCTACGACAGGCGTTGAGCCACGCTGCACAGGGGAAGCTAAAAATAGCTCAGACTGGGCAGCGAGGAGAGAATGAACCCAGACTGCATTGACTGGCTGAGCAGCTTTTATGGTCAGGAATGATGACGCTGCAGTCACTTCCATGGCCTGCGCTCGTGGCTGAGGTGTTCCAAACATCACAGCTATTTTCTCTCCAATTATCGGCACTGGCAGGCAACGCACATACATCGACAGCCAGAAAGGTGCATATACATGTATGCACAATGGCACATTTTCTTGTGGCTGTGCACACATTAAAGCCAAACACAGAGGCCCTTTCCTTGCTACTGACGTGGGCTGCCGTTCCTAGCAGCTTAAGGAGAACTGTAAGAGGAATAGCATTGTGGAAAGATTATCACCTGCTGGCTTCCTGATGCCACTCCAGTGATCTGCCTGCTCCTGTTCTGCCATTCATGACATTCTGGTCTAAAGCTCCTGCATGCTGAGAGAAAAAACGCTATCACTGAATCTCAAAGTAACAGCTATAGCCCCTAACCTAGTTTGCCTAACAAGAACTAGAGTTTAGAAAGGAGGTTAAATACGCTTCAGCCATTTCACAAGGAATAGTAGGCCTGTCCCGGTGCTAAAAGAATAAGGCAATCTTGTAACAGGAGAGATTTCAGAGACCAGGTCCAAAGCACAAGGGAGCACACATATTTAAGGCTAATAAAAGTTGACTGCCTTAAATCCGTGTGCTCCCGTGTGCTTTGGACCTGGTCTCTGAAGTCTCTCCAGTTAAAAAAACTAGTTTGTTTCCTTTGTTTTTTGTAGCCTTCTGAGAACTGAAGCCACATGAACTCATGGACAGGGCATGGCAACACAGCGTTCACACAGCAACGACATCCCTAAGTTCTGTCTTGTATGGGTGAGCATGCTTTTGTGTTAACTCAATTTGCACTAGCTGCTGCAGATTCTGCTGTACTGTTAGCCAGCAGCACGTCACATCATTTTGAGCTCTGCACGTCTCCTAAACACATTTGAATCATTGTATGTTTTCAGTTTTCCGCAACTCTGCCTGTTTTATTGATTATGTATAGCCACAAAGGTGGTTGTGTTGTTATACGACTGGTAGGGACAGCCCCATGCAGCACAGCATGCCCCTGTGTAATCCAAAAATGCATCCCTGTTCTAAAACACTGGCATAAACACAAACAGGGACAAAAGGCAGAAAAAAAGAAGCCTATAACATAGACCTATACAAGCAGATAACATCCCGCCCCTCAGTGGAGGCCATAAAGCGAGCCTGTGAGGCGACAGACTACAGAACAGAGATAGAGGTGGTGTAAGGCAATAAAGGGAGGAAGTGTCTGTTTTGTGTGCCCCTGGTGCACACATCAGGGAGTCATAACAAGGCAGTACTGGTCAGATGAGCTCCAGGCTGTCATTTCTCTCCTTCGCCTTCACTATGCCTCCAGATCCGTTTCCTTCCTAATACTGTTGTCCACTCCAACTAGCTCCACCGTAAACCTGGCCGCTGCAAGACCCACAGAGGCAATAACACACAAACATGCACGCACGCACTCGCTCACACACCACACATGCTGAGCTCCCCATGGGCGAGCCCCTGCAGAGGTGATTGAGCACCGGCAAGGCCTCGTGCTCCTGTCATTTATAAAGGTGTCACCCTGAGAAACAGAGATGCTCCCTCTAACCTTATTAGTATGGCACTTCCATGGCTCTCCTGCCTGATTTTGACACAAGGAGTGGGTGGGGTAGTCAAAAGGCACAGGGAATAAAAAAGAAATTAAGAGAGAGGATAAAGGTGGAGATAGGCCAGAGAGAGACAGAGACACGAAGAGGCCGCAAAGATGAGAAACAGAGAGTGACGAAATCAAGAGATGGAGAATGGAGGAGGGTGATGGAGGAACAGTGGATATGACAGAAAAAGGGAGAAGGGGAGACAAGAGGTGTGGCTCATCAATTCTGAGGGTGAGTTCAGCGTGGCGGGGCTGCTGCAGCATGTAGGTGATCCATCACTGTGCCTGGGCCTCCAGCTCCAGCGCTCTCTCTCTCTCTCATCTCTCCATCTCTCTGCCGTATACAACCACCACCCCAAAACACCTCTGAATACCTCTGATAGATGTCTGGTGACGGGCTGTCGATTCATTGTCAACCCCTCAACGCCATCACCACTGCACATTTCCCTCAAATGAGGCCCTTGTTAATCTCCCTTTTCATATCTATCCATCTTCTATTACCCTTGTGCCTCTTGACTGTCAGGGCAAACATGCATTTTGTTTCATTGTATTTGTGGGGCAGCATGGATGCCACTGCACATAGGTGCACTGTAGGGGTGGGAAAAAATTGATTCACCTATGTATGTACGTATGTATGTATTTTTATTTTTTTTACAATTTTGAAATCGATTTTTTAATGCCAGAATCGATATATTTGCTTCATTTGAGTCTATGCGGAGGTAGAACGACGTTACCGCTTTTATTGTTGTAGTCTGAGTAACGTAACGTCATATCTGTTCCATATCCATCAATCAAAACAAACCGCAGCTGGCCGCAAAAAGGAAGTACAAAACAGCGGAGGGTCTACGTGGCTACGACTCGAACCCTCACATGTTAAATCCAAAGTGGTAAACACTACACATCCAGTAAAGGATGGAAACACTTTGGGTTTCACAGATTGCAGGAAAAGCAGAGCTAAACATCACGGCTAAAGCTGCATGCTAACTTGTTATCGTATTGTGGTAACATGCGGTCAAGCCAACCGTCACTCGCATCTCCGTGGTCAAATGGGCCGACGCTACAACTGTAGAGCACCCATATACTGACATTTATGGTAAATGCATTCAAACGGAGCTGATCATGGATGTATAAAGAGAACGGAGCTGACGGGGAAAGCTAGCGACGGTCTTGGCGAAGTTAGCAGGAGTATACACGTGTGGCTACGTCCGGTTTTCAAAAAGAGGTGTTAACAAAGGGAACTGTTTATACAAAATACATATATGGAAATAAGATTGATTGGATTGTATTCACCAGAAGTATAAAACATTACATGTCCCTTATAAATTAAAAAGAAAATACCACTTAATTGTGAGGAAAATGTCAATTCTTAGATTTTTGGGTTGCTGGAAAAAATTTAATAAATAATGCCAGACAATAACAATATATTTGACTTCAGGACATCTCTGACTACATACATGCTGAAAATCAAACATTTTAAGGTATCAATTTAGATGTTTTTCAAATTAAAGTGTATGATTGAACTTTTTCCCATGGTCGACTGTTAAAAAAGTTAACAAAATTGCAATAAATCATAATATCGAATCGTAATACTTGTAGAATTGCAATACATATCGAATCAGCACCCAAGTATCGTGATAGTATTGAATTGGGAGATAGATGTATCGTCCCAGTCCTAGTGTATTGCATCACCTGTTTACTGAGGCAGTAAACAGGGTAGGCACCCACTTGCTCTCTCTCTCTCTCTCTCTCTCTACATTTGACTGCTGTTCTCGGTTGAGAGGTTATTGAAATCTAGCTCCGTACAGAAGGCCGCCTTTCCTGAGGGAGGGAGCAGCGTAGGTGAGTCACAAAGGATGGAATAGACATGCCGAAGCTCTCCTGATAAGGTCAGCTTGCACATCGCTGCCACAGGCAACAAAATTAGCTCTCTTTATTTACAGGGCATTTTCTGCCATAGCCCGTAGCCTGCTGCCTGCCGGATGGCCACCAGGGATAATGGCTTTGCTAGAGATGTGTGCTTTATTCTCAAACTGCATTTAAATGAACAAGACAGACAAAATAACGGAGGTGTTTCGGCTGTGAGGGAATCTCTGCTTCTATGGTCAAACAATCATTCGACAGGATATTTCTGCTTACTCATTCCCTCTGCAGGGCAAAACACAGACTGGTGGGAGGCTGATTCTTTTCAGAAGAAGCAATCTGCAATATTTGTGCTGCACTCCATTAATTTCTCATGACCAAACAGCGAGAAGTGCAATCAGTCTGCGAGTGAGTTTCATTATGTGCAGAAATTAGCCCTGTTGTGAGAGACAAGGTCGGATGAGAACAAATGAGTAAAGAGCTCTCGCCGGACGGGGAAAACCACAGACTGATGAAAGGTAACAGAGTCTTTTGTTCAGAGCTCACAGGACCATAGAGGAGTGCTTTACAATTGTCACTGTGTCAGAGGCTTTCGCATCAACTGTACTGCTCACGCAGGCACAAGGGCAGGGATGTTTGTAATGAAAAATGACGACACAGCTAGGCAAAGGCGACACTACACACCTCGCGTCACTACAAAGACACAAGGATGAAACAGGTGACAGCCACCTACTATTGAACTGTGCGCGAGAGGGATAACTTAAGAAGAACTTCAAAAAGAAGCTTCAAGCATTGAAGAGCGCCCCGCTGTTTTCTGTCTCCTCTAGTTTAACCCCATCACTTAAAAGAACAGCATAGACACGGGGATACGTTAACAGGGTGTGAAAGAAAGAGTCTGAGGTAGGAGTGCAGTGAATGAGGCTCCGTGTGAGCGAGAAAAGGAGAGTGAGCAAGACAGAACAAGGGAGAGAGAGAGAGAGAGAGGGATGCTCTGAGTATTTTCCATCTTCCCTGTGTGGCCTACTTATCAGCCAGGTAGCAGGGCAGCCTTGTGCTTACAGAGCCCTATTGGCTGATTCATATCACCAAACCACAGTTTGAGATGATGGCTCAGAGTCTGCATGGCAAAGGCAGAAAATAGCAACTCTTACTACTTGTTAAATGAACGGGAAACCACGTGCACCGCGCCCATGAGGCTAAATTTAATAGAAACATGCACGTTGATTGACTGCCATAAGTCTGAGGTAAAGCCAAGATGCCCTCAATGTGCATCTACACTGATACAAACCATGTAAACACACATGTATGCAGAACACCACACGTGTGCAGGTTGTGTCGGACCCATCTACTTTGTCGGAAAATTACCAGCATCCTTTTTCAATTATTTACCACAACACAATGTAATAGGTGGCTACACAAAAGATATATTTTTGCAGCAACGACCACTGTTCAATTTGTGTGTGTTATTTTTTTGTGTGCATGTATATGAGTGTGTTATAGGGCTGGGACGATACACCTATCTCCCGATTCGATACTATCACAATACTTAGGTGCCGATTCGATATGTATTGCGATTTTTAAGTATTGCGGTTCTAACATTTTGTACTTCCTCGTTGCGGCCAGCTGCGGTTTGTTTTGGTTGAGGATATACAGAACGGATATGACGTCACGTTACTCAGACTACAACTATAAAAGCGGTAACTTCCTTCTACCTCCGCATAGACTCAAATGAAGCAAATATATATTGATTCTGGCATTAAAAAATCTATTTCAAAATCGTAAAAAAAAAAAAATCGAGATACATAGGTGAATACATTTTTTTCCCACCCCTAGTGTGTATACAGTGTGTTTGTGTGTCAGCAAAGAGAGGTTGTTAAGAGAGTGGGACACGCACTGATCCAATGCTTTGTCTTTACAGCCCCAATCAGTGTTGAAGGTATTAAAACACTAAGCTGGGCCATGAAATTAATGAGACACAGAAGGAAAACTACATCCCTGACCTGCTGCAGTTGCCGCTTCTGCTGCTGATAAAGACGAATTTAACTGTCCCCCCAATTTTATTCACCAAATAAGTAGCTTCTTGTCAATAAACATCCTCATAACTGCATTTAATTTATGACGGACTGAAAACCACCTCATAGAATATTAATGCTCCTCAAGTCGGTGACAACACTCTTTGTTTTGAGGAGTGGTTATGGGGTGCCGGCCACGGCTCAGAATAGCTGCATGACTCATCCAAAAAGTTGAAACCGAAAGTTTGTTTTGCAGGTAAGGAGACAGTCAACTAAGGAGATAAGGAGGCGGTTGTAGAAATAAACAGCCAGGCTGGGATATGCTGAGACGGGCAAGCAGGCTGGAACCAGGCGAGGAGATGAGGAGATAGACAGTGAGACAGCAAAGCAGGAGAATGTAGCTGTGGCTTTAGTGAGGATGCATCACTGGGAGCTGTGGAAGATTTGGCAGCAATAGGCCCACAGGGGGAGGAATAGGAGAAGGACACACCCAGAGCAGCAGGAGGCCATCGATTTCGCCACAGACAGACAGATGAGAGAAGAGAGAGCAGGTCAGTCGACAGCATCACCACATCACGCCACCTCACAGCCACATGCACAAGTGTCACAGGTAGCCCGGCACTGAGAAATCCCTGAGGAGTAGAGCGAGGCATGGGCAGATAAGCAGCCTGCACATGGCAAGAGATACAGGTTCTACCTCTGATATGGGAATATTGTTTAACAGTGAAGAACATTATCTAGGTGATTAGTATGTATTGCAAAATGAACCCCAGGCCCTTGGTCTTATCACACGCCCAGTGTGACTTTCTATTCCTGGAAATTGGTCTTGCTGCCTGTAAGGCCGTCTGCTAAAAATGATGCTGGGGTTTTGCTTACAGAGACACCATGCAGAGACCAAAGCCCGGCATGGTCTGAAATTTGACCTTTACATAAATTAAACTGGGGGAGGGGGGGGGGGGGGGGGGCTACATCCCTGCAAGACACACAGTCTGCCAAACTTAGCTGCACACATCCAATCACACTTTATCTTCTCCCTCTCTATTTCCTTTACCTAATTGAATGTAACATAAAATGCTTCTTAATCCAAAATGTGTTTACTCTACAGGAGAAAGGGTCTCCCAGCAGAGGTTGTTACAGGAAACAGTGAGTGGTATACAGTATATGGAACAGAGGTCTGTTATTGAGACCTCCTGCGAGGATAATGCTCTGAATGATAGTCCACCCTTCGGATTAGCCCGAGAGACAAAGACAAAAAAAACACTCGGATGCCTTGAAAACAGGCATCTTCCTCAGACGACTCGAATCTCACACTGTGCTTGCTGGAGTAGCTCTCTCAGACGGAGAGGCGACACTTTTGGCTGAGCTACGGGGAGGCACTCGCACAAAGACACACACATGCACACAGTCGCACAAACAAACAAATAAAATGGAGCTAAAGCAAAGGCATGCAAACGGCACTTTGTGCCAGCCACTCTCTTTATTCTGAGAGCAGGAGGATTCATATGAAAGTCATGCAGATCTACTTCAGTTTTATCATTTCTTGCTCCTACAATCCACTCATCTATCCATTACAGGTGGGATAACGATTCACCTATGTATCGCGATTTTGAAATCGATCTTTTAATGCCAGAATCGATATATTTGCTTCATTTGAGTCTATGCGGAGGTAGAAGGAAGTTACCGCTTTTATTGTTGTAGTCAGAGTAACTTGACATTATATCCGTTCTGTATCCATCACCAAAACAAAACGCAGCCGGCCGCAGTGAGCCAAAACGACATTGCAGAAAACAGCAGAGGGTCCACGTGGATACAACCTACACCCTCACATGTTAAATCCAAAGTGGTAAACACTACACATCCAGTAAAGTATGGAAACACTTTGGGTTTCATACATTGCAGGAAAAGCAGGGCTAGACATCACGTCTAAAGCTGCATGCTAACTCTGTCACAGACAGGAAACGTTATCGTATTGCGGTAACGTGCAGTCAAGCCAGCCGTCACTCGCATCTCTGTGGTCAAATCGGCCGACGCTACAACTGTAGAGCACCCATATACTGACGTTTATGGTAAATACAGTCAAACGGCCCTGATGGAGCTGACCATGGATGTATAAAGAGAACGGAGCTGACTGCAGAGCTAGCAACGGACTTGGCAAAGTTAGCGGAAGTATACACGTGTGACTACGTCTGGTTTTCAAAATAAGGTGTTCAACAAAGGAAACTGTATATACAAAATACATATGTAGAAATAAGATTGAAGGATTATATTTACCAGTAGTTTAAAACATTAAATGTCCCTTATAAACTGAAAGAAAATACCACTAATTTGTGAGGGAAATGTATTAATAAATAATGCCTGACAATGACTGATATATTTGACTTCAGGACATGTCTGACTACATACATGCTGAAAATCAAACATTTTAATGTATTAATTTAGATATTTTTCAAATTAAAAGTCCCTATAAGCGTATGATTCAACTTTTTCCCATGGTCTAGTGCTAAAAAAGTTAACATTTTAATAAATTGTAATATCGAATCGCAATTCTTGTAGAATCACAATACTTAAAAATAGCAACACATATCGAATCGGCACCCAAGTATCGTGATAGTATCGAATCGGGAGATAGATGTGTCGTCCCAGCCCTACTATCCATCCATCTATCCAATCACCCCTACTGCTTCTGCAGGTTGCTGATGCTCTGACAGTGAAACAGGTGTCTCGGCTATTAGTATGAGTCTCTCTGTGCCACCTCCTCTATCCCACACGTCTGATGACAAGCATAAATCAAGGCTGTGTGAATGAGCAACAGTGTATAAGGGACTTGCTACAAAAACAGCCTGGCAGTGTGCCTTTAGTGTCACCGTCAAACACCAACAATACGGCTTACAGTTGATCTCAAAAACAGTCCAACCAAAGCAAAGATTAAAAAGAGTGCTTACTGTTTAGGCGTAGAGTTAAATATGACCTCCCAAGTTCAGTCTGAGCAGCAAAATCTCATCCATCTTCAATCATAAAATGAACACTCATCTATTTAAGAGGTGTGCTACGTCATCCTCTCCCTCCTGAATCATATACGCTCTCCAATATCTTTCCCCTCCACTCACTCTAATTTCCTCTCATAAAAACGCTGCCTTCTATGACTCTCCTTGGCTTGAATTTTTATATCTTTTTGTGGCCCATCTCAGAGGAATGTTGTCAAGGTAATGTGATGATGACCCTTACACTCCTCATTAAATCACTCAGCATCAGAGCATCAATTATGCGTCTAAAAATGTTATGTGAAAATACAGCCAGCCAAGACAGCACAGACGACCTTAAAAAAAGTGCCGGGGAGTTTTCTTTTTATCTGTTTCAACTAAAGGTCTGAATCTCAATCTCTTCCATTAGCACTCACATCAGCATCCGTGTCACAACCTCATTCAGACAGACAGCCCAAACAAAGTCAGTTAGATCCGACAACGCTAAAGAGATGGGTGTCAGAGTGACAGATGGAAAGTTGAGCATCTGTCACTGTACTGAACCATTTGGCTGAAATCAAAGAGAGATGAGGGCCTTCAAAGGACAGGCAAAGCTGTGTCTGAGGCCAGACATGCTCTGGTGTGCTCTGCAGATAAGGGCCAAGAGGTTATATTGCTTTTCTTCTGTCTCTCCCTTTGTTCTCCTCCGTCTTAAGGGAGTGGGAGGGTGGCAGAGAAAAAAGTAGAAGAGAGAGACAGAGAGAGTGAGTCACGAACAGGTTGCCCGTCTCCCTCTGCCACGGCACGCCGTGTTGGTCAAACACTCGTTAGTAGAATTTGCTCGGTGTTTCCGGATGGGCGAGGGTAATGAGCAGAGGTGGCTGGAGCGGAGAGGTGCCAGGCCGTGATGTGGATCATTTCTGACAGTATCAGAATATTTACTGCCCTCCAGCCCTTCCCTTTCCCTGCCTCCTCCAGCTTGCTGCGGCAGAGCCGTTGCCTCGAGCATGCCTTCGACTGGGAGCACTTTTGACTCAGCTGGATGCGAGGCATGAGCTAAATAGCAGAGTAATCCTCAGCGGGATTCTGAAGGGAACGTACACACTACTACAAATCTCAAATGGTTTGCAGGTTTACTTTCTTGGCACTGGGTGAAGAACACCGATGCCCCGCAGCACCATGGCTGCTGTGCGTTTTTTAGTGTGCAACATGGTGGAACTGGTGCACTTTTGCACCTCCCATCCCTCTTCTCGTTACAGAAAATATCCCCCTAATACGCATTCTTTTGTGTTTCAAAATGCTTCTTTTCTAACATTTATTACAAGATTTCATTTGCTATGTATCACTAATGCATGGTGGATTCTGCCATTGTCCTTGAGGGATTACGACATACAGCCCATTTTGGTCTCTGCACTGGTCAGCAAAATTCAAAAGGTCAGGCCAATGTTATTGCATTGATGGTGATTTTAAAAGATTTTCAAAGTGGGGGGTAGCGAAACAAAGGCCACCATTTGGCATTATTGGATTGGAACAACACTGTTTGTCAGATACATTGATTTTTCTGGGACTGGTTCTTATTATGTTGATGTAGGCAGTATGTGAGCTGCCACATAGGACCCTGTAGTAAAGTGTATAACACGTGCCTACACTAATAAGGGCCTATTCTCCTCTAGCAAGGACAAGTCAGTCCGATGGATGATAATGATGGAGGATGGGTGAATAAAAGGCTAATGTCCTGTCAGTTTAATACACTTAAGCACAGCCTCATTTAGGTTTAAAGTTTAGTCGTCCGTATGGACATTAGGGCAGTATGTGTCACCTGTAACACGCACATTGACATAAAGACACACAATAAACACAATAATGTGGTACACAACATAATGTAAACACTTGATTAAAACTGACTTATCTTGGAAGTAACTGAATTAAGCAAATTAAATTAAAAATTCTGTTACAAAAGGGGCCAGACTGGCTTGAAAACCAATTAGCAGCATTTGTCAGCGATAAAAGAGGTCTGGCTATCAGCACTTTAATATTGTTTATTATGTCAAGAAGAAAAGGTTTTAGAAATCATGACAAAATACAGACACATCGCCTCAACAAAGATGAAAAGTGGTCGCAAATTGAAACTAACCAACAGTGATATAATGGACATACACAGTACATCAGGTAAACAACCTAATATAACCCACCATTGGCAGTGTTTGCAATGATGTTTAGGACATTTTGTCTGTTGCTTGTTAGCTATAGTAATAGTGTGTCAAATTTAGGCATTTCACGATATCAGAAATTGAGTAGCCCATACCAACACCAACGAAATCCCACTAGATTAATTTGATACCGCGGTAAAAAAACAAAAGTAAAACAATAAATCCCATGTACTGCAACATACACTCCTTTATTACCGTTTGCATACTGCTTTTTCTGAGGAAGTTAAACAGATCATAATTCCCTCTCTGTTATCTATTTTATATTGCTGTGAAAATATCTCCTTCAAACAACTGTATCTATTAACTTTCTCGCCAAAAACTACATTTTACAAGATTACATTTGAATGCATCGTGATTAGAATTTACCTTGGCCAAATTTTGGTACCGAAGTATCAGTTCTCGTGACATCCCTTGTCAAATTAGTTACCAAAAACAAATATAAAACGCATAAATGAGGCCATAAATTAACTGTTTTACTGCTGATAATTCTCAGCATTTCCCAGCTCACATTTTAATGTAAATAGCTAACATACTGTATGTTTCAGTGAAAGGTTATTCTAATTACCTTGCTAAATCAAGAACTGTACTTTTTATTATTAGGTAGGTACATTTGCAAACACATTACAATGTAAAGCAGTACAATACACCTCAAGAATACTAAAACAAAAAAAAGTGTTTATCCCTAAATGACAAGTAGGCTGCCAAAATAATACTTTTTATTTTATATTTCTATGTGTGACAAAGTCTTGCATGATATTGGTGGCTTACTGTACATTAGTGAAATTAGAGAAAATATTGTAAGCATGAAAGTTAGTAAGACTAAATGGGCTGATTTGTGTTACATAAAGTCATCACTTTACTTACTGTCGTAATGCCTGTTAAAGCTGCATACCATGTTAGCTAACAACATATTAAGCAATCTGATTATACGGTCGTTCCTAATTATTTACAGGAAACGTGGTGTGTAATGGACAAAAAAAAAACATGTGTATGTGTGTGAAGATATGTTTAATATAGTAACATCAAAGTAAGTCATCTGTGCTTTTAATACGACTGAGACGAAGCGAAAACAAGCCCACCCTGCAATCTTGCTTTTGATACAAGAAGGACACCGCTCATAGAGGAGGCATAGGTCTGGATGTCCTCTGCACTGGTTATCACATGACATAGGGCTAATTAACTCCAGAGCGGAAAATAGAGGCCCTGCAAGGAGCAATAAACATTCTCCATTAAAAGCCGTCTAATTAGAATGCAAGCTACAAGGGCTTGAAGGAGAACATAACAAACACAGAGGCCAGTGTAATTGTCAACCGAGCTCTGAGGAAAGCAAACATAATAGACATAATCAGCCAAGCACTTCCTACAATGCCATGATAGAACGCCGTGGAAGTACTTCTCCATATCGGACTGAAGTTTCCAGATGGTGTTTTCCTCAACCACGGAAACGGTCACTGACATTTCAGCAGTCATGCACTTCAGATAGCATGCCATCAATTATAATCCATCTGATACCTGGTGAGAGGAGCATCAAGCACAGAATCTACTTCTTGTTCTACTAAATTCACCCTTAGTTGAAATGTAGATTTTTTAATATGAAATACAAAGCAATGTCTCAAAAGTAGGGCTGTCAATCGATTAAAATATTTAATCGCGATTAATCGCATGATTGTCCATGATTAATCACGATTAATCGCACATTTTTTATCTGTTCAAAATGTACCTTAAAGGAAGATTTGTCAAGTATTTAATACTCTTATCAACATGGGAGTGGGCAAATAGGCTTGCTTCATGCAAATGCATGTATATATTTATTATTGGAAATCAATTAACAACACAAAAGACAAATATTGTCCAGAAACCCTCACAGGTACTGCATTTAGCATAAAAAATATGCTTGAATCATAACATGATAAACTGCAGCCCAACAGGCAACAACAGCTGTCAGTGTGTCAGTGTGCTGACTTGACTATGACTTGCCCCAAACTGCATGTGATAATCATAAAGTGGGCATGTCCGTAAAGGGGAGACTCGTGGGTACCCATAGGACCCATTTTCATTCACATATCTTGAGGTCAGAGGTCAAGGGACCCCTTTGAAAATGGCCATGCCAGTTTGTCCTCGCCAAGATTTAGCGCAAGTTCGGTTACTTAGCCTGCTTGCCAATAAGCTAGTATGACATGGTTGGTACCAATTGATTCCTTAGGTTTTCTCGTTTCATATAATAGCAGTCTTCATGTTAGCTTTATAACTGAGCCTACTACAACCTCCGAAACATCGATTGCGTTAATGCGTTAAAGAAATTAGTGGCGTTTAAGCAAATTTGCGTTAACGCGCTATTATCGCGTTAACTTTGACAGCCCTACTCAAAAGCAAGGGCATTTCATATTACTTCCCTTTAATGGTCACTTTTAATTAACAACATTTCATGGATAAAAATATCTTTTAACAATGCTGAAAGTATGCTTCTATTTGGGTCAGTCTTTTTCCTCTGCTTTTAAAGTAAGGCGCAAGGCAGCCAAAGTCAACAAAGTCAAAAGTTATGGGAGAAACTGTAAGATTTCAGAGTCAGCCAATGCTCCGTCCACTCAAGGCCTTTAGGTGCCGTGGTTGATCGATAGTAATGGAAACGCCAGGAGGCCTCCAGAGCCCATTGCCAATTTAACCTTTTTTAACCATGACTCAATTCTTCCTCCAATAACCCAGCTGCTTACCGGGATGGACTACAGGCCTCTGGCACTGATAAGACAAGCGTGCAGGGGCAGAGGGAAAGGATGCAGGAAAATAGTTTTAGTGTGAACGAGGGTGTGTGTGTGTGTGTGTCCACAGGCACCGCTGGTTTTGAAAACACTTCCATGGGGCAGTTCAAGTGAGGCAGCCGAGCAGACAGGTGAGGGAAATCTACAGCAACAGTGGAAACTTGCTCCTTTACTTAGGCATGCTCCACACACAACACAGACACAAAACACCCTACCGGCTTCATGGCCAATTTATGTATCACGCTGGGCACATTATGAGTTCCTGTGTCAGGTAAATGTGTTTGGAGCGATGGGGAAGAACGATTTTGACTGCGAGTGAAAATAATAAATAGACAGATTCATCTTCATAAACGCTTTCAACGGTTCAATCTTGGTCAACAACTGCCTGCTATCCATATAACTGAACACGGGCTTCTTTCTATCTCAAACCTGCTGCCTTTTTTATCCTTGTTGTGTTCATGTTCTGTTGTGATTTCTCCTCCACCCCCTTGGTGTTTCAGTGGCTAGCAGAAAGGATTTAATCATTTTAAATCATGCTTTAACTGATACAGTTAATTCTAAACCAAATCAAACATAAGACGGCATTTTAAATAGGTTTATATTGCAATTTAAAGAGAGATTATAGTTAATCAGGTTGCACTGAAATTCTAGACTCATTTAAACCCTAATCAAGGATCAATTCTAAACTGTCACTTGTTTAATTGTTCAGATGGCTTAATTTATTAAGATGACATTCAGCGGTTAGAGCGTCAAAGGCAAATAGCTGAGATGCGAATCAACACGTCTCTGACATCTAAAGGCAAAATTACTACAATACAATACAAATAAATTCAACATTAAATTGCAACTACACTATGTTCTGTTCCACCTTATTATTTGGTTCTTATTATTATTGACTGTTATTATATTGCTGATTTAGTTTAGGTTTTATTATTGTGTACAGTAATTGACTGTTTCTCAGTGTAAAATGTTTTCATCTTCAGGGACCTGCCTGGTAGAATGAAGGTTATGCAGAGAAAGAAAGAGAGAGAGAGAGATAAAGACAGAGAGGGGGACAGCATAGGAGGCTGAGACATCTGCTCAGGTATATAATGATGATGCTGTGGGGGAGGAAAGGAATAAGATATGGAGGTCACGTTTGCTAGCATGGAGTCTCCATCTGTCCCCTGGGGTTAGTGGGGTGAGCCAGGGATGACGGTGGGGCGGGGGGGAGAGAGAGGGGTAGGCGAGTTGCGGGTAGGGTTGTAGTAGACTCGGGGACGGTGTTTGCCAGCTCAATTTTTATCCCAGAGGCCAAGCAAACAGTAAATGAGGTGTGCGTGTTATAAAAGCAGTCTATAGGCTCAGCAATCTGCAGACCCTTGCCACACGAAAGTTGAGGTTGGGATCAGGTGTAGTCTGTATCGATCTGCCCTCTCAGGTGAACTGTGCAATGCGGCGCCTTAAATAGGATCATGTCCACGTTCTCGCGTGTGTGTTGTGTGGAAGTGTAGGACATGGGAGAGTGTAGAGACGTTTACAGCTTCAGTCCTTTCTTCCATGTCTTTTCATCAAGGAGCACTTCCTGTGGCAAACAGCAAGTAACCGCAGTCTTTGTTAAGGCGTAAAAGCAGTACACAAAAAGAGGAGACGTCAATGGATGTGTTGTGGCAAACACCCAACACATTACAGACAACATAAATCGATTACAGGGCATGATGATGATCTAAGGTCACATATTCCACATCTTCAGGAGTCTATAAATCAATTGTACCCTATCTTAATGACTGATCCCAAGTGAGCTCAATAGTTATGGACCAAATGCTTTTTACTTAGGTGTTTGAACAGAGTGATGGATTAAGTTAGCCTGGTTCCACACATCTGAATTGCCGCCCACATCTCTGATTTGTTTAGTGATTCAAATAGTTCAAGTGCTGTGCTATAGACAGCTGTTAACACCGGATAGTCAACAAATCAGAGCTTTCTAGTTGGAATCACAAAAAACTACATAGCTAGCTACCTATCAACATTCACCAAAAATGACCACAATAAGATGAGCATGCATGCGATCAATACAGCTACACAAGTTGTTGTAAATTGACTTACAGAAATAAAAACTCTTCAAGCGCTGTAAGTTTTTTGACTGATGTGAAAGCCGGTAAGTTAACTGCGCTTAGCAGCCAATACCGCCATGTCTAGGTCAACTGAAAACAATATCTGCGGGACGATTATGTCACTCTCTAGTGATTGGTTAGGGCAAAACAAAACAAAACAAAACAAAACACCCCAACAAGAACTCAGCTAATGAACACAATGTCAGGCTAGGCATTTTGCCATTGAGGACAATACTGCAAATCAAAGAACAGGACTGCTTTAAGGCAATATTTGATTACCATTTTTGAAGTATGAAGGAGTTTTTGAATTATCTTGATTTGCCAGTTATAATTTGCTGCATTGGCCAAAAAGATATTTTCATATACCACAAAAAATTTTTTATCCATATCACTGACTCATACCGCACAACTCAAGAAAATCAATAACCTCTTTTTCTTTTTCTGTGTCAACCGCGATGTTCACATTTACAGTATGTGTATTCATGTCCAATCGTGTCACAACACCATGCAGGTGTCTGCGCTCTCCCCCCAAACCCCTGCTATGCTTTGTCACCAAGCTGGAATAAGCCTTGCCACAGAAAATAACAGCTTTGTTCTCCTCTCTGTCTGAAACACAAGGTGACGACCTCCCACCAGAATGTAATGTGCACCTTTTTTTTCTCTTTAAATGCTTGGGGATGAATCACTAGAAAAAAAGGGGGGAGAGTTTCAGGGGCCTGTGCTATTGATTCAATTTCTATGACCACAAATACTTTAAAGCATAATAAGCCTATGCTTCAAGTCCCCATACCCTTTCAAGGCTTGAAATGGCCTTGTCGTTACCTACAAATCACAGCTCTCCGAAAAGCCCTCTACGGAGCGATATGTCAGTGACCACAGGGGAGGAAAAAAAAAACAGAAGGCAACAGACACAAGCAAGCCTCTGAAAAATGTAATGGTTTTTGTTGAGGATTTAGCCACTGGTATGGCAGTGAGGGAGTATCATTCATGTTCCAGGCGTGGCAGATCCTCTGGGGAGATGGTGAATATTAAAGGGCTTTGCAGGAGCCTTCCTTGCGAAGGCTCTTGACAGGAGATTTGTTTATGACCTTCAAAAAAAGGAGGAGGAAGTCAATGATAGCTCTGACTGCGTCTTTTGCATCTCAAGGCAATCCCTGCCCTTGAAAAAAAAATAGAGCTGCAGTTTCAATTTCAGGTATTTACTGTTGTCATCAGAACTGTGCAGCTCCTCAACTTGTATTCGTCACATGGGCCAGTTTCCTTTAAGTGCAGCAGTGTGGATGTACGTAACAACGCAATAGCTGTCTGCAAAAGCCTTAGTGGATCAGAGAGGAAGACCTAGTTAAATTGTTTGCATCAAAGTACCCAGAAGACTGGACAGTTAACATTTTAGAAGTAGAAAAAGATATGGAAGTGAAAGCTGGGGGATGCTGACTGAAAATATTAATCTGACACTTTCCTCAAATTCATTCATTAAATTACTGCTGACCACAGAAGCCTCAACTTCTCAGGCAGCGCTCTTGTCACTTTCACCACCACCATCTAAACTGTCAACGTAAACAGCATCAAAACAACACACAAAAATGTAAATATAAGGTATTCTTGGAACTTCCTGAATAAGAAGAGGGTTTTACCATATCCCTGACAAAAAAAAAACAAAGACAATGACAAGTTGCCAAGTTTGCATGTAGGAAATATACTAAAAAAGAAATGCTTATACTGTAAGCCAGCTGTCTTCATTTCCACCCGTAAAGGAAGAGATTCTAATGATGAGCTCGGTGTTGTCGCTGAAAAAAAAAAAAAAATAGGTTGGGGATAATTGCCTGAGAGATCAGGCAAGTGAGAGTAAAAAGAATGCCTCAATCTGTCAATTTAAGCAATATGACTGTCTGTGACATGCTTTGTTGCTCACCAGCCGCAACTGCCTCTGCGTAGACGTGCCAAGTGAGAATTAAAAGCAAGAAGTAATATGTGAGGCATCTCAGACGGTGTTCCTTATATTTGATACTGCATACCCCTAAAACAGAACTGAGCACTTCCTCTTCACACAACCTGAAGCAAGGTAGTCTTTCTGATGACAAAATGAGTGAACTTGTACAGTAATATCAACAGTAGCGAGGGACTATAATTAACGCAGGTTTCAGTGTTAAAAAGGTGCGATGGCACAGTTTACTTTTCGATACGATGCACAAGCACTGACAAGCTCTGGTTTGTGCGCGCCACAAAGGATGCCTGTGTAAATGTGCTGCTGGGAGGCTTGTTTTCTTCACCAGCTTACAGTCACCAGGACTGCTCATATGGTCTACCTACCATATTTGCCAGAACACAATGGGAGGCTACATGTACATCTTTCAATGGTCTTTGGTGGCAAACAGCATCAGCTGAGGAAAAAGCCAGTTTCCTGCATCATCGTAGTTTTACAAGATCATATTTAAATCCACTGGTCATGTAAATTTAGTCCATTCCACAATGGACAAATGTGTAACTCATCTTAATAATAAATTTAAAGAAAAGGGTACAGAAGACACAACTAGTTCAGATTTCTAATAATAATCTATTTTCTGGCTGCACAAAAGCTAGTTTTACTTCCAATCAAGACAGTTAATCAATAAAGACTGATGTCCTCTGCTATACAAACCTATTACACTTTCCTGATCCATCTTCATTTGTGGTAAATGAGAGGAGAGGAAGACCCGACATGACTGTCTTTGGAAATTAGTCAGCTCTTTCAACACAGTTTGACTACACTGGAGGTCCATGATGGGGACTGCTCTGCAAGGAAATAATAGTCCAGGAAGCATCTGTTTGCTTGTCCCAGAGTAAGACAAAGGGCACCAGTACAAAAATAAAAGCTTTGGTGTGGCCAGGCAGACAAATAGGCAACTCTAAGCTTGTAAAATACTGAAATCATGTGCTGCGTACGACTCCAACTACCCCACAAGTATGTTAGTCTATAAAACATTCCCCGTTTTGTGTTAATGTGGTATCTCCGAGATGTTATAAAAAAAGAAAAAAAGGCATTTGCATTTTTCTTAGCATATGGCTTCTGAGTTTAGTGTCTGATTATTGCGTTATAGCTTTGGAATGTCTTCTAAAAGTGTCATTTTAGCCCATAAAGGTTATTGGATAATTTTAGAGATCTCAAATCCCCATACTTGCGTGAAACCCACCCAAGCTTGTCTGACCACACTCACACACATGATGGTTGGAGAGAATATGTTCAGGCATTCTGGAAAGAAAGATGATAGGCTGTGCTGAATAACAATGGAGAAATGACAGAGGAATAGAAAGAGTAAGAGGATAATTTAAAGCGGCAAGTAAGAGGCTGCCCCCTCCCTCCATCCTTTTCCATCAATTGTAACTTAATCTAGACAGTGGTGCCACACTGATGGCAGCATGTGGGAGCCCAGACTGTGTTCATGTAACCTACCACACAAACTCAGCCTCTCTCTGTCCCTCTGACACTGTTATCTAGAGATGTTTCAAACATTCAATAGCTCTGTTAGAATCAGAATCAGAATCAGAAACTCATTTATTGCCAGGTGTATGAGGTTTACACTAGGAATTTGCTTCGGTGGGTTGGTGCAATAAAACAATAAACATAACAGTAGGATAATTAAGTGTTAGAATAAAATAAGAATAAAAAATTGAAATCTACAAATATACAATATAATATATACACAATAATTAAACATAGTATAAAAGTATAAACAGATGTGCAAAATTAGTGCACAGGGTGGGCTGTGGTGTGAGTGTGAGAGAGAGAGAGAGAGAGAGAGAGAGATTGGGGGGGCAGTAGTGTGTGTGTGTGTGTGTGTGTGTGAGAGAGAGAGAGAGAGAGAGAGAGAGAGAGAGAGAGAGAGAGAGAGAGAGAGAGTTAGTTAGTTAGTTAGTGTATCAAGCCCAAACTCGGTGTAAAGTTTGAAATGATGCTGCTAACGGTGATAACCTGAGTTTGAAATTAAATAGCGCTAAATATGCATTTTTTAACCCACATATATCTCATTATATTTCCTCACAACTTCCCCAATAACGCGTCCCACGCAGTAAATAGGCTGTAAAGTCAGCTGTCAGTCCACTGTTTGAGAATAAGACAGTCCAATTTAATGCTAACGTTAGCTAACGTTAGCTAATGTTAGCTAAGTTAACGTTAACAACGTCAAATAAGTTCCCTCACCACGGAGTTCTTCATGGTGGCCTTCACGGTGAAGCCTCGTGTTTTTAGCTCCGTCTTGTTCCTCAACATATCCGCAGGTTCTTGTCTTGTAAAAACAACGAGGCGAATCCAACCCGAAAAAAAAGAAGAGCAACGTTGCTGCTAACGTTTAACCAATTAATACAGGCGTGTGGCTATCGAAACGTGAGAACCGTTGTTTTGGTTTTAGTGGTTGCTAAGCGACGTCAGAGACGCTTCGGTCTGGTTGCTACGGAGACGTGTGTTTCCCTGTTACCATAGAAATTTCAGGGCACTGCTGAAAGCATGCAGAGGAAGATTGTATTTCCTTTTCTCTTAGTATAAAAAGTAGTCATTTATCTAATTATTATTAAAAAAAATACCTTTTTTTTTTCATGACATTGATTAGCCTATTTCATTAGGCCCTAGTGATTTTTAATTTAATTTATTGATTTTATTAATTTTTGTCATTTAATTTCATATAATTGTATTTTTTTTCCAGAGGGGGACTATAGATGCTTCTGATGATTTAGTATATATTAACTCAACTAATCTTCTTAAAGCAGCAATGGGTAGAATTTGAGCAAATATGATTAAAAAACTCTCACTCACTCACAAACTCACCATATCCTGACAGTAGTGCATGAGACAGGTAATCTGAAAACATCATGTGCCTCTGTGTCCTCCGGTGTCATCCGGTGCTACTAATGCCATCTGCAAGTTTCACAGACCGGAAGAAAACAACCAATCAGAGCCGAGCTGGAGTCTGCCGTCTCTGAGCAGCTGTCAATCACTGCAATGCCTATTTCTCTCCTCAAATGTTTTCAGAAACATCTTGTAGTGTACTGTTTAGCTGTAAAATGAGAAAGTTTGTGTCCCGGCGGCCATGTTGAGATCAGTTGAGGAAATACCAAGTACCGCCCACCAGCAAACTTTCTCATTTTACAGCTGAACAGTACACTACAAGATGTTTCTGACAACATTTGAGGAGAGAAATAGTCATTACAGTAACAGAATATTAATTTATATTTGATCAGCGCTGCCTAGTTTGACCGTTTGATCGGAGTTCGCGAGTGATTGACAGCTGCCTCCGTTGAATGAACAGCCAATAGGAACGCTCTCTCTCTGAAATGACCTGTGATTGGCCAAAGTCTCCATAGATTTTTTATAGCCTGAAAACACAGCCACGGGGAGGTGCAGAAGTCTAGTTATCTCTCAGAACACTTGAATTACAATATATGCTGAAAGGTTATTATCGAATTTTGCCCAATGATACCAAAAACATTCGGCCTACTGCAGGTTTAATTATCATGAGGTAAGAAGAGTGCATGTAGACTTAGAGTGTGCAGGTATAATGAAGGTCCGACAGCAGGCCAAAAGATTTGTACTGAACTTGGGTGCCACTGTACTCTTTTGTTCAATGATAATAATAGGTCAAATTGTTGCTCTCTTTGCCATCAGCCTATTTTAACTAATGGGTTACAAACTGTGAAAAGGTGACCTAACCTCACACAGGAAGACCTGTCTTTTTGTGTATGTCTACTCTCCTGTGGCAGCTCCAGGGCCACCACACTTCCATCTTAGACACAGAGGATCGATCCCTCCCACAGCTCATCATTATACTCGTGCAGCGGCTCCTCATCCAGAAGTAAATACTTAATGATGCTCTTTGTCTGGCAGTTGGACCACGGCCTTGACTCTCAATAAGCTGGTTAGAGAGCAGCCTGAGCTCTGAATCATTCCAATTTAGGGATGTGGCACTTTTAATCTTCCGATATCGTTTTTGCCTCTGGAGACTTTCTTGGGTGAACTGGTGCAACTGTTATTAATCTTCAGTGCACAGGCAATTTCTCTAAAAGCCCCTATTTGTTTTTTATGGCTCCATTGAGAGAGGAGGGTATAGCAGCAGGGAGGGAGACTGTAAACAAGGTATGCAGGGAAGGCAAGTTATGTCCCTGTCAGCATTCAATGCTGGTCTCTCTCTCTTCCTCTCTCACTCTCTCTCTGCTTCCCCTCAGAGGATTAAAAAGAGGAAGAGGGGAGTTTTCAGAAAGCAAACTGAGCAAACTGGAGCGTCAGCATGAATTCAGCTGGACTGAGAAATTATTGTTCAAACAGCACTGCGCTATCTCACTCCTGTGAGTGTGCGGCGAGGAGGCGAGCTGGCCTTTGTGAATTGTAGAATTCAGACGTCGCAGGAATGGTGCGTGAAATACAAAATATATCGTTAGTTTTCGCCAGTCTCTTGAGTTCTGTGTGTTCATGTGTGAACATGTGTGTGTGTGTACATCTCTGTCAGGCTACCAGTGTCGGTCACCACATGGGTCAAGTTAATATCTCAGTTTCTTACCAGCCGCTTCAAGGACACACGCATAGTGTCCAAATTGACTTACACATCGAAGACTCATTTGCATTTTTCCGCCGCTAATGATGTATTGTGGATAACCAGGTGGTTCGGCAGGTAGGGAAAGAACGAGGGCGAAAAAATGTGAGTAACAGCGTGGAGAAGGGAACGCAAAACATCACGCTTTGATGAATACATGTTGTTTTTCCGCATCTACACTGTGCCTTCATCATCATGGTGTCCCTGGTCTGATCTCCAGCTCATTTGCTGGGCCACCTTCAGGCTTGGCAACCATTGTCCACTGCGAGGAAAAACAGCAATTACGATATCATTAGAGCAGAAACCCGCACCTACTGTACAAAGCAGAGGACCCAGAGGGGGCCAGCAGAAGAATCTCAGCAGGAAAAGGATAGCAGAGACTTTGCTGCAGAGTCAGTTGCCCCCCAATTACCATGAAACAAGACAAACAGCCATTAGACTTGGCCATTAGGCTGTAGGGAGAGCGGCCAGGGGCTTGTTGGGTTTAACAGTTCGTCAGGTTGTGAAAGTCACACAAAGTATACAAGGTAGATAAATACCATCCAATGCAAAAGTGGATCCGGATTGTGTGGTTGCCTACTATAATACAAGTTTTATGACTTTTAAACCAGAAAAGAAAAATGTAATCTTAGATATATTTAAGTCCTATAGGGACTCTATAGAAGATATATTAAAGCCTAAGAAACCCATAAACTCCCTATAACAGCACTATTGAGCCTAAAAGATGATCTAGACCTCCCAAAAGGAATATTATTGGAATATTGTGGTGATTTGTTATGAGGGGTAAAGCCATAGTGTATATTTAGTGGCACTTGACCAAACTGAACTATGTTCTTTCACACAGTAATTTGATCTGAAATTATACTGAACTACTTTTAATTATTAACCACATATATACCCACAGGTGTTTTCATTTTTGCCTGATTAGCGCTCTTCTCTAGACTGTGTGGGTGTGTACAGACTGTGCTTGACACCCTCCTGACTCTCCTGTTAGTTTTTTTGCACCTGTTATACCTCGAACAACTTACGCTTTTACAATTTTTATTAGTACAAGGACTTTGGTGACCAACTTCAACCTCAGCACAGATCTAATCAGCCAGAATAAGTGACAAAACCTGTGTGGGTGCACAGGGCCTTTACTGGTTTAATATCTAATCTGGAGGAATTTGGTGCTCGATAAAAGTTTAAATCAAACACAAAGTGGAACAGTATGGTCTGAGTCCTCACAGACCATTCTGAACTAAAGCTGTGGTTGTCTGTTTTTGGCAATTTTGTGATTCACTGTGACAATGTGTTTGGGAAATTGAACAGGGGAGCACATTGGTTCCCAACTTGAGGGTCATGAGATGAATCTGAAGGCTCACAATCGAACAAACAAGATAGGAAAGAAGAAGAACATATATCTGCTACAAAATATTATATTTATATTTCTCTAGTCTTTTTTTTTTCTTATTAAATGCTAGAGAGTTTCAACACTTCTTACCTCAGCCTTCTAAAAACTGTTATATGACAAGGCAGTCTGATCTCAACCCGATCTCACAGGAAGGCGTATAAATGACACGATATTCTGCGTGCCATGAGGACGCATTTTGGGCTTTCCGCGTGTCAAAATGCCTAACTTGAGGCTTCAAAACGACAGTCCGAAAACCAATGGGTGACGTCACGGTGACTACGTCCACTTCTTATATACAGTCTATGGGTTGAACTGGTCACAACTTTGATGAATGGTATGTGAGTAGGCATTGCTTGACTATAAGGGTCCACTAGAGGGAAATATCAGTACAAGCCGGACAAAATAACATTGCTATCTTATAATCTTCGTGTGTGGTCGCAGCCTATAGTTTACGTTAGCCATCTGTGTGGCGGCGGGGAGGAAGACGGTGAGGGTCGTTTTCTCATTTCAGCCACTTTGGATTTAAAGCTGCAGTATGCGATATTGGCGCAAATATGATTTAAAAAAGTTATTTTTAGAAAACGGCCGCTATTTCGTGACAGTAGTACATGAAACAGGTAACCTGAAAAAAATCATGTTCCTCTGTGTCCTACTGTGTCCTCCGGTCCGCTGCCAGCTGCCGTCTATGAGAGCCGGCTGTCAATCACTCGCGAATTCCGACCAAACGGTCAAACTAGGCAGCACTGATCAAATATGAATCAATATTCTGTTACTTTAATGCCTATTTCTCACCTCATATGTTTTCAGAATCATCTTGTAGTTACTGTTTAGCTGTAAAATGAGAAAGTTTGTGACCCAGCCGCCATTGTAAAATCTGTTGAAGGAAGCCAAGTTCTGGTCACATGACCGGAGCACAGCCAATAGGAGCGCTCTCTCTCTCTCTGAAATGACCTGTGATTAGTCAAAATCTGCCGTCACAGGCTAGATTTTTCTAAAGCCTGAAAACAGAGCCATGATGAGGAGCAGAAGTCTAGTTTTCTCTCAGAATACTTGAATTACAATACGCTGAAAGGTTATTATGGAATTTTTGCCAAATTATGCCCAAAAATTGTTGCATACTGCCACTTTAATCCGATAAACAAACCTATCAAAACACACGGCAAAAAAAAAAAAGCTAGCAAAAGACGAGAAGAACGCAGCAAGTTTCTAAACATTTGAAAAAAGGCTTTGCAACAAACATTTTTATGCATTAAATGTGTTTGCTGGGTGGTAGGGATACAACAAAAAATGCATTTTGGTGAGATAATGTGAAGGTAAATAAAGCCATGTTTCTTCAAAATGAGAAATCCACAGGGTACCTTTAAGTAATCTACACTCAATCTGGGCTGTCTTCATGCAATACAAAACTGTCACTGCACCAGGGTAGGGGGTGAGCTGCTTTTGGGGAGTGTTAGAGAAGCAGATTTGACTGGATTCTTCTTTTTCTGTGCTAACACCTTTGGTGACGAAATGATCCAAATGTGTTGATATTGCACAAGAGAACTGGAACATACTACACAAGACAAAGGCAAACCGTTGAAGCTAAAGCTTGGAGAAAATGCCCCTTTAGTATCTTGTCATAAAACTGCAAATGTCGGAAATATCCCAAACACAGAACACAGCAATAGCTTTGTTTTTTCTTCTTCTCAACAATAGCCGTTTGTGTATCCAGACTGTAGTCTGCTTTCCCCTGAGCCCTGATAAATCCAAAGGCATAGATCTCTTCAAACGGCAGGGCAGTTGGTGAGAATACTTGATATGGGCACAGAGTTGCAAGTTGCAAGGCCTCCTTCACAAAGCCACAACGTATTGATCTTCATGCATTATAGAAGCAGCTTTGAGGCCAGCTGATATTGGAAGGCAGCTTGCGCTTCCTCGGAGCCTACACTCTAACATGCCCACTGGACCATAGCAGCAATAATCAGACACAGGTCTTGATGATAAACATATGGATAATACATCTATTATAGTATCGCTGCACTCTGGTTGATAATTGTTTACATGATTGTGTTTGTTATTTTCCCTCTCTAAGTTCATGGGAAGTGTATGTCTCTTTGAAACCGTCAAAGGCTGACAGACTTTAATCTTAAATAGATTACAGGCCATTGTGTCACTGCGGGGCTGTCAGGCTTTTTCAGCCTGAATCATCACAGTAAATCCATTGAATGCTGTGTGCCTCACAGTATGACCTCACTGGTGGTGCTTTCAGCAGCCTTGGCAACACCTAACCCTCCAGAGAACTGAGCTCTCCTGTCACCCACAGGTCACTGTCACATGAACCTGAATGTGTGAACAGTGACACCAGTGATCCCAAAGGGGCACACAAAAGGTGGCCTCTCCTGCACACAGCTCCACTGTGGACATGGTGTTAGGGATGGTGAAGAGAGAGAGAGAGGAGGTGAGAGTGATGGGATAATGGTGTTTTAAAATGTGTAGTACCTACTTTGGAGAGTCCCATTGAAAAGCTGAGTTTTGGCTGTCAAAAATACCAATTTAGTGTGAATAGAGGGCCAGGCAGTGTTTTCAAATATACCTGTTTAAACTCCAAGGTAATGAAACTATCAGGAACATGGCTTATTTGCTTTTGTAATATCCAGAAGACCGTGTTCTATCACATCCAACTCACTCTATGATGTCTAATGTTGTGTTCCAACGTACATAGCCAAAGTATCACCTAAAAATTACATGACTTTCAATGTAGTGTAATCATAATCAGCTGATTAGACTTTTGTGAGGCCATTAAATAGCCGTTATCGGTGGTTATAATCCCCATAGATGTGGGTCAGTAGGGCCCTGCTACACCAACTAGTAGGTTTTATCATCTATTCACATGCTCGATCACCGAAAGAAGGTTTGAAAGAAGACGAAAGTGACGCCTAGCAACCATATTAATTATTAGCAGAGGCAGACGTCGGCGCTTTAGTATAAACAACTATGAATTAAAAACAAAAATCTGGTCCTCTCTCTAGGTTCCATGGTGGAGAGGAGGCCGTGTTGCTCTGGCTCTATCTGTTTGACGTGGAGAGGAGGTCATGTTGCTCTGGCTCTATCTGTTTGGCGTGGAGAGGAGGTTGTGTTGCTCTGGCTCTATCTGTTTGGCGTGGAGAGGAGGTCATGTTGCTCTGGCTCTATCTACTTGGCGTGGAGAGGAGGTCGTGTTGCTCTTGCTCTATCTATTTGGCGTGGAGAGGTGGCCCCTACTGACCCACATCTACAGTACGGTGCTTATAGCGACCGATAACGCCTATTTAAGGCCTGATAACTGTCGAATCGATGAATAAACATTAATATGGGTGTGAGAATCAGAGATACCTGGTGCCAAACAGAAAGATATGCCATTCCCTTTATTATGTGACTGGCTGTATTGAAACACAAAATAATCTCAGAGAAACTCTGAGGCGACAGTGCTGAGTTTTCTTTACCGGATCGTGACTTCAATACACCATTTTGTGTTTACCCGACTAACTGCCATTAAACTAAAAGAAGCAGGAGATGGAGAAGAGGAAACTTTTAGATAAGGATCTAAAAACACTGCTGCGCATAAAAAAAAACAACTTTCCACCCATAAAATTACATTTTCAAATTCATCCACATTAGTCTCAGTAATGTAAAGTGTATGAATGTCTGAATCTCTCCGTCTGACGTACATATGTTTTGTTTTGTTTGTTATCTAAATGCTTTCCCTTCTTCTTCACAAACACAAACAGAACATCCCTGCGGCGACAAACTCTGTATGGCAGGGCAAATGCAATTTGCTTTCATTTCAGAAAAAACAGCATGCCTCTCATTCACCTGACTGATGCTTCTCCGCTCGGCATATAAAACATTCAAATAGAGAGAGACAGGCATTTATAAAGCCGATATATTTCAAAGCAGATTCCCCTAAGTAAAGATGATACTGGGGATCCTAGCACATATGGGCAGATGGAGGTAGGGGAAAGGGGGGGACAAGTGGAGGGTGTTTTTTTTTCCCAGAGAACAGAAAAGTCATCTCTGCTCACATCACATCTGCCTCTCTTTTCCTGGAGCAGGAGGCTCAAAGTCTACCTCTCCGGTGTTCCTGACATCTTGGCTCCGTTAATTGCAACGTTCGCCGGCCGTATTGGTATTCACGTTAGGCCCTGGGAACAGATGGCGTTTAACTTTAAATATTATTAACACTTCCCAGCATTCTATGATCCTGGGTGGGGGTTATGAGGACGAGCAGACGGGCAGGTGAAATTACAACAATTTCCGTAACAGCATCAAAGGAGGAAATACAAATTGGGATGATTTTCCATTTTTTTCCGTGATTGGTGTGTGTGTGTTTCTCCTCCAATATCACCCTTTTTATGTTTGTGTTTCTTCTGTGCATCATTATTCATGTTTTCGATCTGTTTATCTGTATCTGTATTAGGGCTGCACGATTTAAAAAAAAAAATCTAATTGTGATTATTTTGACTGATATTGCATTTGTGATATGATTAGTGAGATTAGAGGGAATTTTTAAATCATCATCATTTTACAACATATTGATTATGGTGTGATTTTTGTACCAAACAAAGATGTTTTCTTAAGCCTGTAAAATATGATGTGAAGGCCAGGACATCTCTGCAGCACGACAATATTTCATTTAAAATGGTATTTGACACATTTCACCACATTTCACATATATTGCGCCTCCTGCGATTTGAAAAAGGGCAGCAGGCCATATTGCGATTTCAATAAAATTTTGATTATTTGTGCAGCGCTAATGTGTATATGTGTGGAAACTGTTGTATCAGTATTTCCAAAGACCTGGTGGACATGTACCGCTGGATTTAACATTATAGACATGACCACTCACTATTTATACAACAATTTAGCCACACATTCACAGACCATACGGTCCAGCGATATACTCGGTTTTGACCGAGTCTTGTTTTCGTAACGCGAGACATTTCCTTAAAGCCTATAAAGGAAAAGTCAAATATTTTTTTGACCCACTGTGAAAGGCATAACTACACTTAAAAGCTAGAGTGAGTATGAGAGCATTACATTTCAAAAAAATGTCTTATTCAAGAACGAAAAATTACTCGAAGCCTCTGTATGGCCTCTGAATGTTTGCTTTGAAATATATATGACAGCCTATCCCAGACAGTCTGCAAATGCACTTAACTGTTGGGCGGTAGGAGAGGTGTCGGAGAGGTGGGACGGCGTGGAAAGACTGGAAGACACCGCGGAGGAGAGGAGTAGTAGTGAGCAGGAGGAAAGGAGAAGACCAGGGAGAATAAAAGCAAGCTGTTACTTTTACATAGTGTAGGGCAGAGTGGCTGCTTTTGATGACAGCCACAGGGGGAGTAGAGTGATGTGTGTGTGTGTGTGTGTGTGTGTGTGTGTGTGTGTGTGTGTGTGTGTGTGTGTGTGTGTGTGTGTGTGTGTGTGTGTGTGTGTGTGTGTGTGTGTGTGTGTGTGTGTGTGTTCATGTTCATGCAAGAGTGAGTAACTACGTTTCTCTGTTTGAGTGCCTTTGTATTTCTGTGTCTGGTTTTGTGAGAGAGAAATAGAGAAAGCTACCGGGTCTTTTTTCTGTGTGTATTTATGTGTCTGTTCCTGTGTGTGTGTGGGTGTTGGTGTGCCAGAGAGAGAGACAGGGTAGGAAAGAAATAGTCGCCAGTATGAGTGAAAGAGGGCGATGTTCTCGAGCATGCACTGGCATGTCACATCGTATTTGTCACATTGGATGGGAGAGCAGCCGTAGTCTCTGGTGCCCTGACCCTGCAGCCGGGCGGTGCTGTCTCGCTGTAGCCACACAGCAGCCGCCGTCTCTGGGATTGTGGGGCCGCAGATCACTGACCCTCAGTAAGCCCACTGGCAACCTCTGGAGAGCCTAGCAGCTGTCTTCTGCTCATCACACATATATTGAACTCTTGCCTGCACCACAGAGAGGTGAGGTATTGTATGTGTGGGTGCGTCTGTACAGTATGTGTGCACTGTGCAGATGGGCATGAAAAAAGCAAAATATCACCTCCCCTCCGTTAAAATTAGCAATCATGTTCAGCTGATTGCTTAGCGAGTTTAGCACGATTTCCCACCAACACGGCACAACACATACTGAAATGCTGCAGGTCTGGAACTACAGGAGGTTATTAATCTATGAATAGAGGTGATTGCAGTCTGGCTGCAGGTGAATCATCTGCTCTCTCTGTTCAGTACTTAACAGGTGCAAGAGTTACTGCTTCAGTTACCCTGGAGACAGCGATTTGAAAGGGCAGACGAATCGGCTCCAGGATCGGTCGGGTTAATGGGAAACGGCTCAACTTTACTGTAAAGTGCATGCTGCCACTTTAGAAAATGACATTTTGTGATAGACTTGCGCCTCCTGTGAGAAAATCAAGTGAATACCTCTTTGTGTTTGTTTCACCTTTTTTTTTTTTGCAAAAATAACACTGCATATTATGTGCATTCATTGTAGCCACAATGTGCTGTTTTAGTATCTGGAAACCTCATGCATGATGCATAAGTGCACTGTGACAAATAGAAGAAAGCTCTATACTGTACCTAAGCTTCCTAATGCTTTCCTCCTTCACCCAGAAACACATGCTATTCCAACGTATTCTCATATAACGGTTTGTATGATATCTTACGAAAAAGTTATTCCTCCTTTTTCGTTCGTTTTCCTACGAATGTCCTGCAACACATCTTCATAGGAAACAACTCCTGGGCGAAAGTCCGGTATTTTTTGACCCACCCATCGACCCCGACCTCCTCCCTACGCGGCGTTCACCGCTATTTTTATTTCCTGATTCACCATTACGTGAATTACACATGAATTGATTTTGTGGGATGTACACAAATTACAGTATTACTTTTCATAGATATACAGTAGCTACGAACGGTGTATGACACCAGCCTGACTGTACATGCTGGTAGCGGAGAAGCAGCCGTACAGTATGTGTTTCATTGCTCCCCCTCACAGATTGAAATGCTATTTACATTTTTATACATTTTTCTAATGTGCTAATTAACAGCAATCACAATGTGTAAAGCGTTTAGGGGTTCAGAGTGCTGCAGCAGAGTGTTTCAACAGGAAGGATGGCTATTATTGAACTGTTGTGGGAATCAAACCTGTGTCTTCTAATGGCTTCTCAACCTCAATAGTGCATCCTGCTAACCCAACAAGTCCCTGTTTCACCATCAGATTAACGACAAAGGAGGGGAGACGGAAAAGAGAACGGGGATGTGCAAAAGCTTCTGCATTATATTATAAAGTGAATAATGTTTGATTATGTTATTGCAGTGTGTTTAAATTGATCTTCAGGTTCTTGAGTATTAAGAGGAATGTTCGTACTAGTGGAATTTAGAATAGAAACAAGGCCATATGTTGTTGTGCAGTATGAACACACACACAAAATCACTGCATTACGAAATAAAGAACAGTTTGTTTTCTGGCCTCTGAGTTCAGGCGAGCGAACAGACGGGGCACTCTGGTGTTTTGCTGGGCTCACCTCTGGGCTCCAACACCAGTCAAAGCAATTACACAAATAAGTCTCTGCAGTTCATTCCTGTGCGAGACGAACAGACGTGCCAGATATACCTTCCCAGTTCTAATTGAGAGAAAGAAATCTTTTTGCACTCGCGCCTCTTAACAAATGCCTCCCACTCGAGGCCCTCCTCGCAGTGAGCGGCTGCTGTTTGTTGTCCTTCATGTCAAGTGTTTACATCAGTTCTGTAATTAGAGACTAAAAACAGAGCTGAAAGAGAGCGGCTATTGGACTTACATTCGCTAATGAATTAGGACTGTGTATGGGCAAGAATCTGGAGATATGATACGTATCAGGGGTTACGATTCAATATATTACGATACTGTAAGCAAGGCGATATATCGCAATGTCTTAAATCTAATTTCAGGAAAACTGTCATAGTATAAAGAACACACCAACATATGCATAATGGTAAAAAAAAAGTTGACTAATTTATGCAATCACAGTGGGATCTTGCATTTATCACAGTTCCTGTAACATCCACATCATAGCACTACTTTTTGTCCAATCTGAGACCCTGATCAGACAGAGTGCGTTTTAGCAGCCTGGGGCAGCTTTTTGTAATTGTCTTCAATGAGACTGAAGCGTTTTGCGCGCTGCACGTATTTACAGGAGCGCCATGAACGCCTCGAGTTGAAAAAAAAAAATCAACTCAGAGCGGAAAAGCGCCCGACGTCATTTGTGTTTTTTTCTCATTTTGGTGACTTTTGCTGGATACCCGGAGCTTTATGACTTTACCAAACCATGATCCGAACAGAAAACAGGATGTTGCTGGATACCCGGAGCTACTGTTTATGAGTTTGCCAACCATAGTTACCATAATGTGAACAGAAAACAGCAGGAGGCAAATTAGTGCGGTACTCGAGATTTCTGGTAAGTTGTTTTATTAATTTAAACTGTGCTTTTAACTATTTGGGTCATGTGCAGTTCATGGTTTGTATGAAGGTAACGTTAGCACTCATTTGGTGGTTGGTGGGCAACATATAAAATGAAAAGGGTTACAAAAAACGCCTGCAAAACGTGCTCTGTCTGAGCCACTGTCTGCCACAAATCTTTGCATGTAAACTACTCATTAACATCAATACAGTATTTTTGAGAATCTATATAATATCACAAAACATCACGATACTCAAGTGTATTGGTATTTTCTTACAACCCTATAATGAATGCTAATCTCATAAATGTGTAAATGAGTAAATCAGTTCACCATATCAACTTTATAAGGTGTTGTTTTTACAGCTTGGTCCCAAAGTGACCAAGAAATCAGTTCATGCAGGTTTAACGCATAAAGAAGAACTAACCCAAAAACAGCAAAGGTGAAGTTGACTTTGAATTTCAAATGAAAAATGTGTGTTTCACTATCTGATGAAATAAAATATGCAAATCAGTTATTATTAGCTCCTAGGAATGTACACAGAGAAAAGAAATTGATATGACTGCATGGCTTTAAAGGCACGTATACTGGCCGTATACCTGTCATGTGTCCTGCCAATAATGCCATCAGTGAGCTGCAATGAGAATCCCCGGCAGGATGATTGAGTTGTAATCGTAGCCATGACTCTTAATGTGTCCCCCTGTTTAGGACTTGCCTGAATAATTTATGCATGAGTAAAATGATCAGTAGTAAAGCTTTTAGAATCAAGTGCTGTTTCCATTTCTGCAACAACATCCTGCAGGGGTCGTGACCTCTGCTTTGTTGTACGATACCAGACTTGGAGGCAGAGACACAGAAGACAGATTCAGAGAGAGAAGGGAGGGTTCGAAAAACAAAAAAGAGAGAGTGACGGAGCAGTGGGAGGTATGCTGTTTGTCAGCACAAGGAGAGCGAAATGTCAAGTTTTTGTGCTGCATCAGTGAGTGATGGCTGCCATTACCCCACCCAATGGGTGTAAGCAGGCGATATTAGCACACTGTTTCCACACCCAGATGAAACAGGCAGAGTTCTCCACAGTGGGGATACCCAGAGCCAGCATGGAAAATGGAGTGTGAAAGCATGCGAGGCATAAAGATTGGTGGGGGGAGATATAAAAAGACTAGGCGAGGAAAAAAAAAAGGAAATACAGAAAGAAGAAAAGGAGCAGGTGTCGCCACGCACCAAAGACAAAATCACAAGAAGGCTAGTGTCAAAAACAGAGGATGGGAGGAAGTAAGAACAAAGAGTGTCCCTGTTGTTTCAGAAGATCCTGCGATGTTTTAAATATAATGGTCTCTCTCAACGCAGACCTCACGGTGGGATCTGACATCCACTGAACAAAGTGGCTGAGGCAGATATGGTGATTCGGGGCACTGCAGTGGGACACACACAATGAGAGTTGTAATTATAGAACAAGCACACCTCACTTGCTCTCCTAACACAGAGGGAAAGTACCTGTAATTGTTTCAGCAGTATGAATGGGTTTGTATGTATGTGTGTGTGTGTGTGAGAGTGAGAAAGAGAGGTTCAGAGGTGATAATACATGTAAATTGGGTGGACTGAAATACAATATATATGGTATCATGTGGTGAAACCTATAATTACAGTATATGCCTGTTTGGGGTGAAAATTGTGTCATGTTCCCAGTTGATTTCATATTATTTTGTGCATTTTAGAAAGCACCTACATGTAGTCCTGATGCAGAACCTACTTTGTGAAGAGTCCATGTCTGACATTTAATGTCCACACAGATCTGAACTGGACACATGTTGAAAATACAGACCCAACAGAGGAAAGGAGAACTTCACTGTTTACATGCAGCATTTTCCGATAAGACATGTGGAATATGCCTATATTATTCAGGCTTTAGGAGCATTCTTTGGACATGTACAGCGCATTCAGAATATGCATGTCAATTGGGGTTTTTTTTGGCTGTTTACGAACAGCTCTGTGTGTTGTACACAAACCAACTAGCCGACAGTTTGTAGAGATGCATGCCCAAAATAAAAAGGCCAAATTTCTTATATATCAACAGGTTTTTTGGATATGCGCAAATATCGCAACGCCAACCTTTTCAAGAAGCTGGCTGACGGAATGAAAGAGCGAGGCTGTGTTCGCACGGTCGAACGAAGTCCACCACCGGTTAATCAGAGTGTGCACGGCTGCATGTAATTGGGAATTTTAGTGGAATATTAATTTCATTAGCCTCGTAAACAGCTTAGTAGGAATATTTTCTTTCTCAGAATAAGGGCAAAAAAACAGAATATTTTGTGCATGTAAACGTAGTCAGTTTTGTCTTCCTTCAGATGGCATTAATTACATAACTAATAATGTTTTGAGAAGAAATAAGTTAACATTTTTGCTATGATGTTTTTTTTAGTCCTCATGGACCCCAGTCAGCAGTCCTTAAATAGGTTGGTAGGATGAAGGTTGAAAGCCTTTAAAATATAACAATTGAAGGAATAATTATCCTATCAGGAACTAGACATATGCAACCTGTGAAGAGAGGTCACAAGCAGACATAGCTTTGTTTTCATAATCTAAAAAGTTTAGGAACCACTGTTTAAAAAAAAAAAAAAAAAAAACATCAATTGAATTCCCTGTCATATCTAAGTCTGTCACTTTTTATTGTTGAATCAAAACTCTCTAAACCCACTCCATATACTGATCATGCAGTGTCATCACACTGCATAGTCTATACTCTTTTCAAGCCTCACAAAAAAATCCTGCAAATGCTAACTGTTCTACAATTTTTTTCCACCAGTGTTTTGCTAACGAGAGAAATCTGTGCCATCCATCTTTGCAGGAAGCTACATGACACAGTGTATTGAAATGACAAAGCTAGCAAATTAGAGACGCATTAACACACAGGATATGTCCCATGTAGGATACATCCTATGTATCGATTAGTCCAAGGAGAACACTCGACCCAGGAGGTTCTCATCATTTTAAGTTTTAATAGAAACCTCCTGTGTTTTGAAATTACGGGGAAGAGGTTTTATATCAAAATGCAAACTACTGTAATAATAGCATTGCTTTTTCATTCGCTTTAGCAGTTTAATGGCCTTAGAGGATTCATCTTTTGGCAGATGAAAGCATGAGTAGGTGGGAGATTTAATGGCTGTGGTTTTATTACAAGCTAGAGTACAATCTGGGAAGTCATGTTTGAAAGCCGGGCTAAATAATGACTGAGTTGGCATTGATCAATAACCCTGTCAAATCCCAGCAGACAGGCTATACTATGATGATTGTGTGATTGGACGGTAAAAAATCGTATAAAAATCTTATTGTCCGTTCAATAAAATTTATGGCTTAAATGTAATCGTTGATACAGCAATGCTAGACCTTTATTTGTCTGTATTTGCCTTTGCAGTGCGGAAATAACCCAAAATTCAAGTGAAACAAAATATGTTTTCCAGATACTCAGAAATGCCATTATTTTCTTGGCACAAACAGGACAACATGCTGGCGCCTGCATGTGTCAAGATGAAGCTGCTGAGATGAATCTGCCTCAGTAAGTGATTCACAGTCCCCTGGGCCTTCAATCAATGTTATTCTTCCTTTTTTGTAATTTGTAATGGCATGTTTAATGGCAAAATCTTGTGTAAATGTAAAAAAAAACAAAGAGAATGACACATGAAACCATTAACAGAAAACGTCATGGTGAGTCAGAAGTACAGAGGACGTTTGTACACTCTGAACAAGTAGCCCAGGTGCATACATCTCTTGAAATGCTGCACTTTCTTTGTCAATCTTGTGCAGCACAGATAAGGTTGAAATAGCAGTGGAATTCAGACAGATGAGTCTTGGCAATTTCAGAGCGAGCCAACACATAGTTCAGCCTACATCTAACCCCATCTCAGTCCATTCACCAGCTGTGACTCACCTACTCTGTCTCTCTCCCTCTGTGTTTATCTCTATATAAAACAAGTCAACAAAATGAAGGCAGCAAAGCAATCAAAACAAAGACCTCGCTGTGTACATTTGATTGAGAACTGAGGGGAGGTGAAGAGAGGTGATGCTGAGAAAACTGTAATTCTAGACTACAAAGACTTCCTCTCACGGGGAACGTGGAAATGAACTGAAAATGGCAAGGTGTCAGCATCAAGGGGAGATTATTTGTTTTCAGCACCGGAGGAGGGCAGAAGCACAAGTCACACGCTACCAACTGGAAAGATGATGTGATGGCACCGGGAAAAAACATTTTTATTTCAACCTGTCTGTCTTCAATACAACCATAGGTACAGATATAGATGGATTTCGGAAGGGCCAACCAGGGACCCCAAGGGGTGAGGGAGCCTCTAGGATAGAGCCTAGCTGTTTAAATGACAATGACAAAGTCAAGCTAATTACTACACAGACTCAAAATGACTACAAAGAGGCGCAATATGACTACAAAGAGACAAAAAACTACCAGAGAGACACTTAACTACAAAGAGACACACAATAACTACAAAGAGACACAATAAGACTATACAAAGATACACACAACTACCACATAGACACTTTACAACTACAAAGAGACACTTCACAACTACAATGTCTTGGGTTACAGTCTGGGTGTGTTGCTCTTATGTAGGAGGAGTGGGGGGGCCCTCTACATGTCTGTGCCCAGGGGCCCGTTGTCTCAGAATTCATCAATGGGCACAGTACACAGACACAAACCCACTCCATGGTTGGAGAATATTGTTTCAGATAAAGATACTGGCAGATACAATGCCTCAGTGGTAACGTTCCAACTTTCTACCTACACTCAGCATCAAACCTATACACCTTTGTGTCTTCACCTCCTCTCCCACCTCGTCTTGTCTTGAAGCAGTGACAGCTTTGAACGGCAATGAGAATCAGATCGCAGGAGATGATTGTGCTTTTCCATCAACACGACCAGTGAATGCATTCATTGTGACTGCGATTGTACGCGTGCTGACAATTGGCTTAAAAAGATCTTTTTTCCTACTACGTACGTCTGCAAACGATGCTATCTTCCACCTATTCTCAACCATCACTCATGTAACTTTTAAACACCTCCTACAGACACTTCTGGTATTTTTCGTCCAAGATTGAACTAAATGAGAATAGATGTCGTGGAGTTTCATTTTTGGGGAAATGAGGACAGCGTATGCCTCTTACTCTAAATCAGCTCCTTCAGTTCGGTGAACTCCGTTCCTCGCTGTGACAGTTGAATATGTGTGGGTGACAGTACAAACAAAGGTGAATCGATGCATTTCCCCGAGGAAGAGACAAAGAGAGGTTGAGAGGAAGACAGAGAGTGAGAGAGAGGGGGAGAGATGAAGGTGGCAGCGTGACATAGGGAGTGTGACAGTGTCATGCAGGCTGGTTTCATCGTTTCTCCCCAGCGCCCTAGGGAGATCATTAGCTCACAATATGGAGTCTATCAATCCTCAGAGAATACCACTCTCCCCTCCGGATACATGTCCCGTCTGTCTGCCTCTCTCTCTGTCTATCTGTCTCTTTGTCTACATGCCGCTCATAGATGTACATTCGGGATCATGGAAATCTAGTTAGTAGGAAACGGGTTGCATGTTATCTAGCCCTTGGGGGTCTTTCATGGAAAAAGACAGTAGCCTAAAGAGTAGCTATTATCCCCCTATGAAAGCTTAACTCCTACACTCTGAGTGAAAACAAGGTCAGCAACAGGTAGGCACAAAATAAGTGTAGCTACTATAGGGAGTGGCTAATTAAGGGGGAATGAGGGGCAGGTGTGCAGGTAGGTATTAATGGGGAAAAGCTGAGAACAACTACTGGACATGATGAGTCTGGAAGGGTCTGGAGTGACAAAGTATTAGAACTGGCAGGCATCGAAAATGGGTGTAGAAATAGCGAAGGTGTCGCCATGATGGACATATTCAGATGTGACATAATATTTTTCCATGGATGCATTTGCTCCTCTTGAGTTTGCAGGTTTCTGTCCTTTTGTTAAAATGTGATCTGAGGATATGTGCTGGCTCATCCATTATAGTATATATAACTATCATTGGGGGTGGGACTCCTTGGTTTATTGGTCTATATTCACTTTATGTACAGTATAAGTTTTCCTATCTCATCATCCCCTGGGGAGGTATAACTGTATCTCCCTGTGCGCCAAAGAATTGTTCAGTGCACATATGAAACTTTAGCTTACACTGCAAAGTGGATCTGTAAGCAAGCTGGTGGAGTTGACAGATAAACAACCTGCAACAAGGATGGGAAAAATCTTACAAGCTTGTAGCCTATAGGTTGTTTGATTTCACTGATGATTATTAAAGGTGCTAAATGCAAGCTTGGGAGCATTTCTATTCTCTCAACATGGCAACAGCTGCAGGGTCTAGAAGGAAGCCCGCAAACTGCGAAATCTGATCTGAGATCTGCAAAAACTTGCAGACTCCCTGCCTGACAACCTATCCTAACCTTAACTATTCGAGGTCACTGCCTAACCCTAAAAAATCTCGTGATAGTTCCCCCAGTTTGCGGGCTCCTGTCTAGCCACTACCAGCTAGCAAGTGGGGCACGCTCAAATGCACGAACATGCACTAAAAGCATGCGCGGCTGGCCCGGCGATGTCAACAAAGCACGGAGAAGCTCGTATAACAACACACACTGAGGGAGAGTGACTTCATTCTCAGCTCAGGTATATATGATATACTGGTAAAATCCCAAATACAATACATACACTGTGTTGCCAATCAGTGAAAGGTAATCCTCTGTAGCATGTTCCTTCACACTGTTGTTCATACTGCCAAGTATTTAAAACACTTTACCAGCATCCTGTCTAACAATTTAGTCCAACTTGGAGAAACTATGCAGAGATACTGGGATGTGTTTTCCCAAAAAGAAGATAATGCACCAATGACCCTGGTGGCAAAGAGGTGAACGTGTCCCTAATTGGAAAAGGATGTCACACACACACACACACACACACATTCACACACACACTAGCACACACCGACAGAGACCCTCTGGGAGGTAATCTCTCTTCCTGTTCCGGCTATGCCTGGCCAGCCAAGCGGAGCTGCCACCTCATTGTGTCCTTCTGTACTAAGGCTCTGTACGGTCTTCCTGCCAGCAGAGAGAGAGAGGGAGAGAGAGAGAGAGAGAGAGAGAGAGAGAGAGAGAGAGAGTGAGAGAGAGAGAGAGAGAGAGAGAGAGAGAGAGAGAGAGAGAGAGAGAGAGAGAGAGAGAGAGAGAGAGAGAGAGAGAGGGGGGCGATCCAGCCTCCACCAAGACACACATGACACACACATGGCTGCATGGATCCTGGTGCCCTGCAGTACAAACAAAGAGATTTTCGGGGGGGCTGCAGCATCTGATTCTCAGTCTGCTATTTTCTGTGTGTGTCGCACCTGCACGAGTGGGTGCTTGTATGTTTGTTCAAGTTAATGGATTGACTATAAAAGTAGCTAAAATTGCCATTGTTGAGCATTAAAGACCAGCTGCTCTGGAAGAAAGTACAAATGACTGAAGAATTCTCAGCAGCAGCGTGTTTTCTTGAAAAAATACAAATGTGAGAAACGTATTTATTCTGATTCCGCACACGGAGAAGCCAAAAGGCACTTGGAGGTCAAATGAAAGGAAATGAGCCCGGCAATATGAAACACAAACTCACGACGCATCAATACATGTCTAACAGATATCAACGAGCCCATAAATGTAAATTAAAATGATATGTGGGGAGCAATAAATATGATGTTTAATGGCTTCGCCCCTCAAGAAGGGGTTTTTTTTCCCTCTTCTGCGCTCCCTCTTTTCTCACCCACACACACACTGAACAATTTCATCCTAACAATGTATGCACACAAAAAAATTTAAAATTTTAACAGTTTTTTTTTACACACATCATTTACTTCAGTGTATCTGGCATCCAGCAACCTCTTACTTTATTTTCTTCAGTTTTTCAATTTGTTTCACCTAAGAGGTTTTTAAAAATTCATTAACGTTTTGCGCCAAACACTTCTGGGAGTCTAATATTGATTTCTTATTAATAGGTTGTTTGTTGTAATAAATGATTTTGTTCTTAGGGCAATGAATATGTTAAGTTGGAATGCAGTTGGTGGAGAGAAAAAAAAAAATGGCCCAAGGTGCTACAAACCAGCAGAGAGGAAAAAAATGAAAGACTTTATTTATCTGATATTAAAAAAACAACGCTGATGTAATCGTTAACTGACATTTTCTACGACTCATAAATGTATGGTCGATCTCACTCAGTTTGGCTCCCTGAGTTTTACTTGTGATCGATCTGCGTGTGTGTGTGCATGTGTGTCTGTAATAAAAGAATGACATACTACTGACACAATCCATTTTTATGAAATTGAATGAATATAAATATAAATAACACGCTGCTTAGTGAAGTTGTCATACAATCAATATGACCTTGTCTCTTTCTAGAATCTCTGTTTGTTTGCGGTTGTGAGTGTTATAGTAGCAAGAAGAACAGAGGTAAAGAAACATAACAAGTGATTAAAGGGAAAGGAAATGCTACTAGAGATACACAACCCACAATGCAACTTGTTCACAGACATCGGGTGTGTTATGCTACAGTAGTAGCGGCTAATGTATCCTCAAGCAGAGATAAGGGCGGGCTACAGACGTCCAGTAACCTCACTTCTTTGAGATTTTGTTCATTTTCAAACTTGTAGTCATCAACCCCAACTGACACTGACTCAAGTGACATCACTTGAGGCAATTATCAGACTTCTTAAAGGTACAGTGTGTAGGATTTTGCAACATCTAGTGGTGTGGTTGCATTTCAACCAACTGAGAACCCCTCCGTTCACTCCTCCCTTTCCAAGACTGCGGTAACGTGAGCCACCGAGTGGCATTACCATGGTTTTAAACTCTGTGGCTTAAACTTAAAACTTAACTTTTAGGTTTTAAGTTTAAGCCGCCAAGTGCTGAGGCGGTAGTAGCTAGAAGGGAGCCCGCAAACTCTCGCGAGATTGTTAAGGTTAGGCAGTGACCTCGAATAGTTAACGTTAGGATAGGTCGTCAGGCAGGGAGTCTCGCGAGAGTTTTTGCAAGTTTTAGAGATCTCAGATCAGATTTCGCGGTTTGCGGGCTTCCTTCTAGACACGACCAAGCCGTGGTAACGTCGTTCACCTCGCTCAAAGGCCATTCTCACCATAATAACACTACTTTAGGAGCAACAGAAGTCAGACGGTGGCTGACGGCACCACGGTTTTGCACTCTGCGGCTCACGGAGAACTACGTTGGCCTTCAGGTAACGTAAAGACGTGAAAGGCTCTCTCTCTCTCTAGAGCCAGTGTTTGGTTTGTCCGTTCTGGGCTACTGTAGAAACATGGTGGACTCCGTGAAGAGGACCAGCTCCCTATGTAGACATGAAGGGCTCATTCTAAGGTAACAGAAACACAATGATTCTTAGTTTCAAGTGAATATACACTAATGAAAACATAGTTATGAATATTATATTCCATTTCTGCTAATTGCTCCCCCGAAATTTTACATACAGTTCCTTTAAAGGCTTATACAATTTCTTTCACATATGCAATATTACTCCCCAGGATCTGTACACACAGACTCTTTCCCCTTTAATGTGACACAAAGCATTAAGGCAGAGGAGACTGCAGCTTCTCTGGAAGCTGTTTAAAAGCTCATACACACAGGGGGTGGACAAAATAACGAGAATATTTGACAATATGTTGCAATCCAGCACCAGAGCCCCTCAATAAATGCTACAGTACCTCTCACAGGAGTTTATTGAACTCTCGTATTTTCTGAGGCTGCGGCTTGTGTTATTGTTGTTGTTGTGGATAGTATTATATTGTCAGATGGCTATTTTGTCTATACCCTCCTGTACAGGAAGTCACAGTAAAGCGTAACCATAAGGAGATTATTAAAAAAATATTTACTTAAAGGAACAAATTCACAACTTAAAGGAAGACCTGCAGATTAAGTAAGAGAGTTATAAATCAGGTTGTTCAAGGAAACAATAAGAATTAGGAAAACATTCAGGCAGATATATATGTGCCACACTCATACAGTACACCCACAGTAGCATGTCTGGAGCAGCCTAGCGGCTCTTGTTAATGCATTATTGGTGCTGCCAACCCGATTCAGTCTATTTATCGCCTTTTTCAAGTTTGTTTACTGCAGCCCGTAACTCACGGCAGCAACAGACAGACCATTCCTCTCTTCTGCCCGTATGAAACTTTTACTGGGCTAACAAACTGCAACCGTCGACGGGTACGCTGGTAGACTGGGGAGGGAGGGAGGGAAACGAGGGAGAGAAGAAAAGGGAGGATTTATGGCGGCTTGTAAATTTGTCCATCAGGGCTTTCGTTCTTATCAGCTACATTTGCTCTCTTGGCTCCACAATGAGCCGTCTAGACTCCGCTCCAAATGAGATCAATTCTACCATTCACACACAGTGCGTTCAACTCAAAATGAAAAGATGTTTCATTTGGGGGAGAGGGAGAAAATAAAGGAAAATATGTGTTTTTCAAGCTGCTGAACACATTTCATGAGCGGATTGATCCTGTTTCACACAATGAAATGAGAGAGAAAAAGCTTCAGAGATGAGAATTTATGCAAAGCCACAAAAAAACTCACCTTTCTGCCGCACCAGAATCCCACTCATTAGCTTTATGAATTTAACATCATGGCGGAGAAGGCCAGATCATTCAGTCGGGCCTGCTCTGTTTGTTAGTGGAGCTAGTGATTATTGTTTATTACTTCAATAAAAGTCATACAATCTTCAGCCTTCCTGTGCCCATCTGGTATAATGACAGCTTAAATATTCAGAGCCGTGCAGCCATAAAATAAAAAACAAAATGAGTTAAAAATAAAAAGTGTGGAGAGATGCTGGCTAGCTTCCCTTCAGGGTTTGTTTTTTGTCATACACTTCCAGTTTTAGATTGAGAAATGGACTGGCATTTAAAAGCAGCCGCTTGGCTCTTCAACAATGATGCATGAGAGGTAATTTTTTTATTTACCTGCTTGCGTGCACACCCGTACACACTAAAACAAAAGACACAGCCGCACACGAGCATGCACAAACAAGTACACACTAATCACATGCCCAGAGGACATGATATAACGAGATAAACCACAACAATTTTGCATGCACAATAATTACACCACATACACTGCACCAATTAAGCTAACACAATTAACTCCAGGGCCATGGAGGATCTTAGAGGCTTGGTGAACCTTGTGAGGATTCGTAGCAGGTCCCAGTCAATCCTCATTTCATATAATTCTTCCAAGTATCATGTAACCGTCTGCGTTGTGCACCTGTGGAGTATTAGGAGGGCCATTTGGCTCAGATTGCATTCTCTGTCTCTGCCAAACTGTTTTGCTTTTGTGGGAACAGTTTGTTCACAATCTCTCTAGCTTTCTCTGCACATATTTTTTGTGCTCTTCACGTCCCTCCTCCACCCTCCCTCCCTCTCTCTCTGTCTCCGTATGGCTGTGAAGAAGGCCACTGTAGGCGATCGATACCTGACAATGTGGCGAAATCATATATTTTTCCTCTTCTTTAGCGAATTCAATTTGGTCCTTAACATTCCAGTAGCTTTAATTAGATGCCCACGGTAGCAAATTGCAATTTACATTTTTATAGTTTTTCGAGTTAATTAGCTTGCTCACTCAGCCAGACCCGACTTGTTTATGCTCTCCCCCCCACCCCCTTCCTTTTCTCATTCTGTCCCCTCGCCTACTTTTTGAGGCCTCTGCTTATGTTTACAAGGGCGGGGGGGAGCTTAATGTCACACAATTCCTTCTCAATAAACCAAATAAAACATTAAGCCTACAAAACACTTCTTTTATTAGCCATTTAGGAGATAGGCTGCCAGCTTCGGTGTTTTGTTTTGACTATATCAAAAAGTTCCCCGGCCTCACCAATGTTACGTCCCACTGCACAAAAAACATTTAATCATCTCTTTTATGAGGACAGACCTTTTAAAAACCAAGTAAATTGTTTTGGGTCTTTCCGGGTAAAGCTCTTTTCTTCAACTCCCTCTGGTCCAAAGGGATGTGTGGTATTGAGTTTTCTCTAGCAAAGACCACTGCTGCGAGCCTTTAACGGCATCAGAGTGGAAATGATTGTCGGCTGTTTCTTACTGATTTGGACTAACGGCGTGGTCCATGTACAGATGTACAGACATGATTCTGTCACTCAGTGATAAGAACGCAAGATGAAGATGTCAGTACCAGTCAAGTGATGTCTAACAAACATTTTAACAAAGGTTTTTAACTTGTTATCTTTAACACATTAATCTATTGCAGTGCATGCTAGGTGATGTCAATTAAAGGTCCTTTTCAAACAATCTGTAGACATGACGGAGGCCCTGCTGACCAATTAGTAAGTGTCCAGACCATAGACTGTATATAAGAAGTGGACGTAGTCACCGTGACCTCACCCATTGGTTTGTGGACTGCTGTTTTGAAGCCTCGAGTTCGACGTTTTTCGCCGTCGCCATGTTTTGATTTTTTGCAACCAGAAGTGTCACGAGAGGGTGGAGCTCAGTTCAACCAAACGCTGAATAAGACATTTCTAGGCAGCCACAAAGGTTCTAATTAACTTTGAACACAAAAAACACTGTAAAAGGGTTAAAGTTCTAAGACAAAAACACGGACGACTCCCAGACCGGACAACGCCGTGGTAGCGACCTGTCAATCACAAGGTAGCCCCGCCCTAAATCATCCCCTGCTTTATGGTCTATTTGACTCTAAATGGGACCATAATTTACTAAATGAACATCATGTATTGAAGAAGACTTGAAACTTGCGATTGAGACCATAAACTTCATGTTTACAATGTTTACTGAGGTAATAAATCAAGTGAGAAGTAGGCTCATTTTCTCATAGACTTCTATACAAATCAGAGTCAAGTTTAAGGCACTTAAATGCATTGGCTTCACTTGTCAGACCCGGAGGTTGCCCACTGGTCCAGACAGAAAACAGCACTGCACAAGAATGCAAGCTGTGTTGGGGGGGGGCATGTTGTTTCAGGTACCAGTGAGACTATGAAATATGAAGCAGGAAGTCCAGTTTGAGTACCAGATCCATGAGTTTGAAGGCTTATCAGATGACAAAACACTGAGATCAGAGTGTCAATAACTTCATCTTCGTTTGCAACCATTGCGAGGTTAACAGTAGAGATACTATGTCCATCCATTAATCCATCCATTATCTGTAACCACTTATACTATTCAGGGTCGCGGGGGGGGGGGGCGGGAGCCGACCCCAGGTACACCCTGGACAGGTTGCCAGTCTATCACAGAGCTAACACATAGAGACAGACAACCATTCACGCTCACATTCACACCTACGCACAATTTAGAGTCAACAATTAACCTGCATGTCTTTGGACTGTGGGAGGAAGCCGGAGAACCCGGAGAAAACCCACGCTAACACGGGGAGAACGTGCAAACTCCACAGCCATTTGCATCAGAGTGTATGATCCTTATATTCTTCCAGTTCGCTTCTGCAGCTACAGCGTGTACTGTAACTGTGGCAACTATGGGAACCACTTCAAGGAAAACAAAGCAAATTATATCCAGTTAATGGTATCTCAGTACTCCTGAGAACAATTAGCTATGTTACACCAGTTTGCAAAGATATTAATGAAGAAAGGGGGCTTGGAGCAACACCAGCTTCAAAGTTAGATTATCCTTTATATGATCTAAAAACAGTGTTTATATAGTCATTTTTCTAACCTCTCTTTTGTGCTACAACTTCACTTAATATATTACATGATGATAAATCGGGCAACCACTTGCTGTCTGAAAGCATCTTCACTAATACATCCACTGCAACTTTACAGTAGGTTCAGTTTAAAAAATTCAAACCTCTCCTCAAGCCAAGCTACGCCACGGTTGCCCCAGAAATATATTTATACCTCTGTAGAGCTGCCCCCCCCTGCCAAAACACAGCTGACCTGAACTGAACTGAACTGAAGCTGAACTGCTGCCAGCATTCATGCAAAGAAATGAAACTGCAAAGTGAATGCTCTGACCCACCGTTGTCAAAGAAAAGACAAGAAACTGTATCTCCTTGTGTGACTTACTTGTCTGACATTTTCTTGTTTCTTTATCCAGACCCATTATCATGTTTATTCTAAAACCAAACCTTCCTTTTAGATGACAGATATCCACAGGAGAGAAAGAGAGGTGAAGGAGAAAAAAAAAGAAGACAAGAGAGAGAGATAAAGCAAGAGACGGGAAAAGTCTGTGAGTGCAAGAGAGGTAGATAGAAAGAGAAAGACAGCGGGGGAGAGAGGGAGAGTCAGTCAGAGCGGCAATCAGCTGAGCAGACAGGCAAGTCACCTCTACTGTCAGTCACCGCTCCCCCCCCCCTGTGACCAGAGGACTAAATGAAACACGGCCTTAGAGGTCCTCCATGTTGTCTTCTGTTTCATCCTCTTCCACCATCACTCTTCATCTCTTTAACAGACATCTAACATTTAGTCATGGAGCCCTGGAGACTGTGTGGCTGGTTGTGGGGGGGACCGAGGCTTCGCTGACTGCCAGGAGACCATGTAAGCACTGACCTCCATTACAGCGCAATTAAACCACTCGTGTCCTCCTCCAAGGTAAGAGTCTTTTCCTTCCGTCTATTCCTGCTTCCCTCCCACCTCACTTTTATTCAACGCCATCCCCCTTTTTGTTCCTCATTAAAGCATCACATCCATTTAGCGAACTCTACTTTGACATATTGTGCAGCATGTTGTTATTGTTTGACCCAGGCTATTACCTCCAGGGCTTCCTGGAGGCAGAGAGGACAGACGGGGGGCTAATGTTCATGTCAGCCACTAATTGCTGGTTTTATGCTGATAAAAACGGGGTCAGAAGTAAAAGAAAATAAATATCTATTCTCAGACAATAAGTTATAACCTGCTGCTGTGTGCTGCAATGATTGTGGAAATGGGGCAAGTAGAAGCTTTCCATCACATGACAAAGAGACAGTGGGAGCTTCGGCATTTAAACATCAGCTGTCAGATCATTTCATGGACCAGAGAAACCGCATTTGCTCTTCCTGTGTGCTTTTAAATACCACAGAACAAATGAATGAATCAATCTTTCGCTTTCACACTCAAGCAGTCTTTGCCAATTTAGGAAAGACAAATAACCTTGGATCTTAAAAAAAAAAAAAAATGTTGCTGCTGGACCCATCCACGGGCTGAATTAACATAACCACTGATGGGGTGGGGGTTCTTTTAAGTTTTGGAGTAGTGAGAATGCAGAAAAAGGCGTCAATTTTAAAGCCTGTGGGGATACCTGTACACCCCGCAGGCTGCATCATTATAGATGATATCTTGGTGGAAAACATGCCCAGGGAGCCGCTCCTGGCTCTGAGACCGTACAGTGTTTGAAATCACACAGAATCTTTGAAAGCAAACTTTAGCGTTTCTTTGGAGTTTCCGAAGCCTCTCTTTTCATAACCCCCTTAACAGGTTACGCGCTCACCTCAATTGGAATTCACCCTTCTCCTCTAATTACAGGCTGCTTGTTTTTCTATAAGTCCGGCTGTGCCTTTGAATTCAGAACGTTATTCATCTTATTTTCCTGACAGCTTGTTCCTAGTTTTGTTTTGAAGAACTTTTCAATTGTCCTAACCTTATTTTGCGTCAAGCGGATTGGTATTTGCCGTAACTATTCCGTCCTGAAGACTGAAAAGCACGAACAAGACACCGGTGCAAACAGCAGACGTAATCTCTGCCTGAGGGATAGAGGGGAGAGGGTGAGGACACGGGGGCGGAAGGGAGAGGAGAGCCTCTGACCTGATGTTCTCGCCCCTATCTGCTAATTAGCCCTATTCACTAACCAGATGCTTATAATTAAATTTACATGCGGTGGTGAATAGCCGGATAAAAAAGAACAGATCCATCAGGAGGCCACGAAACAATACACAAGAACATAAAAAGCTCATTAAGGGAGACAATAAAGGGAGGAGACCCCCAGAGCACTTCAAACACCATCTTGAGCTGTGCCCTGGAAGCATCCGCCCACCTTCACCCGCCTCCCTCCCTTCCTGTGTCACATTTTCTCTACCACCTTTTCGTTTCCCGCTCTCTTCTCAATCATGTTTGCGTTAGACCGTTGATTCGCACTCTGGCTCTTTCATTCTGCACCTGTCCCACGGTGGGTTGTTTGTTGTCGTGCAGGCTACCGGAGGCAGGCCCTCTCCCCTCTGGAGATGTTCAGAGGAGAAGAAGAGAGGAAGAAAGAACAAGCTCCCCTTTAATGCAGTGTTGGCACATTGCCCTGCCTGATGGAACTATAGCTGCAGAAGGAAAACAACAACAACCACCCCACAACAGAAAAGCCTTACTCACTCACTTACTCCCACTCCGATGCTCTGGCTAGTTAATTATTGCTCAGAGCTATTTAAATACACCTAATTAAAACAAATGTAAAGTAGATCATTAGTTGAAAGATGTTCGCTCCCTGTTGTAGGGGAAACTGATGGCAGGGCCGCGGGAATTAGCGGTGCAGCACCCCCCAGCGAAATGTAGACAAATTACAATCATAATTTAAAATAACATACATTTATTTTAATAAACGGATTAATTATTGATGTTAACTCTCTCCCCCTTAGTCATTATTATGAATTAAATGTAATTTAATTTCATGACTTTGTAAGAAAATAAACACATAATTGATCAGAATGAGTCTGCCATTTTCGCCAAGGGCGAGTCGTGCAGCTCCAGCTCATGCATGAATAGTGGTGGGAAATTCCTGGATCGATAGTTTGTGTGCTTTTACAGATATCAGTTACAACTTGCCGCAGTAGACGGTGTTACCGGTGTTACACGGTGGTCGGGCATACACCGATTACATTACTTGCCCACCGCCCTCACCGTTGTTTTGCATTTTCATTGAGAAAGGATTTTTCAACTCTGCAAATTCAAAATTCAGTTTGCACGAGAAATCGGCCATTCATAAATATGCCATTCGCACTCTCGCCAGGTTAGAGAAAACGCCAATAATGCTCTGCTCTCTGATATTGCCGCCAAAGACCAGCAAAAAGCAAGGAATGTCCTAGATATTGTTTCGTACAAGAGCATTCCTGAGACGAAGGGGTGACAGTGGTGTACTCTCTGAGTTGATGCTTGAACGGACCTATAATTTATCCAAAGAAAGAGAGTGGATAACGAGGAGGGATAATTGGATGTCCGACACTAAACAGAATGAGATAATCGAACAGTTTGCTCAGGCTGTTCAAAGGGATATTTTAACTCGTGCATCAGACGGCCCGTTCTGTGGACTGACAGCTGACAGCATCACGGATATCAACGCTACAGAACAATTCTTATGTAATCTCCAATTTGTTGACAGCAATCTTGAGTCTCACTGCGAGCTCTTAGGATTTTACACAACAGCCCTGACACAACAGCAGAAACACCGTTTAGGTGTTTGAAAGACATCTTTGTGAGACTGAACATCTCTTTGGATCACATTCAAGAAGGCTGTTTTGATGGTGCAAATAACACGTCGATCCGCTTGTCCCCAGTGCTTGTATGTTCGTTGCAACAACAACTCCCTGGACCTTGTGCTACAAGAAGATGCATGTGAGGTGAGCCCAGTAGCTGAGGGGGATGCAAACATATCAGGACTGCACAAACAGGCCCTGAAGGGCAGAACTCTCTTCAGCCTCCTCTGCTTGGTGCCATTGAGTGTGTGAACCTGCTCAAGGTCAGACTAGTGGCTCTGAGAGGTGACAACGTGGTGGCTGAAATGGTAGTTAAGTGTGCACCACCCGTGGTATGAAGAGATCAGCCCTGAAGCGTTGTCACGGGCAACAGGTGAATTCAAATGGAGATCTGTGTTTTTATGAAGCTGTGGATTTGGTTTCGGAGTTTTAGACCAGAGCGGAACGAAAACAGCGGCATTCAGGGAGAAAAACCATAATTCTCCCAAAGAGCTAGACACAGGCCGACTGCACCTTCAGCTCCAGATGTTGGGAGACGTGTGCAAAGGGGCCTATTGCCCATGCGAGGCGGTACAAAAGGTTGTCTCTCCAACCTGTACCCTCAAACCAGAGCTTTATTTGGAGAAGCAGAAAATCAAAACTCTGTATTAGGCTTTCCAGGCCATCCTGGGATATCACATTCAAAAGTAGGGACCGGACGGACGGACCCAAAGACAACCCGAAAACATAATAAAAAGATGGATGTAATTGTATGTCTGTGACAAGACCCCCTACTCCAGTCTCCTGCATGAAAGTCAGGCGAGCTACATTCCCATCCCCCCCACCATAACTCTCCATCTCACTGCATAAAGGGCACACTACTTCCTGCACTGACCGTTGGCATTTGACGTAAATTGTGAGGTGTAGAATAACTGTCTGACACGGATGTAATTCCACAGGAATGATGGCCACAACTAGTAGTAATAAATTGTAATAAACAAGAAATATCTTCAATTTAAAGAAGAGAAGAGAAAGGAAGAATAAAGGTAAATCAGAGAAGACCCGTTCCACCCTCCAGCAGAATGAGGGCCCTTCTCCTGTGTCAGCCTTTAATTAACTATTGACCGTGCCACCAACGGAAACCAAGAAGCGGTAGACAAAAAACCTGGGCTAAAGGCTAATGGCCTGAGATACGCGATACATCCCTTAAAGGTCCTGCTCTGCTCATCACTTCTCCCAGTTTAGGCAGCGTTTCAAATCCGCTCTCAGATTAGCCTCCTGCAGCCGGCACACGCTGTCAAGTTCAGACTGTCCAGAATCGACGGATTTGTCTGATCCGAGTCTGACAACAATTACGCACTCGCACAGACGCTGCCAACACATAAAGGCATCTCCGTGCGCACACACACACACACACACACGTCAGCATGTATGGCTTCAGTGTGTGTGTGTGTGTGTGTGTGTGTGTGTGTGTACCTGTATGATTGAATTGGCAGAAAGACAAAGCAAGTGAAAAAAGGAGGAAAATGTCTGGGAATGTGGCAGAATTTGCAAAGGCATTACTGCTGGTATAATTAGCATCATGCTGGAGGGACACAATCACACAAACACGCAGCATATATACACACACACACAAGCCACAGGGACCCTGTTTTTACAGCCCACAGTCTGACAGGTGCCCATATGCAAAACACATACGCCGACGCACAAATTATATATGCACAGAGGGAGAGAAACAAACAGTCCTCCAGTTATGCGCCGCAGCGCGCCAAGGTCTGGCCCCTATAGACGGGAAGCTTGAACCACCGACGATACGCATGCGGGTTAAAAGTTCAGTTTTAATCACGTGACATCCAACATGATTAATTTGGTGTCTTTTTTTTAGCATATGATAGTCTGTAGAATCTATAGGTTATTCATTGTATATGATGTAAGCTAAGATAACGCAGAATAATTTATCCTGAGAAAAGAGGTGACATGAGATAATTAACAAGCACAGTCTATCACTACACTCCCCCGTTAGATATAGACACCTAATGCAAATTAGCAATAATTAAGGGGGAGTTTTTTTTGTTTTTTTTTACCTGTCCATCGTCGTCTGTCAGTCATTTTCTCTTCTGTATGTGAAGAATAATCACCACCTGCAGCACCGAGGTTGTACAGCTCCGCTCCACACCTGTAATTACAGTGAAGCAATGCTTAGCAGACACATTTGATTGAAGTATGAGCAAGCACGCAAATTATGTACAGGGATGTGCAATCGCAGGTACGAGGAGAGGACACACGCTTGGTTCGCTGGGTCTCCTTTATCTTATAATGAGTCTCCGTGGTCTACAAACAGGCACACATAAATTTTCATAAATGACGGGTGGACCGCAGTTGGCACAGAAAGTGAGCAAATGGCTCATTCTCAGGCATCATGAATATCAATGCAAGATGGGGAATATGAATGTCCTGCCAAACAAATCTCCAGCACTTCCAAACCCTAAACTGGACCACGAAATGTCCCAAAGCTCGTGATGACCGTCCTGTTTAATTCTGCCTTCATCATGTTTTTCAGTGTTTACAATAGAGTCCTAATCAAATGCAAGTGTAATCAGCACCATGCTGACTTTCAGTATCAATTATTTGGTATGAAGTATAGTATGATGTCTTAATTTGAAGGTATAAATGCACAGACGATAGAAATCAGTTGATTACAGTCTAATTGTGGTTTATCATGTTAGCCTATGAAGCTAAACAAATCACAAGTACATTAACTGTCCTAATGATTGTGCTAATGTAATCATTGTTAACGATCTCGACCATTGCTAAAAAGACTAGCAATGTGCGCCACACTAGTTGGGTATTTGTTGACATTTTTCACAGGAATTCTGCAGGTTTGTTTCGCAGCATAAACCAGAAAGCCGGTTACTTTTCTTCCTTCAAGAACGGAGCTAAAGCTGTGAGTGTTTCTCATGATGGCAGATGGTGCAATAAGTGAAAGGCTGATGGAAAACTCACTTGCATGCTTGAGCTTGTTTATCCTCTTCAGACAGAAAGAAAACCTCGCCATAACAACTGACATATGTGTGACAAGAACCAATGTGGTGAATTGTACTACTAAGGCTATCAATCATCTTTTCCACGGTCTCATTTTTTACAATAGTTATACCAATGTATCACTATTTATTTGACATTTATACTTTAAAGGGCCAGTGTGTAACATTTAGGGGCATCTATTGGCAGAAATGGAATATAATATTAATAAGTATGTTTTCTTTAGTGTATAATCACCTGAAAATAAGAGTTGTGTTTTCGTTACCTTAGAATGAGACTTTACATCTACATAGGGAGGGGGTCCACTGGCTCTAAATTAAACGGCCACCATCTAGTCTGGTATCCAATTCTCAGAATGCATCCATGTTTGGATCCTCACTGCCTTCTTTCAAATCTTCAAATCTTTCAAACTTAATGTGAAAGATAAGCTGTCAATCTTTTCATTCATGCTGTTACTGATATACATCGTTTTGTGTGAGCTTGTGTTGTGGGTATTATTACAGTAAATGTTTTACATATTTTTGCAACCAAGTTGACCGTTATCAGGCCATTAAATGGGCATTATCGGGTCATTAGGGGCCTACTACGCTTTCTACGTCGTAAAAGTGAAAGCGAAACTTAAAAGCAACATGTTCTCTAACATGTAAAACTGCATGAAACGTTACGTTTTGAACACAAAGAATAAGGCCTCTTTAGGTTTGCCCCAGATCTCCAGCCCATATGGAGTTTTACGCTGTGAATACTACAGCGCCTGACTTCCACTTCTGCTCCTGTCATAATTATTACGGTCGCTAGAGGTCGATGTCATCTTCTTTTATAACTTTTTTTCGGTGATCTACCATGTGAATAGATGATAAAACCTAATATTGGGTGTAGTAGGCCCCTAATGACTCACATCTATGGTGCTTGTAGCGACCGATAACGCCTATTTAATGGCCTGACAACAGTCTAATTGGCTGATTTTTATCACATGTTCTATGTATTTTGTCATGTTTTATGTTAAAGTATGTGTGTGTTCTGTGTTTTACTTGGCTGTAAGACAAATTTCCCCTTGGGAAAAATACAGTTATAATTGAGTGCCTAAAACCTATTTTGCAATATCATATCATTTAAAATCTAGCAAAGCATTAATGAGCTCAAGTCTCAGAGCTGGTGTCAGCGTATTAGAATAAGTCCAACCGCAAGTGGTCGTTACCTGTTGGCTCTATAACACAGGAGAGCCGATAGTTACAGGAGTCAATGGACAGGCGGCCCTTCCACTACAATGGTATTATGAGCAGGATGGATGGTTGAGCCATGACATCGATATCTACTTATCTATGTGTCCATCTAGAAATCGGCTGAGAGGAATGTGATTAAAAGGCTGCGTGATTCATGCTTTCAATTCTATTGATCTTCTTATATAAACCATTACTGGAGCCTCAACACACACATAGCACATAGGAACACACACACATATAGATGCTCCGTCCATATCTATAAATATCAACCTGAGGTAGACTGACTGACGACCTTATTTCCTCTCCCTCACACTCACACACACATACACACACACACTACAGTTACGCAGGCCTTCATATTGCTGGGGCAAGCTGGACAGCTAGTTTGCTGTGAATTTAAAGCGATAAGCTGAGCAGTGGCGAGCCGTAGCTATTCCTGGACGTTAGGTGCACAAAACCGGGCACTGCCGGAAGATTTATCTCCTCCTCTGAAATTTCATTTGGGGATGGAATAATAAGGCATAGGAAATGAAAGTTAATCACGAAGCCTTGCTCACTTTCTCCCTCTCCTCCCTCTCTCTCTCTCTCTCTCTCTCTCTCTTTGACATTGGCTTTGAGAGCTTAGCTGAGGCCTGCTTTATTTAGTCGGGAACCTTTTGTCTTTCTTCCCCCCCGTGCAACCTTTTAAATGCTTCATAAATCAGAAACAGCGCGAACACTTCTGATGGTTTGTTGTCCCGCAGAAACTAATTACAATGAGAAAGCCCTTCCACCAGTGAAACAAACTAGAATGAAATGGTTCGCCGTCTAACGGCCATTAGAGAGGTGGGTATGTTAGAGAGCATAAGGAGAAGATTGGAAAAGGATTCAAGATGCAGCTGTAATGTGTCTCTTATTATTTCCTTATTATTTAGATGCATTCTTATTTCCCTTTAATCACATTTCTCACTTTCAAGACGGTATATTATGTGGAGTGTTGCAGTATATAGAGCAATGCTGTGATAACAAGTAATTATCAGTGAAATAAAAAGTAAAAACAATATTACCTGCACGCACAGAGCTACTGACCATGGTATTCTCCAGTTAAGCTCTCATTTTGGATGGAGGAATAGTTCACCTTGAAATGTAAACTCAATCAATATTTAACTCATGTCAATCTGAACCTTTGAGGCATTTCATTTCACCAAAAAGCATAAAGTGTCCATCCATTTTCTCCCAACAGGTCGTGCTTTTGTGATTTGAAGGTAGCATTAGTGGGGTTAACTCACAAAAACCCCAAGAAAATGTTCTGGGGACCCACTTTTTAAATGACAAACCGTCGCAACCCAATTCACAATAAGCCTATTCTTCTAGAGCAAATTTGCGCGTAAAAATGTATTTCCGCATCACTTTATATTATCATGAATAGGTAAACCAGCCATTTCAAAGAGATATACGTTTGATAAATCACAACTTCATTTTATGAAATCTCCTGCGACCCACCTGTGGGTCCCGACACCGTCTTTGGGAATGACTGGCCTACATAATGGATTAATTCTCCTATTACGGTGAACTGCTCCTTTAACCCTTTGCCATTATTGAGCCAGTTTAAGAAAGATTCCCCCCAACCTGTGGAGTCCCAGCCACAGCTAAAATATCTCAACACAAAACGTGTAAAAATGTGCATCTTATTTTTTTTAATAATTAGCAGATAGCTCCTTCTGTAATAATATACACTGTAAGGAAATTATGTGTCTGTGTTTTCCTCTTTAAGCTGAGTTGCCATTAAATGCAAAACAAAAGTGAAAGCTGTTCATTTATCGCAGTATATGCAATTTAAAATCAAATTAAAGTATGCATGAACAAGTCCTCCATGATATGATCTTCAGCTCCATGAAGCATTAAAATTAACCATTAACACTGGATTTAATTACTTTTCAAAAGGTTCACTGGTGCTAAACCCACTGAGAATTAACACCCAACTCTGAAGGTTTTTGCAGCTTTTAACAACTTTTAGCTTTTAGTTGGGTTTTCCAGCCTGCACATATGTAGACACCACGTTTGAAAGTTTATTTTTACAGCTGGATGTAACTCAAACCCAAAACATAGGAGTCCCCTGGATAATTAAAATATTGGTTTATTATATGAACCTCTTAACAATCCGATGGCCGGCCGCTATTCTTTCTTTCAGAGGTTGTAGCGGGCTCAGTCTTAAAGCTAGTGTGAAGATACTGGTATCATATGAAACTAGAAAAGATAAGGAATCGATTCGTACCAATGACGTCATGTTACCTTCTCAGGAAGATTGCGAAATAACGCTCCAAAGTTACGCTAAATTTAGGTGAGGAAAACACTGGCATGGCGATTTTCAAAGGGGTCCCTTGACCTCTGACCTCAAGATATGTGCATGAAAACTCTGAGATGAACAGAGTGAAAACTGTATCTTATTAGATAAAAACAGATGTTGAGAAACTGCATAATTTGCAGTTGAAAAAAGGTAATAAATCGCAATAAATCTTATCACAATACTCATCGCAAAATGTTTCAAATCACAATAAAATCGTATCGTGACTTATGTATTGTGACAATATTGTATCATGGGGGGGGCCTCTGGTGATTCCTACCCCTAATATATGTTATAAATTTGTTACTCTCTAACCAGTGTTAGCAACTTTGAAATGGTGGGTGGATGGTTGGACCTGTACAAAGGCTTCAAAGCTTAAAAAAAGGCATTCAGTGCCACTTTAGTAACAGTATTTTATTCAGTATTTCACTTGTATACACTTCTCTTTTTCCATCTCTTTTAACCTTATCCTTAACAGATTAATATTGGACTCTATTATTTAAAATGCGCTCAACCTGACCTTCTGTTTTGATCACATGTAATTGAACAGAAGTGCCAAGATAGAGAGGGGAAAGGGGAAGAAATGAATTGAAGAGAATAAAAACAATATTTTTGATGCTTGTGCCTCTACAGTAACCTACAGAGCAGATAAATTGAAATAACCTATTAAAATGACCTTGGGATCTGCAGCTGCTCCCCGAGTTACTCCAGTAAAACTTTAAAATACACTTCATGCAAATAGGTTGAAACATGCAAACAGACTCTATATTAGCATAGTGGATATAGGGATGTTTATTGCTGTAGTTTATGATGGGGAACCCAGAGAGTGATTTTTATAAGGCACAGGGATGTAAAGGCTTCAGGCTTTACGGTTGTTGAGTGCTGATAGCAAAAACCAATAGCATATTCCTCTAAAGCTGGTTTCCCTTATTGAGATCATAAGATTCAGGCATTAATTCAGGCATACATGGGAGCAAACACACGGATAAATACACCACAGACACCTTCTAATGTGTTAGATGGAGTGTAGTCAAAAGCTTGAATGCAACCATTAAGCAGTGGTTGATGAATCCAATTTTCTTTGAATAAAGGAAAGCTGCTGTCTGTCATTCCTCTCAGCAAGTCACTTAACCTGAATCGCTTGTGTAAACACACCGTGGGATAAATGGGTATTATCTTAGAGGAGGCCAAGAGACGGCAAAGCAGAGGGGTGACGGAAATAACTAGAAAAAAAAGCTATCGCTTCCACTTCCTGGACAATGAGGACGGCTGTAATGAGTATTGGTGTGTGTGTGTTTGTTGGAGGGGGAGCAGGAGAAAGATCGAGAGGCGGCGATTGGGAGAGCGAGACAGACCTGAAGAAGCAGAGAGAGAGAGGAGGAGATCACTGTAATGAGGTGTCTGAGACGCTGATGTGTTTTCAGCGATACGCTGCGTAACGCTAACAGTTCTCTGAGCGGGGTGCTTTAACATATACGCCTCCTGACCAAGCCGAGCTGAGCCAGATTGCCTCTCAAAGATGTGATTGTGCTGAGCAGGGCTGTGATTGGCTGCTGTGCTTACCTGCTGGTTAGAGAGAAGACAAAAGACTTTCTTTCTTTCCCCTGTTGATCAGTTTTAATTTCCTTTTGTTACCGAGGCACTCATTTACGCATTAAGATTAGGTGTCTCATCACGAGGAATGCCACTCCTCCTATGGAAACAGTTGTATAATGTATTTTTTGGCTCTGAGGGGAGCTCTCTAATATCTAAGAAAATAACCCTGATGATATCATCCTTCTTTCGGATTGAGCTTAAAGGGAGAGTTTGAGTGTTTTGAAATGGGGTTGTATGAGGTACTTATCCATAGTCAGTGTATCACCTACAGTAGTTGGCAGTCAGCACGACCCCAGTTTGGAGAAACAGACAGGAGTTACCGCACAGAAGCAAAGCAATGTACTGCTGTGGACAGGACCGGCAGCAAAACGTATTTTAGCCACCTAAAAGGCCTACAAGAATATTTTCAATGCCTTACCTTGCCGTCAGACAGCCCTTTCCGACGGGGAACTGAAGCCGTTGTATCCATCTATGCTCTCGCCAAAGCCACCAGGCTCCATTGAAAAAAACTGTAATTTTACCTCACAGAACACGGCCGTTAGTTTGTTTGAGCTATTGTGTGACTTTGGTGAATCCGAACTTACCAAAGTCACATAATAATCCAAACAAACTAAACGATCGAGGCAGTGGTCGACCAGCAACTCCCATAGAATAACTGTTTTTTTCAATGGAGTCTGGTTGCTTTGGCAAGAGTATAGATAACGGCTTCAGTTCCCCGTCGGAAACATAGATGCTTAGCTTTCTCACCTCAAGGTAAACCGGTGAAAATATTGGGCATATGTGGGCATTTACTAGTCAAGTAGGGTCTAACGAAAGACGAGATGCATTATGGGAATTGGAGAATCCACTGTTTTTGGATCGTGACCCATACCAGGGAATAAAAGTCAGGTCATCTCAGCCTCCGCTGTGTAGATTTCGACCATTCTTTTCTCAATCTGTTTCTCGCAAGTCCCACAACTTTATCAAAGTGCATCACTTGAGTGCTTTTTTAATGCCATTACTGTGTGTGGCATATATTGTCAAGATTTCTTTAGGGTGTTTTCCCTTGGATTGAAACTCTCTAAGCAGCTTTGGCACAGATTTATTTGACATTTTTGAAGCTCTATTAGCTGGTGCAACATTTTCAAAATCTCAGAATTGCTGCAGTGTTCACGCTACAAGACTTTTTTTTGTCCCAGACTGTGGTCATGTTGACATGAAGCTGCACAAAATGACACAAATGATCTCAGATGAGGTGTTCTGATTACAAGAAAACTCCAGAGATCTGTGACTGGAGCGAATGATTACGAGATTCAACGAAATCACATGAGAAGTCAGTATGTATGTGTGTCTGCTTCCTCCCTCTTTCCCTGCCACCAATTGCCTGTTGCTCTCTAATTGGACACTGTTCATCTCCCATCTCAGACTCTTGGTAAAGATCTTGGGTCTTGGAACAGCTTGAACTCAACAACCAACAGCATGAATTCTGTGACGACTCAAGGGGGTTTTAGTCTCAGATCCCCAATATTTCAAGTAGATTTTTTATTAGCAGTAGTATCCCTTAAGCATTTTTCATTTTGATTGCCTGGTGCTCTGTAGTCGATCCATCTCCCATTTCCCCTTCCTCTCTTATACCCATCACTTGTCCCTATTCCCTCCCTGCTCCGTTATCTGTTCTCTCCTGCCCGGGGCCAAGTCTCCTGCCTTGTGGAAAACTCCCGTCTGCCAGTGGGAGCTAACACAGCACTAACACATCACCCAGCATGACACAACAGCCACAAAACTGTGCGTGTCTGTTTATATGCATCGGCATGGATGTATGTGTGCAAGTATAGATCTGTGTGTGTCAGTGAGTAGGGATCACTTTGAGACATGCATCGTTTACCAGGCAGACAAATAAGAAAATGCATGACAACTCTTGCATGACAGTCCTGTCATCACCCATCCATCAATCAACTTTGCAACATATATATGCACACAGAGAGCGCATACATACACACACACACATAAACGCTCACACCGTGCGAGTGTAGAAATATGCTGATGGACTGTCGTGTCGTTTATCGTCCAATATACAGTAGAAAGAGAAATGGTGAGAAATAGGTCGAGGGCTGAAGAACTGAACATGACACCTCAAAAAACCTTTTGCCGTTTTTGGCCCATTTTTCGCCTCATTTCTGTTCATTTGGTCGTCACTGGATGTTTGTAGGATGTCACATTGAATTCTGCTCCGTCCTGGAGGACGGATGGGGACAGTATCTGAACAGGTGGAAGGAGATGGCGAATGAATAAAAGAAGCTGACAGATGAAAAAATTATAGCTTTAAGGCTTGTCTGCCGGTAACAATCTCACTCTTGAGTGAGCTGTCATTTCTTTTAGAATCATTTCAGGCGCAATCTGTCAGTCAACTAGCCTTAATCTTACCAATACGTCATTATAGTATGGAAATTACTGAACAGGCCTCCTGGGCACAGGCCCAGGGGCCCAACAGGTTAGGGGGCCCCTGGGCCAGAGCTTCTGTTTGAAGTTAATGCTAACGTTTCTTGTTGGGAAGTCACAAAGAGACACAAAACTACCAAAAAGAGACACAAAACGACTACAAAGAGATGCAAAATGACTACAAATATATGCAAAACAACCCAAAAGAGATGCAAAACGACTACAAATAGATGTAAAACTACCAAAATGAGACGCAAAATGACTACAAAGAGATGCAAAATGACCAAAAACAGACTCAAAACAAAGAGACGCAAAACAAAGAGATGCAAAATGACCCAAGAGAGACGCAAAACGATTACAAATAGATACAAAATGTCCAAAAAACGATGCAAAATGACTACAAATAGACGCAAGACAACCAAAAATAGACGCAAAACCACCAAAACTTGTTCTTATGTAGGAGGGGTTGGGGGCCCTTTACGTGTCTGTGCCCAGGGGCCCTTTGTCTCTTAATCGATCCACGGAAATTACCAACCACATACTAATGTCTGCAGCCAGCAGCCAGTTAGCTCAGGGCCTCCCCCCCCACCTCTCACTCCTGTCTCTGCACCCTGAGTGTAAATCAGAGCCTTAAGCAGCTAGTCCCTCTGCTCCCTCTTATCTTTAAGCCATATATTGCCTTTTCCATTCAGCAATTTCCCAAAACTTAGCCCGCCTCTCCCCTCAAGACTTATGAAGAGCAGGTTTTATTGGTTGGGGTCTCCTGCAAGTGGATTCAGAAAGGTATGAGAGGGGCAGGAGGGAGGACATATAGATTTATTTGCGGTAGAGTCAGAGGAATGGGCTGCCTATTCAACCGGTATCTTTTTCAATTGTACACAGTAGATATCAGACTGGAGCGCCGCTGTACTGTGGAACAGTTTGGGAAAAGGTCACAGTGCTGCCTCGCTCACTGCATACAGTCAATTTGTTCAGTTGAAGAGATTCAATTCTCCGCACAAGCCGAACCGGAATGAGAGGACAAGTGTAGCATTTGAAATGTGTCATCGTGCTCCACTTACTCACTTTAAAGAATAGTCATTAGTATGATTAAATGCCTTATCTAAAACACAGAACATGATGCATATTGATTATATCATTACCATTCGTGCCATAACCAATTGATTCTACTCCCAGCTTGATATTTTTGCAGCAAGACCGCAGTAATATCATTTGAGTGACAGCCGAATTCTGCGAGGCTGAGATTGGAAAGGTTGTTATATGCCAAAGGCGTGGTCATATAGATAAAATATGGTTCCAGTCATTTTAAATATTAAATGTATTATGCATGGATGGCTCTCATTCATTTCGTGAGTTTTTCGAGTTTGATAAGTCCATGTAAATGGATTGTATTTTCAGCCACAGCGGTAGCCAATTGTAAATGGGACGTCAAACGAACACCGCCATCTTTCTGGGGAATAATGACAAAACCAGTGGGTGAAATTATTCTGAGACTCTGTTTTATGGCTGTTTTTCATCCTAAATTACATAGCTTGAAATTCGGCTTATTATAATTGCTATTTGTAAAATATGAAGCTTTAGTTTCTCAAAGTTACTGGGGTTGCATTTCTTTCTTGATGAGTTTTACAGTTAGGAACCTGAACTCAAAAGAATAAAAACACAGAAGTTATTAAAGAAATCTGCAAGATAAGAGAAATCTTTCCATCCTGTTCTGTTCCTTCCAGCGTGGAAGAGTAACAGTGAAACAGATCGGCAGAGCCTCGTGAGAGCAGAGCAGATTCACCATAATCTGCTCTATAATGTCAGCATGTTATTGTTCTCCTGGTTTGAGCCGTGATTAGACAGCAGATTGAAGACATTTGTTGTGTTCAGTCTGAAAGATTACTGAGAGACACGGTGACAAAAAACAACAACCAGCACTGCCAGCCATACATCCAAGAAAAGGACGGGGGGGGGGTTTTCTTCTGCACAATCAAGAAAAATTAAGAGCCTCATGTATCATCACAAGTTTCAGACACATCAACAAACTGCTTACAGTTAATAGAAATTACACACTACGCAAAATTTGGGCAATATGTATGTTACATATGTTATATATGTATATTCCAAATTACTTTTTTGTATAGGTATAGTTATACGAACGGTGTATGAGAACAGCCTGTATTACACTCACTAACCCGTGTGAACACAGCAGCGTGCATACAGAAAAAACTGTGTGAAAACAATCAAGATGGAAACATCTTTTAAAACTACTAAAGAGGTTCTAGAATAACAGGAAATAAAACTGTTTCATAGTTGAAACAGCAAATCACAGAATATAATGAAATAAATTGCTAAAGGTGTATTATAGGATGAAGCCACGGCAGATTATGCAAATCTGTACCTTGACTAATGGCATGAAAATTACATGTAATACTGCATTACTATACGGACATATTCACACACACACACACAAACACACACAGACACACACACACACACACACACACACACACGTGCATTAACAAGACTTACAAGATGTGCTGTATGTGACAGATCTGTGTATACATGAGCTAGTGTTTGTATGCATATGCATGTGTGTTGTCTGTGCCTGTAAGTGTGTTTTACTGTCTGTGCGTAGACGTGCATGAGTGTGTATGCGTGTGTACAAGTGGCCAAGCACGTACGTGTGTGTGTTTTCCTCCCCCTGTCTAGCGCTCTAATAGTGTGTCCTCTGGATTAAGTGATATAAATGGATAGCTTTTCCTCCTGATGCACCATCCACCTGCAGGAAAAATCGGCCCCCTGAGGGGGGACATCGTCGCACAGGGCCAACCCTCCCTTATTGTCTCCCCCCCTTCCCCACCTCCCCTCTGGATCATGGTATTCCAGGGCCACTGCTGCAGTCGCTGAGGATCAGCAATGAGGGAGACAAATGGAGAAGCAGGGGTAATCAGCAATTCAGATCAGTCTCGCTGTCAGAGGATGTGGGTCATAATATGTATAATGAGTAAAAAGACAATAGGATGTGCCGCCCGGAGGGAGCAAAGGCAGAACTTAGTAGCAAAGACCTCTAGAAAAGGTGTGATCATCGTCAAGCTAAATCAGTCTAAGGAAAAACACTGCGTCCTCATTAATTGGTGTATTTTTCTGGCCAACTAAGTAATGACATCATGGGAGGACATTTCCCATGCATGGGTACAGCGGCAGAAAAATGTTCAGCTCCAAAACATCACCGGTAAATGTAAGAGCCAGTCCCGCGAGGAGGAGTCTAAAACCAAGAGTTTTAGACTCCTCAAAGAGGAAGAAATCCATTACAGACGACTGATTTCTCCACTGAAAATAGAACATGAGGACCATAATGGAGCCTTAACACCTGTTGGGTTTTGAGTTGAAGAGATTTGAAGCTTAATTTGTCCTCAGTGGAAAAACTCACACTCTTGCTCTTATATTACCGCATCGCTCTCCACCACTACACGGAGAGCCAGCCAACAAGTTTACCCCGGGTCTCTGGGGTTTGTCAGAAGGCATTTCAGGAAACGTTGGAAAATCACTACCTGAAGCAGAATTTGGCAGCTGAGGGGAAGTGGATTCAGCACAAAAGTAGATTTCGGGATAATCACCGGATTATTTATGAGACCTTTAAAGGGATAGTTCAGGTGGTTTGAAGTGGTGTTGTATGAGGTACTTATCCATAGTATAACCTGTATAACCTACAGTAGATGACGGTCACCAAGCCCTTAGCTTGGAGAAGCAGACAAGAGTACCAGTACGGGAGCAAGCAAGGTTTTTTTAGGCAGCAACGTATTTTAGACACCTAAAAGAAAGGCCCACCAAAAAAAATCAGTTAAAGTGTACGCTATATTTAGAATATTTTTCACCACTTTACCTACCCGTGAGACAGCTATACAGTCTATGTTTAATGAGGGGGAACGGAAGTCGTCATCCCACCCATTGGTTTGTGGACTGTCATTTCGAAGCCTCGTGTTCAGCTTTTTGGCCGTCACCGTCTTGTTTTTATGCAACTAGAAAGTGATACAAGAGGATGGAGCTAAGTACAACCGAATTTTTAGGCGACCGAAAAGGTTATAATCAACTTTCATGAGCTGAAAACACACCGCAAAAGGGTTAAAGTTCTACAACGAAAACACGGACAACTCCAAGACAGGACAACGCCGTGGTAGCGAACTGTCAATCACAAGGTAGCCACGCCCTAAAGCATCCCCTGCTTTATGGACTATTTGACTCTAAATAGGACCATAATTTACTAAATGAACATCATGCTGTATTGAAGAAAATTTGAAACTAGCGATTGAGACCATAAACTCATGTTTACAATATTTACTGAGGTAATAAATCAAGTGAGAAGTAGGCTAATTTTCTCATAGACTTCTATACAGTCAGAGGAGTCGCCCCCTGCTGGCTGTTAGAAAGAATGCAAGTATAAGGCATTGGCTTCACTGAGCCAATCCTTCACAGAGTTAGCCCACTGCTGCAAGCCTGTTTCACCGAGATATGAAAGTTACATAAAACTCAATTTTCAGGACTTTTAACTTAAATTTGAATCATGCAAAAGTTTCTAATTTGCATCACAACATCTTCACGGCGTTCGCCTCCCCCCGGCTCTCCTCTGTCTTCCTCCTGTCTCCCTCCATCACCTCCACACCTTCGCTCACCTCGCTACCACACATCAGTAACAATCTCATTTACCGCCCCATTAATTGCTGGAATCCCAGACACTGGTGAGAGAGGTGTGTGTGTGTGTGTATGTGTGGAGTTTGCAAGTAGCGGCAGTGTATTGGGGGAGGAAGGTGGAGCAGAGAGGCTACCCAGGATGTGTCACTGACAGTAAACCTCCACCTTGTGCTGTAAAACCACTCTGTGTGGCCTCGCTGATGAAAAGAAACTCCTTATATACACTGATACAGCAGAAACAAAACATTAATAGTCCTCATTTGTTCCATAAATTCTGAAATTAATCTAGGTAAAAGCCATTATTCCTCACTGATTTCTAACAGTCACAAAAGGGAAGACGTAGATGAAGAGTTGGACAAAGATTTTTAAAGTTTGAGACAGTTGAGATGTGGATTGATCAGTCTCAAAGAGTTATATTCAAACGCCCGTACAACAGAGACTATCTATTCACACACAAATCATCTTTCCATCTCTTTCTCTTAATGTCTCACTGTAAGATAACACTCAGACTTTGGCAAACACACACACATAAAAGCACAAAAAAATAGTGAGAGTGGCACATTAGCAGGGGGCTGTTAATGAAGTGAGTCCCTGCTGCAGTAATGAGTGAGCAGATTTAACTACATTAGCATCCCATTCCTTCTCAACAGTGCATCAGGTAGGGCACGACAGCGCTCACAGTCGGACACATTACAGTTATTTGTTGCAACATTGATCCGAGCATCAGGATGCTGCCGCTTTACTGGCAGAGGGGGATGCAGGGGGAATTTTGCACTGAAGCAGTGCGAGTTCTGCGGATCCGCTTCGAGCTTTGTTTGTATTTTCTGGTAATGCCCTGAGAAGGTTTGTTATTTGCTGTTGTGTATTCCTTACATGAGCATCACGGGTGAGACTTTTCTGATCCGAAAATGTGATATAAACCCTTTGAAAGGACAAGAAAGAAGGCTGCTTTTTCGAACAAAGAGATTGCTTGTATAAAAGGAAAGCACATAACTGCTGAAACCATTATTATAACACCTGTTTGTTTAAAAACAATGTAGAATAATTGTGTTGTTTTTTTAGAATGACTTGCAAGCAAAAGCGCTCTCTTTCAAGGCTCAGACTTTACAGTTCATCTAAAGCAAGAAGACGCCTCCACTCAGTTATAACCTCCTCGACTTTTACTGAAATTATTTTCGCCGTTTTACCCTCACTTTACATACACTCATGCTCTCTACTGGCAGATGCCAGTTACATTTCTGGTGTGCAATAACTCTAATGAACGTCTCTGCATGCAGGGCACATAATGTGGATACTTGGCCATGAAATGAAAGCATAATTACACCAGGGAAGTGCTTTTGTCTCTTCATTTTCTATCATCTTCACTATTCTGTGCTCCGTTGCTCTCAGGTGGCTCCGGTTTCTTACGTGAATGCACTCAGGGGCAGCCTCTCTCTCTCTCTCTCTCTCCGTCTTCCTCAGTCTTTCTCTCTCTAGCGCACGCACACACACACACACACACACACACACACACACACACACACACACACATCCCAAAACTCTTTGTAACAATCATTGTCAGGGCAGGTCTGAAGAGAGTGAAATAAATTGAGAGAAAGGATCTGAGTGTGTGATGGGCCTGAGTCCTGGATAAAGGTCAAGCAGATTGATGGTTCTGGAACGCGCGGCGCAAGGACGCGAGGTTATGACATCTTATATCACCACTGTCCCCGCCAATGCCATCAGCGTTGTCTCCATCGCTGCAAGTTTTATATTACCAGGAAGTGGCGAGTGGTATCTGACATTCCAAGGCTTTTGCAAATTGTTCTCTCGACACTTTTGAGTTGGTATTTCTCCCTCTCGCTCTCTCTCTCAGTCTCTCTCTCTCTCTCTCTCTCTCTCGCAGGTTTTAGTTTGAGATGAATAGGGATGTTTAAGTGGTGGCTCGGGACGCCGTCAAATCGTCCTTGAGTGTCGTACAATAGACACAAAGCGGAGTAGAGAGGGGCGAGAATGGGAGGCGGAAAGAGATAAGAGGGAGAGGGTTAACAAAGAGGCTGTCAGAGAATGAGGCGCTTTGTCATTGTCTGGAGCATTTAATGAGCAAGAATTAAACAATGACAGCCCGTAATAACCTTAGAGCGGTGTGTGTGTGTGTGTGTATCCACGGGTGTTTGTGTTATGATACCTGAAGGTTTGCTTCTGCACTTGTATTAAGATGATGAGAAATACCTGAGCCGTTATGTTACTGTAAGCACTTAACAGATATTAACACCCCAGATAAAAAACAGTTGCGTTCACATACCAGTAGTATGTATGTACTTGCACACCTTGAGTTCTAATAAGTCACAAACACACTGCAGAATATGGTACAGATTCAACAAAAGAGATTAATGACAACAGCTGTACCCACTTGCTTAGGATGTTAATTGCGATGTCCTCGATTGGTTTCCTGTCAGCTCTCTAATGATACAGACAAAATGCAGTGAAATAATCTTAAACGGGAGAAAAAAACAAGACTTTGTAGTCGTGCTAGCAGCTCTGTGAGGATGTATATGCACAGCTGTGCTTTAAGCTAAATGCTGATGTCAGAATACTAACACTCAATGACAACACGCTGATTGTTATTAGGGATGCACCGATACCGATACCTATATCTGATCGGGCCGATGCTGACTCAAATAGCTGGATCGGACATCGGTGCCAATGGGCTGATCTATTGAATACAATTCTATGCTATATACATTATATACGGGAATTTTAATTCCTGTTTAAGTTTTGACCAATTTGTTGCTGCATTAATGGTTTACACCTGAATTGCAATTCCTGTTATTTTGAAGATTTTTTACCAAGTTTATTATTTTAATAATAAATAACAATTCAGTAAATTTATATATATGTATTTATTTGTTAATTTTTTTTATACAAAGTTAGGAAAATAATGTATAAGTCTGCCTTACATATAAAAGAATGATTCCAGTCCCTTTCACACAGTGAGGCACGCAGCTGATTAATTAAAGACTGGTTTCGGATCGGTACTCGGTATCAGCCGATACCCAAAGGTATCGGTATCAGGACTGAAAAAGTCAGATTGGTGCATCCCTAATTGTTAGCAGGTACCATGTTCAGCATCTTAGTTTAGCATGATAGCATGCTAACACGTTGCTAATTAGCACTAAACACAAAAAGTACAGCTGAGGCTGATGGGAACACCATTAGTTTTGCAGATATTTAGTCATAAAATAAAGAATTGGACAAACTAAAATTTTGACCTGATAATGGCGCTAGATCAGGGGTGCCCAAACTTTTTCCCTCGGAGGGCCATAACTGGAACTTAACGGTGGGCCACGGGCCAAAAGTAAACACCTATTGTTTTGTATTGCTAAGATGCAAAAGTTTTTCCTCGCCAAAATTTAGCCTAACTTTGGAGCGTTATTTAGCCAACTTCCAAGCATGACATGGTTGTACCAATGGATTCCTTATGTTTTTTAGTTTCATATGATATCAGTATTTTCACTCTAAAACAGCCTGCTACAGCCTTCGAAAGACAGTAAAGCCATCGGCAATCCCGCGGGTCTTTTAATTTAAAGAGCAGCCCTGTGCTAGAAACAAAATGAGCAAAGGCAAGCTAACAATTATTTTAATTCAGCTGTGTGAAATACTGATCAGCAATACTGTAGTTACAAGTTTCCTCTACGTGTTTGTGAATCACCGTCCTGCCTTTCAGTTGCCCAACTGTACAGTAGAAGAATAAAAAAAAGAGAGTAACAAAGGAAGGCTTCACGCTCTGATTTAAGCACTGCAACATTCACACTGAAAAGGACCAGAAGAGGACGCCCACAGTTGCTATAAACACTTCCTCTGTAATTGTTTAAAGGATCCGCAAACATGGACACGTTGTATTTACTCATCCTGGTGTCAGTGGGAACCATGGTGAAGCTTGTATGCCAAACAGGAAGTTAGCTGGCACAGCTTTGTTTAAGCCTGCAACGATATCACTGAGGTGGGTGGAATCTTGTTTCTTAGAGGTCCAAAAAAGGACGGTAAAAATGACTATAATGCAGCATGAATCAAGCGTTTAGAGGCCAAACAATTGGGGTATTGGTCCAAAATATATTCTGTCACTTTGGGTTCAGCTACCTACTGTAGATCCCTCCTCCACTGGAAGCACAAGGTTCACTCAACACACACACACGATTACACGCAAAATAACTTCAGCGCCACAGTCTCTTAATGAGCGTAATCCTCCAAGTTTGAATCTCACTGCCTCGTAAAAGGTTTGGCCACCCGGTTTCTCCGCTTTCCAGCTGATTCCAATTAGATGCTCCCATTAAATAATATTGTAATGCAGTGGTTTACTGAAAAGAGAACAGGAGCGGAGTGGAGCAGAGCGCATTAAGGAAGCTTCTCGTCTCCAGAGGTTAATCTTCCATTTTCAGCCTAATTTACAGAGCACCAGGAAACATGCGTGCAGGGAGAATGCAAAAGAGGGAGAAAAAAGCAAGACGATCAGGAAGGGGGAGAAAGCGTGATTAGAGCTAAAGACGAGATGAGGGACTGAAGAATAGATATATAGAGAGGAAAACAGGGGAAAGGCCACCGCTCCTCCCGGATTCTGACCAGAGAGCGACGCTACATGTAGCACAGACATTTCATTTGCTGTCTATTTGAGTGGAAAATGACTGGTTGTGATCCAATCAGACTGCCTGTCACTGGGACGTGTGAGTGAGCGAGCAAATATGAGGAAACGCACACAGACCAGCCTTCCCCCGCCGCAAGCATCAATCTCCACCATCAGATTAAACGCGCTGAAATTAATCCAGACCAACTGGGCGATATGCAGATCACACCGCCGTGTGTAAATGATGGAGCAGCTGTCTCGAAAGGTGGATGGAAACCCAGCCGTGTGGTTTAGGGGCTGTCGACGGAGTCACGAACGGCACAGATATAGACGTCTGCGCTGATTGCCGTATCACAGGATCAAACGCTCACGCTGTGTAAAACAACGGAGGATCTCTCGGGTGAAGGCATCATATAAATGTCAAATGAGGCAACAATAACGTTGTGAATATGTTGAAATAGGTCAAGCTGAGTGCAGTTGATCTGAGGTCTTTACGCAGCAGGGTGAGCTTGCATCCGTGAGGCGACTGTGTCAGGATTGAAAACACACCGACCGGACGCCGCTTCCTGTCTGGATACACAGCACCCCCTAGAGGATAATCCAAAACAGGGACTCCCTTCGTGTGTGTGTGTGAAAGGGATTGAAAGACAGAGCATGTGTGTGTGCATGTGTGCACTAAGCGGTAGGCTAGGCCGAGCTGAGAGGGAGACTCAGTGACTTTATACTCCTGATAATCTGGATTAAAACCCTCTGGGACAGCATTAAACACCGCCGGCTGGGCATTACACGCACTCAGTTACACACACACACCATCTCTCTCTGTATTTCTCTCCCTTTTGGTGTGTCTTTTTTTAAACACTACAAGATTTCTTTTACTAAGACTGCGTGTGTACATTTGCATGAATGAAAATAAACCTCTAGATTCAGGCTTTCTACATTTATCTTTTGATCTGAGTGCGTTGTAGTATATTTCATCCAAACACTCTCTAGTACCACACACCTAAATCCTTTTTCATACACTTATACCAGTTGACGGGGATATTCTACCGTGAGGCGATGTCAGTGTTCAATGAGATGATGGGAGGGATGGAGAGTTGGTGGTGGGCTCTGCCATGCCGGGCCCAGCGGGGGTATTAGGTTTGATTGGATTGGGGTTGGGGATTTGTGTATTAAACTGAGATTACCATGTGATCCAGCGTTTCGCAGGGAAATCCACAGAGCAGGGCTTGTTGAGGGACTCCGCTGACCTCCTGCCTGATTTGATTCGCCTCTGCCCTCACCGTTCTTGGTTCTTGAATTGTGTTTATAGCCTGTTATAACCCTGTCTATTTATATTTCTGGGGTTCCAGAAATATAACTGTCATAGTATAAAGAACACACCATCGTATGTATAAAATCTGAGTAAAAATAAGTCACTATCTGAAATTGCTACTATGGGGACTAACAGCATTACACATGAAGACAACTGGACTAATTGGATCCACAAGAGACTCAGCTTTACAGTAATACACAATTTATGTATTTGAAAGACGGTTTAGGGACCCCAGTATGCAGAAATATTCAAATACACCATTTTAGAATAGGCGAAAATAACACATTTATAATGCATTCAAAAAACTGCATGGTTTTTGCCTAAAACTTCATGTGATTATCATAAAGTTGGCATGTCTGTAAAGGGCAGACTCGTGGGTACCCATAGAACCCATTTTCATTCACATATCTTGACGTCAGAGGTCAACGGACCCCTTTGAAAATGGTCATGCCAGTTTTTCCTTGCCAAAATTAAGCACAAGTTTGGAGCGTTATTTAGCCTCCTTACTGGTAAACTAGTATGACATGGTTGGTACTTATGGATTCTTTAGAATCAAACTATTCCTTTAATGTTTAGTTAAGTTTAGGCACAAAAATTAATGTCACAGTGAAAAAAGACAAACTTTGACTGTCAAAAGGAAACAGGAAGCAAACAGCAGAGTCTCCTGTGTCAAAGTCAAACATTTTGTTGACCCGTCCAACCATCCTGACATCCTTCCCCTGTGGCTACAACAACAGTGTCACTATTTTGTCCTTTGCAGTCGACAGACAAGACTCATAATTTCCACAGCTGCTGAAGGTCTTTGTCACTTGAAAATAAACACATATTGTTTTTGCACCTTCAGTTAAACGTGTGATGATGGGTTATTTCAGGACAGGCTCATACATTACATTACACACACACACAATAAATTAATTTATTTGACAAAAGAAGTCAAAGTAATGTTTTCTTTTTTTTTTTTTAAACAATTTCACCATAAGGCACATTTAGTAGCTGTTCTGCTTTCGATCATATCACATGAGCTTCATCAGCATGTGGAGTTTAATAAGTTGTAATGTAACTGTAGATGTTCAAATTTCCATTTTTTTCTTCATCTGCAGATGAGTATCGTGATCAAAAGCTCCAGATCAGCTACTAAATGGAGGTTGTGGTGAGACTGTTTTCTCAACTGCTGTTTCCAAGGTCAAGAATAAACTCTGAACTTCACTCATTACATTTCATTTCACATATGAAAGACATATTTCTGATGTCATTTACAACCCCAAGCTGTCTGTATGAAAACTATAAGTAAATGCAATAGCGGCAGTCGGTTCATGTTCTATACTTAGCTTTTGATATGTTTCATTTTCTATTTTCTCCACTATATCATTGCTTATTTAAAATGTTCTATATAGTCGTTTTTTTTGCAGTGGAATCATATTACTTTTTGCTGCTGCACCAAACTAATTCCCCCACAGGGATCATTAAAGTTTCATTTTTTTTCTCCATCTTAAAATTCAAATTTAACTTTATGTCCTCACACCTTCACTGCAGATTTTCACACAGCTCCCACATTCCTCAGATTCAGAGAGAAGAACCACATTTGACTGCCAGGATGCACCACGAGACTGTGAACAACCTGTGCACGTAATTCTGTTGATCTCGTCTTTCCATTTCCCTCATTTTCGTCGGCCCGCTCTGTTCTCTGACATCGTCCTCTAATGACTCTCTAAAGTTGAGCGTAATCTGGTTAACCTGACCCCATTGTGGGACATTATGCTGGAAGTCTCTGGCCTAATGCTTTTCAGAAATACAGATGGCATTGTGCATCCAGTGTACTAATCTGTGTGTTGTCTGAGTCCACAAGGTTGTGTGTGAGCTTAGAAGAAGATTAGAACTCACAATGGAAATCAAGATTCAGTGAAAGTAGATGTCTGACAACTCTGTCACATAAGCGGCGGACATGAATCCATAGCGTTTACAGTTGGTCAACCGTCCTCTCTCTCTCTCTCTCTCTCTCTCTCTCTCTCTCTCTCTCTCTCTCTCTCTCTCTCTCTCTCTCTCTCTCTCTCTCTCTCTCTCTCTCTCTCTCTCTCTCTCTCTCTCTCTCTCTCTCTCTCTCTCTCTCTCTCTCGCGATGCACGGCGGTAGCGGTATTGAGCCTACCAAGAGGGTCATTGATTTTCTGTCAGCAATGCAAGGGCTGAAGCCCATTAGGCCAGGACCAGACAGACGGACAGATGTGCACGCACGCAAACTCACACACACAAAGTTAGGCCATTTGATGTGCAACCGTCACGTGCATCCAAATCAACTCAGGGGGGTAAAGCTTACGATTTTTCCTCATGCATTTCCAGTGTTACATTTAGGAATGTCCCAATCAAGTTGTTTTGCCCCTGATCCCGACCCGAGGCATTTCATATTGAGTATCTGCCCATACCGAGTCCTGATCCATACTATACTATTTTCCTAGATAACTGCTGCACAGTGCACACTTCAAGTAAGTTATTAAAATCAATCAAAGACTCTCACACTTAGCGGAAATGAAGCAAGTGTACATAAATTAGGTAAATAACATAAATAAACTGCGTTTTGCTGTGGTTTATGGTGTGTGGTGTTTCAACCCGGCCCGTGGGGCGCTACTCCTGCTCTTAGCGGAGTGGAGGAGACAGCGTTTGAGAGTTGACGGCGGATTCACTCATTGCGTTGCTATGCATGAAAGCTTTGCGAGTAAAACACCTGTGTGACAGCTGACGTAAAATGAAGGATCGTATCGGGCTCAATATAGCCAATGCCGATCAGTTGAAAAATGCCTTGATCGGCCCCGATACTGATCTTTGAGATCGGATCGGGACATCCGTTACGCTAGACTTTTCAGGGCTTCCTTTTCAGGCAACCAATCATCCGGCCGGACTCGGGACTCACCACGGTTACCAAGAAAATGGAGGAGAAGCGTGTTTTGGCGGTGTCAGTCTATCCAGAGCTTTAAGATATGTCAGACAGACATTATCATAACAATGACTGGTTGCACCAGTAAACACCCTGTAGTACACCTGTACATCACTGCAGCAAGTTGTGAAGTTAAACCACTGAAGGCCACCAAAGACAAGATATTCAGCTGATGTTAAGTCACTTTTTAAGGCCGGGGTATGCTTAAAATAAACTATTTGTACATAGAGTCTTCCGATAACGTCTAAGGGCAAAAGTGTTGGGGTGGGGTGAAGGACATGGCCCTCAGATCCTGACATCAGAAAAATTCAATGATAGAGCAATAGCATAGTCATGCCTTTATTAGCAGTAATGGTCAAATCAAAGCAGCACCGACTAAGATAACCCTTCATTTTTTTTCTCCACACAGCCAATTTGTGACACGGGCTTTGTGTCAAAATTTGTAATTTTCAAGCCAAAGCTGAGATACCCAAGGGATGTCACTTAAGTAATTACCTCAGACATGATAAAACTCCCTCAAGGACCACAGAAGACCTTATACAGCTATTTTCACAGGCTGCGTAGTACTTCCTGTCACTAGTCATTTGCCATGTTAAATCATTGGTGTGCCCCTTAAAATGTTGTAGCGCAAGTGTGTGAAAATCTTAAAATATTGCATGTTTGTTTGCTCATTCGGTGATTGCAGTTATACATACAGTATTGGTCTCAACGTTGCATTACGTCATTACTTCCTCTCTCCCTCCCTCTCTCTCACACTCTCTGAAGGACATTTGGTTGATTGATGGTGGTCCAGGCATTTGTTAAGAGGCTCCAGGTGGAAAGCTGTTATCAGCTGTAGGCCACAAGATTACCTCCAGCAGCTTTCTGCTCCAACTTTTCCCTCCTAAAGCCTCCCATTCACAAGCTGCTCCCAAGGCACACACACACAAATACACACACATGCCAACACAAGCACACAACTTCATGGACTTGCGCAGATGGCGACACACACCCACAGAACAGATTTTTTTTTTCCTTTGATGTTTTTTTCCACCATATTTCACACTCTCCTTCGTCTTTTTCTATCTTCTTCTATTATTTTTCTGTCCCTCAGGTCAACATCTTTAAGTCAACACAGCGATGCTGAGTGTCGACTCAAAAAAGACCTCGGACTAGCACACTCTGGTCCGACTCTCTTCCAAGTATTGACACTTGGATTCAATCTGCCTTACATGTACCTGTCACTCTGCCTGATCTCCAACTGTTTGAGCTGTTAAAATATTAACAAAAGGGTATTTTCCGTCTCGCTCTTTGAGCCGCGCTCAGAGCCGACAGGTCTGTCACCAGAATATGGGAGGAAGTTAACACCTTTAAAGAGTTTAGCAGAAGCCACAGCGAGAGTCAGTATAGTCACACCTTTCACCTCCAGGCTGCTTTCGACAGGATGGTTCACCGCGGTGGCGGAGAACTCGCAACTGTTAACCGAAAAAGCATTCAAGCAAGCAAGAATACACCTGTTAAGGTTGAACTTCACCATTATATTATCACTAGGGCTGTCAAAGTTGACACGATAATAACACGTTAACACAAATTTGTTTTGACACCACTAATTTCTTTAACGCATCTTGCAATTTTTAGGTTGTAGCGGGCTCATTCTTAAAGCTAGAGTGAAGATACTGGTATCATATGAAACTAGAAAACCTAAGGAATACATTGGTACCATATTGGTGACTATTTCATACTAGCTTGTTGTGAAGGAGGTTAAATAACGCTCCAAACTTACCGTAAATTTTGGCGAGGAAAAACTGGCATGGCCATTTTAAAAGGGGTCCCTTGACCTCTGACCTCAAGATATGTGAATGAAAATTGGTTATATGGGTACCCACGAGTCTCCCCTTTACAGACATGCCCACTTTATGATAATCACATGCAGTTTGGGGCAAGTCATAGTCAAGTCAGCACACTGACACACTGACAGCTGTTGTTACCTGTTGGGCTGCAGTTTGCCATGTTATGATTTCAGCATATTATTTTTATGCTAAATGCAGTACCTGTGAGGGTTTCTGGACAATATTTGTCATTTTTTTGTGTTGTTAATTGATTTCCAATAATAAATAAATACATATATTTGTATAAAGCAGCATATTTGTCCGCTCCCATGTTGATAAGAGTATTAAATACGTGACAAATCTCCCTTTAAGGTACATTTTGAAAAAAAAAAGGGGCTAGCCACAACAGCTATTCTTAGCGTTAGCATCAAATTTGGGGTCCGATTAGTTTATGTATTGTTTGGTTAACGTCCTCACTGACGAAAAATGGAACACGGCAATGTGGATAATTCGCAACAGAACCAGTGTGCATAGTTGCAATTCGGATTTTCCGTATTCCCACACCGCATTTTCTCATAGCACGGGTGAAAAACGGCTTTTGGTCTTGTTATTTCTGTGATGGCCTTTCGGGTGAAACCTCCTGGTAGTAACATTAGAATTTCCTATTTTACAAGTTGACATGGACTAGTTTAGGTTTCTGAGAGGCAAGGGGTAGAAACTTATATTACTATGAATCCGTGTAGACCATCACATTTTGGGAGGCCACATCTGTCAAAGGACGTGGCCCCTAAAATGGGACACAGTGTCTGCATGTGTGCTTCTCTCTCTGATTTACATGCTCTCCTCCCCTCATTGCACTGTGGCACTTCTGGGTCAGCCTTCTATCACCACAACAGGCAGCGGTTCAAACTTGGAGAAAGACTGAGCACACAAGGAGGGAACAGACAAGAGCAAGAGAGGAAAAAAAACACAAAAAGAGAGAGAGAGCCAGACAGAGAGGGGGATGGATGAAGTGAGGAGAGGAGACATACGGACGGACACAGTCCAACAGACGGAGAGCTATAGGGACATTTGGAGGATACATGAGGCAGTTATGAACCTATTTGGTTTCTTCTACAGGAGCGCCCGAGTGTCACTAATGGCAAAGTAGGGGCTGGTAAACACATTTCTGTGACGGCACGACACTGCCGAAAAACAAATTAAACTCTCTTCTCGAATTTCACACCCTCTCAACCCTTTTCTCTCTGTCTCCCTCAATTACTCATTTCTTGCCACTCTGGTTTTCCATCTCAGTCTCTCTCTTCTCTCCGTCTCTCTTTTCCTGTCCATCCGTCTCTTTCAACCTATCCTTCTATATTGTCTCATCCATTCCTCTCTCTACCTCTACCTCCTTTCCACTGTGTACACCCAAAAATGAAAAACAGGGCCATATGCGTGGGGACAGCTAGCAGAATTGCGCTCCTGATGCTCCTGCTGAGGCAGTTAAGCATCTCTCTGCGGACCGCGCCCACTTCAGCCTGGCCCAGGACACGGGGACAGTTGGCAAGCGCTGCAGCGCCGAACAACACGGTGGCTGCTTTCTGGCTGCTTGTACTGTGATGAGACTGGGAGTGGGAGAGTAATGAAGCTTCTGGGTCCTTGTGTTGACTCGCTACCCCGTGTACAAAGCCTGTCTGAGCTGCTGGTGCGGAACTGTGCGAGTGCCGTGTAAGCTCCTCTTGCAAGAGAACAAAAGACGATGAGGACGGATGTGAAGATTTCATAAAGGATGACTGGCACGAGCTGTGTTCATATGCACACAGATACACGCAAATTGCATGCACGATGAAAGAGAACGAAAAAAAGTCCTCATCACAGGCCCATGAGTTGCCTTAACTCGTCCCTTTCTGCATCCTCAAATGAATCCTTTCTCCAGCGGCGAGATGTAAAATGCCTTCAAAGAGGAATTTTGGCATCAAATGAAAGCATGAAAGCCAACGTTAGCCTCTCCAGAGACGTCCTCTCTTTTCCTCATAGCACTAACTTGGGTTAAAATAATTTCTAAACACACAGCTTACCTCTCTCTGACCTTAACTCTGGGAGAGATTTACACACGTGTGTATGTGTCACTTCTCTTCACACTCGCTGCGTGTTGTCCTTCAACATATCGATCTAGGAGTTACGCTTTCTTTCTTTCAAAGACGTCAGAGCACACCAGTCTAATTTGTTTGACACTCCAACTAAAGCACTGGTAATCTCCCTGACCCTTGCAGTATTAGAGAACAATTTAGTGTGTTGCATCACAATGCTTTCAAGGTGTTTTGAAACTATATTTGGGTAAACTGCACAACAGTGGCTGTATGTACAAACATTATGACAGACTAAAAAGTCCTTGCAGTAGTTCTAGTATATGTGTGTGCATGCTTAAGTGCATGCGTATGTGCATGTGTAAGTGTGTGTGCATATAAGTACATGGATATGGTTCATGTATCTGTATCTGTTTGTGCAGACATACCAGTTTATGTTAAGGTATATTGTATGTCGATATGCATGTTTCTATATTATTATTTGCATGCTAGGTGTTGTTATGTACATGCACAATATACCATGAATCAATTTAAGTTGAATTGTTTTGGAACTATATCTGTATATGTATACATATCTGTTCTGTCAACATGAACTAATAAAAAGTTGTTCCCAAAAGAAATTGAATTTTCTGTGTAGCACCCAAAAAATGTAGATAAAATCTTTTATTCTCTAATATTTATTTCCGTACTGTCCTCAGAAACTAACACATGAAGCTTTTATTGGTATGGATCCAATAAACATGACTTCTTTTATTGTATTTCCACTGAGACTAACTGCTTCTTCTAGGAAACTTTGGGAATATGGCTCCAGACTCTTTGCTCAAAGCTGCACGGTGAGGAACTGTGACAGCAGCAGGTGGTAGTGAACAGAAGGAATCAGATTTTGAAGTTGGATGTGTCTCAGAACAACTTGAATCTGATGTACTACTTTTATGCCAGTCTTACCAGAAGATGCTAAAAAAAAAAAAAATATACAAACAAGTTGTAAGCAAAGTTTGTAATGTTTGCTCATGAGTAAGGCAACATTAAATTGTCAGATTTTTTGAAGGGAGTTGTGACAAAGGCTACAATTTAATAGAATATTTGCAATTATTTCACCTCAATAAGATTTTATTCCAGCCTTTAATAGACTGTATTCTGCAGGTGAATTATGCGATTACCTTTATTTAGATGCTAGAATGACACATGCCACATTTACCATCGCATTAAGCGCAGTGTTATTGTACAGGAAATCAGCTTCCCCAGCCACAATAGTGCTACTGTACTACATTAAAATACAGTGCTCAATGAGGCCTTGTTTTGACACCACATTACACTAATGCTGACAGTGTGCCACAGCTGCTCTTCCTCCAATCTCCCTTACCTCTTTTCCCCCACTCCTCCTCACATCTCACCCCACATGCATTGGGTTATTAGGAAAGGTGTCAGAGGAATGTGCTTAGCACTTATAGCAAGTAGTGTGTGTGTGTGTGCCTGTATTTAGTGAGGTGACACTTTGGATCGACCATGCGCTACTACAGGGGCTGATGCCGGTGTGTGAGGGGTTGCATGGGTCACTAAGTCACTAACTACTGCTGAGGGAAAGCCAGTAGGGGGTTGCTGATGTTTACAGGGGCCCTCACTAACACCTACACTGAGCTGACAGTGTACTTGTGTGTGTGTGAGCCGGTGTGTGTGTGTGCTAACCTCTTCCTGGACTTTAATTCTTCCGAGGAACATTAGTAACAGACCAGAACACTCCCATCTGCCACTGCTCTGTCCTTCGATCTGCCTCCCATCCCTTTTTTTCTCTCCTTGTTTAATCATCTCTAAGCTCCTTCTTCTCCACTCGCTCGCTGTATCAGTTTCTAATCAGTGGCTCCTAGTTTCCTCCTTTTTTTTGCTTTCAAGCTCTTTTCCAAAAGGTTCAGCCACTCCTTTGTGGGTTTTTTTTCCTCCACTTCCTCCTCTCCTCATTCTGTCATTCCCACCACCTGTTCTTCTTGATGTGTATCCATGTACCGTATCCCTCCCAGTTTAATGCCATCCACCTCTAGACCTCACACAAACATTTCAATACTTCCCTTTCACGTTTTAAACTGAAATATTGGATGCTACACAACCGAAATGCCACCACTGGTGAGAGCTCTCTTTGTCTCTGACTTTCTGTCTAAATATTCCTCACTGTTACTGTTTCTTTCTCCTCTCTTTCACACACACACACCCGTGCCTCCGATGTGGTGAATAGTAAAACTGAACACAATAAACGTTATCACAACAGCCACTGAATTCGGAGAGATAAGAAATTCATTAGGCGCCAGCTTGCTAATGACGTGCAAAGAGATGAAATTATGGCAAGGACAAAAAGGATGTAAGAGACGGGGAGTAGGGGAGGAAGGAGGGGAGGAGGTGAAATGAAAAAGGATGTGCGGGAGAAAATGTTCCCGGGGATGGCACGCCGTATCATGGTGTGCCAGCTCGATTGGCTTGTGACCTCTGCAAGTCAAAGATTTAAACGAGGCCTCATTCATATGACAACGCTGTTTCCCTTTTTTTTGTTATTCCCAGTTTGTGTTTCTTCCTCCCTATCTGTCTGATATTACTCGCCAAACACCACGGGGAAATCGAGGTTGAAAGTCGAAGCACTCATGCTCGCATTCTCTTCCTCGGCTTACTGCTCACATGCTACACAAGGTCACTCTAAGCGAAGGCCTCCATTTACTAATAATGGAAGTTCATAACCTTTCTGCCGTGGTGCAGCGTGGGTAAAGAGAAGGTGAAAAAAAAACTGGGGGTTTTCATGTTGAGGGCTATTATCAACCTGCATTTAGAGTTGAGGACAAAACACTACAGGTCCATCTGTAGCACATCAAAAACAGACTACCATAATCCCAATGTCAGTGCCTCAGCATGCTTAACATTCCCTGTAACACACACTCACGCACACACACATACATGCGCCATCTGGTGCCCGTCCTGCCCCATGTTATACCCCCCTCTGCCCCGTGCTGGATTACTCCCTCAGTATTTACATCTTGCAAATCCAGCCGGCGGCCTCTGATAGGGGCCATCTGTAATCTGAAGGTCATATTTGCAGCATGTGTGTGTGTGTGTGTGTGTGTGTGTGTGTGTGTGTGTGTGTGTGTGTGTGTGTGTGTGTGTGTGTGTGTGTGTGTGTGTGTGTGTGTGTGTGTTCTCATGTGTGTATCAGCCTGTAATTTGTTCGCGCTCAGCGCGGGGACAGTATCAGCGTCCGCGACATCTGTTCAACACAGGGCCTACACAGCAGAACTGAGCGCATCATCTGCACCGCGCAGCACAGGGATGAAGCAGTCTCTCACACACACACATATACTGTATGTGCATGCAGGAAAATGTGTGTGTTTTTCCAGTTTTACAATGCCTTTAATGTTGTTTTTTTTCCTTTCCTTTCTGTGGAGGTTCTTTGTTTAATGTTTGCTATTTCTGTCTACTCTAATCATACGACATCTATTGAATGTCTGCCCGTCCTGGAAGAGGGATCCCTTCTTTGTTGCTGCTAGTTCGCTCCTTTTAGTTTTTCCTTATCCGAACCGAGGATAAACAGCAACAGACTGTTTGTACAGACTGCTAAGCCCTTTGAGGCAAATTTGCAATTTCGGCCATTAAGAAGTACTTTAATAGTTGAACAAACTGTTGTCCTGGTGCCGTAGCAGTTAAGACGCATAACATGTACTGCGTAATGGTTTTTTTTGACCCAATGTTAGTGTTATTTTTAATGTTACTACTGGGTTATTTATCCAAATTAAATATGGTATGGTTTCAAACTGCTATAATCGATCTGTTAAATGCCTACCTGTGCATTCCAGTAACCATACTACCATACTATTTAGTATGCTAGAAAAAGATTTAGTGTGTCCCAATACATAGTACGTCAAAAGCAGTATGCCAAAAATACCAGGATGTCCTACTACATCTGGTTGCATTTTGCAGTATGCAAGCCAGCATGCTTTTCTGGCTATTCTGACTCACAATACTCTACGTAGCAGATATATGAGCAAGACGGTCAAAGTTCAATTCGCATTGTTATGATGAAGCAGTATGCCCCAATTGTATGTATACTGCATGCAACGGTACGTACTTTATACTGTAAGTATACGTCTTTCAAACTCCTGCATTTGGGTTGTAACACAAGCTTCCTGTCGTGAATTTAAACTGCCAGGCTCAATCTGAACTCAAAATCACCCTGAAGACGTCATCAGGGTTATTTTTCAGTATTCAGAAAGCTCCCACAGAGCCACAGAAGACATTATATGACTGAGGCTGAGCTGTACGCCACTTGACGAGTAAGCTGACCGTCATCATAGAAGTGGACGTAGTCACCGTGACGTCACCCATTGGTTTGTGGACAAAGCATCCCCTGCTTTATGGTCTATTTGACTCTAAGTGGGACCATCATTTCCTAAATGAACATCATGCTGTATTGAAGAAGACTTGAAGATTTGGTGGAGTGCCCCTTTAATGAAAATAACTTTGAATCCAGTTTATTTGTCAGGATGGTAACAGAGCTTTCGTGCTGTATACATGTGCATTTAACTAAGTGTGTTTGTCTGCACATGAGCACACATGTTGTGCAATTGTACGCATCTGTGTGTGGTCAGCCGCGATCGAATCATCTCTGTTCCACCCAGAGAGACGCCACAGCAGGCAGAGGAAAAGGCTCCGAGGGTAAATAAATATTGGAGTTTGAATGCCCGGTATTTCTTGCCAATGATGACAACAACTCAAGTGGGATCCACGCAGAGGAGGAGAACAAAAAGACTGAAATGAATTTACAGCTCACCCGTTGGGGGATGGATGTGCCGAAGATGAAGTGATGATCATCTCCGTTCTCTGCTAAAATGAAATATGATGGCGAGGGAGCTCAGTGCCATTTCCTGCCTGGCACAGGAAGCGCCCATCTGGAGCTGAGTGCTGTCTGTCCTCTGTTGTTGTGTTGCGTGGCGTTGTAATGGCTCGTCTTGTCACTGCTGTTCCTGTCCTCAACGCTGTTATTATTTCTGAAGCACCACACAGGTCAGCTGAGGGAGAAAGAAATGATATTCACAGTTTAAGATGCTGTGTTGTGGATCGTTGAGGACAGAGCTGGTAAAATGGACATTAAGTGAGGTGTTTATTATTTGAACTGGTAGTGTGTGTGGGGGGGGGGGGGGTAATAGAGGCAATGGAGGGGAGTCTGTAGGAGGAAGAGCAGCGAGACGCATGCTGGCAGCTGCCCGTACGACTGTCACATCCCACCGCCCGCCAGAAAAGCAGAAGGAAGCCACTCGTCATCACCGTGACATCCAACGCGTGACGAGCGGAGGGAGGAAAGTTATCCATCAAAAAATGATGCAGGGATGAGTGCACCCCTTCGTCTCTCTGCACACACACACACACACACACACACACACACACACACACACACTGCCATCATATTTCATTTGGGTCATCACAAACAACTGTCTCCGAGAGGAAATCTCTGACTGAATCTCTCCGCTTTTCTCCGCTCAACAACATTATAATGCATTTTCCTCTCTAACGAAGTGACTGTAAACCCCCCATAGGGATAATGTTCAGAACACACAGACAAAGTGAAAGCACAAGAGGAGGGAAAAAGCAATTCAAGTGTGAACTAAAAAAAAAAAAAAAAAACACCCCAGAGCCAGACACTGAAGGCAAGTGTGTGGTTGTGCTGTAGACAAAAGCATGAATTCATTTGAAGGAAATTAACCTATAAACCAGTCTTCTCATACATATAGATTTGTTTTACATAATCTAAAACCAAACACGCTGACCAGATTTGAATATCACACTGTCTAAATTTAAAAACCAAACCAATATGCACTCAATATTTCTGCTATTAAGCGACAATTCCCAATCTTGCAGCTCACTGGAAAACCTTCCGAATGCTTTTCTCCTTAGTTATACAGTTAATAGGAATGTTACCTATAGTAATCTATATCAAGCAGCTACATCTAGCAGCTAAAATTGCAGACTGATGGTTGGGGATCACAGGAGGGAAAAAGCCTGAAAGGAAGGCTACTGTACTCTCTGAGGCTTTGATGCATGAACAAATAGAAAAAGGGCTGGAAACTATGAGTGCTGAGCGCCACCCAGTGGTTCATTGAGAAGAAACACACATGCAGCTGCACAGGGAAATGAAAAAACCCACCCTCAAATGCATGAAGCTTGTACTTTTCTCACTTTCACCATGAAGTAGACATGTAGAGGTGACTGATGTGTAGTTTCAAAGGGTCCAAATTTGTTTGTGTGTGCTTTGTTTGGCTGTCTTTGCATTTAATGCAGCTATAAATCGATATTTCTGTATGTACAATGCATCAAATGACAATGTTTAGCTAACAGGTGTTATGTTGAAGTCTGTTCCCCTGTCGAATAGTGTTTCCTTCATGTTAAAATGATAGCGCCCCCTCAGTTTAAGTGTGGGGGGGGACACATAATCGACGGTGAAATAGAACTCGACACAACACCTGCCCACAACTTCACTGTTTTGGTTCACTGTACACTACCTGCTCAGCACCAAACGGCTAACGTTAGCTGGTGAAAATGGAGCATTTAGCAGCTAAAGGGACAGATATTTCCCTCAGGAGCTCGTAGAAACTACAAAAAGAACTACAAGAGAGTAAATATTGGACTTACATTCATCAGGTGGCCGGAAACACGACTCCAATTGAATGCTAATGTTGCACCATAACCAAAGAGTGTAGAAGCTAAGAGGCGAATCTTTTTTTCTTTTTTTAAAAACAGCCGTTGGTGACGCTGAGGTAGCGCTGCCGCCATTTTGGATTGGAAACGCCAATGAGTCCATTGCCATGAATGTATTAAAAGAGACGTCTGTAAATCAGAGGATAATTATTTTCGAGGTAAATCAATTTTGATGGTCCTTGACATGAAAAATTTTAAGATTGCTCTCAAAATCTGTGTGCTGGATTTTTCTAACTTCCATTTACAGTATGTCCATCGCTCACTTTATGCTCCTCTGGGACGCAGCCGGGCAAATAGTTATAATAGTATGCATATTTATAGTGTTTTTTATTGTCGAAAACAGGCCATTTCGGTAGAAGAAAGACATCTCAATCGTCCCCTGGTGGCTGGCTGCAGTATAGGTCATAAATCCCGACCCCTCCATGTTTTGGGGATAGGACAGGGGCCAAAACCAGAAGATTGATCAAATGTCAGACCTTGGATCTCTGTAAAAAAAAAAAAAAAGTGAAGCGGACAAAGCTTATTTTTAGTTATTAATTTATTTTATTAATTGTTAAATTCCTACCCTCCCCCAGTTAATAACAGGACTTTTCCTTTCCCTATTATTATTTATTTATTATTATTATTTCCTTTCCCGTAATTTTTTATATATTTTTTTGCAAACCCACCTGGGAGTCCACAGCCTGATGTTATTGTAGATAGTACTCAGTGGTTTCCAAAGTAACACAATGACAATGTAAGACTATTTGGGTCATGGGTTTCATACACTTTCTGTAATTAAACATCTAAAAGCAAAAATCCTAACAGATGGGGGCCTCTGGGACAAAATCTTATCAAATAGGGGCCCGTGGTCTAATTGGTGTGTCAGTTTAGGGGTCCTGGAAGTGAAAAAGTTTGGGAACACTTATTGAGAAAATATAGATTTATGTGCTTTTGTTTGACATTATTTAAAACAGTCAGATAATGACTATTAGAGCTGTTTAAAACCCTGTACACAGATTCACACTATTCATTATCTGGTCCCAAATCAGCTTCTAGGCAGATGCTGCCCCCTAGAGATCGATATAGTCAACATTCACAGAGGTAGTCAATAAAGTATAACGTGAATTATGCTAATTGCGTTCGTCCAAGTCGATAAAAACAAACACAAACATGTGTAACAATATTACATATGTGTTTATGCACATGCACACATCACAGAGACCTCATCCCATTATTCTACTGTCATCTACTGGGACGAGGGCCACAGTGGAGTCTGCAGCGCGAACCAACAGGCATGACTGTAGCCAGCGGGAAGAATAATGAACGAGTAATGAATAATAGAAGAATAATGAAGAATAATGACTTGGGGGAAAAGACACACACACATCATACACACAAGAGGGCAGACATAGATAATTATACGGTATCACCATTTATCTTTCTCTCAGAGAGGGAGAGAGAGAGAGAGAGAGAAAGAGGTTCCTCTGTCCCCTCTGGTACACATAACTTCATTAAGAGGAAGTCACAGATGGGCGCAGGGTATGTGGTGAAACACATCTAACACCATCTCTCAAAACATATTTCAGGAAATAGTGATGCAGATGAAATCATAATGTTTTGAATGGTAACCTAGCTAACCTACCTAACTAGGTCAGCCTCTAAAAAATATCACTCAAAACAAATCAACATGTACCTTTGATGCATTTCTAAGCCTCAATGCCTTTTAGCAATGTGATTTATGTGATTTTTTTTTTTTTAAGAACTTTACCCGCCATTTCCTCATCGTGTAAATTTTTCAGTGACCATGTGGAAAGAAAGTTGTTGTTTCTGTGGTTTTCACAGTGCATGGCAACGAAACACATCTGATGTCAATAATGATTAGTGATGTTAATATGGGGCACAGCAATGAAGAATCGTTGTTTAAAACTACAAACCTTGGCCACTATAAGTACTAAGCTCACTCAATATGATTGTAAAATAGGCCTCAACTCAAAGAAAAATAATGATTGATGATTTTTGCTTTTGGTTGGTTCTGGTTCATTCATGCTGAAGGTAACACTTTATAATATATTTACAAAACACATGCTTTAACTAATGGTGAGTTTATGCATGATTGGAAGTTTTACTAAGGGTTAACTGTTGCTCCTGACAGTAAATGTACTGCAGAATTCATAGGAAGTTTGCACAGGTATTTCCAGTTTTTGCTTTGACGCATTTGACACCTTTGGATGTTCATTGCTTGAATCATTTTTAATTATAACTAAGTCTTTTACACGGTAGTATTGCTACATCTACTTCTGTGGAAGATCTTTCACTACTTGCTGTTATGAAACTGTTCCCTGTCTCCCTCGATGGTCTTGTTCTGCAGTGAGAAACAGCAGTTGTTGGTTTGTTTAAGCAACAGTTGTATGACGCAATAGAAGCCACTTCCCACATTTCAGGGACAAATAAGGTCCCATTTTGTACGTGCCATGTGCTAAAACAATGTATATTATAACATACGTTATTGGTTATGGTTAAGGTTTGGGTGGGCCTCCAAGATATATACAATGTCCCCACAATTGATGAAAACAGTATGTTAGTGTGACAGGAACACCTAACAATATTACGGAATTTAATACAAATAAAGCATGAATTAGGAACTTTAATTTCAGTGCTTTCTGCAGAAATCCACTTGCTTCTCCTGACCCGCTCTGGCAGCCAGTGAGCGTTTGCCTCAGGTGAGAGGTCTGGTGTCAAACATGTCCAACAGCAACAATCTTAGCTGTCATCACAGCCTGAGCCCGAAGGTGACCACTGACGCAGATATGAAATGTTTAAAGCCAAGTGTGTCGAGAGTCTGATAGACTTGCCCGCCAGCCCTGACATTTAAAAAACCATTAAAAGTTCTGTGGAGTCTGGTTAACTGTTTTTTCCTTGCGGGTCATAAATTGATTGACATATTTAAAATTTTACAAACTGAATGCTTTCAAGGGTGAGATTAGGTTTAATTATGATTCTCTTTATGCTCATTTGTGCATTTGTATTTGCATTACTCTTACCCTTTGGTTTGGTTAAGTAGGGTTCTATGTTTTTATGTCTTATAGTTTTTCCTTTTCCGATTTTGATCATTTTTTCTGCCTCCTGTGCACCTTGCCTATAATTATTTGAATGCCATGCCAATATTTCAAATAGAATGTGGACACATTGCATTCTGCTGTTGGTCATATCAAATTGGGGGAATGTTAATAATTATTTCTAAGCAGTTGTTTTGTAGATTGATTTGGAAAAAGGAACTTTAAACTTCCCTTTCTTTCAGTTTCCCAGTGTCATACTTCCTCCATTCTCACCTGTGCTTTGATTGTAACATTTGATTCATTCTTGTACCTGTTTGCCTGAAGTGAGTGTGGCATTTACCTTTTGTTCATCTCAAAACAACATGCTGCTTAGCTTTTTCCTCCTGTTCCTTTTGTGTGAGAGCACAGGTAAGGACATTTTTTTTATTAGTGAATGTTATAACAGAATCCACAGGTTTCAAATATACTGTCAATGATTATTTGTGCTTCTTGTTATCTTTCTAGTGAAATCCCAGAGCACAATGCCTACTTCAGCTACTACTGCATTTTTTAACACTACAGCGGTTACGGAAGGTAATACCGAATGTGATTCTTTAGTAATTCAATCAAATGAAACTATTAAAAACTTACTTTACATAGGAGTGTTTTGAGCTCAATGCTCACAATGACAATATTAACATGCTAATGTTTAAATAGGTGGGAGGGGGAGCTGGTTCTGGAAGTATTTTTCTCAGAGGGCAACCTCCAGGTCTGAGAAGTGAAGCCAATGTAGAAGTGCCTTAAACTTGCATTCTTTCTAACAGCCAGCAGGGGGCGACTCCTCTGGTTGCAAAAAGAAGTCTGATTGTATAGAAGTCTATGAGAAAATGAGCCTACTTCTCACTTGATTTATTACCTCAGTAAGACCTGATGATGGCGCTAGATGAAAAGTCAGCAGATCACCAAAGTCATAGGGACTCATCCTCTGGGGAACATGAATGTCTGTACAGAATTTCATGGCAATCGATCCGATAGTTGCTGAGATATTTCAGTCTGGACCAAATTGGTGGATAGACCGACCAACACAACAGACAACAGACATTGTGTTGCTGAAAATGTATGCGATACCAATATCTTCTGTCTGTAACTGTTTTATCTAATCTCTCCTTCCTCCATCATCCACCATCCTCCATTCTGTGTTCACCTCACCCTCCACCCCACCCCAGCAAAGCCATCTCCTCTGCAGCTGGTGGCCACACCAGACTACCCAGTTGCAGCAGGTCAACGAGTCGTCCTGCACTGCAGCGGTTTCACCATGCCAGACGCCTTGAAGGGTTCTTGGCAGCGCCTGGAAAATCAGACTTGGCGAGGAGTGGGGGACGCTAGTAGTGATCTGACCCTTACCGAGCCAGAGCAGAGCGGGCTTTACTGCTGCCGTGCAGGAAGCCAGTTATCTCAGAACCACAGAGTCTTTATCATCTCTATGCACGCAACAGGTTGGTTTGACTCTGCAGTTCCCCTCAGCTCTGAGAAGCTTTAATGTCTTTCAGCTCATTGGTTAGCTGTCCAGCCCACAACTCTCACTGCTCTCATAGCTGTTTCTGGCCTGCACAGAAATTGATATGCTAATATTGCCCTAATATATTTGAACAACTATCTAAGAAAAAGTTTGTTTTTCGTGCACAAAGATAAAATGCTGTTTTTGTCTTAGTGACCTACAACTAAAGCCTCCTTCTCCTGCAATTCTTTACTGTTTCCCCGACTTACGACAGTCGGTGAGATTTTAGGAATAGCTGCCTTTGCCCTTTCTCTCCTGGCCTTGATCATCAACTTTGCTATTCTTTTTTGGCTGGGCTGGCAAAGACTAACCACCTCCAACACTGCAGCTAAAGGTAAAGAACACCAGAGAGCATTTCCTGTCAGGTCAGATTTTAAGCAAATGTTCCGTGGACCATTTTAATTTCTTTGTTCTTCTTCTTAAAGGTATTCCTGCACCTGCAAAGTCACCAAAGTAAGTCTCTACAGGAAAACATATATATATATTGGCGTTTGCATTTTGTTCACATGCTGTTCAAGGCTGTGTTTATATTAACAGTCTGATCACCTTTTTCTAAACCCCAGGGGAGGTTTACCACAGACTGAAAGTGACGGGGAGATGTACATGAATTACACAAACACCAGCCGAGCCTACTCTGATCTGAACCCCACCAGTATGACAGAGGATAATGTGTACTCAAGTCTATCATGAGCATTCATGGGAAGGTGGAGATGTGCAATAAAAAGATAAAAAGAGCAGCAGAATATCTGCAAATAGAGCTCGGCATTGACCTGAATGATGAGTTTATCATTACACAATCTGAATGTGGTAAAACCTGCAGATCTGTAGCTTGGTAAGAGGCATTTCCTTCTCTGTGTTTCTACATTTCAATTAAACTGTCATTCGCTATAGTTTTCTGTGTTTATTTTTTTTATTTTTTTGTGTACACACATTCAGATGTCTCCCAGCTTGTTGATATGTCAGAAACTGAATTTTTAATTTACTTTAATCATCATGTTGAAACACACAAATAACATTTTAATTACAAAAGTTGTCTATAGGGAGTAAGACCAGCATATTTTCCTTTTGGTAGATCAAAATAACATTACACACACTTTTGAAAGAAAGAGAACTGAATAAAAAAATGCTTCATAAATCTGTTTTGCAACAGCAGGTAAACTCAGGTAAATACAGTATATATAGCAGGTAGGTGAATAATCATAAGTGTTGGGTTTCTTTGTCACTGTGAATCATGGGATTTTCACCATGAGACATGTAATGTCACAATATTGAATGCCAGAAAGGAAGCGTAACTCAAGCAATATTACTTCTGCTCCCTTGTTTCACAATACCAGATATAACGTGTCCAGGCAAAGCTAAAAAAAAAAAAACCTGTAACTTATCTGATGTGAGACAAAACAAACAAAAATGTCAGGCGTGGCGGGTACGCCTGCTGAGTTGAAGTGTGTGAGTAATCTAGTGAGAATCTCCTCTATTAAACACCCCAAAACAGAGGCTCTGTATATATTATCCTTAAATTCTCCACTGTTTTTAATGCCCCACTTTTCAGAATAATAACACCTGTGGGAGGATTTAAATAATACGTCTGGTGCTTCATCAGTACATTTCACAGGCTAAAGTGACAAAACTGAGACTTTCTAAGAGCCATAAACGATTCGCTGATGCACTTCTGCTTGCAAAACTTCTGCTTTTCAGCTTGTACTTCGCACAGGAAGAGCAGGAGAACTGGTGCAATTCAGACGTCAGATCCTACAGCATGCGGAGAGGAAATGTCAAGATAACGTGTGGGAGACCACATTAACCTCTGAGGATGTGGAGTCACCGACAGTAAACTACATATAACTGCTTATAGTTCCAGACAAAATATTGAATGTTAAGTAATCTTGAATCAGTCTTTCAAACACAAGTCACAGATACATTTTGTACAAATATTACATTAAATCACTCCATTTCGGGCTGTATGTGCTCACTGGGGAGTCTCTGGCTGTGATTCCTGCTGTCCATGGAGAGCTGTGAGGTGACCGTGTGTGAGCACCCCTCTCCCTTTGCTAACTTCTTAATGTGGGCCATGATGAACCCTCTAAACCTCCTTGTGGCGAAATAGTAAACCACAGGATCCAAAATGCAGTTGAGGCCCATAAGAAGCAACGTGATCTGATGTGCGTCATTGAGCGCCTGAAGAGTGCTCTGGTTCCAGTCTACGTGGCCCCAGCCCCGTGTGATCTGCAACACCGCCAGAGTCCAGAAGCCTTGAATGACATGGTGGGGCAGGAAGCACAGAACAAACACTCCCACTACTGCTAACAACATCCGCAGAGCTCTCCGTTTCACCCCTCTGGGCCTTTTAGAAGAGGAGGACATGGTCCTGGACTGAGGAGGACTTTGAGAAAGTAACGCTCGAGCAATGAGGGAATTACACACCACGACCAGAAAAAAGACAATAAAAAACATTCCAATTATTGCAAAATGAATGGCAGCCACTGTTTTCTTCTGTGCATCGGTTTCATTCTGGTACCCCTCAAAACAGCGAGTGACGTTGTTCTCGTCAGTGTTGGTCCCCGGAGAGGCCAGGAACGGAATGGCCATCGCTAAGGTCAACACCCAGATGACGACGCACACGATGATCCCGCGGCGTCTGTGGTCTGACGAGGCCGCGTCCAGAGGACTGGTGATTGCCCAGTATCGGTTGATGCTGATGGCCCCGAGGAACAGGATGGAGCAGTAGGTGTTGATGAAGAACAGCGAGCCAGTCAGCCGGCACATGAAGTCCGTGTAGACCCAGTTGCCGTGCCGACTGTAGTAGCCGATCCAGAAGGGAAGGGCACAGACGAAGAGGAGATCGGCGATGGTCAAGTTTGCCATGTAGATGCGGATCTCGCCCATGGCCTTGGCTTGGCGGAGGCAGCGCAGGACAAACAGCACGTAGAGGTTGGCGAAGAGGCCCAGGATGAATATGATGCCGTAGAGAACTGGGAAGAGGATGTAACGAAACTCAGAGTCCAGGAAGGTTGAGCCATTTCCGGCTGAAGAGCCCAGACCAGAGGGCCCTGCTACGGCTACTTGTTCTGTGGTTGAGGTCAACATTTCTGTCTGTGGGAGACAAAACAAATCAACATCAGTGTAATTTACAACATAAAGCATTCTAGCGGTTTTTATAGTCAAAAGAAGTAGACTTGTTGCCAGTTTAAAAGGTACACCTACACAATACAAATCTTACCTTCATGAAGGTTATAATGTTTTGGTTGAAACTGTTTAGATCTTGATTCAACTGTTTGGTCATTTTGGAAGCTGCAGTTTTTGGTGTGTTATACTGACAGGTGTTTCTATTATTTTGTCCACTATCGTTTCAACAAAAACTTAACACTATAACTAGAGCTGCAATATATAATCGATTAGTTGTCAACCAATAAATGAATCGCCAACTTTTGATAATCGGTTTGAGTATTTTTTTTAAGAAAAAAAAGTCAAAGTTCTCTGATTCCAGCTTCTTAAATGTGAATATTTTCTGGTTTCTTTACTCCTCTATGACAGTAAACGGAATATCTTTGAGTTGTGGACAAAACAAGACATTTGAGGACGTCATCTTGGGCTTTGGGAAACACTGATCTACATTTTTTCACCATTTTCTGACATTTTATAGACCAAACAACTAATCCATGAATCGAGAAAATAATAAACAGATCAATCGACAATGAAAATAATCATTAGTTGCAGCCTTAATAATAACCTAGGGCTGTCACAATATCAGATTTTTACTACACGATCGTCATGGCCAAAAGAATATCTAGGCTTATAGAAAATGTATATATTATATATTTAAAAAGTGAATATTGATAATATATATATATATATTATTAATATTTACTTTTTAAATATCATGGTTAGTGCCAATATCAGTAATATGCCATATATTTTTTTTCTAAGAAAAAGATTTAAAAAGAAAGTCTTACCAGAGTGCTTCTTCTTCTCCTCTAGTATCTCTGAGGAAGTGAACACTGAACTTCTCAGCAGCTGTAAAGTACAGTTAGACTGACGGACAGACTGGGCGTGTTCACAGGGAGTGCTTCACAAAGTTCAAGACGAAGGAGGTGTGAACGTTTTTCGCTCTTGGTAGGAAACCCCCGCATGGTGCAAGAAGCATTTTCACCTCCATAGTTTGTTCCTGTCCGTCAGAACGAAAAAACAGACGCCCACTTTGGAGAAATCTCGGAGTTTTAAGTTTTACAGTAAGTCTTTATTTCCCTGCTCATAAAAAAATGTGTTTTAATTGTTGTGAGCAAGTGGAGACACCGCCATTAATGTGGCGTAGTTAAAGTAAAACGTGATTATATTATATTATATTATATTATATTACATTATATTATATTATATTATATTATATTATATTATATTATATGATATCATATATATTAATATATATTATTAAAATATAATATAATATAATATAATATAATCATATATGTATGTTATATATATAATGATTATAATATAATATAATATATATATAGATGATTTAATTTAGTAATAGTCGAGCTATGAGGTTCACAACTGAAATAAAAACTAATAATATTATTTCAATATGCTATAATGCTATAATATTTCAAGGATTTTATTCAAATATCACACAGCGTTAAGGTATGAAAAATAAATAATAGATCAATAAATAAATAAATAAATAAATAGGTAAATAAATAAATGAATCAATACATAAATATATAAATAAACAAGTAAATCAATAAATGAATCAATAAATAAATACATAAATAAATAAGTAAATAAATAAATGAATCAATAAATAAATACATAAATAAATAAATAAGTAAATAAATAAATGAATCAATAAATAAATACATAAATAAATAAATAAATAAATAAATAAATAAATAAATAAATAAATAAATAAATAAATGTATCATGGGGCATGGGGGTATCACAAATATCACTTTTAACTCACTTCTGGGCATTAAAGACACTTTATTCCCTTCTAGAATTAAATTATCACAACATCAACTTCAATTTGCCCCAAATTGCAGCCAAAAAGTCAGTCTAACTTTATGAGCAGTCGCTCAAGTTTTACTTCCTTTTTATCCCCCACATTAAAAATTTAATTATTAACGCCCGTAAGTAATTTACAGGCTGTCAGAGCAAGTTTCTATCTCCACAGTGAGTCATGATCAGGGCTAATAGTCCGAACGATGACAATGAATCGCCTAGTCTAAATACAGATATGTCTGATGTTTGATTCATTGTCATTTTATGCCTTCATCATTTTTTATATAGCCCACGCAGGGCCGTGCACAGACATTTTGAGGGGCTTTTTATTTTTTAAAGGGCTGAAACTAAAACTTGCAAACGCAGTCTGAAAACAAACTAAATCTTAACAAAAGTATGAAGAAGCAAAAGTAAAATAAAATAATAACTAATTGAAAATGCAAAGCTATTATAACCTTGTTGTGTAGTTCTCTAAACCTATATATAAAACAGTGTTTATTCTGGCTCATCAGCAGCTGAGGCAAGTGTGCAGTAATGCATTTTAACCACATGGGGGAGGAAGAGGCTAATAAAAAGAGCAAAGGACGCTTGCTTCAGACAGTGAACAGTGGTGGAGTGATTTTAGCCCAGGTGAGGCTCCATATACAGCACCATGAACTGCATGAACCACCACTCTGTTGCCCTCCCTCTGTGGTAAATGTTTAATTCAGGCTCCTATATGTCCTCCTCTCCCTCATGGTGCCACAGTGTGATTCCTATAGATTAAGGTTAACAAGCCTCCCCAACCTTATTGCTGTTATTATGGCTTGGCGGTGGAACAAGAGAGCAGAGCTTTTTGGTAGTTGTGCCCTGCATGACTACCAGACGTGCTGTGCCATTGCTGGGTATACAGGATTACACTGTAAAATATACATACATATTTGTCACGATACATCTTGCTGCTCGTGTTTGTGGATTCAAAAGATTCCTCAGCGAGCGAGTGACATTTGTCTTGGTCATGAAAGCAGCTCGTGTGAGATGTGGTTTGATTCAGAGTGTGGTGTTGTGTAGCTGTTGTGAAATATATTGTCAAACATCATACAGCAATTTAGCAGAAACATCTTTTATCAAATACATGTAATTAAATATTTCAAGTGAATTCTACTAAAATAATTTTATAGTCAGTTATTCTGACTTGATGTCACGTGACTAGAAACAATGAGTTGGATGAATGTACTGCTGAATGTTTGAAACATGATCAATATATTAGCAGACTTCCCAGCATGCTTTGTTTGAGGGTTAAGATTCTTCAGAGGCCATTGTTTTTTGTAGTTAAAAAAAACATAGATGATGGAAACTTGCTGAGTCTTTTATTACATATTAAAGGATATGATAGGATAATATAAGCTCAGTTGTAGTATAGTTCACTTCATAATATAGTTGCAGTACAAAATACAACTTAGATGTGTGCTCAAAATGTACTATTCTTACACTTAATGTACACTTAAAAGTATACTACTAGTACATATGATATGATATTAGTATACTCACTACATAAAGTATACTTGGGAAATATACTTGAACTATACTTAATTTTACTTTATAAAATAAATTTGAAGTACTTTTTCGTAAGGGTATAGACATCCCATGTCGCACTGGCAGTAGTGATACGCTTCACAAACTCTTCCACGGGCTGAACACCTGCGTCTGGCTCCTATGCCAACGGATTCTTTTTCTGCTCTACGGCCTCTAAACGGCCCAGAAAAAAATGTAAAATAATCAGATACAGATTCATGCAGGTGATCATTGATGTTCTGCACTGCTGCTCAGGTCAGTCCAAGGAATCCTTCCTTCCCAAGGAGTGGTGGTACTTTCAGTCCAGGTGTGCACAGACACAGAGAGGGAAAGCTGCCAGGGCCTCATAATGTTTTTTTTTGTTTTTTTTAATGGGATAGCTAGCTATCGCCCTGCAAGAGCTATAGAGTCAGAAGTCAGAGTCATGCATTCCTCTGGGAGGCAGGAAGGGAGGGAGCTGCCTGTGGAGCTCCTCTTGTCCCATTAACACCTTTTCACAGTTGCTCCTTCACCTCACCTTGATCCGTGGCACTTTGCCTCTGGCAGACATGAAACGCCCTAGTGGGATAATTTACAGATGGTTGCACGCTCAGGCAATTTATGAAGAACAGAGAGAAGCTGATAAATAGGTGTTTAGTTGCACGTCTTGCTTGGCAGAGGGTTCCTGGCGGACCAGAGAGTGAAGTGAGGTCTCTCTCAGGCAGATTTACTGCATGCCAGAGGCTGAGGTTTGAGGAATGTCCCCCTGCAGTGAGACAGAGAGGGCCATGGGAGGGTGAGCTAGACAGGCTGAGGCATCTGTACTTCAAGATTATATAGAACCTGACAGCAAGACAAGATTTGTTTTATTCCTATCAAAGGAGTTGGAGCGCTCTCTGTCTCTCTCTCTCTCTCTCTCTCTCTCTCTCTCTCATGGGACATTCTGTGTATTTCCAGATTAAGACATAAAAACCTCAAATATCAAAACTCAAGTAACCCGTTAGTGATTAAAGTGGAAAACACTGATTTTAAGCTATTTAGCAGTAACGTTTTCTCTCCTGAAAGGGCACCCTATAGGGCACTGCATCACGTTTTCTCTACTAGGGCATCCTAGAGGGCACTGCATCACATTTACTCTCCTGGAAGGGCACCTAGAGGGCATTTGATCATGTTTTCTCTACTATAAGGGCACCCTAGAGGGCACTGCATCATGTTTTCTCTACTGGGAGGGCCCCTATAGGTCTTTTTTTATAATGTTTTCTTCATTAAGGGCATCCAAGAGGGCACTGCATCATGTTTTATCTACCATAGGGGCATCCAAGAGGATTTTTTTAACAGGGGGGCGCCAAAGAGGGCGGTCACCGCCCCTGCCCCCTCCCTGAGTCCACCAGTACTATTTAGATTCACATGACAGTATTGTACAAGTGATGCCGTCTTTAAAAAGGTTCCCTTCAAACATAACATCTCCACGGCACGCAATGTTAGTTTACACAATATTGCACAATGTTGTCAGTGCTTGATGGCATTAGATAAGTGCATGTTTCCCTCAATGTCAAGCTGCCTGACATTTTGATCCATCGGGGTTACATCTGTTTAAATACTGGCCATAACCCACTCTGAGATGAGAGTGAATTAAGCACATTAATCCTTATCCCCTGCTGTAAAACGGACACAAAGTAGGGAAGCTTTACGTGGCATTAAATCCTCCTATACTGGTCTAATATTTTTTTTTTCTTACATGCTCATTTTGTCGTCAAAAGAATATTGTCAGGTGACTATTGACCTGATCCTTGCACTCTGTACTATTGGCTGCTTGTAATTTTGGTGATCTACGCAGGATTATTAGAGATTAGTCTGCTCTTGCAGCCACTGCACGCTGCTCTGGATAAGATAAAATACCTAAAATGTGAAACACAACTAAATCACGTCGACGGGGCTTCCTTTTCAAAGACAACCAATGTGTTGATTTGATTATGATTTGTGCTGTTCATCCACACATTTCTATTGGAATAAACAAGTTACTGGGTGGTGAAGGATGTTTGTGATTAGGAAGGATGTTGGCTTGAACACTGCTCTTCCTGAATCCTGTGTGTGTGCGCTACAGAATGTGCTGCAGGAGATTACATTCCCTGCAACCCTGTCCTTATGCATCAGATTGCAGTCTGTATTATGCATTTGCATTTATATCATTTGATGTATTAAGGCAAATTCCCAGAATGACAGAAACTTGTCTGTGCAGGAGCCAACCCTCTCAAGACGGATGAAACATGGCCGATACACGTCCTCATAAAGAAGAGGCATTTTCCATGCCTGTCTTTACTTATATGTCATCCCACTGTTTCTATTGCCCTGATGGATGTTTGTGTGTTTTGCTTCTTCATAGATCAAAAGCTCTTTTAATGTCTACAGCAGACCAGTAGCTCTGGAAACTGAGGGGTAAACTCATATTCTACGGCTCCTAAAACTATCTCTCACGCTGTGCCTTTATCTTTTAAGACACATTAACATAAGAAATATACAGTCAGACGTAGAGTTTATACAGAAATATGTATGCATATTCACATACACCTGCGCTTGGCTTTTCCTGCTGTTGGCGTTCAGGTGTCTGGGCATGCCTGGTTACGCCTTTAGTTTGCTTCAGCTTCTGAAAGGATTTAATTTCTCTTTGATCACTTGGTATCTTTGGCCTTTTCCCCACCTGGAGAGAGCAACACTGAGACATTATTTACCTCGTCCAGCCCATTATGTGAAATGATATGATTAGAGCGCCGTGGCCTTTTACGAGGGAGGGATGTTTAATGAGGGAGAAAACAAATCTCCACAAAGGACTGCTTTAATTACACAACCGTTAAAGTCACACCTGACTGATGAACGTGAGGCTTTTGACATCCAATAACTGTATTTTCCAGCCTCTTCCTTTCACAGAGAGCAACAGTATGATGCTGATGTTACTTCTGAATAGCAATCAGGCAGTATAGATTTAGTTTTTGATAACAGAGTCTTAAAATGACAACAGTGTCCTCCTCCGCTGCTGAATAAAAGCAAGTGTTTCGCAAGAATCAGTCTAAATTGTTCAGGAAATATAAAAACAAACACCTCACAGTGTGAGAACGTGCGTCTGCGTGGGCAGGACTTCACCTGGCTGGCCGGTTGCCCATCACATTCATGAGAGTTTTTATCATCTTACTGAGATCATTTCCACATAACTGAAAGACAGTGAAGGATTTACTGCCCCACCATATACGCAGAGTAAACAATAGGCTTCTGTTACGGTTATCACGCTGTATGACTGCAGTGCACTCGAAGTTAGCACACTCAATGGCACCATTAAACCCAGTAAGTATTTCATACTATGTTACTGTGATAGTGGAGAGGTTGCACTGAGTGATCTGTGTGTTTGTATTGAAGGTCAGGCTTTCTTCTTGTTTAATTTTGGTTGACTTCTAATGTTTCTACATTAGCCCAGAACGGACAAACCAAACACTGGCTCTAGAGAGGGCCATTCACGTTTTCACGTCGGCCATCGTAGGTCTCCTACACGCTTGTTCAATCTGCAACCTCACCACTAGATGTCACCAAACCTTACACACTGCACCTTTAATTTCTATAGAGACAAGTATGTAGCATAAGCCAATGCCACACACCACAGCATTTATAGCCTAAGGGACTTTAACTCAACAATAAATACACAAGAGACTATACAAAACTAATAAAATACAGAGAAAACAATACAAAATGCAAACTATAATACAATTAAACACCATAAAACAAGAAACACCAGATCATTCATGACTACACGACTGAACCCTTGAAACAATCCCTGAATGAGAATTTATGTAAGGGCACCTTACAGTTTCTGTTGGAGCCTGACCATGTAGGCATTTATAGATGAGTTTAAGATTAGCAAATTTAATAAAAATAATGAAAACTTAACATATTTAATTTCTTAAGGACAGGGCAATGATGCGATCTTATCGGCTTCCTATCCAAAATTAAAATTTCTTGATTGTATATCATCATTGTCATTGACATTGTTGTCAAAAAGGGGCCTATAGGGTCTCAGCTGCAAACATTTTAGGCTGCTTCTTAATGGAAAACTTGCCTTAAATTCCACAGAACATTCGACACAGCAATGCCACTTGCATTTCTCAACCTGACACCATAAAAGCTGCATAACTTTAACTGTGGTATTTGCACATTTATAAGCAGTATAATCCGCATTTTTGTGGTTGTCAGTTTGCAGATCCTGGAATTTTTATGGCCCATTGTAGTGCACACAATCACCCCCCCAAAAAGCTTTATAACAATACAATAGGGATTTATAATATGTCTATGCTACTGGAAAATACATTTATTGTAATCTTATCAGTGTTTTTCACCCCTTTTTCTTACTTTAAGAGTCCTATAACATTGCCACAGGTGTTACTCATTGAGTTTATAGCGCTTTTATGATACTTAATTCCTGTATTTGCTTTTAATAGTTTGAATGATTATATGCATAATGTGTTTGAGCAAATATTTGAAAATAAATACGGAAATTAGTAAAAAGTTGGGTAGGATGGATTTCAAAAGCTGCTTAAAGTGATATAAGGCAAGTCTTATTTTAAATTGAATTAGTATTCAATGTGAATGTGACTTTTTTTTACTTGATGGTAAAGGATTAATTAAATAATATTACTTTAAAATATACTTTTCAGGTTCCTGAGTATTGGTAACAGGATTGCAACAAGCAGAGCACACAACAAATATAACATCTCATAAATGGTTTATTAGCTGTCTTAAATACATAACAGAAAATTATAAAATAAACGTTCACTTTTTCAGTGGGTAGAAATGGAGCAAATATGATTTTAAAAAAAGTTATTTTTATAAAACGGTCACTATAACGCTCCTAATAGCATCTGCAAGATTTCACAGACCAAAGGAAAACAACCAATCAGAGCTCATCTGGAGTCTGCCGTCTCTGAGCAGCTGTCAATCACTTCACCAACTCCGATCAGGCAGCGCTGATCAGATATGAATCAATATTCTGTTACTGTAATGCCTATTTCTGGCCTCAAATGTTTTCAGAAACATCTTGTAGTGTACTGTTTAGCTGTAAAATGAGAAAGTTTGTTGAGGAAATACCAAGCACCGCCCACCAGCCGGAGCACAGCCAATAGGAACGCTCTCTCTCTCTGAAATGACCTGTGATTGGCCAAAGTAGATTTTTTAGAAGTAGAAGTCTCTCTCTGAGCACTTGAATTATGCTGAAAGTTTATTATTTTTTTTTTTTAATGCCCCAAAACTTTACGCCTACTGAAGCTTTAACTCGGAGTATATTAAAATACTCGGGACTACCTCACACAGCCTTGGATCCGTTCCTCCCCAGCGGCCAGACTTGCCTGTGTTCTGTGAGGGAGAGAGGCGGGACCTCGCAGCCGGGAAGGGCGTTCTCTTTGCGGTCAGACCGGGCAGAGTCATCCCGAGGGGTGGGTCCTCCGGCAGCACTGAAGGAAAACCCACCTTTTTTTTTTCATTGTTAAGGACGCGGTGGAATGTGATGGTTTGATCTCAGACGGGCCAGGGAGGGGAATATCCGAGAGGAAAGACCGACGAAAGTGATTTTTAGGGAAAGTGGGGAAAGCAAGAAAAACGCACTCCCCCTCCTGTCCGTCTCCAACTCTCCTATGTGAGGATATGTGGATGAACTTGTCCTCGCCGCAGCAGCAGCAGCAGCGAGTCCTGCCGTCCGCATGAGCTCCTCACACCGTGTGAAGTTGTGGATTTACCGCTGCGTTCTTCAGACCCGGCGGTGGACCAGCTAAAGGTAAAGTTGGGAGTCTTTATTTGTCAGTGGGGTTTCATTGGGGGGAGTTTTTAAGGGGTTCAGACTGCGGCTTCCTGAGTTCCAGGCAGTCGGGACTGCAGAAGTCTGAACTGCGGCAAGTTTTTCAACCCTCCTCCTTCTCCTCCTCCTCCTCTGCTCGTTTTGTAGCCAAAAGGAAGCATCCAGGACTGCGGCTAAAAAAAACCTCAGGTGGTTACAATGTATCTTATTTTACCAAAACGTCGCAGTTTTAAACATTGTATGTAGCGGCATAAATGCTACATGTTCGCGTTTCGCTACGCACTTAACAACGCCAAGGTTTTTTATGCTACTGCATAACAAGCTACAGGTCAGGACATGGTTAATGAAAACATTAAAAAAACTGAAATGTTGTACTCCTACATGCTCTTGACATTCATGTAGTCTGTGTTGATGTTGATCTCCACAATGTAAATGCAACTCAAGGCAAGCTGCTGTTTCTTTAAGTCGTTATAGGTATTTTAGGGTATTTTTTATGAATGAAGTCAAAATGTTTTACTTTCTTTTGTTGACATTCAGTGTCAGCAGTATAAGCTAGCATATCTAGACTTTGCACCAGACTCTGTTTTGGCCCTCTTTTCCTCCAGGAAACAGTGTTTACACATGCACACACATATATTTCCTAAAGTTTAGAGTGTTTACAGAAAGGAGATACTGTATGTTATGTGTTTTAAATGTGACATATGTTTGTAGCTACTGCAGTTGTGTAAGGTGGCATACTAAATATATTTTGGGGGTTAGCTTAATCACACTTTGGGCACAATAAAATCACAACTGAGCACTAAATAAGGATATTACTCTGACCCAGGAACAGGACTATAGTGGAGGACATACACAAAACCACCGAAATAATATTAAAGTGGTTTTTAGAGCCGTTTATTGTCAAGAATCTGGTGATACGATACGTATCATGATACAGGGGTGACGATTAAAAATCTAATTTTAGGAAAACTGTCATCGTATAAAGAACACACCACAGCTTTTTGGAATAGGCAAATATAACACATTTTTACTTTGATGGGCATGTCTGTAAAGGGGAGACTCGTGGGTACCCATAGAAGCCATTTTCATTCACATATCTTGAGGTCAGAGGTCAAGGGACCTCTTTGAAAATGGCCATGACAGTTTTTCCTCGCCAAAACTTAGCGTAACTTTGGAGCGTTATTCGCAACAAGCTATGACTGCTGTTTTGGATTATTGATACAGTACCAAAAAACATAATATAGCGATACTCATGTTTATCGATGTTTTCTTACACCCCTAGTGGTTTTACATTGAAGGGGAATTTGAACACCACCTGTCCTGTATTTTAGGTGTTTAATCTGTTGAATGAGTTCACTGTTAATTACGCCATTTTGACAGCAGCCGGAAGACAGTAATGATAAATGAGTTGTGCACATGTTCCTGTGTGCCGCGGTCAGTTTTTTTGGATGGTGGACAACCTCAGTGTAAGTGCAAAAAGAACTGAATCAGCATTGGATCTATAGTTCTGAAAGTTAGTCTGAAAACTAGCACTCAATGGACAGAAAATTAATAGTAATATATCAAGGAAAAATGCCAAATATTCTCTGGTTCCAGCTTCTTAAATGTGAGGATGCGTTGCTTTTCTCTGTCTATATGACTGTCATATGAATATTTGGGGGTTTTGGGGGACAAAACAGGCAATTTGAAGGTCACCTGCAGCATTTGGAGGCATTTTATAGATTAAATTAATGGAAGTTGACACTTTAAACCATAACCAAAATAACCGGAAGTTGCAAGTTGCAAGACATGTTTGCTCTGTTTGAGTGTTTGTTTTTCCGTCACGTGAGGTGGAATGTGTTGTGCTGCAGCCTACACATACATGTATGAAACTAAAGGGTGGCAGAGCCTGAAGTCTGAACAGTATGTGCCCTGTACTGCCTCACCAGAACAGCAATAGAGGAGCGTGTGTGTGTGTGTGTGTGTGTGTGTGTGTGTGTGTGTGTGTGTGTGTGTGTGTGTGTGTGTGTGTGTGTGTGTGTGCATGTGTCAACAACAGCAGAAAAGGTAGTTGTAGTGGTGGAATACTAATCTGCCAGGTGGGGCTCGTAAAGAGCAGCGCAGGGAGGGAAGGAGATGGAAGGGGACCTGCCTTGACCTGTTTCAGACATGAAGGAGACAAAAAACAAAAAAAAATCACTGATGACTTTCCAGTAAGGCTCGCCCTCCCAGCCAGCTGTAGATTATACCAGCGGAGCTACCAGCTTGACTCTTGCATGGCAGCTTGTCGTGGCGGTAGATGTGCGAAAAGGGTATTTTGGAGGGGACCGCATGTGGAGGGAATGTCTGCAGTTTGTGCTGTCAAGTTTGGAAATGTTGGGAGAGATGCAAAAGGAAAATTAAATGAGAGTACCAGTAAAGTGAAGAGTGAGATGTCTAAATTTCCCCTGATCACTGCTTGATCCGTGCATTTACAGTCTTGGGAAATCCAAGTTTGGTTGCATTGGCTCTTCAGAGTGAACATGATTCCTCAGTGCAATAACGGTTGACACGGTGAGACTACCACCACCTCCACCACCACCACCTGTTTTGTCATCTCGATGGCAACAAGTGAACACAAAGGCAGTGTTTTGCACCGTGTCCTGTCCAGGAGTTGTCGCCTGCCATGCAGAGTAATAATCATACCCCTCGCTCCTCTTTTATGACCTGGGCTATACCACGCATGATTGGTTTTCCACTCCGCAGAACGCCGCGACCGCCCCATGAAACTGCCTGCGCTGCTTTGGGTGAAACCAAAAACTAATCATTATGGGTGTCCAATAAGGGTAATTATCAGACTAAGCACTGGACCTGGGGATTACAGAGTGGCTAAATGACTGCTCTGGGGATTAAATTAAAATATTGAGGTTTTCTGCCTGGGAGAATCAAACCGCTGGGAATGTCAAACCCGGCCTGTCGGTGGTGGTATTACTGCCACTGACTCCGCACATCAGGGTTTCTGCACAGAGCCCCTGCTGTTGGCGTAGTAACGTCACATCAGTGTGGAATTACAGCACGTGGACGTTTACGTCATGTGTTGCAAGTGCATGCAAGTAAAAATGGGATATTGTTATTGCTTAGTTGGATGGAAACACATATTGGGCAATAGTCCGGTATTATTTCAACCTTTAACCTGTATTATTATCAAGATCCACAAGAAAAAAACACACAAGGAGGACAGTTAGCCAATATTTAAACATAAGATCACTTACAGTACATTGCCTTCAGTATTAACACCATGTAATAAATAACAACTAACAATTATTTTCAATATGAATTAATGGTTTTGTCTATGAAATGTCAGAAAGTAGTGAAAAATGGACATTATAATTTCCCAGAGCCTCAGGTGATGTATTCAAATTGCTTGTTTTTAAATGACCAACAGTTCAAAACCCAAATATATTCAATTTACTATCATATATGACTAGAGCTGCAACGATTAATTGATTTAGTTGTCAACAGTTAAATTAATCGCCAACTATTATGATAATTGGTTTGAGTAATTTTTCAAGAAAAAAAGTCAAAATTCTATGATTCCAGCTTCTTAGATGTGAATATTTACTGGTTTCTTTACTCCTCTATGACAGTTAACTGAATATCTTTGAGTTGTGGACAAAACAAGACATCTGAGGACGTCATCTTGGGCTTTGGGGAACACTGATTGATATTTTTCACCATTTTCTGACATTTTATAAACCAAACAACTAATCGATTAATCGAGAAAATATTCGACAGATTAATCGACAATCCAGTAAAACCTAAACATGCTATACATGCTTCTGATGATGGATAGCTCAGATAGAGTTTGGACCGGATGGTGTTGGTTATTATTAGAGGTATACTCTCACTTTTAGCCTCCGTAACCCTCTCACCCAGGAATAGAGCGGTGGAGGATACAAGGAGTGATATTACAATTCAGGGGGCGTTCTTGAAATAGCACAGATGAATCACGGTCTCTTAGAGGCTCGTATTAAAGCCCACACACAGCCTGTGTGTGTGTGTGTATAGCTTTTTGTGAGCGTGGGTGTGTGTTTTGTGATAATGCAATAATGGGCTCAGTATCCGGGACAGAGGCTGCTGTTGACAATACGCAGGCCAGCTGGAGTTGGTGTCTGTCTATTAGCAGACTTGCAGGAGGATGGCTTAATGCCACGAAGACGCCTCAATGAGACTGTTTATGTACGTGTGTGTGTGTTGGAGGTAGGAAGAGCTGAAACGATTAATCAATTAGTCAATCGACAGAAAATGAAAACTCGAGAACATTCTTCTCAGTTGTAAGGATTTTGTGCTTTTCTTTGTCTTTTGTGATTGTAAACTGAAGCTCTTTGGCTTTTGGACTTTTTGCTGCACAAAACAGTCAGTTTGAAGACATCTCTGGGAAATCATGATGGGCATTTTTCACCTTTCCTGACATTTTATAGACTAAATGATTCAATTAAACGACAAAGCAATCTGCAGATTAAAGTTGCAAGGCATTTAGCGTGCAGTAAGAACGTCTTTCTTGCTTTTGGCGTTGTCATTTGTACGCCGTGTAGTCGGTATTTGACTGCAGTGTAAACGCATAAATATGCTACGCTCAGAGCTAGGCTAGTGACGTAGAATAAAAAGTGAGAAAGGCGGGTGGGGAGGTGGATGGGTCCGACAAACGCACAACTTTTAAGCAGGAGACCGGGTTTCTAAACTGGCGTGTTTTAAGCACTTATGTTACGTTGTTTCCTTACATATTTTACTTAGTTTACGTACTTATTTTGAGGCCAACCATGATGTTTTTCCTAAATCTAACCAAGTGGTTTTGTTGCCTCAACTGCAGAGGTTACCGTAGTAATAGTGTTTTGTTGTGTGGCGTACAAATGACACGTGTAATGTCATACTATTTATACGCCTTCCCATGAGACCGGGTTGGCCGTGTACATGTGTATGATCTCTGGATTGGAGATGCTGAAATCAACTGAAAATTGATTAAGAACAGTGAAGCAATAATCAGACGTATCAAAACAAAATTTCTGCTTTCAGCTCGTCAGATTTTAAGAGTTGCTGCTTTTCTCTGTTTTACATCAATTTGAGTTAAATAATTTTAGTTTTCGACCATCGAGAACTTAATCTTGGGTTCTTGAAACTTGCAATAATCACTACTTTTAGTAATTTTTTCCACCAAACTATTAATCGATATTGAAAATAGTGATTAGTTGCAGCACTATGTGGATGTGGTGTACGCCCATCAGACCTTTTCTTCCCCCCCATCACCTCCCTCCATGTTGCCTCTCCTCTAGCGTATACATTAATTTCCCTCTTCCTCCTGTTCTCCCGCTCCTTTTCCCTCTCTTCCCTCCCCTCTTCCTGCCTGCCCTCCCTGCCATCTTTCTTTATCAGTGGCGGGCCAGCGACGGGGCAGGGCTCTGTGATTTCAGCTGGGAGTTCAAACTACTTGAACTTTGTGTGTATTAGTGGGTTCGTTGTGTGTGTGTGTGTGTGTGTGTGTGTGTGTGTGCGTGCATGTATGTCTGCGTGCCAAAGCACTTTTTCTCGGTGCTGTTCCCAGCCATGTCGATCTGTCATCGGATACTAGAGGCCGAGAGTGTCAATCACTCGGCGAGTAGTAGCCAGGAGCACATCTCAGCTCCAAGTGTTCACACGCCTCCCTCAGGCTCTCATTAACACATACGCTGACACACGGAGCGACAGATATGTGCGCTCACTCTTTGAGAATTCGAAGCAAGAATGGATTCATACAATTTTGTTCTGCGTGTGTGAATGAATCCCCCCTCGTTAGTCCTCCAAAGCGTGCCAAACAGCCTCCTCATTACCGGGCTTTCTGTCCCTGTGGTGGCGTGGTCACTCACTGAGGCCTCGCCACCACACAGGTGATGATGACCGTGAACGGTTTCATCACGGAGATCTGCTCCAGCGAAGGCTGCGGGCTTGTGTCCGGTACAAAATATATTCATGATAACACCGCATTGAGTCTTAAAAGTCTTTTTTTCACCCCATCAGAGCAGGTGGAGAAAGATATCAGTTGAGTGAGATAATAATCACTTGACCTGACCTTTCTCAGACATTTGATTTGTCACAGTAGGGAAAGCACAGGTGTTACTACTAACACTAACGATGGCTCTGTTCTATTCAAGTGTTATAGTGAGAGTAACAGGGAGCCAGCATACACAAACCTGAAATCAAAGCAGCTAAATGGAATTCAGCCATCATTCATTTCCATTATTATGCGGCTTTGTTGAATACTCGATTCTGATTGGTCAATTACGGCGTTCTACGGCCTGTTATTTCTTTATAGCAGACCGTTGCAATGGTATAACAGACCGTTGCTACGGGCGCAGCTCTGATGTCGGACTCCAGCGGACCGTTTTTGTTTCAAATTATAGATTTCTTAAAGGTCCCATACTATAAAAAGTGACATTTTCATGGTTTTTATATTATAAAGCAGGTTTAAGTTGTATATTAATACTTTGAAAGTATCAAAAAACGCTTAATCCACAGAGAAATACACATAGCCCGTATTCAGAAACGGAGCTTTTGAAACAAGCCGTCAGGATTTCTGTCCATTTGTGATGTCACAAATCTACAATATTTAGACCATTTCAAAGTTTTAAACGTAAACATGGGTCCCAGTCTATTTCCTGTTGCAGTGTATGTGAATGACATCAGCTGACAGGAAGTAAACATGGATCCAAGCTGTTGCCTAGCAACGCAATTCTGTTGCAATTCCATTGAAATGTACTAAAAAACGGAGCGTTTCAGACAGAGCATGAATACAGGTATGTTCAAGCAGACAGCATGAATAGCAAAATAAAGGGTTTTTTAAACATTAAAGTATGTAAACATGTTCTAGTAGAAACCCAAAATACAAGTATGAGCATGATATGTTCCCTTTAAGGAAGTAGCTGTGTAATAAGTGCGATAATGTACAGCTAGCTAGCATTTAATCTGTGATCAAAACTTAAAGGGACTATTTGTAACTTTTCACGCGCATAAATCCTAACGGGTCGGATTCCCATGCGCGCTTGCGTGTCGGTACGCTCTGCTCCTGCTGCCTGCTGCCTGCACACCGCGCTCTGAGAATATCTAGTGAATGTGCAGTGGACGTTTTTGCAGAAATAAATGCTGCCGCTCCTCCAGACCAACAGAGGTTTCCCGTGTCTTGTGAAGTGACGGGGCTCCGCAGCGAGTTACGTTATCGTCCCGACCGGGTGTCGGTCTCTCTCCCCCCCCCGACCGGTTGTCGGTCTCTCCCCCCCCCCGACCGGGTGTCTCCCCCCTCCCCCCCGTTCCCTCCGCGGTCCGCAGGCTGAGAAAGGAAAAGGCAGCACTAGAATCAGCATTGATCCATGGAGAGACCTTAGTCTGGTCAGCTAACATTACTGCCAAGCAGGTGAAATATAGAGTGATATTGTGTTTTAGCTGACGTGTGTCGCCTTGCTGTTTTGACGGATGCTCGCTCACATTCAGGTAGCGCGTGCACACGGGCGAGTGCGAGCAACAGGACGCTGACTTTCGTTGACATTGCGGCCACAGGTGTCGCTGTGAACAAGCAATTTCTGATTCTTACATATAGCCCCTTTAAATTACTTGTCAAAGAAAAATCATTAATTTCTTTTAATTTGAACAAGTATTCACGGCTCAGTTTCTTCTCCACCTCACAACCTCTCTGGCTGTATCTTGTATTTAGTAATGTGTGTCATAATCTTCAGCTACATTACCAGATTGTGTAACCAAGACTCATTTTTTACCAGTCAGACAAACTGACATCTCTGGAATTTACTGACCGGTTCTTGAGTCACTGTGTGGTTGGTTATCGAACCTGTTACATGAGCGCATGGTTATGAAATAGGATTTTGTTTTGGAGGGCAAATACGATAAACTTTGTACACTTGGCACAAAATTGTGGTGAGAGCCAAGGTTCATAAATTGTTCTTATCGAAGCCACTGAGAAGCTGTCAATAATGAGTCATCAAGTTTGAGGATAAACGTGCATCTGTGAAACATTTCCTGAAACTTTGCCCAAACCTCTGCTCCCTCTGGGAACTCTGAATGACACATTTCCATTTCCGTGTATTCTTTTACGTGTGACAAGCCGGCCGGCCAGTCATCTTAAGCAATTTTGGCAGACGGATGTTGCCTTTCCTTTGTCATTATGAAGAAATCCTCACAGCTCAGTGCAGAGCTGTAATTGCACTTTACCAATTAAATCATGTTGCTCTGTGTAAAGCCGCAGTCTACCAATCTAAGGGGATAGCATGACAGCATATACGACCTTTCAGTTGCTAAATTTAACTGTAAATTATGGTATGTCGATAGAGAAGTTAAAATCCGGGCTACAACATGTGGCTGTTGGAACAGAAAACCCTGGAGATCTTGATAACAAATGCATCTCTTTATGGCTAAAAATGGCTCGGATACTCGCCTCACTCCAAAGGTTACTGTCTCAAAACAGATGTCTGTAATGCTCCTCTATCACTGTTCCCCAGCAATTACCCGTTGGTTGTAATTCAGACCCATACCAGGCTTCCAAACTGCTTCCTAGCTCCATATTTCAGGAATTTTAATTTATGAGCAGAGCGCCCATCGCTCCCCTGCAGCCCTCAAAACCAGGCAGCTGCCCTGCTGTTGACCATGTGATGCTTCTAAAGCTAAAATCTCTTCATCTGGTCCTCATTTTGGCTTCCCAACCGTCCACCATTTCCTTATCGCACGGGAGCAGAGAGAGACGAGTCCATAGCTGCTATACCAGAATGTCATTTATTAATTTCGTGGTACTTTTGACTGATGATTCATGCATTTATTTAAAAAATAAAATACCACATTTTTGCCACAGCTTCCAGTTGATCTTGAATTTAATTTAAAGCTAACTGTGACTTTAGTCTTCAGATAGGGTTAGGAATCATGATACTTAAGTCACGATACAATCTTATTGTGATTTTAAACATTTTGTGATATGTTATATTGCCATTTATTACCTTTTTTCAACTGCAAATTATGCAGTTTGTCAACATCTGTTTTATCTAATAAGATACAGTTTTCGCTCTGTTCATCTCAGAGTTTTCATTCACATATCTTGAGGTCAGAGGTCAAGGGACCCCTTTGAAAATGGCCATGCCAGTTTTCCTCGCCAAAATTTAGCGTTAACTTTGGAGCGTTATTTAGCGTTCTTCCTCTTTGTTTCCTTAGGTTTTCTAGTTTCATATGATACCAGTATCTTTACTAGCTTTAAGACTGTCTTTTTCTCTCACACCCCCTGCCCTCCGTGCTTAGCGTCAGTTTATTTAGCGAAACACTGCTGCCAAGAATGTGTTTGTGGACGTTAGATATACCCTGATAGCTGCAGGTGATAAGTCCTCTAATGTGTAATCAGCAGCCCAGCTGCCCCACATGGCTGGAGTTTGGACCACATTGACCAATAATGTGGGTCACTCAGCTACTGTGTTTGTGTTTTACATGCTTTCCAGTTGACCTGAAACACAAGTTTCCTCTTTGGGTTTTTGGGGATTTTTTTTCCAACTGGTTCCTGCGTGGGATTTAGGTTTCTGTTGGACGTTTCAGCCTCCAATAAGTTGTTTTACAGAAGCTCCCCTGCGCGCCTGTTTTGTTCCTACACTGTACAGGCTCCTCAAAAAAATGGCTACCTCGTCGATCCTGGAAGAAAAGAGGAAAGAAGTGCAAAGGAACTTCAAAAGCATGTAGGAGGCAGAGAGAGAGAGGGAGGGAGGGAGGGAGGGAGGGAGGAGGAGAAAGGGACCTTTAACAGGGGAGAGCTAAAGTTAAGACATTTCTTGTAAATTCCTTATTTTTTTAGGTGTTCTCCTCCTCTACTGGCCAATATTCCCCCTCTCTCCTTCTGATTGTTATCTTGTCTCGCTCACTCTCTCCCTCTCTTTTCGCTAACGAGGAGACCCCGTCACTCCCCCCTCCTCCCGCCCGGTCCAGGAGTATTTTTGGATGTTAATGAAAAGAGAAATCTGAACTGCCTACCCTTAAAAGGCATGTCTGGGTCAGCTGGGTTGGAAACTGGTGTTATTAATGTCCTTAACATTTTCTATGCGAGCGGGTCATCTGTGATTGTAAGTGTGCGTGCGTTCGGTGCCGCGTACAGCGCAGGAATGCTGTGGGTTGGGGGGCTAGAAGGGAAGGAGGGTGGGCTAGCGAGCGGGCCTACGTCTTCAGGAAAGGAGGGGGGTCAGGGGCATATTTGGCATATTTCAGGAGCCATTCCAGTCTGGTTCAAGATGCATTCTTCTTCCTGGAGATGTGGCTGAGCGGCCAGACAGACAGCGATCAAGGCAGGGGAAGAAAGGTGAACATCACGCTCTACTTCCCATCAGTCTCGTGATGCTGGTTGTGGAACATGGCGCAGAAAAGCTTAAAAAGCCACAAACACAGGTGGTAAAAAGATACCACCTCACGCCACCTAGACACAGATGTCTAACCCACCACATCTGTGACCTCAATAATATCCATAAAAGGCTAAATATTGAACCAAAGTCCTTCACCCAGCAGCAGGGTTTGTGTGTCTTGGGTTCCATCACTACAGTTTAATGAGTGTTTATATGCAGAGAGCTGTAATATGTCTCTTTCAACCTCTCTTCCGTGGCATTATAGTCACTGCTTCTCCCCCCTAGAATTTATGATGCCTCAGCCTGTTATTTGCAGTCGGATGGCTGCTGACTGACGTGACAGCGGTTGGCAGGAGTTCACTGTCGCGGTACCAGTCCAGTGCTCCGCAGAGGTCGGGTTCATCGTGAGGTCTGCGTCGAGGGCCCGGTTGGAGCAGAGTGTACAGATGTAGTCCTAACCGGCCAAAACGTCTTTGTTTCATTCTTTTATTTCTGAAACTTACAGCAAAACATTTCCTTTTTTGTTTTATGAATCACTGTGTCTCAAAATGAAATGAGCGAACTGATGAAAGAGCAAACTATTATCAAGTACTTCTACTTGGTGGGTGCTTATTGTGCTGTCACTGGTGCTGCTGTTTCTGGGTGAGGCCCAGAGAGACGACATCAAATGTGCTTTGATGCGTGTGATGTCTCCTTGTGTTTTGATCTTTAGCAGGGAAATGTGGATCAGGGAACCACCGCCACAACTGTGACAAATTACAGGAAAAAACGGAATAAATGAGTGCAGAACAACTACAGAAGCTCACAGAATGAACGGTTTGATGGGTGTCACTATCATCTCAACCCAAGTGAACACCTATGGGAGATCAATGTTTTAAAGAGAACTCTCCACCACCTTCAAAAACCTTTTGGAAGAGTGGTGCTCATCGGTCATCCCTCAAGTAGAGCTGACTTGTAGAATCTGTGCCAAGGAGCAATGAAGCTGCTTATAGTGACACTTTATGTTAGTTTACCCTCAATCCAGGAACCCATTTAGCCTCTGGGGGCAATATTTCGGGGGTTCCGGTGTAGCCAGTGGATATATGGACAAGGGATATCCGGGCCAAGACTTCCTCTTCCATGCATCAGGCATTATTTACTAACTTGAGATTCAAGAATGAAGTTGGAGTTGTGAGACAACATCTACAGTTAATCTAAAAAAAATAATATATATATGAATGCAGATAAATAAAAGCTAAATTATCACCAGACGATAGCAGAGATTGATTTTGGCCAATACTGTATGTCCCGCCTCTTTTGCTCTCCACACGGACCCGTTTACCTGTATCCGACCAAAGCCCGCTCATACATGACTGGTCCATGCTATTCGGACTACAAAGGGAAACCAGAACGCTTCCGATACCCAAATCTTGTCCCGTTGCCGACAGATTCTGCATTCATATGCAGATATATTTAGAAAGATTAGTGTTCCCTTTATTTTGTCACCTATTCATACCCTTAGTGAGCCTCACGAATAGTTGTTGACCACCTGAATGAACATAACGTAAAATCTGATACTGATATTTGAGTAGAAAATAGTTTAGTTTGAAGACAGAGAAATTAATTATTTTCTTTGAAAATGAATATGTAACCGTTTAAAAATGAAAACGCTTCCTTCTTTCTTGGCTCTGACTAGTTGCCAGACAACTCCAGGAAGTTACTGGTCCCGACCAAAAGATGTGTTTCGAGATATAACGTGTTAATTGGTGAGCTTTTAAAGGTGTTTCTTTTTCATTCACCTCTACAGAAGAAATTGACAAAAAATGAGACTGAGGAAATGGGGAAAAGATAGACGGACTTTGGACTAGTGATACCTAATTATTGGACTAGTGATACCTGTGTCAACATCCTGAAAAGTGGCCTTCATAAATTCACTTTGGTGTACAGTGTAGCTGCGTGTGTGGGTGTTTGTTCATTTGTTCAAATGTGACTTCTTGAACAGCCCGGCGTTTGGATCCTCACATGCTCTTCCTTTGCTAATGATCTGTCCGGTGATGCACGAGTCGTTGACAGTATGAGGGCTATACACACACACACACACACACACACACACACACACACACACACACACACACACACACACACACACACACACACACACACACACACACACACACACACCCTCCTGTCTGACCTGCTCTAATCCTTGGATCTCCGGGGCGGCTCTCAAAATAAAATTCCTCCCGCAGATTATTTTTCTTGTGATCAGAAAAATATACATGTTCTCGGAGAGAGGAATTTCCAGACGCCATGGCAACCTGACGATTGCTCACTTCCCCCCCTCTCCTGTTTCTCTCGTCCTCGGCTGTTTTGTCTTCAATGCTCTGTTTCTACTTTATTTTTCTGTTCCTTTACTACTTTGTAGATGGTTCTGTAAATCTAATGAACTTGTCACAACTTTTTTCATGTCTATGGCCTTTGTCTGTCCTTTTTTTCTCACCTACCTCTCATTTAAAAGATGTTTTTCTTCTTTCCGACAGACATCCCTCCCTCCGTTCCTCCGTCCATCCATGCATTAGCAAGTCTGGTTTTAGGAGCTTTCATCATTGTGGTGCTGATGCATGCAGACCCCGACTGCTAGGCTATTTTCAGCCTCTCTTTCCCCTCCTAGTCTGTTACCCTTTCCCCCCTCCTCTTCTCCTCTCTGCTTTGGTTTTATGTTGGAGGAGATCTCTGCACTGCTGCCTTTTGTAAAGGGCTGGGTTGGCTGGTTTTCCCCCTCCATGCCAACGCTGCTCTTTGGAGCTCCTTCTCATGCTAGCTGTCCCGACCAGGGGAAGTGAAGCAGCACAATGCGAGCCATGGCGAGGCCGTAAAAATAGACTGGCTAAAGTGCAGTTTTTACTTCAAGAAACACGCTTTAAACCCTTTCATGTCCAATATTTTTGTAGTAGTAGAGGAAGTTTGGCTGAGTAGATGTGCACCCAACAATTTTTTTTTCACCTTTGTTGGACAACTAATAGCATAGAGACAGACAGGAAACAAGGGGGGAGAGAAAAGAGTATGACATGCAACAAATGCTACCAGGATGCCCCAGTAATGGTTATTTTTAATTGATTCATTGTTGATTGTCTTTCCGATGAATTGTTTAGTTGAATAAATGTCCGATATTAGTGAAACAATGGCCTAGAGCTGCAACTAATCATTATTTTCATTGTCGATTAATCTGTTGATTAATCAATTAGTTGTTTGGTCTATAAAATGTGAAAATATTCACATTTAAGAAGCTGGAATCAGAGAATTTTCACTTTTTTTTCTTGAAAATTACTCAAACCGATTAATCAGTTATCTAAATAGTTGGCGATTAATTTAATAGCTGACAACTAATTGATTAATAAATTAATCTTTTTCAGCTCTTCAATGGCCTCAATTTCCCAGAGCTCCAGGTGATGTCTTCAAATTAGGGCTGCAACTAACAATTGTTTTCATTATCGATTAATCTGCCAATTATTTTCTCAAGTAATCGATTAATCGCTTGGTTTATAAAACATGAGACAACGGTTGAAAATGTTCATCCCAGTCTCCGGTGACATGTGGAAATTTCTAATTTTGTCTGATCAACAGTCCAGCAGTAAATTCTCACCTGTTAACATACACATTTTTGCTTGATTTGTCAATTAGCTGACTCGTTTCAGTACTTTGTCTGAGTTTAAATTGGCCTGAGTCACTGGAAAATCTCTGTATTAACCTAAACACATTGGATCACTCAGTGATAACATGCTCTTCCATTTACTAATAGTGAAGCAGACAAACACACACAGCGACTCAGACTATGAACGAGTCATCGGCTCACCTCTGGTGGTCCCCTCATCTGCCCTCTACTTCTTTTCTTTTCCTCTCTCATGACTTCATGGCTAAAAGTCAACTAACATTTGGGTAATTATATAAGACACAATTTTACCAAAATGTTGGTTGCATTTACCGTACATATATTTATTTGAATTTAACCTTTTTGATTGAGTTTTACCTTATATAACACACTTTTAACTGGTATAATATTGGATGTCTGGCTCACCCACAGTTAAGTGTTTGTGTGTGAGTACATATGTGGACGCATTCAGACACAGGAGCCTCACAGGACTCCCATAACACTCCCTGAGTGGCTCATTTGTGCACTGTGGAACATTGTGGAATACCAGGCATATTTTATGATCCAACCTTCAGCCGGCTCCCTCTCTCTTTTCTCCCAGCGTCTGGGTTTATTTGTGAGGCTAAGCTGGTCTGGCCATCCGTGCCCCCCCCCCCCCCCTTTCCCTCTTTAGCAGAATATTTAAACATCACATTTTAGACGTTTAGCTGATGCCTTTATTCAGAGTAACGTATAGGCGAATTTGGGCTGAGGAATCAAGCGTGAACTTGAGGCATGGTTTGCCTCCCTGTGAGAAGTTTAGCTCTCCACATGGGTTTACATGCATGTATATAGATGTATAAGTGTATACCCTCCTCTTGACAAAAAGGCCTACCACATGTGGTGGCGTGTTTTAACCGCCTGGGCAAACAAAGGTACAGCAGAGCTTCGATGCCCGTGGCAAAGAGCGGCTCTCGCCCACCCACTTGGACAAACTCGCTGTAGTTTTTTACCTCCTTGTTTTCACCCTCTAGTCAAACATTTTTCTTCTTCTCTCTGTCTAAAAACCTCTACAAATCTTTTGCAATTCAACCTCCAGTCGCCTCTCTCATCCCTACTTGCCTTACAATCTCTCTCTCTCTCATTCCATCCCTTCTTTCTCTGCCTCCCTTCCTCTCTCTCTCTCTCTAGGTGTGGACTGCACAGAAGAATGCAGTTAAATTAGTGTTTCCTCTCTCCTGCCAGCCAGCTGCATCTCACACTCCCAGCCATGCCAAGCATCTGAGACACAATTGACCTTAAAAGGAAACAATAGCGGCCTATCAATTCTGCTCTGCCAGTCAAGGAATGGCTCACTCCTGTATGGGCAGGGTCCAGCTGCTCACGCACACAACACAAGGAAGTGTTTGGAAAGTGAACTTTGAAACTGCGGGGAAATGAGAGCGACCCAGTTAGGTTTTTTTTCTTGTTATTTTATAGGTGTGTGCTGTCTGTACAAGAACGTAGCCAGAAATGCCAGAGTCCATTCTGTTGATTAAAGGTCTAAATGCTGTTAATCCACAATTTATGGCCTAAAGGTAGTTAAATTTTATGGAATAAAATACACGTGTTTCAGTTCGTAAACCCCCCAAATTGCCAGAAAACATACCTTTAGTGTCCTCAATGTGTGTGTATATTTTCAAAAAAATCAAGTTTGATCAAATTCAAACTAACACAAAATGTATATGAAGTAATTTGAACGCAACCCACGTCGCCATGTGAGTGATGAGCTAATGTTGCTGTCAGGCGTTTGCCTTACCTTTATCCATCCACATAAGAGCGACTGTGTATTTGTTTACGAACGCCTCTCCTTGAGTACAAGGCTCGGCCTGTTTTTGCTTATACAATTTTTTAATTCTAACAGATTGTTACAGCTCAAATATATCATTGTTTCACCCCACGTTCCAACAGTAATTTGATTTTTACGTGACTTCCCTGGTGTATATCTTTATCAGAAATTCAGATGAAACATTTAAGGCTTCTTCGTCAGTCAGTATCCTCAGATTGAAACCCCTCGTGCCAGCAAATGACTTTGCTTAAGTGTCCTTTAGCGAGACATTAAATCTTCTTCCAAAATGCTTTAAAATCCCATTTGTTGGATTTCTAAATAGTGGATTTGACCTTTAACGACTTGCTGACATTTTTGCCAGGAGGTTCCTATTTTGTTGAGGTGTTGTGTGACATTGCTGGTTGTCATGTTACTGTCGTAAAAATGAAAAACAGTCGACACTAATCTACCTGTGTAGTCAGCAGTTAGTGTGTGAAAACCTCAGCTGTTATTTGTAGAACAGGCAGGGCTAAAAAGTCATTAGATATTAAGACTGGTTCTGCAGGTTCACAGGGAAGTTAAAGAGGTGGATGGTTTTCAGTTTGACAGCCCGTCATCGTGTAGACAAACTCTTACTCCACCTTGCTGTTCGGCTGGAATGCAAATAGCAGCCGGAGGAATGCTGTTCGCAGTCTTCGCTCGCAGCGAGTGAAAAAATCAATCACTCGCTCTACGCCGCCTTTCTTTTGTTAGCTCCCTCTGTCTGCTGCTCTGCTTCCTGTCTCTCCCCGTCTTTCTCCTCACTCTGCCTACTCTTTCTGCCTTCGCTGTCTTTTCCCCTCTCTAGGCATCCTGTTCACTGTGTTTGATTTGGGCATTCCTTTCCTCCCCGAGCAGACAAAACAACCCCAGACCTCTCTGAACTGCAACCCCCAGTGCGCACACACACACATATACACACACACACACACACACACACTCTCCCTTCTGCTAATCACACACAGGAAATGGGCTCCCATGCAAACGAGGCCCGCCTGGCCAGAGGAACCCAGGATGGAGTTTCAGGCCTTGAAATGTTCTCCAGCGGAGGAAATTGAACATGATCTCTCTCTTCCCCCTTCTTTCATTCTCCCTCGTTTCCCCTCATGTTTTACTCGCCGTGGTTCCTCTCTCCTTTTCTTTTGACACTTTTCCACGCTGCATTTTTGAGTGCATCCATTTTGCTGTGAAACATCGCCGTTTAACACATACAGAGTTGGAAGCAATATGTTGGATGTTGGAGTATGTTTTCATGCTGTTGGTACCAGTTAGATCAATATTAGGTTAAAGCATCTCCTGCCTCTGTATATGCATGTGGGTGTGTGTGTGTGTGTGTGTGTGTGTGTGTGGCCTCACATGTGCTGTATGTGTTTGGAAAGCGGAAGCTTAAGTGCTCAAAGAAGCTGATAACGTATCAACTGCCTTCCATTATATGTGGGATAAAGCCGTACTCTAAGATAAACATAACGCGATAAAATGTTTATGTAAATGAAAGAGGGAGGAGAGGAGAGGGTTATTTCTGCTCTGTTTCAGGTTAAGAAATATTGTGTTGCTTTGTAATATTAGCACACTTGGGCCAGGACAAGAAGTGCTTAAATACACCTAGATCGATCATTATATATACAGCAACGTATCTTGGTGACGTTGGTGCAGACGTGTTTTGACAGATAATCATATCACATATCGACACAGATTGTACAGGAACAGTAGCTTCCTCATTTAGTACAATGCAGAGCGTGCTAATGTGTTAAAGGACAGGACACATTTCACTTAAAATGAGACTCGAATGTCACAAAATATTTCCTTTTGAACTCTATATATGATGGTCAAAACAATACAGGTATAACCAGAAGAGGTAGAGAAGAGGTAGCTCTTAACAGAATACTGATTTATTGAATTTTAAGATTATTAAAAGTTGTTGTGATTTATTTTGAGCGAGAAGGATGCACTGATTTTAATTTGGATCTGCCACCAAAAAAGATTCAAAAGTGACTGAGACATCTGTATGCACACGAAAAATACAGAAAGCCTTTTTGTACTGGAAAAAAAAAGATATTTTGCATGGCAGTATTGTATCGACACACGGACGTCAAGTATCGATAATTTTTGGTACCAACCAGGTCATGTTAGCTTGTTGGGAAGAACGCTAAATAACACTCCAAAATGAGGCTAAATTTTTGCGAGGAATAACTGGTATGGCCATATTCAAAGGGATCCCTTGACCTCTGACCTCAAGATATGTGAATGAAAACTCAGAGATGAACCGAGTGAAAACCTATTAGATAAAACAGATGTTGACAAACTGCATAATTTTTAATAAATCGCAATATATCTTATCGCAATACTCAGCATATCTCAAAATGTTTAAAATCGCAAAAAGATTGTATCGTGATAATATCGTATCATGGGGCCTCTGGTGATTCCCACCCCTATGTATTATTATTATTATTATCAATATTGTGATGATATGAACTTTTAATATTATAATTCTACAAATTTCTGTGTCTTAATTAATGATTCTGAACGTCTGTTTTTATTATTTTATATGTGATTTCTGCATACACTTGCCAAATCTTGATGCATATACAGTAAATACTGTAAATTAGGCGTCATTATAATGATTACAACTACTCTAGAAGTTCTGTTCATGACACATTAATGTATGTAAAGTGGATACAGTGTGCCGGAAATGACACTTACTTCAGACGCTGGAGGAAGTGCCACCTCACACTGTTTCAGTTCATTCTGCTGAGTAACGTCATGAATCCTCCCAGCCTGACAAGCTGTGTGCGTGAGGGGGAGCGAGGGATGAGAAGGAGACAGCTGTTTTCAGTTTCGCTTGGTTAAGGGTTGGCTAACTGTCTGAATGAATAGCTCCGACCCCCCCCCCCCCATAAACACACACGCACACACACACACACACACACACACACACACACACACACATAACCACCAACACATACAAACACAGACAAACATGTGGTCCCTGGTCACCAGGGTATTTGGCGTCTTCTGGATTGCTAAGAATGTGTCGAATCTCATTTGTAAGATCACATATTTTCTTTAAAATGAGTGTTTATTGATCACACGGCACACCAACAAGCTGGCTTTGCGCTCTGCACAACCACACATTTGGTTTAGTGCAGCGTGAGAACGTTGGATGATTCAGCAAAACCTGTGTGTCGGTGTCGTGCCGCTGCACTCATGAATGTAACATGACGGAGCGGTAGCAGCGGGGCTGTCTCCTTCCTGTAAGGAAAAGATGTGTGGGAACACACTGAGAGGATGACACAGAGAGGAGCTGAGAGTGGCAGGAGCAACGAAGAGACTGGTTGTGTCTGTCCATCAGCAGCTGCTTACATGATCGAAGTGTCTCTGAGCGCATCACTTACTGTAGCCTAAAGGCCCGACACACCTCAGGTCGCTGAGCGTCTGTCGGCCTAGTTTTTGCGGTGTGTCCCGCACCGTCGGCTCTAGTCTGCCCGTGTCTGAGGTTTTTTGTGTGAGGAAAGCAAGTCAAGAGGGCACACACAGAAGGCTCTTCTCATTTTTCAACTTTCATCTTCATCTGATCGTTCCAATACACGGATATTTTCACAACGACATCTGGAATGAAGCTAAGTGGTGAGTGAGAGTGGTGTGAATATGGTCGGCAAACGTCGCTTTGTTTCATGTACATATCATAACAACGGCTTGTGTATCCGCAGAATGCAGACTAACGCCGCCTGCTGGTGTGGGGAGTTATTTCCCCTCACGCAGGCGCAGAACGTACGCGGTAGTCGGCCGTTTGCTGCAGTCTTCGCGGTGTGTTCGAGTGCAACTTTTTGGCCAAGACACGGACGACGTGAGGCGACGCAATATTCGGCTTCCGTCGCCGCTGTTTCTTTGATGTCAGTTTGGTGTTTCCGACCTTAAGTAAAGAGAGATCCCTCTTTCTGAACTTTTTATGACCATTTCATGCTTGATAAGTTCAACAGAAAATTAATCAGCAACTGTTTTGATTATGGAATAATCTTTAAAGTCGTGTTCCAGCTGCTCAAATGTGAGGATTTGTGAAGTCTTTTGTGGTGGTAGATTGAAGACCTTTGGGTTTTGGGCTGTTGATTGAAGACGTCACCTTTTATGGCAGACCAAAGAGGCCAGTCACGCATATAATAAATATAATAAACATTTGGAAATTAGCTGCATTTTCAGCTATTTTCAGACATTTTATAGACCAAACGATTAATCAAATTCATAATCAGGAGATTTATCGACGGTGAAAATATTGTGAGCTGCAACACTACATGCTTCTCATGCTAGTTTTTCCCATCTTTTTCCCCCATTTCCTCCTGCTCCTTGTTACAAGTCCTAATATACAAGTGACAAAATAAACTCAAGTCCTCCTTAATGGCTTGTTCTGGAGCTTTTCAACATCTTGCATGGTCTTCATCAGCAGATTTAGTTTGAGTAGTTGTCATGAAACTGTAGATGTTTATTCTGAGCACCTTCTTGGACTCGGTAGTTCGTTCTTTAATGTATGTTGTATGAAATGTTTCGGTACCAGAGTGTCCTGTTGCTGCTTACAGGAATGTTCCCTCTCTCCTTCAGCCTCCCCCCCTCCTCTTCCTCATTTCTCCCCCTCCCTCCACTTCCCTCTCTCATCCTTTAAATTCAGTCCAGACTTGCGTCTTAAATCTGGATTCTCTGTGCTTAACCAAACATATGGAATGCTACTGTAGAGGAATGCTCCAAGTCTGGCTTGTTTTCTCTGTGTGTGTGTGTGTGTGTGTGTGTGTGTGTGTGTGTGTGTGTGTGTGTGTGTGTGTGTTTAACCGTGCACATGTTTTGAAGCAGATGAGAGCTTCTAGGATGATGATGATTATGATAATGGTGCGTGTGTGTGTGTTTGTGTGCCTCCTCGGAGAACTGAATAGGGCCTTCTGTTGTCGTGGCCAAACACTGCCTGTCTGCTCAGGCATGAGTCTATTGCAAAGCCTCCCGAATGCGTCCCATATCTGAGCTGTTAACTCATTCTTTAGCCCGTTAGCCTGACTGTGAACGATCTCCCCCACAGTGACTGCATTGTCAGCCCGGCCGCAGGCTCGAGGCCTTGCCAACACTGCCAAGCATAACAACGGTGAAAGATGGCATGAGTGTGTGTTTGTGTGTGTCTTGATATTATGATGACCACTTTTACTAACCTTGTGCCCTGCTTGTGTGTTTTTAACCACAGGATGGAGACTTTGGGAAGAGGAGCTTAACGTGTGACAGACAGACAGACAAAAGGATGCATCTAAAATGTGAGTTATGCCGTCCTGTGTTACAGTTAATGTTGATTTATTTCTGCACATATTCGGGATGTCTCTGGGTCACTGAAAGTCAACGAAAGTCATCAAATTTAATTTAGATAACAGACCTTTAAAATGTCATGTCAAATCAAAATGTCTTCAATCAAGGAACAAGAGATTTTTGCAGTGAACGATTTACATATTGCACTTTGCATATTAGCCTAAAGCAGGGTTTGTACAGTCTATGAGCTTTACTCAACACCAGTGTTGTAGTCAAGACCAGCTGAAGAGACCAAGTCATGACCAAGGCCAGAGTGTATTGAGAATGAGACAAGACCAAGACCAGACCAGTGCGAGTCCCACGCTGCATGACTAACTTACGATAAAATAAACCATAAGCACTCCTTAAATGTATCTGAAAGATCCACATTCCCATTAAAAAAACCCACAGAAAACAAATGAAGATTCCTCTTCATTCACCTCTTTTATTGCCATATATACAGTATATGTGTGTATGTATAAGTGTACCATGTGGAATGTTTTGATAAAATAATCAAAAGGCTTTGCAGAGGTGAATTTTATGTGTAGGAATTTTCCTTTAATGTTAACAAATAAATCAGACAATGCACAGGCAGTTTAGTGATATCTTTAGTTGTGGTCTTGAAATAAATCCCGAGTCCTCTTTGTCTGAGACCGAGAGGTAAATGCGGACGATTCCGAGACGAGACTTTCAACAAGACCGAACTGGAGTACTACAACACTGCTCAACACAATTGTATTTTATGTCTCTCAAAGGAATAGTTAAACATGTTGGGAAATATGGTTGGTTGTTCATTTTTTCTATTCAAGAGTGAGGTAAGAAGATCGATACCACTCTCATGTCTGTGTGTTATACGGAGGTGATTAGCTTAGCTTAACATAAAGACTACAAACGTAGGGCTGTCCTCGACCAAAGAAACTCTTAGTTGACTAACACTCGACTAATCGATTAGTTGATCTAATCGACACATCTGTAAAACTGAGTTTCTCCGCAAAGAATCACACAAAAGCACCACTTTAAATCTGGTGTTTACCAGAGATGTGCTCATGAGTTTTCTTAGAAATAAATCATTCAACGTGAAAAAGGCATAAAAAACGAGAAGAAATCTTAAGCTCTTACTTCTTACAGAAAAAGCAAAGGTAAAAACAGCAGTTTGCAGTTTACCCGTCACCCTAGTAGGTTCTGTGCAGAGCATTTCCAGTTATAGCGCTGCTCGTCTGGCAACGTTGATACGATGACAAGACTACGGGAAGTCACTGTGTTGCTCGCCAAGAAGTAGTTACTGCACTTAACTCCCCCTAACCTCAAACTGTTGTTTTTAGGAGTATTTTTTTTTTTTACTTTATAGATAGCCGGGCCATCTGTTTCCCCATGCTTCCAGCAGCAGGAGAAAAAAGCTTATAGCATAATGCTAAGCTAAGCTAATTACCTCCTCGCTGCAACGCACAGACATGAGTGTGTAGATCTTTTAATTTAACTTGCAGAAAGAAAGAAAATGTCGAACTATTCCCTAAAAATGTATTTCCTGTATGTACAGTATGTCCTTTTCTTATAGTGTCATTTAATGATGTGTAAAATGAGTGTGTGTTATCTTGTATCAGGTCACCCAATCAGACTAAATCGATTCACAGCATCGATCATGTTCTGAATTTCGTCTGGCTCCTCTCCTTCCTCCCTCTTCCTTCACTCCTCCACCTCTCTTCTCCTCATCCTTTGCTCACCTTTTCCTCCCTTCCTCTCCCCCTCCTCCCTCTCCTCCCTCTCTTCCTCCTCCTCCTCCTCCTCGCCTCTTCCGCCCCTCCTCTGCTCTTTGTGAGTCTGTTTCCCGTTGGGCACAAACGGCGGCGCCGCACTTCCTTCCCTGTAGCCTGAAGTCACACAGGAGTGGCGAACATATATCATACTGTAGATGTTCTGTAACATGTGGGTCAGAGCGGTCATATGCATAAACATTCACACTGCTCTGAGGGACAGCAGCTGGTGTGTGTGTGTGTTATCAGGCCAGGTTAGTCAGCAGAGACAGTATATGTGTCACTGTCTTGTCTACTCGGCTGTCTGCTCGCACAACAGCTTAAGGTCAATATGTGGCCAAGGCGTGTTGTACTGAGCTGCATTTACATGCGTTTATTATTCAGGATGCTAGTTCACATCCTGCTGGAGCTCAATTCATCCTAAATAGTCCGGAACTAAAAAAGACCATGAAAACCGAGAGTAAAACAGGAAAAAGAGCTTCTCGTGTCAGTGTCCTGATACTAACGGCACGTCCTACTTTTCATAATCAGGAGCTGGATTATTTAAAAACGGATGTCAGTAATAATGCAGTTAAGGATCATACTAAAAGCATTCTGGGAAACATGCTTATTACCATATTGCCTTTCTTACTAAGAGATAGATGAAAAGATGGATACCACTTATGGCTGTATGCTATGGAGACAGTTAGCTTAGCTTAGCATTGGGGGAACAGCTAGCCTGGCTTTGTCCAAAGATTCAGTTTTTGTACAGATTAAACAAACAAGATATTAAATGTTAATAAGTGAGCGTGAGAGCTGCTGGTAGGCCAAACTTTTTTTGTACCTTTTGGCAGCAGCAGGCTTGTGGTTTCCCCTCTACTAAACTAACTGTCTCCAGGCTGTAGCTTCACGAGAGTGGCGTCAATCTTGACGCACCTGACTCACCTAACTGGTGGTGATTGTCTTTTTGTTGATTCTTCTGGTGTCACACTTCCTGTTCTCTGTTCATCTGTTAGCTGTTACTCTTCATGCAAACTGCCTAAGGGGCCGTTCACATGTAAGCGTCTAAAAACACGTGGAAAACGCCATCCTTTTATCCAAGGTGGTTGGGAGGTTGTGCTCCTGTCGCACCTGCCGTTACTAAGCAACCAAAACCTGCGAGCTGCGATGACGATGATGAAGTTGCGGTAATTTAGCAGTAAAAGCCTCACTGACTAAACTATGCACGTCTACATTGACAACAATGGATTTGAGGGTGCAAAAAAAAGCAGCGTGTGAACGGCCCATAATTCTTGCTGAAAACAGTCTCACTTCCTTTGCACTAGAGGGCGTTTCAAGGGATGTTTGTTCATATCAGAATCCATGCTGATTTTTTTAAATTCATCCTCTTACGTGCTCAAACATTAAAGTGCATGTGAGCACATTTGTATGCTTGATGTGAAACGTAATAAGCAGCTCAGCTTATCAGTTGTTTTATCCTTGCTTTAACATACATTTACAGTCTAACTACTTTACTTACAGTAATAGGATGGCCTGTAATAACTGTATGATTCAGTATCTCTCCTCTGATATAACAACTTCATCATTTTACCTCCTTCTCTGTTCGTCTCCTCTTCCCTCCCTCCCTCCCTCCATCCTGCAGCCAGTGCTGCATTCCTGCTGCAGTAATCCACTCTGGCAGCTACCTGCTCTGCATTCTGTGGAGTCACTCCCCTCGTCTCACTCCCTCTCTCCCCTCCTCGTCTGTCTCTCTTTCTTTGCCTACCTCGCATTATTACATGCATTTTGCTCTGCACATTTGCCCCGTCTAAGCTTTTCCGCTGCTACCTCTCTCTCTCTCTCTCTCTCTCTCTCTGTTCTGTTTCTTCCTCATCAGAGAGCCACTGAGGTCTCCATTCAGCCGCAGCAGGCAGCTAATGCCAAGGCTCAGGCTGATGAAGCGCTGCCAAGCTCTGCCGTGTGTGTGTGTGTGTGTGTGTGTGCGCTCTCTGCTAGGATGGGAAAGCAGTGAATGAGCAGGACGTCAAGCAGCCAGGCAGGAGGCTGAAGGGCTGTATGTTAAGAGCTATTGATGTGTCTGTGAATCGACAGTGTTCGTAGGCAGTTGATGCCGGCCATCAGAGAGAGAGTGGGGGGGGCCACGCCTGGTAAAATACCCAATCCATCATCACGGGACAGTTTGATGATCAGCTGTCACCTCCTCCTCTCTTAGACACAGTATAAATGCAGCAGGAAAGGCAGGGGAGTGAAGATGAAGGGCAAGGGAAGGAAACGGCAGCAGAAATGGGGGGGTGGGTTAGGGGGGGGGATGTTTAGAGGTTTAGAGGTCACATGAAAAGGGGAAGACAGTGACAGACTGATGGTAAAGAGGAGAGGAATAGACAACGTGTGGAAAGAAAAGAATGTAAGAAGGTGGTGTTGTTCTCGACCTTTACGGGAGGAAATGGCAAAATACACAATTGCTTCCAGTTCAATTTAACACTTAAGTAATTTCTGCAATAGTGAGAATCACTTAAATACACCGCCATCATTACATTTCAAATTGACATTAGACCACATGGAGTTGCATGATGCTGTGTTATGTGCCGCAGACTTCAGCTTGATTTACATTCTTTAACCCCCGTCCATCTGGGACGAGTTTGTAAACGGATGTGAGGTAGCGTTTTCATAAATCTCCCCTCACAACTCCGATAAGCCTGTTAATGCATTAGTACGCTCTGTGGCACCTGGACTATACAGTAGTTACATTTCTCACATTTTCAGTGCAGAAGCTCTCTGCCAGTGATACTCTGTGGATGCTGCAGACACTGTGTGTGTTTCTCTGTTATACCTTCTGACTGTAAATGAAGTGAGCTCAGTCTAAAGTCAGGTTTCACAATTTCATGTTCAGCTAGAAAGCAGCCAGTGTGTGTCTTTGCTAAGGCTGCACAATCCTCAAAATGTATAAGAAGCATCTGGGTTTTAATCTATATAAGTGCAGTAGTTTAGCATTTTTGATCACATCTGACAATGTTAAGAAATCCTGGAAGTAGATCCCACCAAAAACAAATCACTTGGTCTTTGGCTTTCCACCAGATTTCATAGATTTATTTTCATAGGTTTGACTAATTTGGGGCCGATAGGATGTTTTACAAACTATTGTTATTGGCTCCGATAGTGGCTTATGGTATGCAGCCTCCACCAGTCAGTCAGGGATGTACATCACTGTTTTGCATGGAAGCTCCATACACATAATGAGGGACACTTTTGCTGAAAATATCTGCGTGCATGCGATTAACTCATGATAGTTTAGTTTATTTGACAAGATTCCAAATACAGCAGTAAAAAAAAATCGTGGTCCCTGTTGTTCCGTCAGTTCGTCCTCGCCACAACAAGATGGAGATAGCCGTACAACATCCAAAGCGGGAGACAAGCGACCACATCTCACATGCCACATCCCAGCACAACAATCCACTTACAGATAAACATGCCAATAAAACAAATTAACAGTATACATTTATACTGTCCTTGTTTGGAGAGGTTATCTAGCAGCCTCTGTTTGACCTTTTCCTTAAAGGCTTGAGGGTTCTGCACCTCCTTGATTACGAGAGTAAGTTTATTTTCCACTCTGTTGCACCAGAATAGATAAAATAAACATTACCCATCATAGTTTTGAATCTAAAAAGATTCAGGTTAGCTACCCTAGCTCCTGGGATTGTGATTGTGAACTTCTAGCTTCTTGAAGTAACTGTTGAGGTACCTATAATTTAAATACCTAGTTTTTGAGACATCGTGCTAACTCTCAAAAGAGACAAACAAATGGTATGTGAGTCTGTCTCATTATGTTCTTATCACTCTTAAGCTCTCTCTTAACTTGTGTCTGTCTGCCTCGCCTCATTCTTTCTCCTCCTGACTCATACTTATTCACACAGACACACGCAGACTGTTAGTTAGCCAGCGTTGTGTCTGACAAGTGTCATCATGTCGTGACGAACCATGTTCTCTTATCGGTGTGAAACGGCGACACACATTCCTTCCCGAGCAGTTCATCGTCGCACATGTGTGTGTGCGTGTGTGCACATTCAGTCATATAGAGTTTTTGCTGACATCGTCTGTGCTGACACCTGAGAGCGCTTGAACAGCTGTTGAGCAAAGCTTTAAGAAAAAACGCTGTTAATGGGAGGTCAAAGAGTTCAGTTGTTGAGTTATTCAAAATGATGCTCTTCTGTTAACAAAACAAGCTCACCGCAAAGTCAATTTTGTAGCTGTTCTGGAGATTTTTTTATTGTTTTTGCCGTCGTTTTGACAGCTTGAAAAAAAGTATAAAAATCGATGCAGCAGAAGCAGAGATACCGTCTTTGAGATGCTGACAGGCCTCTCTGTTTCTCTTTCTTTCTCTCTCTCTCACTCTCTCCTCTCTGATCAGCCGATCTAATCACAGCTCGTATTAATGTCACAGTGTGGTCGGACAGTTACGTCTCCTACTGGAGTCTTCCTGTCTATCACTTCACAACTGGGACTTCCCGTGGTTTCAGTCCACAAGATAGCTAATCACGCACACATAACACACACATGAACCCAGGCCGAGGTCAGAAGAGTTTACTGACATTATTAAAATCGAAATTTATTTTGACAATTCTGATGGATTCTTGAATTATTCTTGTTTACGGCTTTTATGGACACATGACTTCAGACTACAGTCTGATCATAAACTGAATGTGCAATCCTCCAGTAACTCATTTGTTAGAGAAGATTTTTTATTAACATTTTATTGTCTCTCCCATACTTGAAGTATCCATGTGTCTTTTGTTATCCATCCTAAAAAAAACACACTATTTAGCAACTAAACTCTCGTTCTCGTTCCCCACATTCTAGTCAGACTGATTCGGTTTGGCTTAGCTGCAGCACAGAACAACACAATCTGCTCTCCTAATCAGGGCCTCACTCCCGTTTGCCCCCAGCGTCTTGTGTGGAGTGTTTTTCATGTTTACAGTGTCGGTGACCTCTGACCCCGAACACAGAAGGCAGCGGGCTGAGGGCATGCTGCCGGAGTAGAGAAATATTTCGTGGAAACATGATGGCAAGTCACGCGGGACATAAATCAGTTTAAATCAATAACAAGAGTATTGCCAAACTTGTGTTTGTTTGAAACACTTACGCAAGTGAGCCTCACATTAAATTCAGAAATTATTGGGCTAAGTTTGTATATTATGAGTAGAAACTATTTTGGAGCACATTTCTCTACTGCAAAGAGCTGATTGTGAGTACAGCTGGATCCACTTGAGTATTAGACATATTGACACTGCAGCTGAAATTATTATTGAATTAATCAATCAGCCAATTGACAGGATAAATTCTTTATTGTTAAAATCAATTTTCAAGCAGAAATTCTCCCCCAAAACATCCTTACTTTTAGCTCTCTCAATTGTGAATGTTCAGCCCGTTCGCACGAAAAGGCGTATGAATGCCGATGACAATGCACAAGGTATTTAGAGTGAAATAAGAACGTTGTTTTTGTAAGTTACGTTAGTGACGTTTGTCATGATTTTAGTGATTGTTTGTCACAAGTTTTCTGCACGTCTGTTACGTTGTTTCCGTACGTATTGTACTTAGTTTACGTGACCTAAGTGAGTGGATTTTTTTGCCTAAACCTAACTGTGGAGTGGACGTTACTGTAGTTTTGTCGAGTGGCGTACAAATGACACACAAAAAGCCTAAAATATGTTTTCATGACACGCAGAATGTCCGTGTAATGTCATGCTCTTTATATGCCTTCCTGCAGACCGTGAGATGTTGCTACTTTCCTCAGTTTTATATAATTTCAAACTGAACATCTTTGTGTTTTGGACTGTTGGTCAAACAAGACATTTGAAGAGGTCACCTTAGACATTATACACTACAAATGATGTGCCATTTTGGGTGATTGTTTAGGATCAGAATCAGAAACAGGTTTATTGCCAAGTATGTTTTCACATACAAGGAATTTGCCTTGGTGTTTGGTGCATAACAATAAAGATAAAAGCAAGTACTGTAAACGGTCAAGGAACATTAAAAACTGAATATGAAAAAATATGCGCAATATACATTTTTTTAATTAAGAGTGCAGAAATGTGCAAAATATTGTCCAAGGAATGTGCAAAAGTTCACAGTATAATGTATTGAGAATATATGCCATTATACACAGTGAAGATGTGCATTGTGCGTTAAACAGAGAGATCCTAGAGGGATGCTAGAAGTAGCATTGAAGTGTAGCGACCTGTTTAGGTGAACATCCATCATGGTGTGTGATATTCTGTGTTTCTATCACAACTCATTACCTTTAAAAGTTGCTCCAGATTTCCTCGGCTACAGATCTGCCTGAGGCTCACAGTACAACCAGCAACTGACTGACTGACTGACTGACTAGTATTTTCTGGTGCTGCTGTATTTTTTTTTTTAAATAGAGCATCTAATATCCGTCCCCTGCTCTGCTTCTTGGTGGCAGCAGCAGTTAATGTCGCATGTAATCCTGTGTGTAGTGCTGATCAAGAACATGCTCTAATTTACTGTTATGCCACCAAAGATCAGGAGCCGAGAAGCTCCGAGGGCTTTGAGTTTGATTCTTCAAAGTTGCATTCGGAATTAGGTCATAAACAGAGGAGCTAAACATGTAGTGCATGTGTAGAAACATCAATCTCTCCCTTTTCTCTCTCAGCCTGTCTTACTGTGTCATTTCTTATCAACCTCCCCATATTTCCCTCTCTCATCTTCTTATCATAAGCAGGTTGCTGGTTTTAAGCCCCAGCAGCAAGACTCTTGATGTGAGGGGAGGAGAGACCTAGAAAAGGCTCTGGGTTACTGGGCTAAGATCGGAGACACGACTGTTACTTTCAAAGTAAAACTGACTATGATTGTTCACATAAATGTTTGTCATAAAAGACAACCTTTACTCTTAAGCTTCACCTTTGACCTCACTGGAGTGTCAAGTTAGACACCATCCTTATCTCACTTTCGTTTTTGGGAATACAGAAGAACAGTGCCTTGTTTTCTTGATTAATTGATTAGTTGTCAGGAAACTGTGAAAAATGTCCTTATTTTCACATATTATTGATATTCGGCTGCAGAACCCTCCCGACTTTCCCACGTTTTTCATCGCCCTCTCCTGGTTTCCTCCTGTCCTGGGGTCACAATTCTCCTGTATTTCTTCCGATTTATGGCAAATTTTCACACCTTTTTTTACTTTTCTTTATCTCAACCTGTTTCTGGCACTGCACAGCTTGTATAAGCCTTACCGTTTCCACCCAGACAACAATAGGGCTACACCAAATTTCGTTTCCGCAGCACCCAAAGTCTGGCTTTTTCTCAACGGCAAAAAGCCCCAAGACCCCCCGCTTTGGTTTCTGAAGATTGGCCAGTATGTGTCTGGCCAATCCAGACATCAACCTCCTTTCCTTTTTTTTCTTCCTTCTTTCTCTCTGTTATTTTGGCTTTGTGACTCCCTGCCTTCAAAACCATAAAGAGCCGCCGTTTCTCTTAAATTGTAAAATGAGTTTAGACAGTTAACAAATGACAGGAAATCCAAACTGAAATGAAGCTAAGTGTCCATGCTGAGCATTCCCAGTCAATTGGCAGCCAGGCCTCGGAGGAGAGACCCTCAAGAGTAAATGGAGCAAAACTGTGATCTATCAACTCAATTTGTTATTTTCTTTCTATATTTAAGGGGAGATATGTGTCACTAAGGAATATCTTAACATTGAGTAGTGACGCCCTGACAAACAGAGAGCATCTGCTTTGCCGTTATAGTGGTATTGTGGTTAACTTCCTTGTCCTCTCCCATAAACAAATCAATTTTTTTCTACCAGTGACAACATTGTGTTTACCCACTATTTTCACCACATTTCAATACTTATACTGTAAGTGCTCATTTCACCCAGGATCTTAAGGGAAAATCTAAGTAGAGTAGATATTCCCATCCCATTTAGAGCTTGTTCCAATGAATACGCTACATGACCTTAGTTCCTCATCCATTTTTCTGCTGAAATGCAACACTGCCTTTCTTTTTTTTTTTTTTTTACCATTTTTCCAGAAGCGGGGCAAAACTGAAAAAAAAAAAAAAAAAAAAAAACAGAGAAAAAAGGGAACATGACAGTACAGGAAACGACAAACCGAACATTATGGGATGCCGGTTTTCTCTTTCTTGGAAAAAGGGGAAAATGCAGGCCAAGCATCAGGTCTCCACCATCTTGTGGCTTCCAGCGCTGCGCCAGCATCAATCCACTGCAGTCGTCCGTCCTCACACACACACACACACACACACACACAAAGTATTTGTCACACATTCACGTATGCAAACTGGCAATAACCCCCTACATGAAGATGTGGTTGAGGCATTTTGATTGGACCGGGGCCCTTTATTAACTACTGTTTATGAGGCAGAAGAGCTTCAGACCTTAAGTTCCAACGTCAAGTGCAAGAGAGAGGGGATTTTTTTTTTTCCCTTTTCTTTCCTTCCTTCTCTCTTTCATGGAGAGAACAGAATGTACTGAAGGCAGCAGGCAGGCAGGAAGAGAGTGGCTAAAGCCCTAATGATATGGTGTATGATTGTAACCTTGGTGTGTGTGTGTGTGTGTGTGTGTGTGTGTGTGTTTGAGAGAGAGAGAGAGCAAGCAGCGTGGATGAACCTCCTCAACAAAGTTTGACTTCCAGGTCCGTTTGGGATTGTTGATCCAAGGCAAAACGAAGCCCCTCTGGTTTTCTGGTTCTTTTCCCTCCTCTTGCATCCATCACTGTCTGGCTCTCCCGTTACATCTTCATCTGTCTGTCCATACGCGTCACTTCTCATTTTCTCTTTGTACATATGAAACAGCTAGGCGTGTAAAACATTCACAAACTCCCTAATTCACTTTTAGCAGATCAGAGATTTTTCTGTTCAGTCTTTGTGTGACTAGTTTTTACACGTGCCGACCATAGACTGTATATATATATAGATGGACGACGCGTCTCCACTTCCTCCCACTGTGCAAAAGTGAAGCCAAAATATCCTGGACACGGGAGCTGCCATCTTGGGATTTTGACATCATTTGGAGCCAGAGTCTCCACAGTAGCGATCGGGGGTGTTGGAGCCGCTGTATCGAGGTCCTGCCTGAGCAAATTAAGAACCAAGAACTGGCTGCAGCTTGCTAGCCTGATCTCCTCTCTCATAACATTGACCCTTCGCTAAGTCCCGCCCCTCGAACGCAGACTGGACAATCATGGCGTAGCATCGGCCAGCTTAGACCAGGGTCCAACAACTACCCGGCTCTGCTGTTTCAGATTTTCCTCATTTTCAGGCTGCTTTGGTGGATTTCGAGCTAGTCATGGTTAAATGTTGTGTCTGGGGCACGTTTAATACGTTTAAAACCAAACTTATCAAAAAATGTAACACTTGAACATACACCAGTGTGATAAGAAGTTTTTAGTTTGGCCCATGTCCCATCCGCTAACATGGAGGTGGGGGCGGGATTTATGACCTATACTGCAGCCAGCCACCAGGGGGAGACTGAGATGTCTTGGCTTCACTTTTGGAAAGCTGTCATGTCGTCCATTTTTATATATAGTCTATGGTGCCAACCTACAGCAAAGGACAGCAGTAGCGGATCCAGTTTAGTCCTGCCTATGTCGGCATGTTGATGTCACTTCTATAACAGGCAAAGAAAGTAATGGCTGCTTGCACCTGCAGGGAATGAGTGTTACAGCCACAGTTTTTTTTATAGATGTGGTTAGCCTGTGTGTTTGTACTTTTTTCCAGTATCCCAGAAAATATGCTCCAGTTAACAAAACCTATGCATTTAAAATGTGAAAAACCTTAAACTCCAGCTGTAACAATCTCTCAACATTGCAGAAGCTGTTACCCTCCTCTCATGTTTACACTCTTGCTGCCGATAAACGGTCTCAGCGCCCTGCTTCTCGTAACAACGGCAGTGGGAGTGCGAAAGGTCAAGCAGGGAACTTCCTGTCCAGATATCAGAAAGTGGAAGCAGCCAGTCATACAGTGTTGGACTGAGCAGTCAGGTTTAAGCTGTTCTCTTTAATTTATATTGGGTTACAGATGCTGTATCGCCTTACGTGGCAAAGACAATCGCAGGAATGTGTTCACTGAAATTGTCCTGATCCGTTTGATGCTCAGAGCAGACTAAAGCACAGTCTTAGAACAAATTTGTATGTGCTGCCTGGGCCCGGGCCACGAAACCCAGACGATGCCCTGGTTAAGAATGGGCTTCTGCAGAGAGAGGGCTTGGGAGAGCCTGTCGGTGGCCTGGTTAAGAGCAGACAAGACAGAGCGAGGGACTGGCAGTGCCCCGGTTAGTCCGTCATTAGGAATGTGTCTGCGTAAAAGGGGTCAGTTCCCCTGCCTCGCAGCTCCTACCCCCCTCCAGGTTTCCCGTAATTGTCAAAAAACGCACAGAACAGGGGACAGAAACTGTGTTCAGTTTGAGCAGAATAACCTCAGCGACTCCCCCCCCCCCGCCACACTTCCTTCCCTCCCTTCTCCACGCTTTCAAACCTGTTCTTGGCCAAACAGCCAGAGTGTTCATGAACACTTATCTATGTGGGTCACGGTCCTAAATGGAAGAAATTCATGGTTCTAAGACTAAATACTGATGTCTTGCACTCCATCTCTCCTAATCTCTCACCCCTCCTTTTCCCTCTACCTCCCTGCATCTTCTCATTCCTTCATCTCACCCACCGCCCGTCTCATCCCCTCCTTGTCTTGTCCCGTACGTAGCTAATGAGGCCCCTGCGATAACTGAATCAGGTATGTTGATTGGTTTGGCAGAGACGGGCCCTTGCCAGAGTCGCTTTGCACGCACCGCCGCCCCTTTTAAAGCGCCCACTTGGCCGCGCTGGTGTGCGTGTCGGGGAGAGATGAGGGAGGGAGGTAGAGAGCTGGCAAAGAAATAAAGGGAGAATGAAAGGAGAGGTAGGCAGCCTGCCAAGACAGGAGTAGCTGGACCTAGTGACACACCATTATTAACCAGGACGAGGCTCAACCAGAGCTGAAATCATGTAGGGGCCCAAAACCCCAAGATAATCAGAAATCTGTTAACGGCAAAATAATGGAGACCGGGTCAGGACAGTAGGACAAACCACCTAGCTTTGGTGTCAAGGAACCAACCTTTTCTCCTGAGGCACATTATTTAAAAGTTATTCTCTTAACCTTTACAGTGGTTACATTTTTCCCTGAGCTTCATAGTGCCGCGTGAAGAGCTGTCATGAAGAATTGAACTGTAGCTATGTAAATCTCTTTGTGCCAGCGAGGCCCTGCGCTGCTTTTTAATGGATACATGGGAATTTTTCATAGTATTTTTACTCCGCTGGAACGGGATCAGTCAGGACAGGTTTGGATCACAGCGACCACCTCGAGACAACAGAGGAAAAAATGGGTCTACAGCTCAGTTAACAAGCCACAGCTGGGCAAAGCTATGCAACCCAGAATGACTTTATTGACTAAGGTGTTTTGGCATTCAAGTGGACAGCTAGGCTAGCAGTTTTCTCTCCAACATTTTTCCTCCATTTGTCTTTTCCACTGCTCCCTCTTCGGCCCTTTGCAGCATTTCCTTGAAAGTCAAGATTACCAAACCACTAGACCTCATGAAAGTAAAGAATAATTAAAACGCTGCAGCTAAACGCTTTGAGTTCACATTGTGCTTTTTCTTAAAGTAATCGTTGCCATATTGACGTTCAAAGCTTATTGCCTCGGTTTATGTTCAACAAGACATTTAATGAATTGTGGGGAGAGCGGTTTGGGCTTTTTTACACCAAATGAAACGATAGAAAATATTTGACACAAACCATACATAACCATAATGGTAAGTTAGCCTACCTTGTTGTATACCATGTACGCACATAGATAAAAAAGATGGAGTTAATTTACTGCACTGGTTGATGTTTTTACAGCAGTAAAAGCTATTTAACGTAAAGGAAAACTACAGTAGTCCTTATATGTGGTGGTTTGTAGCTTCTTCTTTGAACATGGTACTGTAGACGAGGGGAGAGAGGAGACATGGAGACGGTTGTCAGGGGGGTCGATAACTGATGATGTGTGCAGATGTTATGTCCTACCCTCAGGTCGATTTTCCCTCGCGGTCAATGGGGTAAGCTCGCCAGAATGACGGGGGGGGGGAGTAATAGGATTTAGGAAAGCACACTACCTGAATCATGCATGAGACAAAAGCTGTTAGATTTATGGAGACATACTGCGGTGTGCTAATAATCTTTGTCTCATCACATATGCTGCATGCTGGGCCCACAGATGGGTATTACCACACGGTAATGGCTGTGTATATATATATATATATATATATATATATATATATATTTTTATAACATGGCAAAGGACTACTACTTGTAATTATGGGATTTCTTCAATGTCTGCTCTTGTATCCGAGCTAATTCATTTCTGTCGCAGACTGAAACACTTTTCTTTTATCGGCACATCCGTCCCACGTCACCATGGACGTTGTAGTGTTGTGACGGGGGCCTGTGATGCCGTGGTTGCTACGGTGACGGTGAAGCAGGCAGTGCAAGCGCAAATCGATGTTGGATGCAACAACAGGGAGACGACAAATTGTGTGTGTGTGTGTGTGTGTGTGTGTGCAGGCATGTTGAAACCCCCATTCTCTCACACACACACACACACACACACAAATGTAAGCAATGCCACCCCCATCTCCTTCAGAGGACAGGCAAGGTGAAATACATGATGGTTCAGTGCTGTGTGTGTATTATGTACACAAATTCTCTGATTCCAGCTTCTTAAATGTGAATATATTCTGGTTTCTTTACTCCTCTATGACAGTAAACTGAATGTCTTTGACAAAACAAGACATTTGATGAACAGGAAAGGACTACATGCGTTGGTGTTTGGCATCTTTTAGTCTCGTCTGATGGTGTGTCACAGCAATTAGATAGAAGTGTAAAATCATACAGTGTGCTGACTGTCTGGTGTGCATTCCTTTTCCTCACTTACCGATCTACCTTCTTAGAATGCAAATGACTGTCATTGACAAATTAGGGATGACAAAGTAAGTGTTATTTCCTCTCTCCCTCCTACAGATGACAGATTCGTCTGCTAAACGCCACTCCGAGGGAACTTCAAAGTCTTAAAGCGACAGTGACAGACAGACCGCCGAGAGAGAAAAGAGCATTTCCCCTTCAAGAACATAAAGGACTTGATAACACTACCACACAAATGTGGACCTCCCAAAACATTGTCATCAAATAATCTGAACAAGAAAACAAACACAACAGATATAAAAACAAAGAAATCTGTAGCCATGTCTGACCATAAAGACATGACGCATCGCCACTTGCGGCACAAGCTGCAGAGTCTCGGTCGAAGACTGGATGAACTGGAAGAAGCAACCAACAAGCTGCAGAAGTCTGAGGATGAGCTGCTTGACCTGCAGGTCAGTACTGGTTGCCTTCAGTGTTTGTGTGCATATCAGAGTCAATGAGAGGTGGAATAGAAATACACTGCATGAATAGGTTAATGAATGTTTGAACTCTCTTCTCTACAGGACAAAGTCATCCAGGGAGAAGGCAGCAACTCATCCCTGCTCGGAGACGTGGAGGACCTGAGGAAACGTCTCCTAAAGATCCAGGGTAAGGATGAGGAGGTACGCAAAGCTGAAGATCTCTGCCGCACAGTCAGAGAGAAACTGGAAGAGGAGGAAAGTCTGACGCAGGAGCTGAAGGCTGAAATCGAACGTCTACAACGGAGGATGGCAGAACTGGAGAAACTGGAAGAAGCTTTTGGGAAAAGCAAGTCTGACTGCAGCCAGCTCTGCCTGAGCCTCAACGAGGAAAAGAACTTGACCAAGAAGCTCTCGTCTGAGCTGGAGGCCCTCAAAGCACGTTTGAAGGAGGTGGAGGGGTCTGAGACGAAGCTGGACAGAGCAGAGCAGGCGTTAGCTATGGAGCTGGAAAAACTCAAAGGGTTCACTCAGACCTTTATGAGTGAGCGTAAGAGGCTACTAGAGAAACAGCGGGAGGACGAGAAGATCATTCTAAAGCTGACAGAAAAATTGGAGCACCAGAAGAATCGCCTCGGCATGTCGGCCGACCCCGGCCGTGCAGATTTCATGAGGTCAAGGATTGAAGATGAGCTTTCATCCACGGGGCTCCTCACGAGTAAACTGGCCGGACGAAAGAAGAGCCTCGAGTACTCGAAGTTGGCCGACGACAACATCGGCCTCGTGAACAAATCTGAGAATGAGAAGAATAGCGGTCCTCTTGAGGACGAGGACAACAAAGTAAAGGAGCTGACGCAGGAAGTGGAGAGGCTGAAGAACCGCCTTAAACAGCTGGAGATAGTGGAGGAGGATCTAAAGAACTCGGAGTCCAAAAACAGCGAACTTCACGAGAAGTTCCAGATGGAACGAAACCGAGCTCGCCAACTGAACGAGCAGGTGGAGCAGCTCCGGACGCAGCTGTGCGGGAAAGGAGGAATCGGAAGAAATGGAACCAGTAATGTGGATAAACACGGCAATGGGAGCGCTAACATTTGCCCCAACAGCCCTGCTAAGGTCCTGGAGAACGGCAAAGCTGACAATGAAGAGATTATGGTGAAGGGAAGTTTCAGACAAGAGAAGCCCAAATATAGGAGTGCTGCAGCCGTCTCAGAGCCGAGTTCCCCCAAACACAGGAACAGGGAGCTCTCCCCTCAGCATAAGAAAGAAACCAAGCTGAGGAGCAAAGATCCCAGCCACTCGGAGGAGAGCTCTCCTAAAGCTGTGAGGAGAGCTCTCAGTCCTGCTCACAAGAGTAGAAGGACACCCAAAACCCCAACTACTGCGATTTCATCTGATAATGGAATAAGAGACACAAGACGAGGAACTGAGGAAAAGACGAGAGGAGCCACTCCCGGCTCTGTAAACGCGTCCCCTACTGATGTTAAGAAAGCGCCCGTTCTTAGCCGCTACCCTCCAGCAGCTAATGACCAGAAGCCGCTGAGGACATCTCACAAACAGACGGATGGGGAGAGTAAAAAGAGCAGAGTAGAAAAGTTTTCAAAATTGTACGTAGGTAGCGACAGCGAATCAAACAACTCTGACGTAGTGCCTGACAGTTCCAGTAACATCAACAGTATCTCTGGTCTAGAGAAGGACGCAGCGTTGGCCTCAGATCAGGAATCAACAGACCAGGTTGAGGAATCTGTCTCTGTATCCGTCGCCTCCACCTTGTCCAAAGCCAATGGAGCGTACAAAGCCCACAGATCCCACGTCCCTCCACTGCTGCCCAACGACCAGGGGTCAGAAGGTCATTCGTCCGCCTCCGAAACAGAATCTACTGGTTCAAGGCCTTCTGAGCCAGAACCTGTACCTGAGACGACGACTACTACAAATACTGTAAGCAGTAGGACTGCACCCTCCAGACATCCCAGATACTCCCACGTCCACGACTCGCATTCAGAGGGTTCTTCTTCCAGGAGCTCGTTTGACGAGGAGCTCCACAACAGAACACTGTTAGCTGAGGGAGGCCACCAGGGGCCCGCGCACACCGCGTCGGGGATGGAGATCCAGAGAGTGTGTAGCCCGCGGGAGGCGCTGAGGTCGAAAGCCATCATCAAGCCCGCGATCGTCGAGATCGACAGGAAGGAAGTGATGATTTCGGAACCTCTGTCTACAAACGGCAAACCCAAAATCTCCACCAAACCTATGGTGACCTCCACTAGTAAAATGACCAGTAGTATAACCATCTACCCCAATGACCCGAGCTCTTCCAGAACCAGCAGTCGCAGCAGCAGCGTGTCCAGTGAACCCGTGCCGGTCAAAGAACGCCACACCTCCACCAGTAACATCCTCATAGGTAAGAACCACATGATGCTTTATGTAAAGGATGACTGTCATGTGTTTAATGGTACAGGTGCTTTGAGAAAGATTTATTTCAACAAAACAGGACCAAAAGGCTAATATTAGCATGCTAAAATGCTCACATGACAATGCTAACATGGTGGTGTTTGGCAGATATAATGTTTACAATGCATGTTATCATGCTAACATTTAGGCTAATTGCTAACCACAGGAGCATTAAGCAAAAAGCACAGCAAAGGCTGATGGAAATAGAGCCGCAGCGATTAGTCGATCGACAGAAAAATAATCTCCAACTATTTTGATAATCGATTAATTGTTAGATTTTCATGCAAAAATGTCAGAAAATGCTCTTTTCCACCTCTCAAATGTGGTAATTTCCTGCTTTTCTCTGTTTTTATATCCTATTAAACTGAATATCTTTACATTTGGAGGCATCACATTGGACTTTGACAAACTGGGATGCACATTTTTCACTATTTTCTGACATTTTATAGACCAAATGATTAATTATAAAAATAATCGGCAGATTAATTGAAAATGAAAATAATTGTTAGTTGCAGCGCTAGATGAAAAATGTCATTCGTTTTGCAGTTCTTTTGTGATAATCTGAATCCATGGAGTCAAGCCACTGGATTAATATCTTTTGCATCAATGAAATGTTTTGCTATGAAAATATTTGATATGATTTTACTCGTTACCAGGACCCAGCAGTGAGCACCATGGCAGCATCTCCGTCCCGTATGAGATCTCCATTCCCAAAAGTGAGATCACCTTGCGGCCGTGCCAGGACCAGGACTGCGGGCCGGACGACCACAACGATTCCTCATCGAGGTCCAAACACCACAACACTCCCAGAGTGGAGACCACCGCCAGCCACCTGTGCTGCCAGCGCAGCAACTTCAGCCTCCAGTCGCCGGACACCACCTCCGCGGACTTTAACGACACGGAGTCGGGCTTCGAGAGCAGCAGCAGCAGCAGCACCACCACGGTCACCAGCTGGAGACACCAAAGACAAAGCCAGCTCTCCCAAGAAGACAGTTTACCAGACATGAAGAATGTGACTGTGAGGAGCACCTGGAAGAACCGGGGCGCCGCGACAGTGGAGGAGACGGGCCGGGGAAGAGGGGGCGCGAGGACGATGACCGACGGCGGGTCGGAGGATGAAACGGAGGCTGCGACAACATGGAGGGCTTACCGGGCGACCACCTTCGATACAGAAGAAACGATAAACAGCGGAACGGGAGCTGGTGGGAATGCTGAGGCGCAGAAGGGAGCCAAGCCGTCCCCTGCAGAGGTGAGCTAATGAATACATGTACGAGACTAATGAGTCTTTACACAAAGGACATTGGAGGATAGGAACTACTTTATAGCTGCATAATGTTTAGGGATGGGAATGATACTTAAGTCATGATACGATCTTAAACATTTTGCGATATGTTGAGTATTGCGATAAGATATATTGCGATTTATTGCCTTTTTTCAACTGCAAATTATGCAGTTTGTCAACATCTACTTTATCTAATAAGATACAGTTTTCACTCTGTTCATCTCAGAGTTTTCAATCACATATCTTGAGGTCAGAGGTCAAGGGACCCCTTTGAAAATGGCCATGCCAGTTTTTCCTAGCCAAAACTTAGCACAACTTTGGAGCGTTATTTAGCATTTATCTGACATGGTTGGTACCAATAGATGCCTTAGCTTTACTAGTTTCATGTGATACCAGTATCGTTGAGTATTGATTGTTAAGAGGTTAATAATTTACTGTTACTGTGCTGCATCGATTTTTTTCCCCCACCCCTAATAATGTTGCTCCCTGTCCCAGGTGTACATGCGTAGGATCAACAGTGTAGTCCCTAACACCAGAGAAGTGGAGGAACCAGCGCATCGCAGAGGAAAACCCTCACAGTCTCCCACCATGGAAGCAAGAGGAGGCCTGGCGAGGGTCGTACCCCACGCACCTGTTACCTCTCAGTCCTGGGGACGATCCTACACACAACAACCGCAGGTAGGACGACCAACTTTATATTTATACTTTTAGCTTTCATCAGATGGTATGCACAAAACATGTGTCAAAGTTTGGCAAAATGTGGCTTGTAAAACCACTCATTTAAAGAAATTTCATTCCTCCCTTCTTGGAAAATTAGTCCTTGTGTCTGCTCAAACATTTCTGGCATCAAACAAACATGTGGCTGCGCTATTACTGCACCGATGTGGCTTCTAAAATACCACCGCATTGCTATATGCAGGTGAAGGCATTATCCGTACCACCCTGCAAATAGTTTTGTCTTGCAAGATAAAAGTCCAGAAAGTACAAACCGCAGGGCTGAGCTCCTGGTGTGTCCACTTTGCATGAGAGCTCAGCAGCTTGTATTTTTCCCTGACGCCAGTTCTCTGCGACTTCAAGCTTAGCACAGCAGTTCTGTAGGCCCCACTCCTGCTGCCCCAGTAAGCACAAAGAGAAAAGGGTGGGACAAAAAAAAAAAAAAAGAGGGAGGATGGAAATGAAAAAAAAGACCTCAACAGGGGGAAAAGAAGGTTAGGAAAACCTCAAGCAGAAGAAAATAGCTTTTCTTGTATTTAAATGTGCCACCACAGTCTGTGCCCCGGCCAGGCGACATTGCTATTCTACGCAAACATTACTGAAAATAACGGTTTGAATACTCACCCCCACTTTGTACATGTACTGGATTAATGTGTGTTTGTGTATATTCTGCCACTGTGCTTATATTTGTGGCTTTAATTTGAAGTTATTATCTGCATTTATGAGATATTTTGGGTTTCTAGTTTGGGAAAATGTTCACCACTGTAAGCACAGCCTGATATATAACTTCTCCAACACTAACTACGTTATAAACAACTCATTTCTGTGCAAAGAGTCAGATTGAGCCCCTCTGATTTCATGTATGTGTGCCTGTGCATTAACATGTAAGATTGTGTGCATAGCTACAACTTAATTAATGGAGTGCGAAAGTTCATACAAGTCGTCGGAGAGATGAGGTGAAAACTACTAATGGGCTACAGTATTAACTTACTTGTCTATTGGTTTATAATATATTGTCAGATGGCTGTAGTACTGCTTACAGAGTGGGCTCCATGGCTACAATAACATGTCAGTCTGTCAAGTTTGACAAACTATGCTGGACTAGAGGCCTTTTGGGTAAAATCTCTGTGTTTTCCCCAATAAATAAACTGGACGTTGCCACGGAGACAGACACACACATGCAAAGCGTCTGCTGTCTCATCCATCATCTTTGCTCACATTTGCGTTCTAGGGCAACAACGTTATCTGGAGTTACACTGTTTTTGTTTAGCATTTATTAAGCACACAGAGATCTGCTGAAGAAGATAATCCTATACAGATTTCTTAAGACTTAATTATTTTTTGGACTTCACACGGTATACTATGCACGAGCAGATCCTGTGGTATACCACAGCATTGTTGTTTTTGTTGCTGCTATGGTTGAGTCATGATTTAAGGGGTCTTCTTTTAGATGTAGTGCATTGAAGGGTTATTGACGAGGACCAGGACTTCAGGAGGTTACAGGGTCGACGTTGTGTTCTGCACCAATGTCATGCAGTGCTGTTAGGGATTTGTTGTTGTGTTGATCAGATTTGATCAGTTCTTAATTTAAAGTATTTTGTTAAGTTTTGGACTGTTTAAAGGTGATCTATATGATATTCGAAGCATTAATATAGCATCAAACAACTATTTGCGTGTGAGTGTGCCCAACTGGTTAGCTCACGGCCGCTGTTCTGCAGTGCTCTCATACGGCGGTTACAGCTGATGACGCCGTCTCGACTGACGACGCCATTGCAGAAGTCTAGCACCCACCCTCTGGCCCCCCCCCCCAGGTTAACACTGTTAGCTTCGTCACTGTTTCACTGTTGGCGCTGTTAGCAACGTTAGCTGCGAGCCGCTGGCTCAGCCATCGCCATGTTGAGAGTCGTGCGGAGGCAGTAGAAATGCTCCCAATCCTGTATTTAGCACCTTTAAGCTAATTTTTTTGTTTTGTCACTTCAGTTTTGACAAAATGTTATATTCAATGTGACCATCGGTCAGTTTCATACAAACACACACTAGTAGCCTATGCTCCAGTGAACACAGCTGGTCTCTCATCTCCAGCCAGATGATCATTGCATAAAAACACACCATCTAACATGGCCTTAGAGCTGTAATTGCCTACAGGGCCCCTCCCTCTTTTTAGCCTCAATGAGCTCAATGAATTCTGTCACTGAGCTTCGACCTTTAACCCCCCCCCCCTTCAGCACTGATATAGACCAGTATAAAGACCATTAGGGGACAGCCACCTTTGCTTTGTCTCTGACTCCTCCCCTCCCTTCCTCTCTTTTCCATCCCCACCTATTTAATTTGTCATCCAAGCCCCGACATGAACAAAGTGGCTTCAATTCATGTATTTGAGGAGTTCTGTCAGGGTCAGTGCCCACATCAGTTCTACTTACATGGCCTTGACCCAAGCTCCACGTTTTTAACCACTCATTCTTTTCTCACTTCGGTTCATAAGCCTCCTGCTCTCTTTCTGACCCTGTCCCACATCACTCACCCTCGACAGCCCTGGTTATCCTAAAGCCCGAGTCTGTGATGTGGTAAATCAGCAGTGACCTGATGAACTGCCTTTCTTGTTGACACTTACTCAGTTTTTTTTGTCAGTTATTGCACTCCGTTATGGGAATTTCCCAAACCCACTTAGTTGACTCTGCGGTGCGGTAAAACTTGGTTCATCCTGATATTTGATGCACGAACATGGTCGCTCCATTTGGATAGCAATTATGAGCAAAAATTGCTACAGCGCAGGAAAAAACAAACATACTTCAATTCATAAATGGGCTTTGAAGCATGTCTTGGAGCGCAGCCGATCATCTTTGGTTTGGATTGTCAGAACATTTCAGTGGTCTGAACGGCGTCCATTCCCAAGAGGTTTGGATAAATACAGCTGTAGTTAGGACAGTGGGAGGTTGGGATTAGTTTGTGATTGCAGTGTCAAAGGTTGATAGAAGAGGTTTGTGTTATTACAAGTTTGTAGATGGAGGCAGACGGGTTGATGGAGGAGGAATGTAGCTAGTCATCATTAACTGATTGATCTTTCTTTCGGGACTCTTTTGCCTGAGACTTGATCCATTTAAATTACAGTCTGCAATGTAAATAGCAGCTGTTTATATATGATGTTAATGTTATAGACATTTACTCCTCCTAAATGCTCTTTCAGTATAAAAAGATTGGTTGACTTTCTTTTTATAACCATTCACAATCAAAGGCTTCCCAGTGATGAGAGTAGGGCAGATCGATAAGTAGTCATTAAGGAGGAGACAACACTCCCAATTGCTTTAAGCGACCTGGGAGAACCGATAGCTTATTGATTAGCTTTCTTTTTAAACCTCATGTATAAATTATTTGGATGTCATTTATTCAGACCTCTGTGGACAGAGAATGACTTCTTTTCATCTAGTTAAAGGTCATGGTCGTTATCATCGTGGTCCGAATCCATGGCTGCTCTTTCACCTTGACTGTTTCCTCTGGTTAGTCCAAACCAGTGTTTACGGTGCAACGTTTTTCCCACTCTAATGGCATGGCTCTACGGATGTCAGTGTGCAGACATTCATCACGTCCAGAGGATGAAGCCTACTGACTTTGTTGATCCCCTTAATTAGCACCACCATGACACGCACATTTCCGAGACAATGCATTCTGATGACTTTGGTGATCCCCTGACTTTTTCCTCTAGCACCACCATGAGGTTGACATTTTTTGGTTTTGAGTGAAATGTCTTCATACTATTGGATGGATTACCATGAAATTTGGTACAGACAATCATGTCCCTACTGGATGAATTGTAATAACTGATCCCTTAACTTTTAACCTAGTGCATTATCAGGTCAAAATTTGTATTCGTTTTATTTTAATAATGTGACCAAATACCTGCAAAACAATAACTACACTAAGATGGTGAACATTGTAGACATACCTGCTAAGCATCAGCATGTTACCATTGTCATTGTGATCCATAGACTGTATATATAGACGGACGACATGACAGCTCCCCAAAAAGTGAAGCCAAAACATGTGGATCGCCCCCTGGTGGCTGGCTGCAGTATAGGTCATAAATCCTGCCCCCTCCATGGTAGCAGATGGGACATGGGCCAAACTAAGTACACGTCAATAAGTTTTAATTCTTTATTTGATGCTATAAAAAGGGGGTGAGACGTCATGATTGACAGCTGCTCTGAGCGAAGTAGTCATAGACTAGTAGTCTTCTAGACACAACCATCGTCCATCTATATACAGCCTCTGTTGTGATCATGTTAGCATTAGCTGACCCATTAGCCTCATAGCTGTAGACTTGTTAAGTAATAGACATGGTGAGCAGAACTGGTGGCAAGGACAGGACATTTAGTCCTTGGTGCAAAACACACTTTAAGGCCAACTCTGATATGAATAAACCTAACAGGTCAGTACTTGCTTTCTGTAGCAGTCACTCCACACCGCAGAGTACAGAACAGACCAGTATTGTAGTAATTCCTCCTCGCTGCAGCAGTAGGAAACCTCAGGCTGTACATGAATGAACCGCAAACTTATGTTTGGCTGAGGACAGCGGGGCCGATATGGCCGATGAGCGAGATACCAAAACATCCTTTGTTGAGTCAAACACCAGTGGCAGCAAGGTAAAGTGTGGGATCAGGGCTGCTCTACGATTCACCATTCGCCTGATGTGACCCGTGCAGAAAAAGCCCTCTGGAATAACAGTCTGTGCGGCAGCTATTGGACTGTGTGATTGTTTTCAGTAGTATCAGACAACAGACACTGTAAGCTATGTAAAATGCCATGAAAAGCAATAAAAGAATGGCTTTTATAAATCATAACCAATAAACAGATCACCACCTGGAGAAAATCAAACACAACTTTCACTTTTTCTGAAACATTTCACCCGGAGTGTAGAGTATTGTCTTGCTGGAGAGGTGATTTAAGAGTTTGGGTTGGCGAGAAAACAACATTCCTTAAAATTGGGCGAGAGACCAACGGCAGACAGATTTAAAGTAGGGATATAATTTCTTCTGCAGACGCTCCGACACGCTACTTGTGTTATTTCTTAAATCTGCTGGCCTTCATTCAGTAAGTCCTATTGAAAGCAGAGTCTCCTTACAGTGTCTGTCTGGTTTTCAAAGTGAACTCTTGGAAACTGTTTTGATAATTCTTAAACGGAGATCCTTTTCTCATAAAGCTATGTCTACACATAAAACCTAGAACACCCTAAAGACATAGTTTGACATTTTGGAAATTTGCTTTCATACCAAGAGTTAGATGAGAAGATTGATACCACTCTCATGTCTCTACAGCAAATATGAAGCTGCAGCTAGCAGCTGGTTAGCTTATCTTAGCATAAAGACTGGCCAAGAAATAGACCGGCCCAAAAACTTTTACACTTTGTCAAACAGAATAAACTAAGTTGATAAAACATGTTAATTAGGGAGCATTAGAGGTGCTGGGAGGCAGATTTTGTTATCTTTTGGACAGAGCCAGGCTAGCTTTTTCCAGTTGGGTACCTCCGGGTCTGAAAAGTGAAGCAGTACCTTAAACTTGCATTCTTTCGGCCAGCCAGCAGGGGGCGACTCCTCTGGTTGCAAAACGAAGTCTGATTGTATACTTTACTTTACTTTATTTGGATCCCCATTAGCTGCCACCAGGGTAGCAGCTACTCTTCCTGGGGTCCACAAACAACAAAAACATAACATATAACAATACATATAAAACATTTAAAAAACAACAACAGAAACGTAACATATATCATATAGCAATGCATATAACACATTTATAGAAGTCACTGAGAAAATGAGCCTACTTCTCACTTGATTTATTACCTCAGTAAACATTGTAAACATGAGTTTATGGTCTCAATCACTAGTTTCAAGTATTCTTCAATACAGCATGATGTTCATTTAATAAATTATGGTCCCATTTAGAGTCAAATAGACCATAAAGCAGGGGATGCTTTAGGGCGGAGCTTGTGGTGGACAGGTCGGTAGCACGGCGTTGTCCGGTCTGGGAGTTGTCCGTGTTTTCGTCTTACAACTTTAACTCTTTCACAGTGTGTTTATAGTTCATGAAAGTTAATTATAGCCTTTTTGGTCGGCGGAAAATGTCTCATTCAGCACTCGGTTGTACTTAACCCTGCCCTGTCGTGTCACTTCTGGTTGCAAAAAAACAACAAGGTGACAGCCAATATGCCGAACTCGAGGCTTCAAAACAGCAGTCCACAAACAGATGACGTCATGATGACTAAATCCACTTCTTATATACAGTTTTTATGCTAAGCTGAGCTAACTTTACAGATATGAGAGTGGCATCGATCTTCTTCTCTAATCCACGACGAGAAAGAAAATAAGAATATTTCCCAAAATGTCAAACTGTTCCTTTTAAATATCACCGAACATGACTACCCTGTTCATTTGACACAAAAGTTGGTACTATGAGATATAACAGCACTGCTTTTCTTAGTCCCACCTTTTCTGTTTTTTTATTGTGTCAAATCATCACGCTGTGCAGCCAGACATGATTTAGTGTTTCTGATTATAACAGCCTATAAAAGTGTGTTTTCCAAGCTGAAGGCATTCTGGTGTGAGCTGGAGCAGGTCTGTGATGACAGCAGCACTTGCTGTTCCAGTAGATTTCCTCTGCTGTGGCACGTCAACTTACTTAACAGCATTTATTACAGGCTGACGTTGCTCTTGCCCAAATATTTTCTTAAATTAACTTTTAGCCACATGGGAAAAAAAAAGCTCTCCGTTGGCACACACACACAGAAGTTACTAATTTTCCTTCGACTGAAGCCACACATCTTATAAAAGCTGTTTAGAGCATTACACTCATTGTTATTTTCAAGCATTTTCTTTTAACTTTCAGCTGCCAAATCTGTATTGTCATGTGTATTTTTATTATTCTTTGTTATTTTAAGTCTATTACAATGTGTTGAACAATGCACAAGCCTCCTGTTGAGTGTAGGAGGAACACTGGAAGGGCATTACATGGCAACCTTGTGAAAGCCCCCGGTCTCGCAGCAGCGGCTTACCATAGAAGGAGAATATGCCACTCTGCCGTTTCCTCCCCTCGGTGACTGGAGCAGGAAGTGACCACACTGAACACGCCTACTTGGCAGCGTCCGCTGGTGACTGATATCCTGTCTGTTACCCCTGGAGACCGAGAAAGGCAGTCCAGCAGGGCTCCATTAAAGCCAATTAGCGAGAATGCATTCTAAAACGGCATCAGAAGCCAACTCCAACCCACCAAATGTCACTAATTATGGTGCTTTTTTAAAGCTGAAATTACAGGAGCGGGGTGCTGTTTCTGTGTGCTTTAGGAACTGCATCGTCATCTAACTCTCGCTTTCTTCGAGCAGGGTTACTGAGGTTATGAGAGGGGACGTGCCGCTGTAGTCACCACAGACTAGTAACGCGGGGTTTGTTTTCTAGTCAGCCCACCAAATTATAAATCTCTCAGCTTGGGGTATGTTTGGGGTTTTTGGTTGGGGATTTTTCCCCTGGCAGACATCCACATGGCAGTCTTTACTTGTCACACACCAGTTAACATAAGCAGCGTGTATTTAATGCCCACATAATACAAAAGTCCAAACAAGGCCCCAAACCGTCCACAGAAAATGCCCAGACACAACTCCAGAACATGGGATTGAATGAACTGACCTCTGTTTGTGTTTCTGACCATGCCGATGCCAAACCAATCCACGTATTAAACTCGCTGCAGCTGCCAATTCAGACCGTGAACTTTTCTTTATCACATTTTCCAACCTTTTCCAGGATGCTGATAGCGAAGAGCCCAGTCCAAACCCGAGCCACAGCCCAGCCTCCTGGAGGCGGCAGCTGCCCAGCAGCGACTCTCACCACCCGGGGAGCTCTTATGACCGGGCGTCCAAGACAGCGGGGGCCTCCTCCAGAGGGGATCCGTGGTCCAGTCGGGGTCAAGGGTCAGGGGCCAGAGCCGAGGGGAGGAGCGGAGCGGGGAGCAGACCGTGGAGCCAACGTCACTCTGAGCATCATTAGACCAGTTGGGTCTGAGCAGGACTTCTACAGCGAGAGGACAGGTAGGAGAGGGCAGGGTCTTTTTCTTTTGACTCCTGAAACTCATTAATTAAAGGAAAGTGATGTTAATTACTCCCGTTACATCTCTTAAGAGGGGTTTCAAATCAAATTTGCAGTATTAAGCTGACCCGACACTGCTGTAGTACATTTTACAGGATACTGGATTTAGCACATCCATCATGGTGGCAGCAGTGCAGTGGTTTAATGAGTAGAGTGACCCCCAGTGGGAAGCCCCAGCTTCACTGCATGTAACGGTTGCATCCACCCTGCTGACGCGTCCCCGAGCAAGGCAATTCCACGTGAACCGTGCTGTAGCTAAACCTGCAAGCACGCGTGAGAGAGAGAAATCCTGTATTGTTCGTAATTCTGAATATTTTCCTGATTGCTCAGCAGTTTCCTGGGAAGAACAATATACTTTAGCATTAATTAGGAGACATTTAGGCCCAATCCCAATGTCCACACTCACAGACTCACAGACTTTGAGGCGCGTTCCCGCAAAGTCCGTGAGAGTTTAGGGCTGTCCCACTCAGTTAAATCGCTCTGCTTCGCAGACATTTTGAGCCCTTTATGAACACTTTCCGTAAGTCCGCATTTCTGCAGACTTTGCCTGAGGGAATTACCCATAATTCATAGCATTGTGACATTAAACACAGGGTTACCTCAGTTACCAGGGAAAGCCCGGAAGTTTAAAAAAAGAAAAGGTTACCAGGTGATGTCAGTCAAGTCCCCTGAGGGTTCAGGCCTTAAAGCCTTAGGGGGGGGGGCATTGGGATTGGGCCTTAGAGCTTTCTTGAAAGAAAAGCTCCATTTGAATCCAAGTTAATATTCATTCATTATTCATTTATTTTCGGTTTTTATTGGAAGTGTACCAACTGAATATTTCCCCCATAATTAGTACAAAATGATCATGTTCTTTCGGGCAACCTTTCTAGGAAATAATTTGGAAATTGCAGACCAATCATGTGTCTAAAGAAGATGAATAGTTGTGTTTAAAATCTGAAGGATTCAGTAAGATCTTTCTCTTTATTTCTTTCTTAACAGCGCTCCATTAAGCTCTCAATGGCACAAGGAGGGCCAAACATCAGTCTCCCATCAACTAATGGCTTCCATCATCTCCACAAAAGTCAACAGCTTTTTATAGCAAGCAAAGAAAAGCAAAATAGCAGCCGTATAGTACAACAAACCACAGACCTGACATCCTGACTCTGACCCTGAGTGCACGCCGAGACGTGAACAGCTCTTCCTATCCGGAACTTTCTCTGTCCCAAAAGAGGCATAAATGGAAAGACGGTGCCTGTACAGTGTTTTTGGAGGTCGCCTCACCAGCCCATGTATCCTCTTCTGCTTCTCGTGTTGGATGTATTATAGTGTAATCCCGAAACTTGACAAGGGAGAGGCTGGCATGCTGGGGACGGCTGGGGGATTTTCCTGCGTGCCAGAGAGGGTTTAAAGAGAGTTAGAGGAAGAAGGACTCAAACGTTGAGAATGCCTTTCTCAGAGGACCATTACAGTGACCTCGATGGAGCTGGATTTATATATCGCTTCTGCATCCGAATTTCAACATGAACAAAAACAGCAGTACAATGTTTAAGATGCATCTTCATCTCACAGGGCTGGATCTTCATGCAGAATTCTTCACAAAACGAAGGGATCTTTACCTTTTTAATGTGACCAAAAAACAGGAAGCGAATTACCGTCGTACCATGATATTCACTTTTTCTTACATATCTGCTTTCCATATGTGCTTTTTTTTTCAGATTTTCCCACACATAAATATACAAAACCATACAAACACATGCACATTTTTTGGGGTTTATTTTTAACCCTTGTCACCACTTTCTGGCGTGCAGCCTCAAACTGGATTTAATTTGGGTGGGGTCTTTAGATGTTGAGCGAACATTTGCATGTTTCTAAGTAATAAATGAAGAGCACTTGAAAGATTGTGACTCAGCATGCACTCTGCTTAAAGGATTGCTGGTTGGCTGCATTTAAGACACGCAGATCTTATTTATGCTTTTTACCATTTTCACTATTTTTATTTAGATTCTTTGTAATTCGCTTCCTGTTCTGCATTATCCTTTCCCTTTCCTGCTCAACCATATCAAGACAACAAAAAAAAATCGTAGTTTGCACGCAATGAAATGCAATGCACATGTAGAAAAAAAAGAATAATTGTGGGGGGGGGGGGGGGTATTGTTTATAACCTCAAACCATGCTACAATTTCCATGGTGCTTTGTTTTACAGCTGTTGTCCTCATTCATGTATGTTGAGAGAGCCATAGAGAAATGGAGTTTCTGTTTTAACTGGACTTCGGATTACCAGCAAACCTGGCCTGGCAAGGCGGACATTATTTTTTTTCCAGTGCTGCTGTAAATACTGTGTACATGCCAGCCAGTCATAGGAAGACATGAGACTCCTCTAACCGCAAGGAACTGACCGTTCAGCTTGTACGTGACTGGGTTCGCCGTGCGAATCGTCCCAGCTTATCTCCATTTTCTTATTTCTATAGAGGTGTATTATTTTGTTACATCATAACAAATATCAACTTGTGGTTGGTATGTTGGAGCAATCTCTCATTGGGGGTGCCATAGACACCAATTTAGTAGTGGCCAGTAATTGAAATAATTGAGGTAAATGGTGCATATCTATGACAGAAACATTGTTGACAGGCTCCTGCTGGACTCAACATTTATTGCAGTACGACAGGCGACGTAAACAAAATGTATGAATGTTGCTATTGAATGCAGCTGAGAATGACCAATTGCTTGATGCCCCCAATCCAACACGACTGCACTGTTTCTCTGACAGGATCATGTAACCATAACTGTGACAATTTGGGACGTATGAAATCCGTTGAAGAACTTGAAGGGACTTTTAAAGCTCCATCTGGTTCCTCTGCTGTTGTGGATTTCAATGCTGTGTTGAGTCAGACCCTGCCGGGGATGGCCTGTTTCATTTCTCAGTTCTCCTGTATTCCTCATACCAGCCGCCATCTAGCTGTAATATTTATTAGCCTCCATACAGTACATGTACAGGTTCTTTTAATTGTGCAGAGGTCTGCCCGGTGGCAGGAGCCCAGTCTGTCGCCGCTTTGTCACTTTACTGTTTATGCAAGCAGGAGATTATATGCAATCAATAAACTGTCCCCACATCAGTCATCATGCTGTACATACAGATCAAACTAAAATGTTTGTTTACCTTAAGAATGCACATTTTCACTAATGTTCATTCACATTACTTTGCTAGAAATATCTACAGTGTGTTCATCTGTGCCTTGAGATACAGTAAGAGAGGTAGATTGTCCCGACAAATTCACCGTATTCTTAGTCTTGCTGTGCATATAAATGACATGCAGTACTGATTGTGAGGTTCAGTTTTTTTAATATTTTTTTTCCTTTTTCGTTGGAACATCGTAAAAGTATTTTGGTTTAAGCGTAAAAAAGAGTTCCTCCGAGGGAACTCCTCCCCATGGGATGTCGGAGCAAGGTTCCCTGAGAATAAGCTTTTTTTCTTACCCAACTTCAAAGTACCCTTTTAAAGAGTATAAACCGCACCGCCCCAAAAAGCTATGTCCTCTGGATTTGTCTGTCAGAGTCGCGGGGTGCAGCGCGGCCTCGGAAAGGATTGCCATGTGGCCTCTTCATGGCCGCTGCCGGCTTTATGATAGAGCAAAAACAGACCAGACGTGCCGTTCGGAGCAGTTCTTAGTGCACATGCCAAGACTTGATTATCATATAGTCTTTCTCTGTTATTGTTTCTGCTACCACTCTTCTCATTTACCAAGAGGGAATGCCATCTTTTCCCCCAATCTCTCATCTTCTCAACCGATTCCAATTTTCCTTTTAGTGTTTTAGAGAAGTGTCCCTCCCTCCCCCTTTCCTCTCTTCCTCTATTTATCTGCATCTTCCTAGGGAAGGCCTCGTCCTAAACAGCGGCGATATGTGTTCAGAGAGTTGTGATGGGCAGCTCCCTGGGTAGCTGAAAGGTCAGAGGTCAGGGCTGCATCTAATCCTGTCTCTACGTATTGACTCAGGGCTTCTAAATACAGGCGAGAGGAAGACCGACAGCTTGGCAGTGGTGTCCACTTTAGGGATAATTAAAACACCCGAAAGGTGTCGAATGTCCACTTCTGCCTGAGCTCATGCTGCCAGGGATGCACGTGGTGTCGGTCGTGCGTCGGTGTGTGTTGTTATTAATATGTCAGTGAGGGATCCCGTTTTTTAAAAGCTCGACATGTGTACGGGTGTGTTGTAAGCTGCTGCAGATCCCCGAGTAAGAGGGCGCTGACTGACAAATGTGCACGTGTGTTTGTCAGAGTTGGCATGCAGGGACGGAGATTGTTTTTTTTTGTTGTGGCTGACGTCACTCTGTGATGCAAGTGCTAACACGAATGCCATCCTCAACCTTTATCCTGCCTTACTTCCCCCTCCCCCCCCCCCCCCCCCCCCCCCCCCCCCGTGTGTTTCCCTCCACCCAATAGATCTACCACGCAGACAATCCTCCACCCGTCCTTTCTACGACTACACTGTGCGACCTCAATCATTTGTCTCTTTCACTTTCTTACCTTCTGCTCTTAAACCTGTCTCCCTCCCTCACCCTGAAGAGAGCGTTTGAGTCTGGGGTCCCAGGAAGAGCCCAGCTGTCGGAAACTGTAGGTTTTATGACGCGTCGGAGGGTTTCCCCTCCTGGAGACGGGCTTCAAAGAAAGCAGGGCTTTTTAAAGGGCAAAGTTGAAACTCCATCCTTCGCTATGCATGATGCGTTTCTTCCTTACGAGGCCCCAAAGTACACTAACACCCGACTGTACGTCCACTGAAACCTAGCTGGACTCTGTGCCAGGATGAAGCTTCTACCTGTACATGTTTTGGGCTACATGCACACTTACTCGCATGCTCTAGGTCTTATTCGTTGCTTCCAGTGGCGAGAGCCGGTACAGTGTTGACATGGTGGAATGTACTGACTGGTCACCTGGGACTCGAGTGAAGACTTTACTAGTTTCAAGACTTCTATGGCTTTTGTGGCGCTGTAAAGAAACAGCTGGGGGCTGTTTCAGAGGGTTTGTCGGTTCCTCTCCGCCCTGAATGACGGCTGTTTTGCAGAACATTTGTTGAATGAGAGAATATTTAGGACATGGCTGCGAATGTTATGATAGAAAATTCCTGCAAGGACAAGAGGTGGTTAAGCAGTGGGGAGAGAAAAGCGTCTGCTTCCGCTCTCCTGCTCAAATACAAACTAAAGAGTTAACAGAAATCCTCTTAAGCTCCGGTGGTGTGTATATAAACATCCGTTATTTACAAGTCATTGTTTTTTTCTTCCCGTCTTATAAAGTAGACTAGAATGTACTTAGTGGAGATTGGAGTGGCGAGGCAGAAATGGCTCTCGGGCAGCGAGCGAGCAGGCCCTTGTCCTCAAAAGCCTCCATTGTGAAGGCCGGGTCATGGTGTCATTGGGTGGCGTAGGCTGTAATCTGCACTTAACCAGCACTTAACTTTAAGACCTCAAACGACTAATGCCCCCTTAGTCCCCCTTCGTCAAAAAGTTTCCTCTTTTTGTGTCCCAGAATTGTACTTTAACTCCGTTTCAGTAGACGTTTGCTGAATGTACCACAGTCGTATGTGTTTTTGCACCACCAGCCAAATTAGAGTATTTAAGAATCATCTCACCTGTTAAAGAAAGGAAATTGGCGTGCACTCAGTGAATTAATATTATTTTAGGTATGGCACCCTGTTATGCCTGCATCTCAGCCTTCTAACATTGTGCCAAAATCATTCCACAGTATTTCCAGTTTACAGTTAGAGACGACGCTTCCCCGGATGGTCACCCTGTCTCTAAGATACTGAAATTAAGGGGAAATATTCAATTTGAGGGTTTTTCCTGTTTGTGTTTTTATTTCTTTGTTAAACAAAAGATGTCTTATTTTGGAAGCTATATCGGATAGATTTTATTTAAGGAAACTCTTGTAATTTTGTAAAGTGGGCCTTATTATTGAAATATATTAAGTATTTGTCCATCTTGATTTTAAGAATGATATTTTTTTTTTGCAAGATAATGTATCTTCCTCGTTGTTAATACACTCCTGGAGAGTACTTCTTCCTGTATTTTGTGTTTGTTGTTTTAATGCAAGACATTTCTCACGACCTGGAGACATGATGGCACACCGTGGATTAGAAAGAGAGAGAGAGAGAAGCCAGGGTTGTGTCATAGCCGTTGAAGAATGAGAGCTATGTGCGTTTTTTATCAGCGCCGAGCAGGTTCGCAGCGCTGAGCGGTTCACCAGGTGTTTTTATCGGGGACCATTCAGCGCTCCGGCCTCTTCGCCCGCTCTGTTCTCCCTCGCTCTTAAATTCAGGGTTCGTACATCTTCTGTGCTGTATGTTTGTAAGTGCTGCCAAAGAAAGAAGCGTGCAAGCCCCAGACACACATGTGTATATATATATATATATATAAACACACACGAATAATCTAATAGGAATTTAACATGTAACTGGATCTCATCTCTTTTACATACATGCACAGATACAAGAATTTCAGGCCTGTACAATCAACAGTTTTTTTTTTATTGTTTCATTTTGTTTGCAGAAGAAGGAGACTGACAGACAGAGGTGTCAAACACAAAAAACTGTATGTAATGAAATCAGATCAAAAGGGTTTTTATGATTTATAACTGCTTCTCGGTGTGTCGGTCGATGCCAGGTGGACTGTGTGGGGAGGCTTTTTTTTTTTTTTTTTCTGTTTTAGACTTAATACATTGTGCATGTTTTTAACCTTACTGTGGCTGGCGCACTCTGCATGTAGGTCTCTCGAAGCTGCCAACTGTACAGCAGACCATATGTATTCCAATAAAAATAAAAACCAACCTGTTTGTAACACGCCTCCATGTTGGAACCTGTGTGTGTGTGTGTGTGTGTGTGTGTGTAAAACTCAAACCGTGTATGTTAATCTCTTTCATGCTTTTTTTTTTGCTGAACAAGCTCAGCAAGTTTTTGATTTCATAGCGGTACACCCTCTGTTTGAACGGAGCAGAGAGAGAACAGCAGCTGACGGTACGCAAAATAAGCAGGCAGACAAATGAGGCAAAATTTGGTCAGGTAACAAAGAGGAAAACCACAAGCTGTTGTGGAATGCAAAGTCAGCACGCACGACTTTCTCTTAAACAGCTACACCTCGCTTTGTGAAAGCCAGCACTTCTGTTTCCCGCAACTCTAGGACTCTTTAAAAAAAATCCTCTAATCTGCACAATCTAGTCTGATGAATCTGACTTTTCATGTGAAAACAACCAACCTCTGATCCTCAAGTTAATTTATTATCCATCAGTGATGCTCGATGCATCTCAGGAAAGTTTTTTTCACTTTACCTCAAGCGGTCTGGTAATTTCCAACATTTCCCAGAACCATTTATTAAAATTTAGAGAACAAGCCTGAACGTGTTTAAATCAGCTGCATGGCTTTTATGTGTAGGTGGAGGCATAATAGAGCAAAAGATCAACTCCTGGTGTTCAGCTGCATTGCATTCTGGTCTATTGAGGCTACAGCTAGTGGACAACACTTCAAGTTTTACACTAATAATCCCAATTATGTCAAACTATATATTACACATCATTATTCAACTATATAAATAAATAGACTGGAAAAAAGACAGTTTAATTCCTAATCCAAAACCCACTCGCCAGCTAGCTGCTTCAGTCTCAGGATCCTGATATTGTGCAGGTGTGACTGGGACATCGTTAATGTTATCATTAACAGCTGTGTACTATGTGAAAAAGGCCTAAATGCTTGCAGACTTCCTTCAGAGTAAGACGTACAAGAGAAAGAAAAATCATCACTTATCATCAAAGTTCACCATTTAGTGAAGGTAATAATCAAGAGTATAGGTTTGTTTGTTTGTTTGTTTGTTTGTTTGTTTGTGGGGTGTCCTGAGTTGGTTGAGAGTCAGGGGTTAACACTCCTGTCTCCTGCTTGTGTGGTTTAATCTGTCCCAAGTTCAGATGCAGGGAGGTGCTACCCTAACACACAGCGGTGCCTGTTCAGACCCTGGTACTCCTGAGCCTCGGCGCCGATGCCTGACCTGAATTAGTGCTGTGAAGTCAACCGTGGAAATGACTCAGATGAGGAGGAGTGAGAGCGAGAAAGAGGCTTCGCTGCCCACAACAGGTGTCGTAGGGAAGATGTGTTGATTGTGAGAATACGTACAGAGGGTTGATGAGGTCGAGCCTGCAGCTTTGAATAACTTTGGAAGTGACAGTAGCTTGATAATTGTGTTATATTATATTATAAGTACAGGTTAGTACAGCTGAGGGGACCAGTGGTGGAATGTAACTAAGTACATGTACTCAAGTACTGTACTTGAGTACAAATTCAAGGTATTTGTACTTTACTTGAGTATTTCCATGGTATGTAACTTTATGCTTCTACTCCACTACATCTGAGGTAAATATAGTACTTTTTACTCCACTTTATCTAACAGGTTACAGTTTTCCATCCCCTTCCTGTCCAGAGAAAACCACGTATCTATAAACTGAAGAATGAAATGTTCATTTATGTGTTGAGAAAATCCTCCTACTTTTTAAGATAAATAAACTCTCTAACTAAATGCATCGTCACAAAGCTGAAAACGGCGAAGTTTGTCTGAGATCATGAAAAGTTGACTGTTTAGCGACACTACAAACACATGATGATCTCATAGAATATGAGAATATTGCTGTGGATTAAACTACCCAACAGTATATAAAGGAGTTAAATAACATCTACAGCAGTAAAATGCAACATACACATTAATACAGCAGTAATCATTTTCATACTTTAAGTACATTTTGATGACAGTACTTACATACTCAAACTTAAGTTTTGAATTCAGGACTTTTACTTGTTGTGGTGTATTTTCACCGTGCGGTATTAGTACTTTTACTTCAGTAAATGATCTGAATACTTCTTCCACCACTGGATGGGGCTGTAGTTAGTTTTGCAGGTATTTAGTCATAAACCAAAGTACTGATGGTGGCCTTAGAGGAAAAGTCTGTAGGATTCATCATCTGGGGAACATGAAGTTTCATGACAATCTATCAAATAGTTAAGATATTTCAGTCTGAACCAAAGTGGTGGGCCGACCAACCTTAAAACCGTACCGCTAGAATGGCTAAAATACTATACTGTACTATATATGTACAGTCGCTATATGATCTCTGGATTAATTTCATATTGGATTATTATGGATGATGGCTAAAATACAGCATGTAGGAGGTGTTTGAACCTGTGGTACATTCCACCCCACAGCTATGAATCACAGGATATGTGCTCAGACACGCTGTGGTCTCTCATTCAAAAGGACTTTAATAACTCTCTATTACACTTTCAATACGTCTCTGCTTCTCCATCAACTAACCAGTTGATGTGGGCTCGAGGCTATTATGAATATAATAACCTCACCAGTCAACAGTTGCACACCGCTCTGAGCCTACGGTTTACCAGGGAGGTGAAAAATACCCGAGCGCTGCGGTTCCAAAAACCCCAGGCTCAAATTACTGTTGTTACATCAAACATCTCCTTCGGTCGCGATAATAATAGCCGCATCTCTGGGGAAAACAAGGCCGGTGACGCTCGGCAGTGCATGGAAACAGAGGGGCAACAAAGCCCTGAAATACAACTCCACAGAGAAGCTCATAGCTCATGGTTGACCATTTTAATTCCCCCCCCCCCCCCCTCCTTCATTCATCAGATCCCCCACTATGTGGAGCTGCTGCCAGGGACCCTCATCTCTCCCTCACACACAACACACACAGTGCCACAGACTCTGGGAAGCAGCCAGACCTGCAATGAAGGAGGGTCACTGGAGGGTCAAAGCAGGAGCAGCCATGTTTCTTTTGTACATGCATGTACAAGAACAGAAACTCCTGCAGGTAATCCGTGTTAAAAAATCTGCATACGCCACATAACTTTCAAGAAGAACACGCCGATTCCAAGATACAATTTCCGTCTTCTTTTAATAACAAAACAATCCGACAATATAAAAAAGTATGTGATGACAACCATAATAAAATACTTAAACTGCTATGGCAACAAAAAAACATTGACAATTCTTTCAACATATCTTTCTTTTTTAGCTTTTTAATACAAACTATTTTCACTACACTCCTGCAACCTAAATGATCGAAACAGTAAATTCAGGAGGCATACAGCTACAGTACATAGCGATGTTTTTAAGACGAGGCCTTGAGATCGAGCTACTGAGTTGGTCATCTGTCTTATAGGATATCTGGCTCTGTGTACATTTAGGATTTAGACAAGGGCACATAAATAGATGTTGGGTTTTTGCAGACATGCTCCACGTGGAATCAAAAACACTGAATCACTCCAAACATAATGCCATGCTTCTGTTTTTAAGACTGGTAAATCACACATTTCTAACGATGAGTTATTACATTACTATGTAATAAAATTAGGATTTATTCGTCATTATTTGCAGTAGGTTACATCCGTCTCCATATTTTGCTGGAAATGTGACGTCCCAAAATAAGTCTGAAGAACTGAAATGCTCCAATCTCAATTTCACATCACACCCAACGTCAGAAAGTAAATTCTCTGTCATTACTTCAGTAAAGGCAATGATGCAAAGTGTTGTCAGGGACTTCCAAGAACAGTTTATGGGGTAAACTTTTCTCATGAACTGCTATAGTTGGTCCCACAGTCCCACAGAGTTGGCAGGAACTGGGCGAGGCGATCTCAGACGCTGGGGGTCGGCTGAGCCTGCTGCTGAGGGTTGCTGGCGACCGTGGGCGTGGCCTGTCGGGGAAGCGTGTACATGGCACCCAGGAACTGATCTGCGATGCGTCCGGCCTCGCGGAGCCCGCTGAGCAGGGCGCCGTGAACTGTGGCGGGGTAATTCCTGATCGTGTGCTCCCCGGAGAAGAAGAGACGGGGGACGGGCTGAGAGGGAAAAAAAAACACAGTGAGGACAATAAGGAATTAAAAGGAAACAGGGGATTTGGTGGGAGAAGAAAAAGTGTGGTGGTAAACTGCCAGGACTCATCAGTCAACACATAAATATGACTCAATCAGCGTGCCGACATCAAAACGGCCAAAAAACATCTGTGTGGAGAATAAAGTGCTCTGCTTTGGTTTGGTGGAGTATTGTGGGCAGGATGGGATGCCTTCTCTCCCTCCATTTCTCACACACATATAAACTGACATTCTCACCCAAACAGTAACTTAAAGGTTCTATGTACGGGATTCAGAGCATTAATATAGCAGCAAACAACTATTAGCTATGTAAAGATATAGAGGAGTAATGTCTACCTGAGCAGAGAATGAAGTCACTCTCCCTCTGTGTGCGCTGTAATCAGAGCTTCTCTGTTCTTTGTTTACGTAGCCGGGCCGGCTGCATTTTTAGTGCATGCGAGTCTCTCTGTTGTGTCCCACTGGCTAGCTAAACGCCGCCACTCTGTACTGCGCACATACGGCGGTTACAGCTAGGGCTGCAATTTATGATTATTTTCATTGTCGATTAATCTGTTGATTATTTTCTTGATTAATAGATTAGCTGTTTGGTCTATAAAATGTCAGAAAATGGTGAAAAATGTTGATCAGTGTTTCCCAAAGATCCCAAGATGACGTCCTCAAATGTCTTGTTTTGTCCACAACTCAAATATATTCAGTTTACTGTCATAGAGGAGTAAAGAAACCAGAAAATATTCACATTTAAGAAGCTGGAATCAGAAAATTTTTTTTTTTTTTTTAAATGACTCAAACTGATTAATTATCAAAATAGTTGCCGATTAATTTAATAGTTGACAACAAATTGATTAATTGATTCATATACTGTATTAATTGTTGTAGCTCTAGTTACAGATGATAACGCCGTCCCGACCCCCGACGTCGCGCCCACTCTCCGTTCCCCCTCCCCCCCCCAGGTAAACACCGTTAGCTCTGTCAGCACTGTTGCCATTGTTTTCACAGTTCATGCTGTTAGCACTGTTAGCTGCTAGCCACTGGCTCGGCCATCGCTATGTTGAGAGCTGTTAGATATAGATATGCTCTGAATTCTGTATTGAGAACCTTTAACATACATCTTGATAATGATTTACAGTATATCACGATATAGCATGTTTTCTGATAATTCAATAAATAAATAGTCTATATGAAATAACCACATGGTAAAGCCTATTATTGTATACTCCTGTTTGAATTAAATATTGGACAAATAAAAAAGTGCTATTTACTAATTTTAAGAACTTGTGTACAAAATGAACAGTTTTAAGTGAAATTATAGAGAAAAAAAGTTTTGACAACATATCTCATCATATTGCCCTGTTCTACTTTAACACTAAGGCTTCTGTAGTGTTGGTGTGCTTACCTGTGAGGCTCCCGGTATAGCAGGGCCAGGTGTGATGGGTTGCGCCATGAGGTCATAGTCGTTACCCGAAGAACCTGCTGCGACGTACGAGTAGGAGCCCCGGGCCCACGGGTCTGCACGCCAGCGGGTGACCACAGTTTCCTTTGGCTGCCATGACGACAAACAACAACACATACTTCTTAGGAGTTTCCATGATGATATCAGAGGGACCTGTAAACAGCTGGATGGCGAACAGTTCCAACGCTGGCCTCCATGCATGTGATTTTATCCCATTTGAAACCCCGAGCAAATGATTTATAATGACGGGTGGTTTGGATACGACTCCAGTGCCTTTCACATGTGCTCGCTGTGTGAAGCTGCGCTGGTTATGGGGGTCGACTCAGGAACGGATTTGACATTCCACTCAAAGTAGTGGAAAAACCAGAGAAAACGCTAATGATGGAGCTTAAAAAATAAAAGAAACCACTACTTTTCTGTAAACAGCAAACATTATGAAGTTGTGTTTGAACAAAAACTGCCGGCTATGTCGAATTTTTGAAGACATCGTGTTTGAGAGGACTAAACTATTTGGGAATGTGGACTTAAAGAAGAACTCAAAGTGAAAGCTCAAGGTGAAGAAAGACAAATGTCAAATGGAAATAACAGAGTGTGAGAGTCTTTATCATACCTGTGGTACAGCGCTGCTTCCAAATATTCCTTTGAGAATTGCCAGGCAGCGTCCGACAATCACGTCATCACTGATGTTCTCCATGATGCCAGCGGCCTCGCCAGCCATCAGAGCGAGGAGGATCGGTGCTGAAAAGAGAAAAGGAAGAGACTTTTTATAAATGTATTGGAGAAGCAAAGGACAGGAAATATATCTCAACACCACATCACTCTGCAACTAAAAGGGATCTCGTTTCACCTTTGTAGAGGTTCCAGAAGAGGAAGAGTTCGCCCCGACTTGCTGTGGTGGAGCCAACATGACCGAACAGGTTGACGCTGGGATCCCAGAACACGCGGTCAAAACACAACACCACCTTCACACAGGGAGGAACACAACATAGAATCAATCAAAGAGCTTATTTTAATCAAAAAGCTCAACGGCCTGTGAAGCACATCTCAGCTTCAGCACATCCACTTCATGATTACGAATGTGTGAATGGTGGAGCGCCCTCTGCTGGAGACACAGCAGTAGTAGCAGCTCCGATTGCATAATAATGCAGTATTCTCCTCTGTGCTGCAGTAGAATTAGGAGATAAACTACTCTGCTGCAGATGATGCTCAGCAACAGAGAGAGAGAGAGAGAGAGAGCTGGTGGAGTGACGCAGAAGGAAACACTCTGATCCGATTACAAACACGCTGGCAAAAAGCACCTTTTATTCGCACGCCATCGGGCTCCGACTGCCTCTCCATACCTCCTATATTTCACACATTGCCCATGCCACCCTTTCGATCCCAATCTCCATCCTCCGCCTGAGCCCAGATGTAAACCCGGCAATATCACCTAGGCAAGGAGCACAAATTCTGAATACTCGTTGTTTCTTGGCCCTCTACCCCTGAAGGTCATGTTCCTAGCGTAAGGACACTGCAGCAGAAACAGAAGTCTCTCTAAGGAACAAAATCTTCAGTTCTGCCAGAAGCACAATACACGATTTAAAACCTGACCTGAACTCTGATTTGTGACTCATTTCAAGACTGGAAAGTTTGCACTGGTCTGCACAGAAATGTGGCAGATCACACCTGGCACACAGTAGTATCCTGTAGTGGGTGGAAGGGTTAGTGTTAAAATCCCCGGCCTCCCACTTAAATGTCAGACTACTCTGGGCTGCCTTGACTATATCAAACGTGTTCAGGTTTTACGATTAAAATCTGGACAAATCAGAATGAGATTGTGTAGTTTGGTTAAAGAGGACCTATTATTGGGGTTTCTACTAGAACATGTTTACATGCTTTAATGTTCAGAAAAACGCTTTACTTTTCTCATAGCGGCTGTGCTGCAGCACCTCTTTTCACCCTCTGTCTGAAACGCTCTGTTTGAGCTCCTGTGTTACTTGATGACATCACCACGTTATGGAAGAAAAGGCAGGACTTCAAGCAAGGCGTTTCAGAGTAACTCCCTTTGGCGTGGACTTTGCAGACCTTTTACATGCACATAAAACTATATAACACTCTAAAGCGAAAGGAAAAGCATAATAAGTCCTCTTTAAGGATAGGAGGCAACAAGCTCAGTCTGATAAATGCTAAGTACCTTGTTGAGGTTGCCAAAGCCCATCCTCTGTATAGCAGACGTCTTCCACTCGGGCAGCGGGGGAACAAACTGCACAGCGGGGGGCTGCTGCTTCAACACGCCGAGAGGCAGGGTGCACAGCACGGCGTCGCACTTGTAGATGAAGGTCTGGGTCGTGGAGCGAGTGTTGACTGCTATCACCTCACAGCCTGCAGAAACAACAGTAGAAGAAGATCAATTATGAAATTCATAATGGAACTTGTGGCTAAAAGTGGCAGTAGACACAAACATGGTCCCGTGCACGTACCAGAGGCCGTATACCGGACCTGCCGCACCGCTGTGTTTAGTTTGATGTCCAAGCCTTCAGCCAGGGCCACGGGAACACAAGAGTAACCATTCCTTACTGTCAGGTGGCTGCCAGTGAACTCAAAGTCATCATCCTGTGGAGAAATGAATAACCTGTCACCCCAGTAGCACAATTAACTTCCTACTGTAATAAAATAGAACAGCAGAGGTATCTCATCGTTAAACTAGCAATAACTTGTTAGGCACATGTGAAGAGGCCCCGAGGGTCTACTGTCAGGACTACACAGTTATGACAAAATGGCTCCATGTATTTACCTGATCCCAGTGCTTGAGAGAAAGGGTGGAGAGGGGCGTAGCATTGGCAAACTCCAAGTTGGCAAAGTGCCAGTCGAGGATCTGCCGATCCCTGGATGACAGGTAAACATCACTGTGGGAAAGAAGGGAAGGAAACAGACACGGTGATGTACACTGACAGCTATTCACACATCAGAGGGACAGGTTTACTCATGCACAAGCTGAAGAAGCTTAAACTGGTGCTAACGTAATAATAAATACATATTTGAACACATAGCAAAAACTGGAAACTTAAAAAAAAAAATAGGCAAATAGCCACAAGACATACACAGGTAAACATGTGTTGCTAATGGCTGCAGGGCTCCAACAAGCAATTATCTGTTATTACCATTAGAATATTTTCACTCCAGCGCATACGCCAATATTGCTTCAACATAACCTGTCTGGCATACTCAGCCTGGATAGCTCCTGATTAGAACAATTCATAAAAGAAGTCTTCTGGAGATCTGCAACAGGCTAATGTACTGATCCAAACCAGACCAACAAGCTGCTGCTGCTGCTTCTGTTCCTAGCTGGACTCAAATAAGAGCTTCATGTAGTTATTCATTAAACTGAAGCATTGCACACCCTGAGATGTTTCTGCCTTAGGCTCTCAAATATATATATGTAATAATATAAGTTTACTGATGTGAAAAGAAAGATTTTGGCTTGCCCAGTAGCACAGCAACCATTTACCAAATAGAAAAACATGTTAGAGATGTAGGTTTGGGCATTTCTAGTTGAGGATACTGAGCTGAAGCTTCAGAAGGACTGGTTACCTGGGTGGATTGGCCTCCAGCTCCTGCAGCTTCTCCTCCAGCTTGACCTGCATCTCCACCAACTCATCGTACTCCTACACAGAGAGAGGGCAGACAGCACAGAGATGTATTACACATCTTCATTTCATCCATGTAGTATCGCTGCTGAGAAATACTGATACAATGAGAATTAGTTTAGAGCTGAAACAATTAATGGATGAGTTGTCAACGACTAAATTAATCGCCAACTATTTTTATAATCAAATAATCAGTTTGAGTCATTTTTTAAAGAAAGAAAAAAAGCCCAAATTCTCTTGATTCCAGCTTCTTAAATGTGAATATGTTCTGGTTTCTTTATTACTTCTTTATTTTATAGACCAAACAACTAATCAATTAATAGTGAAAAGAAGCGACAATGAAAATAATCGTTAGTAGCAGCCCTAAATTCTTTCATTTTCGAGATTTTATCATCATGAGTATTTATCACAATTAAAATTCCAATTAAAACTAATGAGCTAAAACTTAATGAGAAAATTAATTGAGAAGCAAAACCGTTTTCTACATCATTGTCTTGACAATTTTCCACTACAACGGACAATTAATATTGATTTTAATGTTACAATATAACTAATGTGCTTTTATTTTACCATTATACACTTAAAATGATTGAACAAAAACGATATTTTGCATCACAGTGAGGAGCTGGTGAAGTGTTTAACTAGGTGAGCGTGTGTTGCGTGCATGTGTCTGTGTTGAAGGTACACACCCAGAGGGTTTCAGGTCATGCAGAAAGGACAAGCAGTCATGACAGAGAGGGCTGACTCAACCTGTTCATCAGTTCACCACAGTAGAACCAACTACAGCAGCGGTGCACAGTCTGGTAATACCACCTACCACGCCAGGCACTAGGCCACTACGGCTACACCGAGTCTAGAACATTTGACGTCCTAATGACGCCTCCGAGCTAGCGAGTCCGACCTGGGAAAATACTACAAGAATACTGGAAAACATCCCGGCAAAAACGGCCCGACACAGCCTTAAAATCTTGTTATATGGTGCAGTCATGCATAGCATGAGACACACACTCTTAACTTGAATGCTCATTCCGTCTTGATGAAAGTGTGTGTGTGTGTACATCCGCCGACATAAAGACAGTCAGACCGTGATTCAAAGCCTTGAAGTGGTTTCTCAGACGGCGGATGGGTAGCAGACAAATTCAGTTCAGACACCAGCTGTGTTTAAACCAACTAAAACCTCCCTCTAAAATACACACGTAGCAGCAGTGGAGGTGATTTATCGGAAGCAAAAATAAAACGGCAGCGCTCGCTCTAATAATACATCCTACCGAGGCATTAAACCACTTAAACACAGCCTGTCTGGTTTACTTAGAGAGCACGGCATTGAAATTCTGTGAGGCACCCACCCTGACCTAGTAGTCCATAAAATACCCATCATACATGCTAGTACTTCTGCATTATAATACTCCTATTTGATCTTCAGAACAACTACAATGTTTCTGCAAATTGTGGTCGACCTTCTGACCTGCAGGTACACCTAATAATCAACAAAGGAAATCTAATATAGTTTCAAAGCAGTTCCAACTACAGCAACATACACTATGTAATACCCACAACACCACAAACACAGTTGGAAATAGTTAGCTTCTAAACTTAACTGCCCTGACTAAAGTATTTTAAGTTCTGCAGCCTGGAAGTAATGAAAGCGTCACACAGGAATCTATTCTGGACAACAACCGGTCTACATAACTGCCCACAGCTTGGACATATTTGTAGGAACTGTAAGGTGGAGTAAGAGCTCTATTGTAACTTTCTCCTTCTGATCACATTTCTCTTTCTTTTTTTCTGAAATAGTGTTTGAGCTCACTTTGCAGAGCGCGGTGAGGTCCCGGTGCTTGCTCTTCACCAGGAACTCTGCTGTGATATCTCTGGGTGGTTTGACTTCGCTGGCCTCTTTGTGCTGCTGGTGGAGCTCCTTAACCCGTTCCTTCGTGGTCACCATCTACAAAGGTGAGGGAGGGGGAAGGAAGTCATGAGGTGATGGTGGATGGAAACAAGTAGTGTTCCGGTCTAACGGCTGCTTTTCTTACCATAAAGGCACTTTCAGACTGCCATCAGATCTGTCAGCAATTTACTAGAAGTATACTCCCTCTGTTAGCTCTCTTAGCGGCTCTATCAAGCAAACATAACCGACTAACCAGTTGACAGATGTTTGCCAAATTCGAGCAGTAATTAAATGTTAACAGTCCAATTTCTAGTCTCTCTTTTTCAAACAAACATGACAAAAAAATTGAAAAAATGAATGCACACCGCCCTGTCTGGTAACATATTATTAATTATTGACCTTTAGAGGTGACCAGGCTAGCTGTTTCCCCCTGCTTCCAGTCTTTATGCTATGATAGGCTAATCGCCTGCTGGCTCTAGCTTCATATTTAGCTTACACACATGAGTGATACTAATCTTCTCATCTAACTCACTGCATCTCTTGCTGTGAGTTAGATGGTCATCAGTAGTATCTGTTGTTGGTGCAAACAGTAAATTGTGGTGCATTATTTTAAGCAATGTTTCTTTACTACTTGGTTTGCAAGTCTTGTGTCACTGTGGGGAATTCTGGCATCAAAAACTTAATGGCGTTATGAAATTTGTTTAGGATTACTTGCGCTCACCTTGTTGAGAAGATCTCTGAGGTCTTCCTGCGTCTTTACAATCTTCTTCCAGTGTTCTATCTGCTCATCTTTTACATGCTTCTCCTGCAGCCTGCAAACACACAGACAGACACAAGATTAGAGTGTTTGTGTGCATCTGTTTACTCTTCTTTGGGTACACATGTGCAGGATACATCTGTCACCATCTCATGCAGTGTAAACCATACTCACTGTATGACCACCTCCAGGGCCTGTCCCAGAGAAACGGGTTTGTTGTTGAGGAAGTTAAAGTCCAGCTGGTGGCTGAGGAAGGAGGTGGCCTCCAGCAGTCTGTTGAACTCTTGCTCCACCATCTCGTCTTTTTCTTTTGGCACCTGGACACACAATCGCACCACAAGGACCATCAGTTACCATAATGACAGCGGTGATGGAATTTATAGAAAAGTAAACAGAAGGAAAAGCACGCCAGACTCAACTAAAGCCACAAAAACTAGTACAACTGGTACAATGAGCAGAATTTCACTAGAAAATTTGTATTTTTGATGTAATTTATGGCATTTATACATCACTCCGTCATCCAACTTGTAACTGAGTCTATTTTATATTCACTAATATAAGCAGAAGAAGCATAGGTAAGGAATGTATTAAGTAAATAAACCAGTACGTACACTTGTGCACCGTTCACCCTTTGAGTAGTTCACCAAAAGATGAACATGGAAGAGGTTGAGAAGACAAGAGTGGAGGGTGGGGGGTGGGGGGAGAGAGAGAGAGAGAACATGATAAGTAAACACAACTTTAAGCTCAAACAGGTTTGCACAAAAGTAAAACATGTACATTTAATTTGCCTTTTCCTGCGGAGGAGGAAACCAGTTACACATGATGTGGTTGTTCTCTACTTCAATGGAAGTGCCCCGAACATGAACCTAAACATCCCACTACTGTTGCTGCCACTTGATAGACAGGACAAAGATGAGAAGGGGAAAACGCTGTTTATTTCCAATTTAACGCCATTAGGCTGTATCTGTTCTCTGCTCTGCTCTGACAGGAACTGAAGCTGTTCTTGATGACACGCAAGGGTAAGCATTTAAATGAATCCACCGTTCATCCAGTATTTTTGTGGCTCGTGGAAAGCCAGATCCCTGCCTCAGGACAACAACAGGGCTTAGAGAACATCTATAAACCCAAACACGGAACACTTCAATGCCAAGAGGGAACTCTTGTGCATAAGTAAACATCTTCTGTTAAAGGAAGTAAACAACACAAGGTCCTGGTTTAAAAAAAATGAAATTTGGATACACATGTCTAAGGCAGCTGTAGCCAGAGGTTATCTGTTTGATCGTAGCTATAAATGTCAGTATGACTGAAGCAGGTAGATATTTCTCAGGCATCAGCTGGTTGGAGTAAATAACACGCACAGCCCTGCTGCCATTAACCATCTTACCATCTATCAAGCTGTTGCTTTCTGAGTAAACCTGGGATTTTTTGCAAATAACAATCAATATTTAATCACTCATAAGGTATCTCTGGCAAGATAATGGATGAGAAGCAACTCAGTTTACTGATTAATAAATGATTACATTATTATACTCACAGCCTGGCCGTTGGCTTCATACAGTGGACACTTCTGTTTGATCTTGGCCAGCTCCATGTTAACCTGCTTACTGATCACAGCCATGGGATTCCCTCCTGAGCAAGCACACACACAATTGACAAGGACACAACATAAGCATGGACAATAACACCCTCTACAGGTAGATTTTAGTAACTGTAGAATATATTTTGAGTAATATTATCTGACTTTGTGAAAGGCAGCTGCCTCAAATCATCCGTCTTACCCAGCCCCGTCACCACCATGGCTCCCAGATCGGCCACATAGTTGCCCTTCCTAAATGTGGCCACTCTGCCTCCAACACGGTCCTGCATGGGAAAAAAAAAAGCGATGTTTAGGTCACTCGATTGGTTATCATCTAAACCCCTTAGAAAATATATGTATACATTATTATATAGAGTGTTATAATCATTTATATCAATTATAAAAATACAGTAAATGTTTTACAATCATAAAAAAGTATTTATACCACTAGCTGGTTAAGAAAAATGTGACAAATAAAGCTAAAATAACAGATTGATAGAACCCCTGTTGGTGACCTACCCTGGCCTCCAGTACTGTAACATCCATCCCGAAGCTCTGCAGCTGCCTGGCTGCCGCTAGGCCGGACACACCTCCACCGATGACTATAACCTTCCCGGTCTTCTTAGCTGCAACAGCAAGCAGGGAGTACGTTAGGTAATGTTAGACAATCACTTTGGTAAACCAGATTTTGTTTTTTGGGGGGTACAAATCCAAGATATGTTTTGTTGTACAAACATGAATGAATTGAACTTACTGGGTAAAGGCTTGACCCTCTTGTAAATGCCAAAGTTAATGAGACCATGCCTTTCTAAGTAGCTGTGTATTCTGTGGACCAGCACTGCATCACCTAAGAAGAGAACAAAAGCACATTGAATCTCAACTTCTGTAGGACTACAATCTTCTTGTAAAAAAAAAAAGAAAGAAAGGAATTAAAATGTAGAAAAATAAAAAATAATATTTAATTTAATGTCTCACTGTTGTATGGCGCTTCAAGCTGCTGTGCTGTGGCCTCAAAGGTCAGCTGGATTTTAGGGTTGTCCAGCCACAGTTGGAGCTGTATGAGGTTAATATGAATTAAGATACAGTAGTGGATATGTTTAAACCAATGATCCCACAGTGCTTAGTTTTTGAACACTTACTGTACGGTTGCGGATGTAGAGGAAGACCTTCTGAGTCTGCTGGGGGCCGCTGATGATGTCAGGGAAGCAGGCGGCCTCCTGGGATGTCATACGGTCATGAGGAAGACGGCTCTGGAAAGCAGCTCCTTCCACACCTAAAAATAAACATGCATATCAATATTCTGTTATCAGCATTGAGTGTCATTTAGGATCAATTCAAGACCAAAAGAAAAAGCATTCATGTGCAATGAGCCACAGCCTTCATGTTAGTAGAGAAGAATATCTGCATTCTCATCTAAAGGAAAGATCAGGCTTTTTATAACACATTTTTTAGTTTCTTTCCTCAACAAAAACGTCAGTTTCATTTCAGTGCTTTGATATGATGCATCAAGTTTCAGCCTCACCAGATGGCTCCTCTGGTTCACTGTCATTCTCTTCCTCTGGCGGCGGAGGTGGCGGAGGGATGACCTGCTTCCTCTCCTTCTCTGCCTTGGCATTCCTCTCCTCCTCAGAGTAATATTCGTCCTCAGACAGATTAGCCAGGCTTTCGTCCATCTCGCGGTATTCCACCTGCAACGGTAGGCACAATAAAAGCATCATTAAAACCAGCATTGCGGTGTATTTGTTGGTGTGCTCCCATGTCATGTACAGTAGATGTGCCAAAACAACAAAAACAATTACCATGAACACATCATGCTGCAAAGACTATGAGACATTACCTCTGCTGCTAATTTCCACTGGGGCACATATGCAAGTGAGAACCTGTGACTTCAGATAGAGAGCAAAATTGCACCTAAAGTTTAAATTATGACACATGTATTGATCCTTTAAAGTAAACAAATGGTCATAAAATACAGTAAAACTAATTTTTCATTTCAATTTTCACTTATATCAGTTTTGGCAGCATCTTTTCCTCTCTGAGCGAGGATTCACAACCCTTAAATATTTACTTTTGCTCGCTTGCGGCGACTCGTTCTGCGCACTTCAGCCGAGTCTGGGTCTGCCCCCCCAGGGCCTGCCTGGTGAGGCAGAGGGGCTCCTCCAGGTTCCCCGCTAGGGGATGACCTCTCCTTTTTCTTTACATCCATAGGGCCTGCAGCCGGGGCTGACGGACCAGTCTGGGCATCAGAAACCTGAACCCTTTCACCTCCCGCTGCTACCGCAGAAGATGAAGAGGAGGAGGAAGAGGAGCCAGCGTCTGACTTCTTGCTAGACAGCATCATGGAGGATGTTGGAGGCCTCTCCTGAACAAAGGGGGGGGGACAGAAATTTGATGAAACCCATCAAAATGAAACAGCCCAAGGGAAATGATTGATATTTAAATGTTCAAAATAGTATAATCAATGAAAAAAAAGATTACAAAATATTCCTATAAGAAAAGATGAAAATGATGAAGTGTGGTTGAGCGTGCTGAAAACAAACAACCAAACAAAAAAAAAAAACTATTTAACGTGTGCCCTTTGTGGCATTCCCAAATTTGGCTAAAATTTATAGCCTACAATAGTTGAAATGTAAAAATCCATGCTGAATGGTTATTTCACTCACTTACTATAACCCCAGACTATCAACTGGTCACTGTGCTGTGGGGGGGCAGTGAATGCACCTTCAACAAAAGGCTAACAACCACTAAATCCTGTCTGGCTTGATGATTTAAAGAACTGTGCGTGAATGTCATGGTTTGTGAAATGAGGGCTTTATGGTGACAGTAACCTTGTCTTGTTTTACCCATTTCTCCGGGCACCTGGTAATATCCATTCAAACACTAAGAAATGAAGACAGAACCAGAAACATGGTTACGAACAAAAGACAAAAGAAAAAAGGTTGGCCATTCACATTACTGTACATCCACTGAGATTTAGATAAACATTTTTGAAAACCTTGTTTGCAAATAAACACTGAACATTTCAAGACAATCAGATAAGAATGTGTTTCACCGTAGCTCACTGGTTTATTAGCCAAGATAGATAGATAGAAAGATAGATAGATACATAGATAGATAGATAGTAACTTTATTGATCCCGAGGGAAATTCAAGTTTCCAGCATCACAGTTCCATAGTGCAAACATATTAGTAAGAAAACGTCATGTTTACATGTTAGTAAAAACGACACAAGTAGTAACAAGACCCATGTAAGTAATACAGAGTATAAAACAAAAAATGCTATGTGCAAGGGAACTGTTAAAAATTAATATAGTGCAGGGTAAACAACTGAGATACAGGACTATTTAAAGAAGAAGTGAATGTAGTGCAGACAGTTATATAGTGCTGGATGATAAAAAAAAGAGATATAGATATTAAGAAATGTCAGATATGGAATATAATGCAGGATAATAAATGATAATTATTATTGTGTTATATGTATTTTGGATTGTACTTGAAACTGTGATGTTATATTGTGATCCTGTTGTGATGTTATGTAGTGTGTCTATTGTGCCTATTGTGTCTATTGTGTCTGTGTTTAGAACTACAGATGGAAATTAGCTTCCCTGCTAAATCTGGTGCACCCATCTTTTTATTTCTATGTAAACAATTAATGTCTGTGCACACAGTCCTTTTAAACCAATAAAATAAAAAATAAAAAATAAATAAGAGCTGAGGTAGAGAAGTTTTTTTTTTTTTTTTGTAGTGTGCAGAATTAAAGTGGTTCAGTCTATTAAAGTGCATTAACTGAGACCTTAATAGCTCCTTGATTTGCCATCTGACTATTGTTATCTAGCCAGGCTAGCAGCATAATGGGAGCTAATGCTATCAACGTTAGCTCGCGGTAGCTTTGTTCTTAACAGCGACTTCCACACAGCTGCGATGATTATGATATTATATTCCTTTAATGTGTTTGCAACTAAAGCTGCACTGCAAACACAGATCTGATCGCTACTAAATGTATTTCCCTTTCCGATTCACATTCAGAGACCATGCTATGTTAGCTAACGCAGCTAACAATGAGAGCAGGCTGGAAAGCAGCAACAGAGGCTCAGCAGCAGGAGGAAAACAAAGCTTCGGCTTCGATTACAGAGAAGATCGATAATTATAAACTGATCGATTGATAGGCAGGCTTCCCTTACACCAGTGTGGATTGTTTTATATTAATAAAAGCACGTATTAAATATCGAAAATATGAATATTACCTCTCAGTGCTCCGAAGATGTCAACACACAAAGACGGCTCAGTTAGCAGGTCTCCTTTCAATGAACTCGTTCGTGATTGGCGGAGCGAGAACGTTACCCAACACCACTCAAGCGACGCGATTGGTCGAAATGGCTGTCAATCAAAAAGAGGGCGGGGTAAATCTCCGACCCATTGCAGTTGGAGTATTAAATATACTCCAACTGCAATGGGTCTATTTTTTTTAGTTTAATCTCATTAATGTTTTTTTTAATCATATATCGGCATTGTTTTTCAGGTATAAAAGTTAAAAACGGTTCCGCCCTTATTTTCCGTTTGTGGAAAAACTACAAAACTACAAACTGCACAGTGCACACACGCTGACGTCACTGTGGTGTGGAGGAAGAACAGGATGGACAGGTAAAGGTGGGGGTAGACAGGTAAAGGTGAGCTCCTCTGACGCGCCTACTACTCAGGGAAGCACACCGATGTTTGGTTGACTCCTTTGTTTCTCCATTTTGAGCCGACTGTACTGTAAGTAACGCCTTAAATCCACATGTAAATCGCGAATATGTATGTTTTTGCTTCACTTTAACCATTTAATTATACCAGCGTGTTGTAAAGTGAGTGAAAAGTCTGTCTGTGTGTTTTGCTATCGGCTAATCTGGGTGTTGTTGGTGGTTGAGATTCAAGATTTGTGTGTGTGTGATATGAAGCACTTTAGGGGTGGGGTTGGTTATTATGAGTTGTAAATAAGTTATATTAACTGTTGCAGCTGTCTGGTACGTCCTACATTAACTCAAAATGAGAGGAGACACTAGTGTCAGAACAGGGAAAATAAAGGGCTCTTCTAGGTTATACAGGGAGTCAGGGTTGGAAATTAACCTTTTTTTGTCCACCTGCCACTGTGGCTGCTGGGTTCCCAAATCTACCAGCCACTCAATAGATAACCATTGTTTTTTTAGGTGCATGGTGAATTTAATCAGCATTTGGCTGGTGGCTGGTGCTAATTTCCAACCCTGCAGGGAGTGTTTCATATGTGTGTCTTGGCTATTATATAATACACCTGAAGTAAGACACAGTGCAAGTAACAATCTGTCCAACAGAACCACAAAATGGTGAAGCAAGAGCAGGAGTTAGCCAACCGGCCTGACAACACCGCCTTCACTCAGCAGAGGCTTCCGGCATGGCAGCCCATGCTCTCCGCCGGCATTGTCATCCCAGGGTTTGTCGTCATCGGCCTGGCGTTCATCGGCATCGGCGTCGCTCTCTTTGTCACTTCACAGAGCATCCGGGTGTTGGAGGTATGACTTGTCAGACCACCGAGCACACAGTTCAGTTGGGTGGCATGCTGGGAATTAAGGGTCAGATTTCACTCACAGTAACTGGGCTGAAGCGAACAAACCTTGAGTCAATATTGAAACTTATGTTTTCAGTGTTGAGATGAAAGAAAAGTACAAAACTGTACACTGCTCACAGACTTGTCACTTGTAAGCGATATCGTACTGTGTCTGTAACACCTGATGGAGACAGGTGTTGTAGCCATCAATAATTAATAATGACCTTTGTTGTTCTTGTCCTACACAGATCGACTACACTGGGGTTGACCCAAAGTCACCATGCTTCAGGTGCTCTGACCCAGAAGTGAAGAAGTGTGTGTGCGAGATGACCTTCAACATTGACAGTCTATTTAAGGTTGCATCGGAGCTTTTGCACGAACTCATTCACACACATGCAAACAGTAATGAAGTTGAACTATATTTCTGGCTGCCGCTGACCCTTGACTGTTTGTTTTTGTGATTCTGTTTTTTCCTCCACAGGGACCCGTGTTCTTTTATTATGGGTTGTCCAACTACTTCCAGAACTACAGAAAGTACGGTGCGTCCAAAGATGATAACCAGCTGTCTGGAGACAAGGATGCCTTTACGGTGAGTTGACAACATAGGATATTTAAAAAAAAAAAAAATTTCTATGGGAAAAACAAAATCCATATGTTCTCAATTGGAATAAAGATATGCTGAGTTGAGTTTTTGTCACCTTGGTCAAACATATGTGTGCATTTCATATTTATATCAGTGTACATTTTTGTAACAATGTACAGATCATAAAGCTGCATTGGTGATACCTCATGTCGTTGCCCATCTCTAATACAAAGTATTTATTAACTATTTATCTGAGCTAATGACAATTCTGTTCTCTGTCTCTCTTGAAGAGCCCCGATGACACCTGTGCACCCTATGAGTATGACAGCAACGACAAACCAATTGTACCATGTGGAGCAATAGCAAACAGCATGTTCAATGGTATGTAAAGACGTTTGAAATTAATTTGGATTTAAAGGAGCAGTGTGTAGGATTCAGTGTGTAGGATTTAGTGGCATCCAGAGGTGAGGTTGCAGATTGCAATCAACTGAATACTCGTCCGCTCACCTCTCCCTTCCCAAGCGTTTTGAAAAATATACGGTGGCCTTCAGGGAACGTAAAAACTACTGCTACTGTAGAAACACGGCGGTGCAACATGGTGGATGATATGTAGATATGAAGAGCTCATTCTAAGCTAACGAAAACACAATGATTCTTAGTTTCAGGTGATTATACACTAATGAAAACATAGTTATGAATATTATATTCCATTTCTGCTAAGAGATCCCCCTAAATCCTACACACTGGCCCTTTGAGTTTATTTGCTGTGTGTATTTACGTAATAATTCTTGTTGTTTTTTTTAAGACACCTTCTTGCTGTATCAGATCGTCAATGGGGTAAAGAAGCAGGTGCCCTTAGATAGAAAAGGGATTGCCTGGTGGACAGACTACAACGTCAAATACAGAAACCCCAGTGACTCACCTCTGAAGAACGCATTCAACCGTAAAAACTTGCTTTACTGTAACTGGCTGTCTGTTCTGTTCAAGTAGTGCTATGGTGCAGATTAATTGTGTTTTAATGAGGGGTTCACAGTCTGCTCAAAATGAATTGGGAGATCACAAGTTGTAAACGAGTTGTATTGAAGGGAGTATTGTGGACGAAAGGAGTAACTTTGTTTAGTGCAGTAAATAAGGGGTCCTTAAGGGGAAATCACATTTTAATATAATGTTTGATGAATCACGATAGCTGATTTAAAAGTTTGACTTCCAGGTACTGTGAAACCAATAAATTGGCCCAGGCCTGCTTACGAGTTGGACCCCTCGGACCCCAATAACAACGGCTTCATCAACCAAGACTTCCTGGTGTGGATGAGGAGGGCGGCCCTGCCAGATTTCAGAAAGCTGTATCGACGAATCACCGAGGGGGATTATGCACAGGGTCTGCCAGCTGGAAACTACTCCCTTAGAATTGCCTACAGTATCCTTTTATACATTTTACAGATTCTGGGGTGATTTTATGGATTGTTCTTGGAGGTATGGGCAGTTATTTAATCTTTTTTTCCATCACACAAATTAGCACTGGATAGCTATAACGTGTCTTTTTCAACATATTGACACTCACACTATAACGAGACAAGACAATGGACAAGGTACCATCAAAAGTATTTAACAAAGGCCTAACTTGAATCATTCTCATTTTATATGTTTATACAAAAACCATCAGAGTGAGGAATCAAAATCTGTCTTGCAAAAATCACGCCTTTAGTGGCAGGAAAGATTTACAAAAATCTACATAAATGGGTCAGACAATGAATTGGCCACATGCTTTGTGTTGTGTTACAACGACAGTCTAACCTGTTTAACTGGTTGGGTGTCGTTCTGTTTTTACCTGGGCAGAGTGAACACAATGACTCAGGACTTCCTTGAGTTGAGAAGAAAAACAAATTTTCTGACCTAAGTAAATGTGCTAGGCAAATAATCTTTTCACATGATTGATTGGCGTCTTCTTGAAGACTATCAAGGCCTATGTAAATACCTCAGACGTTTTTCATTTTGCTTAAAGGACCATACCACTGTGTTTCCAAGTTTAAATACCTTAAAGTAAATGCAGTTTAAAAACGGATTGCTTTAAAAAGTCTGCACTGCAATAAGTCATTACAATACATAATTTGTAGTAAATGGGTTAAAACAGTCGTTCCCAAAGACTGGGTCGGGACCCACAGGTGGGTCGCAGGAGATTTTATTAGGGTCGCCCCCATAAATTTGCAGAATTTCTTCGTTAGTCTTTTATTTAAGATTTATATCTGCAGTACACATTTGAGCCACATGAGGGAGCCTGAATGTTCTTGTTCTGATAATTGTAGCCTACTTACAACATTGAATCTAATATGAAAGGCTAGCATACATTCTGTTTGTTTTACTGATGAGAGGAAAAACACAAGGGCCTGTTAACTCTGCCTAAATGTATTTATTTGGTCTCATTTATAAAGCATTTAACATGTTTATATGTTTTAATAACATGCATAAAACAAAGTTGTGATTTATCAAATGAATATCTTTTCGAAATGGCTGGTTTACCTATTCAAGATAATATAAGGTGATGCAGAAATGGCAGTAAAAATGGTCAGGAATGTTCATTTACGCACACATTTGTTCTTCTAGATAAGGCCTATTGTGATTTGGTTTGACATTTTTAAAAAGTGGGTCCCCAGGAAAAACAGTTTGGGAAACACAGAGTTAAAACAAGCGAAACCACTGGTTGTTTAAAACAGCATCTTTTTATTATATATTTTAACATAATAATATGTTGTATATTGAATGCTTCAGTGAACGTATTGGCACAAGGTCACTATTTTTTGTATATATATTTTGTTAAGTATATCCTTAACGTTCTGTCCCCCAGACTATCCTGTTCTGAGCTTTGATGGGAGAAAGAAGGTGGTGTTCAGCAACGTGTCCTGGATGGGTGGCAAGAATGAGTTCCTGGGCATTGCCTACCTCGTGATCGGTTCGCTGTGCGTCTTCATGTCCATAGTCATGCTCATCGTCTATGCTAAATTCAAGTTTCCTGAGGAAGACTGAGTGCCTGGTCATAGGCCGTCGTTGGCTGGAGTTTTATCTACTCTATCATCATTTATTTTTGTTTTTTTTGTTTTTACTCAATGGGATGATGAGAGCATAGTACAGTGCTCACACAAAGGGGAGTAAAGAGCGAGACTCCACCTATAAACACGTGATATTCTGGACATGAAGACGTATCCTGAGGAGTCAAAGATGCCTGGTTTCGACACTGGAGTTTCCCCATGATTAGAAAATAGGATGATTTTTAATATTGGGACATGTACTTGTCTATGAAGTTAGGCTCTCCTGAGTGCAAAAACACTGCAAAGTCAGCTACCATTCATTGCTAGTGGAACAGCTGTAAGAGGTGTTTCTTTTTTTTCATCATCACAAAATGAGCTGCCTCCTCATTTTTTAGGTCAGTAATAAATAATTTTAAAGCCATAAACTATTCGATAAGCCATATGATACTGGACAAGACTTTTTACTTGATTGTGTGAGATGTTTAGCTTCGCTTGGAAATAATGCTGTAAGATGTGAGAATATTAACTCAGGGATCTGGTGCACAGGCTATGCAAGCTCATGTTTTAACTCGTGCTATGGTTATTTTACTTCATGTTGATATTTATTTAATAAAACAACAAAAAAAACATTAATTTCCGTCTTATTGTGACATTTAGGTTCCACGGGCAACAGTGCCATGTTATGTTTACATCATTTTTAACCATCTGTTATGGATTGTATGGGAATGTGGGCCTTCTGCTATCAATAGGCAAAGTTTTTATCCCTCAACCACTTCTTTATTATGACTTCAGAGGTCTTTAATTTCAGTTTTTCAGATCTAGGATGACTTTCTGCAAGCTTTTTTGCCTTTTGCAGGTCTGCCTTCTCAACTGACTCAAGACCAAGCTCCAGGTATTATTTTATTCTTGATGGGTCTGGATGTTTAGGTTTATAAGATAATATGTAGAAGTAATAAACATAACATTTGATGCATAAGATGCATTTCATTCTTGATAGTATAAGTCTGCAAAAAGTGCACTGACGTGAATGCCAGTCAAATTGTGTGTTGTAATTATCTTATGGCAAATATAACTGTATTATCACTGAATTATTATTATTCAGAATCAGAATCAGAAACTCGTTTATTACCAGGTGTACGAGGTTTACACTAGGAATTTGCTTTGGTGGGTTGGTGCATAAAACAGTAAAAATAACAGTAGGATAATTAAGTGTTAGAATAAAATAAGAATACAAATTGAAATCTACAAATATACAATATAATTTATACACAAGAATTAATTAGAATTATTATTAATACCATTATTAAAGGTTTATCACTTTGTTCATATATTAATTGTGAGGACTTCTCGGTTTATAGCTGAATCATTGGAGACAACTCCCTTTCTCCCTCTGTCATGAAGAGAGAGGAAAATGATTTGTTCAACTGCATTGTGGGTATTGTAGCTTTAGGCTTATATAGCCCCTCAACCACTTCTTTATTATGACTTCAGAGGTCTCTAATTTCAGTTTTTCAGATTTAGGATGATTTTCTGCAAGCTTTTTGGCCTTTTGCAGGTCTGCCTTCTCAACTGACTCAGTCCAAGCTCCAGGTATTATTTTATTCTTGATGGGTCTGAATGTTTAGGTTTATAAGATAATATGTAGAAGTAATAAACAAAACATTTGATGCATAAGATGCATTTATTCTTGATAGTCTGCAAAAAGTGCACTGACGTGAATGCCAGTCAAATTGTGTGTTGTAATTATCTTATGGCAAATATAACTGTGTATTATCACTGAATTGTTATTATTATTATTAATACCATTATTAAAGGTTTATCACTTTGTTCATATATTAATTGTGAGGACTTCTCGGTTTATAGCTGAATCATTGGAGACAACTCCCTTTCTCCCTCTGTCATAAGAGAGAAAAAAAATGATTTGTTCAACTGCATTGTGGGTATTGTAGTTTTCCTTTTTATATAGCCCAGGGGAAATACCAAACCCTTGAACTACAAGTACCACAATCCATTGCGCGAATGAACCAGACGTTCCACGGGTGCGGCGTTCTGACAGCGGCAGTCAGTGAGTCAGCCTCTGCAGACAGCAACACAACGTTACTCTCGGTTCTTTGTTCACTTTCACACCGCTTTGAAAGGGATGTCCGACGGCGGCGGGACGGAGGAAAACTCCGGCACCACCATGGAGGTGTCGGCCGTTCAGACGGTGGCGGACACCTCGGTGCTGCAGAAGCACATGAGGAAGCTGGTGCCGCTGCTCCTGGAAGATGGCGGCGAGGCCCCCGCGGCTCTGGAGACCGCTCTGGAGGAGAAGAGCGCCGTGGAGCAGATGAGGAAGTTTCTGGGCGACCCTCAAGTTCACACCATCCTGGTGGAGAGAAGCGCCCTAAAAGGTAGCCTACATTTAGCTAAATTGTAAAGCAACTACGTCACACTGGGTGGGGAAGAGAAAACAGAGCCAATGACAACACAACATGAACAACAATTGAAGATCCTCAATGTTAGCTGTCATTTTAAGGTGTGACACTGGTTTACTTAAAGGGGACATATCATGCATCATTTTCAGGTGCATGTTTGTATTTTGGGTTTTTATACTAGAACATATTTACATGCCTTAAAGTGGCAGTATGCAACAATTTTTTGGCATAATTTTGCAAAAATTCCATAATAACCTTTCAGCATATTTTAATTCAAGTGTTCTGAGAGAAAACTAGACTTCTGCTCCTCCTCATGTCTCTGTTTTCAGGCTTTAGAAAAAATCTAGCCCTGTGACGGCAGATTTTGACCAATCACAGGTCATTTCAGAGAGAGAGAGAGAGAGCGTTCCTATTGGCTGTGCTCCGGTCATGTGACCAGAAATTGGCTTCCTTCAACAGATTTTTACAATGGTGGCCGCGTCACAAACTTTCTCATTTTGCAGCTAAACAGTAACTCCAAGATGATTCTGAGAACATCTGAGGAGATGTCAGCTGATGTCATTCACATACACTGCAACAGAAAATATACTGGGACACATTTAGAATGTTTACGTTTAAAACTGTGAAATGGTCTAAATATTGTAGATTTGTGACATCACAAATGGACAGAAATCCTGACGGCTTGTTTCAAACGCACAGTTTCTGAATACGGGCTGTGTGTATTTTTATGTGGATTAAGTGTTTCAATACTTTCACAGTATTTATATAGAACTTAAACCTGCTTTATAATATAAAAGCCATGAAAATGTCACTTTTTACAATATGGGACCTTTAAGCCGCAGTAAATACATATTTTTTTGCTATTGTAGTGCAGAATGAAAGTTAGCGTTGCCATTGTGTTAATGTAGAAATACTGTTTGTTGACAAGTGACACTGTGCTAATAATACCACAAGCACCAAAACCCCCCTCAATTAAAAAAGAATGAATCCTTTGTAGTTACTGCAAGTCATGTTGTGTGCACCTTCTCGGGGTGTTATCATGTGAACCAGCTTGTGTCAATGAACACAGTATCTTCAGTTTTCCTCCAGGCGAGTTAATCCCGAGCTTCAGAGCTGCTTGCCCTTCCTAATGTTTTATAAGTGCTGCTGAACCTTGATCCCTTGATACTGCACATGACCAGCCACTGAGTCTGAGCCTGTAGGTTTTTCCAAAGCAGAGGGTCGCTGCCACAGCCAATCCATTTTCATGCACTGAGAGAGTACTGATGCTGCAGTGCAGAGAGTGCAGTTTCTTTTCCTGCAAGCCAATGACCTCACTTGTAAAGAAGGGTGGGGGCATAGATGGGTGGATGTCAGATTGCTCTGTCATCCTGCAACATGGCTTATTATACGCAGATTAACTAAATTCCTGTCTAGCATCCAAATAATTTACCATTAGCAGGTGAGTAATTTTGTTGGCTTTGAGCAATCAGTCCTTACTGCTTGGTGCATGATATATCTTGATGATATATCTTACTAACTTTATTTCAGTGTGGAAAAATGGCTGTTGCAAACACTCATTGATCAAGATTGGCAATGTGAAGAATATTTCATGATTTCACGAGTTGTTATGTGTTCTTCACACAGAGGATGTTGGAGATGAAGGAGAGGAGGAGAAGGAATGCATCACTTATAACATCAGCACTGACATACACTATGGGATGAAGTCCAACAGGTAAAGTTCACGCTACAAGACTTTCAAAGTCGTCAGATCGCAGTAATGTTCACACTACACAACTTGCTGTTTTGTAATTGGGAGTCTTTTAGTCGTTGTGGTTTTCACTACATGACTGACCGGCGACAGGGGGTCACGCTCACTGTTTTTTACTATTTATTCCTCTAGGTGCAACAACAACTTTGCTCTGTGTTGCAAATGCAGCACATACACTAAGTTCCTATTGTTACAGGCGACCCCTCCTCCCCCAGGTTTCCCCTCAACCCGTGTCTTGCGCTCTCATTGGCTGTAGCTCGTGGCCGGAGTCCCCGACAGGTCCAGTTATTCAGCATGCTAAATATCTGGAATGTGTCTGTGAGGCATCGGCAAGCGTCGGTTGGCCTCTCGGCTCATGTCTCTGAGCAGTTCACACGTGACGCTTGAGCGCCGATGTGCGAGCAGTGAGCTTTTGTCTGGGAGCTCCCAAAACTGTCGGGGAGCAGAAAATCGGGGCTAACGTTGTGTAGTGTGAACTAGGCATAAGTGATGCATCTAATGCACTGAACAGAGGTCTTCATTTTCAGCCATGTAACTGTATGTGATTTCATCAGTAAAACTGAAAAGAGCAGAACTTATGCACACCTGTAGGAAAAGACCGTTAAATGTAAAGCTGAAAAAATACCTCCCTTTATTCACATAACCTGTACTCTAAAAATTAATTAATTTTAATTAAATTAATTTATTGCATAGCACCCAGCTTCCATTTAAGGTCTGTTTATTTTGAAATCTGGATGTTTTCGCCCTTTTCTCCCCTGCAGCCTGGCTTTCATCAAGAGGGCAGTCGTCATTGATGCAGACAAGCCCATATCGACCCAAGTTCGAGTTCTGACCTTGAGTGAGGATTCTCCCTACGAGACACTCCACTCTTTCATCAGCAATGCTGTCGCTCCTTTCTTCAAGTCCTACATCCGCGAGTCTGGCAAGGCAGACAGGTAATCCTCAAAATGTGTCATATATTTTGATTAAAAAAACTTTCATCTAGTAAACTGAATCATGAACTCTGCATGGAGGAATACTGTAACATGGATGGAGAATTCATCTGCACTATCATCTCTGTCCCAAACCTCTAGAGATGGGGATAAGATGGCTCCCTCGGTGGAGAAAAAGATCGCTGAGCTGGAGATGGGCCTTCTCCACCTGCAGCAGAACATTGAGATTCCTGAGATCAGCCTGCTCATCCACCCCATCATCGCAAACATCGCCAAGCAGTTATACGAGCGCGGGGAGAAGCCCAAGGTCACTGACTTTGGCGACAAAGTGGAGGACCCAACCTTCCTGAACCAGCTGCAATCTGGAGTCAACCGCTGGATCAGGGAGATCCAAAAGGTAAGAGGCTTTCCCATATTTCTATCACAAATTTCATATAATTACAGGTATATGGTATAATATTTTTCTCTTAAATTCACGGTTTATTTGTCTCTTCCACTCAACCTTTTATCAGGTGACGAAGCTCGACCGTGACCCAGCTTCAGGCACAGCCTTACAGGAGATCAGTTTCTGGTTGAATCTGGAGAGAGCACTCAACAGGATCCAGGAGAAGAGAGAGAGCCCCGAGGTTCTGCTCACACTAGACATCCTCAAACACGGCAAACGTTTCCATGCTACTGTCAGCTTTGACACCGACACTGGTGAGTGTCAATCAGCCAAAGCAATTTTTCATGACTGGCTATATGTTTTAATACAGTATGATTAACTGTTTATCCTTTCTCTACCTCTCACAGGTCTGAAACAGGCTGTGGAAACAGTCAATGACTACAATCCTCTGATGAAGGACTTCCCTCTCAATGACCTGCTCTCTGCTTCAGAGCTTGATAAGATCCGCCAGGCCCTGATGGCCATATTCACTCACTTGAAGAAGATCAGGAACACCAAGTACCCCATCCAGAGAGCACTGCGTCTAGTGGAGGCCATCTCCAGGGACTTGAGCTCCCAGCTCCTCAAGGTGTTGGGCACCAGGAAGCTCATGCATGTTGCCTACGAGGAATTTGAAAAGGTTGGTGTGGTTGAGTCTCTAGCATAAACTAAAACCTATTGTGTATTTTCCCCCAGAACTACACTCTTACTTTAGCGACTCCAAATATTCAACGTCTTCCTAAATGTCCTTTTAACTTCTGCCTGCAGGTGATGGTGGCCTGCTTCGAGGTGTTCCAGACCTGGGAGGATGAGTATGAGAAACTGCAGGTGCTCCTGAGGGACATTGTGAAGAGAAAGAGAGAGGAGAACCTGAAGATGGTGTGGCGTTTGAGCCCAGCTCACAGGAAGCTCCAGTCACGTCTGGATCACATGAGGCGTTTCAGAAGGCAGCACGAGCAGCTGAGGGCCGTCATCGTCCGTGTGCTCAGGCCTCAGGTAAAATACCGTCAGCATGTCTTGTCATTATTTTCTTATTATGATTATTTTAATGTTGTTTTCCTGACAAAGCTAATATCTGGTCTTGTCCACACTTGATTCAGATATTGTACTTTTAACTTTTTGTCTCCAGGTTTCTGCCGTGCCGCAACATGCCCCCGGAGAGCCCGTTGAACCTCAAGATATGAAGGTAGCTGGAGTTCTCTTTGACGCCGCCGATGCCAACGCTATCGAGGAGGTCAACCTGGCATATGAGAATGTCAAAGAGGTCGATGGTCTGGATGTGTCTAAGGAAGGCATGGAAGCCTGGGAAGCCGCCATGAAGCGCTACGATGAACGCATCGACCGCGTCGAGACCCGTATCACTGCCCGCCTGCGCGATCAGCTGGGAACCGCCAAGAACGCCAACGAGATGTTCCGCATCTTCTCCCGCTTCAACGCTCTCTTTGTGCGTCCCCACATCCGCGGCGCCATCCGGGAGTACCAGACGCAGCTCATCCAGCGCGTGAAGGATGACATCGAGTCACTGCACGACAAGTTCAAAGTGCAGTACCCTCAGAGCCAGGCCTGTAAGATGAGCCACGTCCGAGACCTGCCGCCTGTGTCCGGCTCCATCATCTGGGCGAAGCAGATCGACCGTCAGCTGACTGCGTACATGAAGAGGGTGGAGGATGTTCTGGGAAAAGGCTGGGAGAACCATGTGGAGGGGCTGAAGCTGAAGCAGGATGGAGATAGCTTCAGGGCTAAGCTCAATACTCAAGAGATATTTGATGACTGGGCTCGCAAGGTATGTAACTTATCATAGACTTTAATATAGTGTAGTATTTTTCTCAAATATTTGAAAACTTACAATGCCTGTTTTTATTGTTTTGTTTTTAAATAATTGTTCTTCTTTTCTTTTGTAAATCAGGTGCAGCAGCGTAACCTTGGTGTGTCTGGCCGCATCTTCACAATTGAGAGCACTCGTGCCCGTGGACGCACCGGGAACATGCTCAAGCTTAAAGTCAACTTCCTCCCGGAGATCATCACCTTGTCCAAAGAGGTTCGCAACCTCAAGTGGCTGAGCTTCCGTGTTCCTTTGGCCATCGTCAACAAAGCCCACCAGGCTAACCAGCTGTACCCGTTTGCCATCTCTTTGATCGAGAGTGTGCGCACCTACGAGCGCACTTGTGAGAAGGTGGAGGAGAGGTTCTCCATCTCCCTGCTGGTGGCTGGGCTCAAGAAAGAGGTTCAGGCTCTCGTTACTGAAGGCATCACACTGGTCTGGGAGTCCTACAAGCTGGATCCTTATGTTCAGAGGCTGGCTGAGACCGTCTTCAACTTCCAGGAGAAGGTCAGTGTGTCTCTTTAAAATGGTTACATGCATAAGTACAGTCTCTCCTCTGTGTCATATTGAAATGAATGAAACGAGTGCTATTATTTAATTGTCATTCTCATGTTTTTTTTCTGCTGTATGTTGTTTCCAGGTGGACGACCTCTTATTGATTGAGGAGAAAATTGATCTTGAGGTTCGCTCTTTGGAGACTTGCATGTTCGAGAACAAGACCTTCTCAGAAATCCTCAACCGAGTCCAGAAGGCCGTGGACGACCTCAATCTCCACTCCTATTCCAACCTGCCCATCTGGGTCAACAAGCTCGACATTGAGGTTGGCACCACAAAGCAATACACAGATTATTTGTTCTTGTTCAGTTGGATGTTTTTGGTTTGGTTTTCACACAGGATGGATTTTTGTTTCCTTTTCATAGATTGAACGTATCCTGGGAGTGCGTCTGCAGGCTGGCCTTAAGGCCTGGACCCAGGTGCTCCGTGGCCAGATAGAGGACAAAGCTGATGTTGACATGGATACAGAGGCTCCACAATTGAGCCACAAACCTGGAGGGGAGCCCAAGATCAAGGTAGCCATTGTGACTGTTGTGACTCTGTGTTGCCTTATACCATGTTTTGTTTTATTGATTATTCCTTGGATTAACCTTGGATTCACTATCTATTATAACAAACTATACTGTTATTTTCTTCTCCCAGAATGTTGTCCATGAGCTGAGGATTACTAACCAGGTGATCTACCTGAACCCACCGATTGAAGACTGTCGCTACAAGCTCTACCAGGAGATGTTTGCCTGGAAGATGGTCATCCTTTCTCTTCCCAGGATTCAGAGCCAGAGATACCAGGTAGAGATGTTTGAACGGTTTGAGTAGAGAGCCATGATAAGAGTGCAGGTCTTAATGTCTTTGGTATGTAAACAAATAGATACAAGCCACCAAAATAAGTTATATTTTATTTGAGTTCAAATATGATATATGTAGAGACGTTTGAATGTTGTGTCTTCTTGCACTCGTGCTCTAGCTTTTATCTAAGCAAATCTGTCGTTCCTCACCAGGTGGGAGTCCACTATGAGCTGTCAGAGGAAGAGAAGTTCTACAGAAATGCCCTGACCAGGATGCCAGATGGCCCTGCAGCCTTAGAGGAGGCCTACAATGCAGTCGAAGACATTGTCAATGAGGTGGAGCAGTATGTCAAGGTAAGAGTCAGCACATTACAATGTGTTATCATACCTTAGGATTACCTGTGATAGTATTGCTTTGTTTGAAGAACAGATTTAAAGAAATGAAATGCCAAATTACTGTTTTCTTTTGTACTGTCACGTACATTAGTTTGTGAGTATTCATCTCTTTTCTTTGCCGCCGCCGTCCAGGTGTGGCTGCAGTACCAGTGCTTGTGGGACATGCAAGCCGAGAACATCTACAACCGTCTGGGTGAAGACCTCACCAAGTGGCAGGCCCTGCTGGTCCAGATCCGCAAAGCACGTGGAACATTTGACAATTCAGAGACACGGAAGGAGTTTGGACCTGTGGTCATCGACTATGGCAAGGTAATAATGACAGTTATAGGTGCTATATTTGAAAAATATTTCTCAAACGGCAATCGCTTAAAAAATGTTAAAAGTCATGTTACTTCTATTTTTGACCATTATTTTAAGGGAAGCATGAGATCTCTTAAAACCCCCTTATTTGTGCACAGTTGTTTCATTGCAATGCAATGTTATTATGCAATGTTACAATGAGTATCCTTTTGTATATCTATGGGCTTTTTTTTTTTTAATGTTCGTATTTGTCCCCGACAACAGGTCCAGTCCAAGGTGAACTTGAAGTACGACTCCTGGCACAAGGAAGTGCTCAGCAAGTTTGGCCAGATGCTTGGCCAGAACATGCAGGACTTCCATGCTCAGATCTCCAAGGTAACGTATAATATGTCTATAAAATTTCTTTTGACCAGCTTAGTAATTATTGATTTCCTCAAGACACTGATCAGAAGATTATTCTATGAACTAGATTTTGTTCTCATCACTTTTCTTTTTCTGTTTCCTCAATAGTCTCGTCAAGAATTGGAGCAACACTCTGTGGACACGGCTAGCACCTCAGATGCTGTCAACTTCATAACTTATGTCCAGACTCTGAAGCGCAAGATCAAACAGTTTGAGAAAAATGTGGACGTAAGTACTCTAAAACATTGAGTATCCTTTCCTTTATTCTTTTGTATCACGGCATGCTTCATTAAAAACAGTTCTAATCAGGTTCTCCCTCCTTTTACCCCTAGTTGTTCCGTAATGGACAGCGTTTGCTAGAGAAGCAGAGGTTCCAGTTCCCTCCATCTTGGCTCTACATTGACAACATCGAAGGTGAATGGGGTGCTTTCAGTGACATAATGAAGCGCAAGGACACTGCTATCCAGCAGCAGGTGGCCAACCTGCAGTTGAAGATCGTCCAGGAGGACAAAGCTGTGGAAAACCGCACCACTGACTTGCTCAGTGAGTGGGAGAAGACCAAACCAGTTGCTGTAAGAGAAATGAAATCATCAAGTTAAATTTGAAATACAGTATACTGTACAGTCACCCCTAGTTTGTACTTTCTGTACAAACTACAGCCATTGAAGCACTTGCTGTTGTGACTGAAATAACTTGGAAACTTTTGATGTCTAACTGATAATGTGTTTCACCAGGGTAACCTGCGTCCAGAGGAGGCTCTTCAGTCTCTGACGATCTACGAGGGCAACTTTGGCCGTCTGAAGGTTGAAAGGGAGAAGTGTGCCCGAGCCAAAGAAGCCCTGGAGCTCACCGACACGGGCCTGCTCAGTGGAAGTGAAGAGAGGGTGCAGGTAATGCCAGCAAACATCCACATAAAAGCATTTCAAATCACCAATCAAAGAACGAGTAACAGGCAGCAAATATCTCACAGACACTCATTTGGAAGAGGAGTAATATTCAGCACATTATAAACGAGTTACAGCTCTTAACTTTTATTTTTATGGATGTTTCTAATCTTTTTTTTTTTTTTTACTTGTTTCTGTCTTTGTGGCGACTTGCAGGTGGCGCTAGAGGAGCTGCATGACCTGAAGGAGGTTTGGTCCGAGTTGTCAAAGGTCTGGGAGCAGATCGACCAGATGAAAGAGCAGCCGTGGGTGTCTGTACAGCCTCGCAAGGTAACAAACCCTCAATAATCACTCAGATCATTGAATCATTACTATTTGTTTGTGAAGTTGTTGACATATAACTATTCTTGTGTCGGTGTTTTGTGTTTGTAGCTTCGTCAGAGTCTGGATGGTCTTCTGAACCAGCTGAAGAACTTCCAAGCGAGACTGAGACAGTATGCTTCCTACGAGTTTGTCCAGAGGTTGCTTAAAGGATACCTGAAGGTCAGGCAGCTAGTTTTTACACACTTTGACTCACAAGGAAACTTAAAAATTGGTTGTTAAATTCTCTACCTATTCCTTTCTCTCAACAGGTTAACATGTTGGTGATTGAGCTGAAATCAGAGGCTCTGAAGGACCGCCACTGGAAGCAGCTGATGAAGCGTTTGCATGTGAACTGGGTCCCGTCAGAGCTGACCCTGGGACAGATCTGGGATGTGGATCTGCAGAAGAATGAGATGGTGGTGAAGGATGTTCTCCTGGTGGCCCAGGGAGAGATGGCTTTGGAGGAGTTCCTCAAACAGGTGAGGAGGGAGGGCAGTGTAGTTGATGCTCTTAGAGGGCAACTGGCAGTTTCTTTTAATCTATGTTTATAAATTACTTTCTGGTTTGTAGATCTACTAGTTATAATTCTGTGGTTTTTGGTCCTCAGATCCGTGAAGTGTGGAACTCATATGAGCTCGACCTGGTGAACTACCAGAACAAGTGTCGTCTGATTAGAGGCTGGGACGACCTCTTCAACAAGGTCAAAGAGCATATTAACAGCGTGTCCGCCATGAAGTTGTCTCCGTACTACAAGGTAAACACAATTACATCCTATGTTCATTAACTCTTTTATAAATTTGCATGATCCTGTTTAAATCAATCTAAAATAGAAACCATAATAGCTAGAGCAGTCATTCTTTTTGCAGCAGAAAGCTAAGGCTTCTGTTTCTTTTACATCATCGTGTTGTACACTTGTGATGACGTCATTACGTTACTTTACATGCGTAACGTAACGTACTATCAAAACGCCTTTGCACTCTGCTCATAAAAATGAGCATATCTCAAAAACTAAAAAATGTGCATAGTTAAAATAAATTATGGAGTGTTACTAATCTTTTGGATCAATATGTCTTGAGTGTTTATTTAGTAACATTTAAGAAAAATGACATTTTTTTTTTTATTTTCTGAAACAATGACACAATTTCAATACTTTTATCAATCATTATAGTTTATTGACTGACATAACCTTTTAGCTTAGGTTGTACAGAGTTTAGGGATATGATGCGTATAAAGATACTCCAAGAAATGACATCAAAATAAGCAAAAATACCAATGTAGGCACTGGCAGACCAATTCAAAGGATTAAGACAGTAGTTTAAGATTTTACAAATATTTAAGTTTTCTCTCCTTCTTTTTTCCTCCCAGGTGTTCGAGGAAGACGCCCTGAGCTGGGAGGACAAGCTGAATCGCATCATGGCTCTGTTTGACGTTTGGATTGACGTCCAGCGTCGCTGGGTCTATCTGGAAGGCATCTTCACCGGCAGTGCTGACATCAAACATCTGCTGCCTGTAGAAACCCAGAGGTTCCAGAGGTAAATGAAGGATCCTTTATTTGTACACTTTATTTGAACAAAACAGAATTTATTAGTTAATATTTTCTACTAGGACTTACTAATATGTCTCTGTTTATTCCACAGCATCAGCACAGAGTTCTTGGCACTGATGAAGAAGGTGTCAAAGTCTCCTTTAGTGATGGATGTGCTGAGCATACAGGGAGTGCAGAGGTCTCTGGAGCGGCTGGCCGACCTTCTGGGAAAAATCCAGAAAGCCCTCGGAGAATACCTGGAGAGAGAGAGATCCTCATTCCCCAGGTAAGACGATGATAGGGGACGAAGGGACTGTGCGTTGATGTCAATGTACATGTAAAAACACAAAACGTAGATGTTAATGATTATTGAACCATCACGCTCATGTTGTTTCCAGGTTCTACTTCGTGGGAGACGAGGACCTGCTTGAAATCATCGGCAACAGCAAGAACGTGGCCAAACTGCAGAAGCACTTCAAGAAGATGTTTGCTGGCGTTTCCAGCATCCTGCTAAGCGAGGACAACACGGTGGTGCTGGGAATCTCCTCCCGCGAGGGCGAGGAGATTGTCTACAAGACACCAGTCTCCATCGCGGAGCACCCCAAGATCAACGATTGGCTGACGCTGGTGGAGAAGGAGATGAGGGTGACGCTGGCCAAGCTGTTAGCTGAGTCTGTCACAGAGGTCACATCATTCAACAAGGGCACAGCCGTTGACCTGTCTCAGTACATCGACTGGATTGATAATTACCAGGTTGGTATTGAGAACATTTATTCTACACACAACAAATCATTCAATATAGTTGAAATCATGTGTTAATGTAATTTCACTTGATCTGTTACCTCTCCTCACAGGCCCAGCTGGTGGTCCTGTCCACTCAGATCGCCTGGTCTGAGAACGTGGAGTATGCCTTGACCACCATCTCTGGTGGTGGCGACATTAATCTCATGCAGGGAGTGCTGGAAAATGTGCAGGCCACCCTCAACGTGCTGGCTGACACCGTGCTGATGGAGCAGCCTCCACTCCGCAGGAGGAAACTGGAGCACCTGGTTAGAGGGATTTTTTAAGTAAATTTTTTAAAAGAATGTTGTCCAATGAAAAGTGTGTCTGAAATCCCTCTTCTGCTCCGTCTTAGATCACCGAGCTGGTGCACCAACGTGATGTGACCAGGACTATGATCAAGAACAAGATCGACAACCCCAAGTCCTTTGAGTGGCTCAGCCAGATGCGCTTCTATTTTGACCCCAAGCAGACAGATGTCCTGCAACAGCTGTCCATTCAGATGGCTAATGCCAAGTTCAACTATGGCTTCGAGTACTTGGGTGTCCAGGACAAGCTGGTCCAGACCCCTCTGACAGACCGCTGCTATCTCACCATGACCCAGGCTCTGGAGGCCCGCCTTGGAGGGTCACCATTTGGTATGGAAGCTTTTTTTTTTGTACTCCTAAGAAATGGAGATTTAGATTTTAAGAAGTTGACAGGTTTACGTATAAAACTTCACTGAGTTTGTCCTCCTTCTAGGTCCTGCTGGCACAGGAAAGACTGAGTCAGTGAAAGCTCTTGGTCACCAGCTGGGCCGCTTTGTCCTGGTCTTCAACTGTGATGAGACATTTGACTTCCAGGTACGTAACTGCACTCAGATTTTTCGTTCTCAGCCCAAACTCATTACCCACATTCAGATGAATGGGAGGACTGGCGTTTTTGCTGCAACGCCAAATTTTGTGTGAATGAAGACAACAACAACAATAACACAGCATGAGAGATCAGTAAAACACTCTCACATCATGTGACTGAAGGCAAATGATCCTTCAGTGTTTCTCCTCGGCTGGAGTTGTAGCAGTAGAGGTGATTCTTTTGCAAGTGTGCCGCATACATTTCTTTTGTGCACGCCGCTTACAAAGGGCGCCCTGCTGGGAGGTTTCTATGTGTCTCTCTGCACCAGAAGGGCTCTTGAGGCCTAATTACATGCAGTACATTTGTGCACAGTAATGAGCAGGGGAAATATCTGTCCATGAGGTGTCTCGAGATTTAGGAAAATACACTTTACAAAATTACATCACCACACTATTGTATTACCAAATAATGTGAATTTACTTAAATGTAATGGCCTACCGCAGCTGCTGCTTGCATATAGGGGAAACACTGGCCATTTTTTTTATAGGATTTAGCTGTTTCTCATATTGTTTACTTAACCCACAAATCTCTTTTGTTGACCTCCTCTGTTTTTTAGGCCATGGGTCGTATCTTCGTAGGTCTGTGCCAGGTGGGAGCGTGGGGCTGCTTCGACGAGTTCAATCGTCTGGAGGAGAGAATGCTCTCTGCCGTATCCCAGCAGGTCCAGTACATCCAGGTGGCCTTGAGGGAGCACAGCAACCCCAACAGAGACAGGAGTATGTATAACATGTAGAAACTCAGATGTTATGTAAGGAGACTTTCCTTTTAAAGAGAATGTCCAGATTCAACTTAGTGTCTATGAGCACCAATTGAATTTCTAAAAACATAAAATTCAGATGAGAGACCGCAAATCCGTGTCATCACCATTTTTTTAAAATTTTACATGCATTGTAAACAAGTACACCTCTGTCTCCCCCCCCCTCAGGTGTCCCAGTCACCACAGAGCTCCTGAACAAGCAGGTAAAGGTGAGTCCAGATATGGCCATCTTCATCACCATGAACCCTGGCTACGCTGGCCGCTCCAACCTGCCTGACAATCTGAAGAAGCTGTTCCGCAGTTTGGCCATGACCAAGCCCGACCGCCAGCTCATCGCCCAGGTCATGCTCTACTCACAAGGTTTCCGCACGGCCGAGACCCTCGCCAAAAAGATTGTGCCCTTCTTCAAGTATGTACTGTTTAAGAAAAATGTAGACAGGTAATTTTTAGAGGTCTTTCTTCTCTGAATTTTTCCCATGGATCTATTTCAGGTTGTGTGATGAGCAGCTGTCATCCCAGAGTCACTACGACTTCGGCCTCCGAGCTCTCAAGAGCGTGCTGATCAGTGCTGGCAACGTCAAGCGTGAGCGCATCCAGAGGATCAAAAGAGAGAAGCTGGAGCGCGGAGAGGTCGTTGATGAGAATGACATTGCTGAGAACCTTCCCGAACAGGAGGTATAGAAAATTATACATTGTAGGACTTGAAGTGAAGTGTCTGTATTGTTTTGTCAGCTCTGGCGAATTTGTTTTTTTTAGAATCCAGCTAGAAATTTGAGGAGCTCGAATGGTGATTTCACTCTGTCTTGTTACTTTAGATCCTGATCCAGAGTGTGTGCGAGACTATGGTTCCCAAGCTGGTGGCGGAGGATATCCCTCTGCTGTTCAGCCTGCTGTCAGATGTGTTCCCTGGAGTCCAGTACGTGCGTGGAGAGATGAATGCTCTGAGAGAGGAGCTGAAGAAAGTCTGCGCGGAGATGTATCTCACCTACGGAGACGGTGACGATGTGGGCAGCATGTGGGTGGAGAAGGTATGTAGCTAATGGCACGTTTCCACAAAGCAGTTCAATTCAGTTTGTTACACATTAGAACGGTTATTTTTGCATTTCCATTTGCATGGATGTTACCAATAGAACAACTATATTTTCAGTACCACCTCGGTCGAGGTTCCAAGCGAGTTGAGCCGATACTAGAAGGTGGAGTTAAAACACTGCAGATCACTGATTGGTCAGAGAGAATCATCACTAGCGTGACATGGGACATCCTGCTCAAACCCTCGACTTTTAAATAGCCAAGCTGCTGTCAATAGCAACCGCAATTTTGAATTCACTCGACCCAGATTTTAAAAAATGGCAGCTCGCAAAACTACACCCTACACTATGCTGTACAATTCACAAAGTGCGGATGTTTCTCTGTTTGTTTGCCGTTGAAATGATTCAGCAAGTGTCCCTGTCAGAATCTCTAAATGACAGCGCAGTATTCAAGGTTCTTGCATAGTAAGTAGTTACTCTAATTTTCTAAAACCTTGCCATTCATCCCCTTCCAGGTGCTCCAGCTGTTCCAGATCACACAGATCAATCACGGTTTGATGATGGTGGGACCTTCCGGTAGTGGGAAGACCATGGCATGGAGGGTGCTGCTCAAGGCCCTGGAGAGGCTGGAGGGTATTGAGGGCGTGGCCCACATCATCGACCCCAAGGCCATCAGCAAGGACCACCTGTATGGAACCCTGGACCCCAACACCCGTGAATGGACCGATGGCTTGTTCACGCACATCCTCAGAAAGTGAGTTCATTGTTAAGGGTATAAATCAGCTCAGTTCATTGCTATCTTGCTAAATAGGACTTTTTTTAAAAAATAACTGTGGTGTAAAATATTTTTTCCTTCAATTTCAGAATCATTGACAATGTTCGAGGTGAACTGCAAAAGCGTCAGTGGATCATCTTCGATGGTGACGTTGACCCCGAGTGGGTTGAAAATCTCAACTCAGTCCTGGATGACAACAAGCTGCTCACGCTGCCCAATGGAGAGCGTCTCAGCTTGCCACCTAATGTAAGAGCACAGCACGTAAAACACAGGTGTCTGTTTTTTCTCCTTATATTCCAAGCTGTTTTGACGTGAAATTACTCCCTCTCTCTCTCCAGGTGCGTGTAATGTTTGAAGTACAGGACCTGAAGTACGCCACCCTGGCCACTGTGTCTCGCTGTGGTATGGTCTGGTTCAGTGAGGATGTCCTCAGCACCGACATGGTCTTCAACAACTTCCTGGCTCGCATTCGCAGCATCCCATTGGACGAGGGAGAGGACGAAGCTCATCGTCAGAGGAAGGGCATGGAAGACGAGGACGAGACTGCATCACCAATGTTGCAGGTAAAAAGCAGTTCCTCTTAAGCAAGGAAAATGGCAGCAGTTCATTATTTTTGAATATTTTATGACATTTCTTCTTCTACTAATGTCCTGTTGCATGTTCTACACTAGATTCAGCGTGATGCTGCAGCTGTCCTGCAGCCTTACTTCACCTCCACAGGCCTGGTGATCAAGGCCTTAGAGCATGCCTCCAAGATGGAGCACATCATGGACTTCACCCGCCTGCGCTGCATGGGTTCCCTGTTCTCAATGCTGCACCAGGCCTGCCGTAATGTGGCGCTCTACAACAACAACCACCCTGACTTCCCCATGCCCATTGATCAGCTTGAGAGATACATGCAGGTAATGTTCTGCTTTCTGCTCTCCATATAACTGAAAGAAGCATACATGTCTTATTGTTATATCAACTTAATCACTGCAAAAATATATGCATTTTCTTAAAGCTGATACATTTTGTCTCATTATCTACAGCGGTATCTGATCTACGCTGTGCTGTGGTCCTTCTCTGGTGACGGACGACTGAAGATGAGGGCTGAGCTTGGAGAATACATCCGTCGCATCACCACTGTACCCCTCCCCTCTGCTCCCAATATCCCCATCATTGACTACGAGGTACAGCCTCTTAGTGTTAAAACAGATATTGATTGTTCTCGAGTAAATTTAAAGGAAAATGTTTGATTCTCTGCAAGTCACTGAGAGCAAACCAAAACTACTGCAGTCTTGTAATTTCAGAATAATCATTGCATCGTTGTCCTTTTTTTGTGCAGGTGTGCATCTCGGGTGAATGGCAGTCCTGGCAGGGCAAGGTGCCCCAGATTGAAGTAGAGACCCACAAGGTGGCGTCCCCCGATGTCGTGGTTCCCACCCTGGACACTGTTCGCCACGAGGCTTTGCTTTACACATGGCTGGCAGAGCACAAACCGCTGGTGCTGTGTGGACCTCCCGGCTCTGGAAAGACTATGACTCTGTTCAGCGCCCTCAGAGCCTTGCCTGATATGGAGGTGAGAGACTGGATACAAATGTATTATGAATCTTTAAAAAATGAACCTGACCTTGTAACTGATGAGTAGCAATCCTTTTACATCACTATAGGAATTTGACCTGGAAGCTCTGAAGAAATTAATAATTATGTATATTAGATTTTAACATATTCTAAACTGCTGAATGAATATGCTGTGTTAAAATGAGGAAATCAAATATTCCTGCTACTCTCTACCAGGTCGTGGGTCTGAACTTCTCCAGTGCCACCACCCCAGAGCTGCTGCTGAAGACCTTTGATCATTACTGTGAGTACCGCCGTACCCCCAACGGCGTGGTCCTCGCCCCCATCCAGCTGGGCAAGTGGCTGGTGTTGTTCTGTGATGAGATCAATCTGCCGGACATGGACAAGTACGGCACACAGAGAGTCATCTCTTTCATCAGACAGGTATGAGCCATTGATTACAAACTGCTATTTTATTTTCCCTTGTTGCATTTTGCAGCAACGCCCAAGTGTGCAAACTGAAATCATTGCAGTTATAATAAATGTATGTTAAAGGCTCCCCTGTTGTGTTTTCTTTGCAGATGGTGGAACATGGAGGTTTCTACCGCACCTCAGACCAGACTTGGGTCAAGTTGGAGAGGATCCAGTTTGTTGGCGCCTGTAATCCTCCCACTGACCCTGGCAGAAAGCCTCTCACACACAGGTACAGTTTTCAGACTGATTTAGAACAATAATATAATTGATACCATGATGAAATGAGAACAATACTAAAGTGAACATTGCATCTGACGAGCCCTAACAGTGGTCATGTTGTGTGTTGTTTCTAGGTTCCTGCGTCATGTTCCTGTGGTGTACGTGGACTATCCAGGCCCAGCCTCTCTAACCCAGATCTATGGAACCTTCAACCGTGCCATGCTGCGCCTCATCCCCTCTCTACGTACCTACGCTGAGCCTCTCACTGCTGCTATGGTTGAATTCTACACCATGTCTCAGGTAAAGGAGATTACTCAATATCTATATAAAAAGTCAAATATGTAAACATCAAGTTTACTTAAATGTCAACTCCCATCTACGCCCACGCAGCCTTTAGCAAAAAGCAGTAACGTAGGTTAAGTTGTAAGCTAATCAATAAGGTTATGAATAATGTGAACATAGCACTAGCTGAGTCAAAGATAGCTGTGCTACGTTTGGAAATAACTGAACGGATTTTTTTAAAGTGGGGTTGTATGTATACTCCCGTGTTCTGCAAGGTAAAATTACTGTTTTTGTCAATGGAGTCTGGTGGCTTTGAAGAGAGCGATATAACGGCTTCAGTTCCCCGTCGGAACGGGCTGTCTGACGGTGAGGTGAAGCGGCTGTGGACGGGATCAGCATAGCCACTTAAAATCAGTTCAAGTGTACACTATATTTAGAATACTTTCACCGCTTTACCTCGTCGTCAGACAGCCCTTTCCGACGGGGAACTGAAGCCGTTATATCGCTGTCTTCGAAGCCACCAGGCTCCATTGACAAAAACATTCATTTTACCTCGCAGAACACAGGGGTTGCTGGTCTATCGCTGCATTAATCGTTTAGTTTGTTTGTGTTATTGTGTGACTTTTGGATCCAAACTAACGTGGCGTCCACACAGCAGTACTTTGCTTAGTTTCCGTGCTGGTATTCCTGTCTGCTTCACCAAACTGGGAGCGTGCTGACCGCAATCTAAGTAGGGATAAGGATAATGAGTGTAGCAACGTGATCATGCAGAAACTTACGTCCGGTCATGGGGAAACGTTTTTAGAAGGGCATGGGAAAATAGCATTTTGACACTAAAATATGAGTACTTCGATCAAAATTTGATCGAAATTTGATCGAAGTACGCAGATCGAAGTACTCAAAAAAAATAATGGACCCGCCTTTAATAGTTTCACAGGAAACTAATGTACAAACAAGAGATAAGATATGTTTTATTGATCACCTTTCAGTCCTTTCATTCACACTATTACTAATTTGTTCGCATGTCTAATTTCAATTCTTTTTTTTTTCTTCAGGAGCGGTTCACCCAGGACACCCAACCTCACTACATCTACTCTCCCAGAGAGATGACTCGCTGGGTGAGGGGTATCTTCGAGGCCCTGCGGCCGCTTGAGACTCTGCCTGTGGAGGGGCTCATCCGCATCTGGGCCCATGAAGCTCTCCGTCTCTTCCAGGACAGGTGAGTGCAAATTTCTGAGAGGCTGAATAAGAGGTTATTCTTACCTATTCTGATAGTGTTTTAACAGAATCACAGTGCATTTGTTAGATGTGAAGTGTAGAGTATTTGAATGCTAGTTTTTTTGGCTGATAAATCTGATAAAGTGCCACCTAAGAAATGCACAGGTATTTAAAGAATGATAATGTGGCTCATCTTAAACCTTTTTCCAGGCTGGTCGATGATGACGAGAGAAAGTGGACAGATGAAAACATCAACGTGGTCGCTCTCAAACACTTCCCCAACATTGACAAGGAGAAGGCTCTCAACAGGCCTATCCTCTACAGCAACTGGCTCTCAAAGGTAAACCAGAAACAGGATGACCATGCTGTGATACTCCTGCTTGGTAATGATGTGGAAATATTAAGTCTTAAGCAGTTAGATTTCCATTTTTACTGAGTTCATCATTTGTGGTTGCAGGACTACATCCCAGTGGAACAGGAGGAGCTGAGGGACTACGTGAAGGCCCGTCTGAAGGTCTTCTACGAGGAGGAGCTTGACGTCCCTCTGGTGCTCTTCAATGAGGTGCTGGACCACGTCCTCAGAATTGACCGGTGAGTAACAGCCTCTCAGCTGATTGACTTCTCATCTGGTGTTAGTCTAGAAATGTTCAGGTCTTAAATAATTGTTTTGGAGTAAATTTTAAAATGATATTTCCTCCTCCAGAATCTTCCGTCAGCCTCAGGGCCATCTCCTGTTGATCGGTGTGAGCGGAGCAGGAAAGACCACTCTGTCTCGCTTCGTCGCCTGGATGAACGGACTCAGTGTGTACCAGATCAAGGTCGGTACAACACACGAAGATATTTGGAGCCATATCACTACAATTAACTGTCTGTATTTATTGATGTGTGTGTGTGTGTGTTTTTTCAGGTACACAGGAGATACACTGGAGAGGACTTTGACGAGGACCTGCGTACAGTGCTGCGTCGCTCAGGTTGTAAGAACGAGAAGATTGCCTTCATCATGGATGAATCCAACGTGTTGGATTCTGGTTTCCTTGAGAGAATGAACACACTGCTGGCCAACGGAGAGGTAACAGGCTGCCATCATCAACTCATTGGGGAACAAGATATCAACACTATCTTTAGTTTTCTGAGATAAAATATGGGATTGTGGGCAATTTAGAGCTGCACGATTACGGCCAAAATGATTATTTTGATCAATATTGAGATCACAATTATTCATTGATTTTGGGTACAAAATATTATTATTGCACTTTCACATTTAAAGGAACAGTGTGTAGCATTTAGGAGGATCTATCGGCAGAAATGTAAGAAAATATTGATAAGTATGTTTTCTTTAGTGTATGATCCCCTGAAAATAGGAATCGTTGTGTTAGAATGAGACGTTTATGTTTGCGTTTTTGCTTCGGCCCCCATAATTCTCCTACACGCTTGGCACGCGGGAGAAGTTTAATTTGGTTGCAATATGCAACCTCGCCACTAGATGCCGCCAAAACACTTCCATGTTGTGCTACATTCTTGCTAATGTACAAAAATTTGCCTCAAAATAAGACTTAAAATAAGGTTCTTATTCACCAGAATTAAGTGCATTTTCGTTTTGCCCGTCTGCTATCTGTTAAAACGAGTAATATACCTCTACCCTGGACTGCAGCTGTAACATTCAGGAAAGCAGCGGCGTGACCGCTCCCCAGAAGTGTAGCCAAAACATCTCTATTGCCCCCTGGTGGCTGGCTGTTAGTTTAGGAAGCGCTTGATTTGATATACAGCAGAGTTTTCTATGAGCATTTTAAACGTCAATATCGCAGTCGATCATTTTGATTTAATTGTGGGAAGCCAAAATCATGATCGCGATTAATATTTGATGGATTGTGCAGCCCTAGCGTAGTAATTTCCTGGTTCCTAATATGTTAATGTTTCCTGTTCTTCGTAGGTTCCTGGGCTGTTTGAGGGAGATGAGTACGCCACCCTGATGACTCAGTGTAAGGAAGGAGCCCAGAAAGAGGGCCTGATGCTCGACACACACGAGGAGCTGTACAAGTGGTTCACCAGCCAGGTCATCAGGAACCTCCATGTTGTTTTCACCATGAACCCTTCATCAGAGGGCCTGAAGGACAGAGCTGCCACATCTCCTGCCCTCTTCAACAGGTACACAGACGCACGCTGAACACTGAGCATGAATTAATTTATTACATCACAGCCAGGAAGTAGATACTACAACGGTAAAATGACAAAATGTCTTTCTTTGTGTTAGGTGTGTGCTGAACTGGTTTGGAGACTGGTCCACAGAGGCCCTTTATCAGGTGGGTAAGGAGTTCACCAGCAAGATGGATCTGGAGAAACCGAACTACAAGGTGCCGGACTATATGCCCGTCGTCTATGACAAACTGCCCCAGCCACCATCTCACCGCGAGGCTATCGTCAACGGCTGTGTGTTTGTACACCAGACACTTCACCAGGTAGGCATGTTTCCACGTTTTGCAGCGGTTGTGGTTAATGAGGTGATTGTGTGGTATGCTTCATATGTTTGTTAACTCTACACAGGCTAACAACCGTCTGGCTAAGCGAGGTGGTCACACGATGGCAATCACTCCTCGCCACTACCTGGATTTCATCAACCAGTATGCCAACCTGTTCAATGAGAAACGCAGCGAGCTGGAGGAGCAGCAGATGCACCTCAACGTTGGTCTCCGCAAGATCAAGGAGACTGTCGATCAGGTAAATAGACTTTAAATTTTATTCCACATATTTCTCAAAACCTGACGAGTGTCATTTTTTGTCGGTGCTCACCAGTTGCTGCTTGCTCTTGCTGACTCCTTGATTGTACGTGTGCTTCCTCATCAAGGTGGAGGAGCTTCGTCGTGACCTGAGAATCAAGAGCCAGGAGTTGGAGGCAAAGAACGCCGCTGCAAATGACAAGCTGAAGAAGATGGTCAAAGATCAGCAGGAGGCGGAAAAGAAAAAGGTACACAAGAAGGAATTTTACACGAGACAAACCTAACCCCTTGTTGTACAGTGATCCCTTAAGCCTTGCTCATTTGGATTGAATCAAAATATTCTCTATAATATATATATATATACATATATATATATAATACTCTTATACTGTTACTAATGTGACTCCAGGTGATGAGCCAGGAGATCCAGGAAGCTGTGTACAAGCAGCAGGAGAGGATCAAGGACAAACAGCTGGATGTCAAAGAGGACTTGGACCAAGTGGAGCCTGCTGTTATCGAGGCTCAGAATGGTACAGTGGTTTATTTACTCACATCCGTCTTTATAATGCTTTTGATTTGTTGTCACAGAGTGAGTACAACAGTCTTGTGCTGCAGGGACGTAACAATAGAACTATATAAATGCACTACAATATGTGCTACTGTTATGCGGGTTAACAACTTCATCTTTACGTGCATCCTCCCTTCATCACTGCCCCTTCCTTGTCATAATCCACCTCCTTGTTCACCTGGTGTTGATAGCCGTTAAGTCCATTAAGAAGCAGCACCTGGTGGAGGTGCGTTCCATGGCCAACCCACCCGCGGCCGTGAAGCTGGCCCTCGAGTCCATCTGCTTGCTCCTGGGAGAGAGCACGACTGACTGGAAGCAGATCCGCTCCATCATCATGAGAGAGAACTTCATCCCCACTATTGTAAACTTCGAAGCTGATGAGATCAGGTGAAATAAGAAAGAGATGTATGCTGCAATTGTTCACTAAAGCTCTCTCCCTCTCTGTCTCTGCCTCTCTCTGACTTTTCAACCCCTGAGTCTGTTTCAAATTCCTCCCTTCTTTTGCCCTCTATGCTCCCCCTTCTCCCTCTGCTTCTTTTTTTCCAACACATTGCTCTTTCCACCTAACTAGCGGTGAGTTCTATTAAGCGGCATCACCTAGTAGAAGTGCGGGCTATGACCAATCCCCCAGCGGCAGTCAAGCTGGCCATGGAGTCTATCTGCCTTATGCTGGGCGAGGAGACCGGTGACTGGAAAAAAATCAGACAAGTTATTATCAGGGACAATTTCATCAGCAGCATAGTCAACTTTTCCTCTGAGGAAATGAGGTACCGGTGTCAGAACGTCTGTCTAGTCTTTAATGGAAGCACAAATTATATCAATCAGTATATTAATCAAGTGACACCTGTGATCAGAGTTTGATTTTAGGTTTCTTATCGGTTGATTTTGCTGAATCAGAAAATGAGATGATGGTAACAACGGCCACTATCCTTGTTTTTTTAGTGGTTGCTGCCGTGATTTTTCATGTCTCACAGTGAAGATGATAGAAATTGCACCACCTCTCCCACCCCAAACAAATTTTAAATGATCTTTGCAATATGTCATTTCCTGTGATTCACGATGATTGTTCCACATTTGAAGTATTTGACTGTGTAAAGTGCTGCTATGTTCTAACTTCTTGGACTTTTTCTACTTTATCCAGCGACACCATCCGTGAGAAGATGAAGAAGAACTACCTCTCCAACCCGGGCTACAACTATGAACAAGTCAACAGGGCATCTCTGGCCTGTGGACCTATGGTGAAATGGGCGATTGCTCAGGTAAGGAAGCCTAGACGATATGAAAATGAAGATAATAATTGGGTAAAAAAAAGAGTACACCTTTTAATGTATACCGTGTTCTACCACTCCCCTAGCTTAATTACGCTGACATGCTGAAGCGCGTGGAGCCTCTGCGTAATGAACTGCAGAAGCTTGAGGATGACGCCACTGACAACAAGACAAAGGCAGAAGAGGTGGAGCAGATGATCAGAGACCTGGAGGCCAGCATCGCTCGCTACAAGGAGGAGTACGCTGTCCTCATCTCAGAGGCCCAGGCCATCAAGGCCGACCTGGCTGCCGTCGAGGCTAAGGTAACTGGTCATAAGACCCCCCTTTAATCCAGTTTAAACTGAAGGATCTCGCAGCATTTCTCTGACCTCTTGCTCTCTCCTCCCAGGTGAATCGCAGCACAGCCCTGCTGAAGAGTCTGTCAGCTGAGAGGGACCGCTGGGAGAAGACCAGTGAGACCTTCAAGAACCAGATGTCCACCATCGCCGGAGACTGTCTGCTCTCTGCAGCTTTCATTACCTACGCCGGCTACTTTGAACAACAGATGAGGCAGAACCTGTTCACTACTTGGTCTCATCACCTGCAGCAGGCCAACATTCAGGTAATTAAAGCTCTGATAACACAATCACACCTACAAATCCTAGCCTCACTCACATTACCAGTATGTACTGTAGGAACTTCTTTTTGTTACTGTGGTTCTTGTGTTCAAGATGTCAAACGTACACCTAAGCACATCTACCTTTAGACCGTTTCAACGGAATTGCATTGCTAGGCAACAGGTGGGGCTCATGTTTACTTCCTGTCAGCTTATGTCATTCACATACACTGCAACAGGAAATAAACTGGGACAGATGTTTATGTTTACAACTGTGAAATTATCTATTGGTCAGGAATGCACAAGAATTGCCAAATTATAGCCATTAGCTGCAGAATAATGATAAATAGATAATCCTAGTGAGTTTGGTCCTGATCCATAAATTCACTAAAAACTAATTATGGATCAGGATTTTTGTTTGACTGTTGTTGTTTTAAAACGTGTCTCAAGGCACACACATATATGTTGAGGACTTAAAATCTTAAAAGTGTAATTTTTCCCCCCACCAGTTCCGTACTGATATTGCCAGAACGGAGTACCTGTCCAACGCTGATGAGAGGCTCCGCTGGCAAGCCAACTCCCTCCCAGCTGACGACCTCTGCACTGAGAACGCCATCATGCTCAAGAGGTTCAACAGGTCAGTATCTTTCTCATCTTCTGGCAATGTTTCTAGATTTTTATTACTGTTGTGAAAGCATTCCTGTGTATTATTTGAGTTTGATTTCACTTCCCATGTTGATCTATTCTACACCATCCCTCTTTCTAGGTACCCGCTAATCATCGACCCATCAGGCCAAGCCACAGAGTTCATAATGAACGAGTACAAAGAACGCAAGATCACCAGAACCAGTTTCCTGGACGACGCCTTCAGGAAGAACCTGGAGAGTGCCCTGCGTTTCGGAAACCCACTGTTGGTCCAGGTATGAACGGCCACTTCACAGTGCCAACATTTAATTGTCACTGTTCAACATATTCATCAAGGATTTGTTCATTTATAGCAATTTATTTATTTTTTGCCCTCAAGGACGTAGAAAGTTACGACCCCATCCTAAACCCGGTGCTGAACAGAGAAGTCCGCAGGACTGGAGGACGTGTCCTCATCACCCTGGGAGACCAGGACATCGATCTGTCACCTTCGTTCGTCATCTTCCTTTCCACACGAGACCCAACGGTGAGTAGATTCATCATTTAGGTCTTATCTTTGGATAATGTAAGATTATTAGATGGTATTTAATCAATTTTAATAGATCTATTAACAAATAAAATTTGCTTTAGTCTGAAATGGAGCGTTTCTTTCATTAAAATGATTTACAAGGAAGTTAATCTGTGTTATCTGATGTCTCTTGTGTCTGCAGGTCGAGTTCCCACCAGACTTGTGTTCTCGTGTTACATTTGTCAACTTCACAGTGACACGCAGCAGCCTTCAGAGCCAGTGTCTCAACGAGGTCCTGAAGGCTGAGAGGCCTGATGTGGATGAGAAACGCTCCGACCTCCTCAAACTGCAGGGTGAGACAGATGTGCTAACACAATGACAGCGCACAGCTGGGGATGATGACTTTAGTCACGGTGGAAAAAGAGTTGCAGTGAAACGATAAAGACGACTAACAACTGTCCTTCTATCTCTTGTAGGTGAGTTCCAACTGCGTCTGCGTCAGCTGGAAAAATCTCTGCTGCAGGCCCTCAATGAGGTTAAAGGCCGCATCCTTGATGATGACACCATCATCACCACGCTGGAGAACTTGAAGAAGGAGGCAGCTGAGGTGACCAGGAAGGTGGAGGAGACCGATATCGTCATGGCGGAGGTGGAGGCGGTGTCGCAGCAATACCTGTCTCTGTCCTCTGCCTGCAGCAGCATCTACTTCACCATGGAGTCTCTCAACCAGGTCTGGACACATCTTACTTGCTCTTGCAGCCAATCCTTTTTGTATATTTTTTTTGCTATAGTTTTTTTTTTAAGGTCTTTACACACCGGGGGGCTTGACGAATAAACGACACGAAAATGCGAAATGCTCACCTATGAATATTTTTATCTAGGGCTTTTATTGTGAAAGGTAAGAACGGAAGAAGTGGATCTAGTCTGCACTGCGTTTGTCAAGGTTGAAAGGAATAATAATGTTTGCTGTCCTGGTTCAGACTACGGAGCCTCTGTGTTGTTGTTTCATAAATATAGGCGCAACTCAACCGGTTCCGCACTACATGATTGGTTAAGGCCTTTATTTGCTGTGCGAAAGCTCAGAAAATCAACCTTGACCCGAATAAAAGGTATATCGCTTCTTCGTCGCGTAATTCTCGCGTTCTGTGTGTAAGTATTCATGACAAAAACAACAGTTCGAAAAAATATGCCGTGCAAATTAATCACACGAAAAAAACCCCCACTGCCGGTGTGTAACAGCCTTAAATCTCTTAATCTCACCAACGCTAAACATGCACAACCATTTAATAAAGAAATCTCTTTTTGTATCTTGCTCCAGATGCACTTCCTGTACCAGTACTCCCTTCACTTTTTCCTGGATACCTACCACACGGTGCTGTACGAGAACCCCAACCTCAAGGGCATCAGCGATCATACGCAGAGACTCGATGTCATCACCAAGGACCTCTTCCAGGTTTGAACCGCACAGTTTGAAATCAAGAGACTCCTTTTCTTTGGTGGTATGATTGTGATATAATCATTTGCTTATTTTTTTTTTTATGTAGGTGGTGTTCAACAGGGCAGCCAGAGGTATGCTGCACCTGGACCACATCGCTTTTGCCATGCTGCTGGCTAAGATCAGCATTAAAGGCATCACCAGGTAAGATGCCAGTGTTACACTGATGTACGACTAGTGGTAGTATTACAGAAAACAAGGTTTCTCAGTAACATCATAATCCATCTCTTTCCAGTGAGCCCTCGTATGATACAGAGTTCCAGCACTTCCTGCGCGGTAAGGAGATTGTTCTGAATGGCATTACGCTGCCTCAAGTGAAGGGTCTGACCACTGACCAGTGTGAGGCCATGGTCCGCCTCAGCCGCATGCCAGCGTTCAGCGACTTGGTGGACAAAGTTCAGGCTGATGAGGTGAGTGTTGGCAGATACTGTCCATCTGGTATCACTTATATTGTGATAATTAAACAGAAGTTGCTTATGAACAAACATGTATTTATAAGCATACCTACTTTTTTTTCAATACAAACTGTATCAGTGATCATTATTGCTTTCTTTTGTTACTTCAGCAATTCTTCATGTGGATTGAGAGCAACACTCCAGATCTGGCTGTTCCCTATCTGTGGTCAGAGGAGAAGCAGTCCAGTGAGTATATCGACTTGTCATGTTTTGCAAATGATGCATGAACATTAAGACCAACCAGATGTTGATTGAATATATATATAGTCTCCGTATACATGACCTGCTCTTCCCTGTACACCAGCTCCCATTGGCCAGGCAGTGCACCAGCTGTTGCTGATTCAGGCCTTCCGCCCCGACCGTCTGCTGGCTATGTCGCACATTTTTGTCTCAAAGGTGCTGGGAGAGACCTTCATGAACATCATCGAGCAGCCGCTTGACCTGGCTAACATTGTGGATATGGAGGTAGGAACCAATATTTCTTTAATCATCTTCTCTCCAGAGGCGTTTTGCCATTGTCGCGGTTGTTGAGTCTTTCGCCGACTCTCCGTCTCTCGTCTCTTGTAGGTGAAGCCGAGCATTCCAGTGTTGATGTGTTCTGTACCAGGTTATGACGCCAGTGGCCTGGTCAGAGATCTGGCTGCTGAGGAGAACAAACAAATCACCTCCATCTCTATTGGTAAGGAAGGAATGAGCTCATTGTCTTGACACACAAGTTAAAAGTTTAGTGAGGATATTGATGTGTTCCTACACTGTCCACAGGTTCGGCTGAGGGCTTCAATAAAGCAGACCGAGACATCAACACTGCTGTCAAGTCTGGCAGGTGGGTAATGTTTGTTCTGTGTGTTTTCTTAGCGTGGACACTTTGTTTTGTTGTGCTGGTGTCCTGACTGTTTTGGCCCTGCAGGTGGGTGATGTTGGAGAACGTCCACTTGGCCCCCGGATGGCTGATGCAGCTAGAAAAGAAGCTCCACTCCATGCAGCCTCATGCCAGCTTCAGGCTTTTCCTGACAATGGAGATCAACCCCAAGGTAAACCACATCCCTCATAAAAATATGTCCAACATTTTCTGATCTTTTATAATGAAGCTGTGAATTAATTCTCACTTCTAGCCCCAGAGTTTCTTTTCTCTTTCACTCCTCAAAGTCTCATTACTGTGTTTTCCCGGCAGGTTCCCGTGAATCTGCTTCGTGCCGGTCGTATCTTTGTGTTCGAGCCTCCTCCTGGTGTCAAGGCCAACATGCTCAGAACCTTCAGCAGCATCCCTGTGGCTCGCATGTGCAAGGTGAGTTTATCTTGCCAACATACTCACACTTTTCCACCAAAAGCTTGATCATCAATGCTGTCTGCACACGTCCTCCACATTCGCCATCATAACAACTTTTTTCTCCATGTTTCTGCAGGCTCCCAACGAGCGTGCTCGTCTCTACTTCCTGCTGGCTTGGTTCCATGCAGTCATTCAGGAGCGTCTGCGCTATGCACCACTGGGCTGGTCCAAGAAATATGAGTTTGGAGAGTCTGACCTCCGCTCTGCCTGCGACACTGTTGACACCTGGCTGGACGACACTGCTAAGGTTGGACATTTTTTCAGAAATCACATACAGTGCTTTTAAATGTGTCAGCATAAGAATATTTGTAGCTGATTAAGGCTGCAACTAACGATTATTTTCATCATCGATTAATCGGTTGATTATTTTCTCGATTAATCGATTAGTTGTTTGGTCTATAAAATGGTGAAAAATATCAGTCAGTGTTCCCCAAAGCCCAAGATGACGTCCTCAAATGTCTTGATTTGTCCACAACTCAAAGATATTCAGTTTACTGTCATAGAGGAGTAAAGAAACCAGAAAATATTCACATTTAAGAAGCTGGAATCAAAGAATTTTTAATTTTTTTTTTCCTAAGAAATTACTCAAACTGATTAATCGATTATTAAAATAGTTGGTGATTAATTTAGTTGATTGATCATCTAATCGTTGCAGCTCTATTGCCAGTATAAACTTGTATCAACAGCCCATAAATGCATACAGTTCAAACAGTAAAATATACATAAATTACTCAAGTATTAGAGTTTTGATAGTGTGTTTGTAAATATGACAACCATGTCACACTTTGCCTCTACACACACATTACAGGGTCGTCAAAATATTGCACCAGACAAGATCCCCTGGGCGGCTCTGAAAACCCTGATGGCCCAGTCCATCTATGGCGGTCGCATTGACAACGAGTTTGACCAGCGTCTGCTCAACACCTTCCTGGACCGCATCTTCACCAAGCGAAGCTTCGACAGCGATTTCAAACTGGCTCTCAAGGTCGACGGGCACAAGGACATCAAGATGCCCGACGGCATTCGGTCAGTAGTGGCTTTTCTTAAAATGAACCTAAGGTTATTAATTATTACCTCAACCAGTTAAAAAAATACTTATGATTTTTATTTTTTTTTACAGGCGTGAGGAGTTCATGCACTGGGTCGAGATGCTTCCCGACACTCAGACTCCATCTTGGCTCGGGTTGCCTAGCAATGCTGAGAAGGTCTTGCTCACCACTCAGGGTACGCCACAGCCGGTCATCTACGTCATCTGTACTCTGGTGTTCTGTCACAGTAACTGGACCACATCATCACTTCCTGATTCTTCTTCTTCCTCAATCCATCTGTTCAGATTTCATGTTGATCATTAACCATCTCTCTCTCTATTCTAGTGTCTTTACTTTTATTTTGACAGGGTACAACGACGGATCAAGATCTTAATATATGTGTGTCTGCTTTGGGCAGAATACTGTGTGTGTGTGTGGTGGCAAAGAATATGTTAAGGGTGCTCCCTTCTACTCATCTCTCATCTTCTTATGAGTTCATTTCACCAGTTAGTTTTCTATGGTATCACAAGTAGCTCCTAGTATCAGGGTTGTATATCGTAGTCCTATAGTTTAGCCTAGCTGTAGTTAAAGCCATCGTACTTTTAAAAGGTGCTCTGCCCAAAGGAAGGGTGTGTGTGTCCTCACCCTCCAGCAGCTGTATTTCACAGCCATCATGTCGCTTTGCTGAAATATTATCCCCACCCGACCCTCAGATTAGGATTCAAAGCAACATCCCCATCCCCTCTATCATCCCCTCCCTCCCTGTTTTGTCAGATTGATTTCCACACCCAGACTTCCACAGTCCCAGCTGCCAAAGAATCCACCTGCCTCACTCCCCCTCTCTCTCATCCTCACTCCTACCCCTCCAACCTGTTACCTTACAGAGCCAGTCAAGAATGCGGTTAATTTATCCACTTGGGAACTATGTTGAATATTTGATGGAAATAATTGCCTGAAGCCTTGTGTGTCTTTCGTCCTTCTAATTTGTTTATGTCTCTCACAACTCCTTTTTTGATAACCTTTTATTAACACACCCTCAAGATAAGCTGTTTGTGTCTTTGTTCCACTATTAATTTCTTCTCCCTCCTACCTCCCACTATGGCCTTGTCTTCCACCTTCCTCCCTGCTCACTCGCTCCCTCCGCCCGGCTGCGCAGGCATTGACATGATGGGTAAGATGCTGAAAATGCAGACGTTGGAGGATGAGGACGACCTTGCCTACGACACGGAGATAAAGGAGCGCGCTTCGTCCACATCTGATGCCCAGCCGGCCTGGATGAGGATCCTCCACACCACCTCCAGCAACTGGCTGCAGCTCATGCCCCAGACAGTCAATCCACTCAAACGGACAGTGGAGAACATCAAGGTAATGGCAGAAATAAGTTGGTTGCAAGCAGACTTCAAGACAGGAGACAGACCTATAACATTGTGTTCTGTGCAACATCCTTGGCAATCACTGCTATGTTGATCAGTTATTTTGTTATATGACTTTATGTAGGCTCATGAGCTGACAAGGTAAAATAAAACATAATAAAAGCACAGGCTTCAATTTTAACAGATGAACATGTACTTAATTTTCTGTGTCATTCTGTATGTGATTTAATGTCCACTTTGTCCAAACACCAGGACCCACTGTTCCGGTTCTTTGAGCGTGAGGTGAAGATGGGTGGCAAAATGCTGCAGGAGGTCCGTCAGGATCTGGCGGATGTGGTGCAAGTGTGCGGGGGCAAGAAGAAGCAGACTAACGACCTGCGCACGCTCATTAGCGACCTTGTTAAAGGTAAAATCTTAAGAAAATATAGGAAAATCCCTGCACACTTAAAATAACTCATTGTCGGTCTTGACCATAGACTGTATATATAGATGGACGACGTGTCTCCACTTCCTCCTACTGTATGCACTGTATACTGTATGCACTGTATACTGTATGCACTGTATGCACTGGCTGCACGACTGCTTCACTCAGAGCAGCTGTCAATCATGACGTTTCTCCCCCTTTTTATAGCATCAAATAACTAATTAAAACCAAACTTGTCAGAAAAATTTATATTTGAACATGCATTATGTTTAAATACCTAAATTGACAGAAACCGTCTTTGACAAAAATTAGTTTTACGTGTATTTTTACTTTTTTGTTTGGACGATGTCCCATTCGCTAACATGGAGGGGGGCGGGATTTATGACCTATACGGCAGCCAGCCACCAGGGGGCGATTGAGATGTTTTGGCTTCACTTTTGGGGAGCTGTCATGTCGTCCATCTTTATATACACTCTATGGTCTTGACCAACGAAATGTCCTTGAACAGATTATACTTTGAGGGATTAACTGGTATACTCCTGTTTTCTTTCTCCCCAGGCATCCTCCCTCGCAGCTGGTGTCGGTACACCGTTCCAGCCGCCATGACTGTGATCCAGTGGGTGGCAGACTTCAGTGAGCGCATCAAACAGCTGCAGCAGATCTCCCAGGGTGCTGCCAGCGGGGGTGCAAAGGAACTGAAGGTACCGCTTGTGTACAGCATCAAACAACCTGTACATAAATAGTATGATAGATTCCTTAAACATCGACAGAACCACTCACAGTACTGTTGTTTTTCTCTCTCCTTCTCCAGAACATCCACGTGTGCCTCGGCAGCCTGTTCGTACCAGAGGCTTACATCACCGCTACACGCCAGTATGTGGCCCAGGCTAACAGCTGGTCTCTGGAAGAGCTGTGTCTGGAGGTCAATGTCACCACCGCCCAGGGCGCCGCACTGGATGCCTGCAGCTTCGGCATCAAAGGTCAGACAAGCAGGGTCCCACTAATTCTCTAGCGCCCTAGACAAATACTCGCACAACTCTCGAAAATTTGAATCCAGTTGATTGTCACCAAAAGAAAGTTGTGTTTTAATATATATTAGAGGTTTGTAAAATTAAGTTTCAAGGGTTCTAATGTGTAACATCCTCGCTTTTTCTCTCAGGTCTGAAACTGCAGGGAGCTATTTGTGCCAACAACAAGCTGTCTCTGTCCACCTCCATCTCCACTGATCTGCCTCTCACTCAGCTCCGCTGGATCAAGCAAAGCAACGCTGAGAAGAGAAACCTGGTATGAACAAGATATGTATACACAATATAAAACTATTCATCTGTCTATCAAATAATCTATGCAGTCTCTATAACGGATGTATATAGCGACTTGCTTTAAAAACTGTCCTGCAGCACGCCGTTCCTCCGTTACAGTGAGCCATCACTTCTCCTTATAATCCATGAAGGAAACACTGTTATTTTTGGACACTTTCTAAAACACTAAAGCAATAATGTGATGCTTTATATACTTATTTATCCAATGCCGACTACACAAACAACTCTTTAACTTTACCGTTTGGTGAATGAGATTTCTGGCAGACATGATGACTCTCTCCTCTCCAATCACAAGCTGTATTAGGTGGTGAACCGTGCGCAAAGCACTGCGCCAGTGACGGTTGTAAAATGGTGCACTGATGATTTACAAAGGTGATTGGAGAGATCTATGCTTTAGAAATCTACTGCAACACGGAAGCGACCTTCAGAGAGTAAATAGCTATATCAAGATAGTTATCTGAAGTGTATTTAGCTACGTAGAGACACTGGCGGAGGTGATACACTCTGCAAAAGGGCGGAGATTAGTGAAATAATGCCGGTATTATTGTAATAAAATTGTAAATTGCTCAGTTTCTCTGTGTAATATAGTCTTTATTTATTTATTTATTTTTTCACCTGAGGGCGACAAACATGAAGATAGTAAACTTTTGCACATAATTTTTGTTGTAGAAAATTAATGGATTGTTGGAACATTCAAATTCTGTTTTACTTTTTCTTTTGACTTCTTGGACTTATAACTTTTTATAATATCATGTGATATCTCTGCAGCAAACATATTCAAATAGCCCATGTTGTGCTGAAACAAAGGATATTACTTGCTTGTGCCTTACAGTGCTGAATTTATACACATTTATATATCATAGAAATAGGAAAAAATGGCTCAGATCCCAGAGGTTTTGCCTCTCATCACATTTGATTTTCTTCTCATTGCAGGTGACTCTTCCTGTGTACCTGAACTTCACCAGGTCCGACCTCATCTTCACCGTTGACTTTGACATCGCCACCAAGGAAGATCCACACAGCTTCTATGAGCGTGGAGTTGCTGTCCTGTGCAACGAGTAGATGAAACATGAGTCATTTCTGAAGACCAGAGAGTCTTGATTATTAAACCACACATAATCACCTACATTCTTTGCTTATATTAACCACTATTTAAAAAGTAGTTGGTAGCCTGTTGCATTCTGATATAAAACGTAGTTGAGCACATTCGTGGAGCAGTAATTAACATGTAGTCATTCTTGGTGTTTTTGGAAAGTGTCGTAGAAGGTGAAGAGAATGTTGTCCGATGGTAAATGAAGAGAAGATGAACTGTGGAAAAGGAAAAGTTGAAAGTAAAAGATGTTTTTATGAAGGAAACTGTTATGTTTTTAGATTGAATAAAGACTGTCGGAATGAAATGAACTGCATTGATGACTTCAGAGTGGTCTTTCGCGATAAATGAAATTGACACTAATTAATACTACTCTGAGGGGAATCCCACTCTCCGTCTTTTTATAAATTGGCTTCAGCAAACTGGAATAGTGGACAGCATCACAGAGAACGTAGCCAATAACTTTAATGTGAATTTGCAGAGGAGGTGATGGTCTCTTGTTTTTAGCACAGACCAGATCCCAGATCATTTCCTGACCTCTGGATATGGTGACACTCTGGACACAGAACCAAAGAGCACATGGTAGTGGACATTTAACTTTGTGCTGAACTTCAGTTCCTGCCCTCTGTCTTCATGACAGTCATAAAACATTTTATACGCTAATATCAGCAAAGATACTCAAGGCTTCTCTCGCCACAATAGGAGCTGTGAAAAGTTTTCTGTGTATTATTGCCACCTCCTGGTTGGAGAGAAACGTGTTTTTGCTAATGAAAAAGTAGGCTACATAATACGATAGGACGAAATTAAACTAGATAACTGCAAGCTATTTAGGAAAATACAAATATGAAGAAGTTTCACAACACGTGTGACAACATGTCTACGAAACAGACATAAGGATATGAGATTTAGGTTCTCGTATGTGGCAAAAACATGAAATACAGTATCAAGCTGTTGTAAGTTCTTCTAAAATTAAGTTGTGCATTTTTAGATACTAAGGCTGTCACATTATCAAATCTTCAGATTATTGTGGCTAAAAGAATTCATGATAATTTTGTTATCTCAACTTTTTATAAAAAATGTGAAAAAAAAAAAATACTATTAGTCAAATTCATCTTTAACTTTGTTTATTGTGCGTAGTTTAAATATCACGGTTGGCGTCAAAAAATGGTATATTGTGACACCCCCCTAATAGACCACTCTTAAAATGTTCTCTTACCTAAGAAGAGCAAAAATAAGAAAACATTGGTGAATCCCAGAAATAAATGGGTACCAACAAAAAAATAATTCATGGATATGAACAAACATAAGAGCAGATTTTTTACGTATATTGCCTCCTGCATGAGGTCCATTGACTTCCAAGAGGAATTTGCAATCTATATACAGTATAAAAAATATATTATATATATATATATAAATAATATAGTGGTAAAAAAATATAAATTATTATAATTATTAGCTTTTTTTTCCTCATTGAAAATAAAAATCTTTCTTTTTATTTATTTTATCAGCTCCTCATTTTAACAAAATTATATTTTGATGGGGCACCTGGGGCTAGAATTCAGTGGAGCTATAGTTACTGAATGCAATCTTTATCATTAAAATCAGGAGGGGCTCAAACTTATTTAGCTTATGTGGACAAAAAAAAAAACAGTATCATGTTTAATTTTCTTTTTGACAGAAGCTTTTATTTAATTGGTTTATGGGGAAAATACAGTTTCTTCATTGCCAGTGCATAGGTGTCTATTATGGAGACCGAGGTTACTATGTTACCAACAAAAATCGTAATTGCTTAAAGACAATCAGCACATTATGAGACACTCAAAATAACTGGAGGTAGAATATAAACCCTCAGGTCTCTACACCGTTGTATCTATACATGAGTAAACAAAGTGCATTGCCTGGTTACTATTTAGAGTCTTTCATTCTACCTTAAATCGTTTAAGGCATTGAATATGACTGCAGTACTTCAGTCTGTCAGTCCATGATTGGATGGCTCTAACATGGTTCAGATGCAGAGTCCATTTCTTCTTGTTCGTCCTCCACGTTGACAACGCACTGCCTCTTTCTTTTCCCCGGCTCCACCACTTCAGCTCCAGGGAAACCCAGCTTCCTCTTGTGAAGCGATCTGAGGTCACATGGGCAGGAAGATCTCTCAGAGGAGCGATCCACCATCTGGGATGAACTCCCTTCCACTCCGGTTACAGGTCCGGTTGTGTGAGTGGTGCAGGATCTTGTAGTGTTCAAGCCTGAATCATCAAATTGGGTATGCAAATCTAAATCCATGGTTTGGGTGTGCATTGTAGAATCATTGGCCTCTGTGAGATCTCTACAACCACTGTGCGAGGGCATAATGTCACACAGCTCAGAGTCACTCCCACATTTCATCTGGACATCCAAAGGATGTTGCTGCTCCGTTACAGGATCTCTCGTCCCATTTTTCACCACTTCTCTGGGGGCAACACAAGCAGGGTGATGAAAGATAAATCTCCTGCTCCTCGCCGAGAACCGACAGCCTCCTCCTCCTCCACCTTTTCCCTGCTGCCTCGTTCGCCTGCTGGAGACACCCATATCGATGTTTGACTCGTCAGAATCCTCAGAGCTCCCATCGTATGGGTCCAGAAACTACAATCACGAGCACACATGCATTCATTCATGAGCACATAGAACAGTAGAGGATTTTGCAGCAGGAATGGATTTATTAGACAAAGGAGAATGCTTACCAAAGAATAACAGCCGTGCCGTCCTGCAGGCTTGTGTGTTAACGGCAATGTCCGCCGCAAGGTCCCACTTTCTGGTGTACTGCTCACACATCCCTGCTCAAGGAGGAATTCAGGGATTTTTGCATCAACAAGTGATTCATTTTTACAATCAAAAAGCTCAATACATGCTGGATCCCATCCCAGTGTGCCCTTCCTAAATGATACCGTCTGCTCTGATGGGTCAACCGAACCAGACTCTTCGGACTCTGCTCCAGCTCCGCTCTAACTAGCTTTGTTTGAGGGCGTGCCAATCTAGCCGCTAGGCATGCATTATGCAAATTTGTTACTTGGTGACATCAACACGTTACAGAACAAAAGGCAGGACTTCAAGCGAGGCGCTTCAGGCTGTTCAGGAGCAGTGTCTCTGTGGGCGAGAGTAACTCCCTTTGGCGTGGACTTTGGGATTTGTAACTTTGCAGACCTTTTAAATTCACAGAAAACTATATAAAACACAAAATGAAAGGGGAAAAAGCACAAAAGCATACAAGGTCCCCTTTAAAACAAAATTCATGGAGATATCCAATGGAAAAGTCCTAAGTCTGGGACTGGGCGCACTCTCTTTTTAAGCCATTTAAAATATGCGTATACTACACAAGTTTACATTGTCACTCATTTATTTGTACTTATTGTGTGTGTAATGTTCACATTCAGAAATAAAGCAATACCATAGTGCTGGTGTCCGACCACCTTGGACTGATCTCTGAGTCAGAATCGGTGCTGGACTCCACTTTACACATCTCCTGACAGAGAACAGAGGTCACTGCAGTTCACATGTATATGTCAAAGCAAGAAAACAGTTAAATGCAAGTGATTTTGAATTTTAAGACTGGAAAAGAGCCAGAGAGAACTCTCAATATGGTGATAAACTGATCTCACCATGTATTTGAAAGCAAGCTGGTCCATGTTGTTGGGCACATGTCTATCCCTGTGATCTAATTGGAGAGAACAAATGTGAATTTGTAGAGCAATAATGCATTTAAGCACATTCAAAAGACAAACATATTTGTTTAAAAAAAAAAAGTAGAAAAAGTAACTGTAATTCAAATTATAACCCACTCATGCAGTGCCAGAATACCATGTCCAAAAAAAGCAAATACTATATGAAATGAATGCCATGCAAACCATATTAAAAAATCTGCAAAAATAAAATGGAAAAAATTAATACCTGGAAGTGAGAGTTGTCGTCTTCCTCTATATGCCATGACATTTGGCGCGTTTCACTTTTTTTGGCCCACGATAAAGTAAAAATAGGCCCACTTAAAAGATGTATTGAGAGATTGTGTAGTCAGGTAAGATGGTAGATTAATTAACCAGCAGAATACCAGGTGCCTTTGATATGATGCAGCCATGTGTGGCCACAGGTGAGCAGCAGGATAAACAGCATTGGCACGAGTTCCAAACGCCACTTACTTTGCTAATTAACCTTTCAAGATTTTACCAAAATAATACGTCCATCCGGTGATTTCTTTTTTCAAAATAAAAGTCATATTTTACCTGCTCTTGCTGGTAGTAGGCCTACACGTCTAAATATAATTTTAAATCAATCCTGACCACCTGTCAACCTGTTTTTTTCCTTATGTATATTTTTTAAAATGTATTTAAAGAGTTTCAAAATCCGTACAGTAAAATATATAGGCTATAATAAAAGTTACATGTGAGAAAATAAAAAATATATAATTTTTTTATTTTCTCATATGTAACTTTTTTTTTAACTTTTTCTTTCATAAGTATATTTTTTTAAACGTATTTAAAGAGTTTCAAAATCCGTACAGTAAAATATATAGGCTATAATAAAAGTTACATGTGAGAAAATAAAAATATATTATTTTTTTATTTTTTCACATGTAACTTTTTTTTAACTTTTTTTTTCATATGTATATTTTTTTAAACGTATTTAAAGAGTTTCAAAATCCGTACAGTAAAACATATAGGCTATAACAAAAGGTACATGTGAGAAAATAAAATTTTTTATTTTTTTTATTTTCTCACATGTAACTTTTTTTTTTTTTTAACATTTAAAAATATACATATGAAAAAAAAGTTAAAAAAAAGTTAAAAAAAAAAAAAAAAGTTACATGTGAGAAAATAAAAAAAATAATATATTTTTTATTTTCTCACATGTAACTTTCTTTTTTTTTTACTTTTTTTTTACTTTTTTTTTTCATATGTATATTTTTTTAAACGTATTTAAAGAGTTTAAAAATCCGTACAGTAAAATATATAAAGGCTATAATAAAAGTTACATGTGAGAAAATAAAAAATATATTATTTTTTTAATTTTCTCACATGTAACTCTGTTTAAATTTAGTATAATGCAGCGATGTTTTAGAAAACTGTGGCAACTTTGTTATTGTAAAATAGCGCTAGTGGTGTCCCCCTCCATCAGTTCCCCGGTGAACCGGAGGGGGGAACGGGAGAGTCGGAACACCCGCTACATGGACCCGCTCCCCCTCCGTGCGTCACATCCGGCCTGTGGGAAAGGGGATGAATGTTAATTTCAAAGATGGCGGCGGAGGGAGGAGGGAAGGAGATGAACGAAATTAAAACTCAGTTCACCACTCGGGAAGGCGTCTACAAACTCCTCACTCACTCCGAATACAGCCGGCCCAACCGGGTGCCTTTCAACTCGCAGGGCTCCAACCCGGTCAAGGTCTCCTTCGTCAACGTCAACGACCAGTCGGGCAACGGAGACCGGATCTGCTTCAATGTGGGCCGAGAGCTCTACTTCTACATCTACAAAGGCGTGAGAAAGGTAGCGGGCTAACGGGGCTAATGCCGGCGGAAACCCGGGATACTGCGGGTTAAAAACACATCACTGCTGTCTCAGCTGCTGCTGAACTTCGGGCTTGTGTTGGCTGTTTTAGCTGAATAACTCTGGCAGGTGCTTGACTTTGAAATTAGCTGTGTAGCTAGTTAGCTTGAAGCTACGATAGAGCTAATGTTAGCTAGTTAGCTTGAAGCTACCATAGAGCTAACGTTAGCTGTGCAGCTAGTTAGCTTGAAGCTACGATAGAGCTAACGTTAGCTAGTTAGCTCGAAGCTACCATAGAGCTAACGTTAGCTGGCAGCTAGTTAGCTTGAAGCTACGATAGAGCTAACGTTAGCTTGAAGCTACGATAGAGCTAACGTTAGCTGGCAGCTAGTTAGAGCTAATGTTAGCTGGCAGCTAGTTAGCTTGATGCTACGTTAGAGCTAACGTTAGCTGGCAGCTAGTTAGCTTGAAGCTACGATAGAGCTAACGTTAGCTGGCAGCTAGTTAGAGCTAATGTTAGCTGGCAGCTAGTTAGAGCTAATGTTAGCTGGCAGCTAGTTAGCCTGAAGCTACGATAGAGCTAACGTTAGCTGGCAGCTAGTTAGCTTGAAGCTACCATAGAGCTAACGTTAGCAGCAGCTACTCCCGAGGCCAGGGGGCTAAACTCCGTCCCCGGTCCGTCACTCTTATTTGAGCTTTGCTGGATGGTTGGATTCGTGAGTTTTTAGATAACGATCACTAGGATAAAGTTGACCTTTTCAGTTGTCAGGGTTGACATTGCTGCTGTAACGGTTATAACGTTAGTTTGTGGTGACAGTGACAGTTCGTACGACACCTGTCGACGCCTTTTGACTGACAGGTGTCGACAAATCACAATGATGCCGGTTCAGTGTGTGGACAAGCTACCTGCTGCCGTCAACCTTTGAGTAATGACAGCTCTTAGCTTAGGGATGATTCTCCTCAAACTAAGCTGACTTGCTGTGCTTGGAGGGAAATGCTAACGTTAGCTAGTTGTGACATTTATGGTGCATTAACTCATAATTGCATAAGGGTATTTGAAGGCTCTATCACTGCAGCAGTCTATTGTTATATTCTGCGAAGATGTTCAGTCACTAACAAACAAGTCATTTCATTATTGAGTAACTCTTGGTGATGGTGGGTCCTGACAAGAGAGAGAACAAAGGTGGAAATCACATGATAACTCGTTATCAAGCGTTGTCACGATACTGGTGTCATTTAGGAGTATGGTGATATGGGCGCTGCCACATGCTACACCTATCTATCTGTCTGTCTGTCTGTCTGTCTATCTAACCCTAGATCAAGGGGTTTCAGCTAACAGCTGACTTGACATCACATGTTGACAGAAATCAGCTGACTTCTAACTTGAGTCATGGCCTTTTAATTATTCACACACAAACATGTGCATTTCATGTTATCTTTCCACCGTAAAACAGCTTTAGTCTGGCTAAAGGCTGAACTACCAGAAGAATTTGTAGTAAAAGTCAAAATTGTGTAGTAATTTTAGTTTTGTCAGTCCTGACAATTTAAGTTTGACAGAAAGTGTAAAATGGGACGTTATTATGGCACAAGCAAAGCAGTCATGTGCCTGATAAAGACTATTTGGTTTCAGTGTATCAATAACATCCTATAATAAGAATGCTCACAATACATGCCCTCATTGATTACTTCCATTTCTAAGGTGCAGCTGAAAGAGATTGGACATTTTATTCCTTCTATATGTTTTGCTGGAGCAGATACATGGCTACATTAATACAGCCAACAGTTAACAGAGCTGTTTATTTTCTGTGTGTGCATATCCTCCTTACTTCCTGTGGCTGTGGACCAGAGGTAGGTCCACCAATCGGAAGGTCAGCGGTTCAATCCGCGGTTCCTCGGGTCACCTGTCTGAAGTGTCCTTGAGCAAGACACTTAACCCCAAATTGCGCCCAAAGGCTGAGCCATCGGTGTGTGAATGAGTATTTAGATAGATCCTGATGGGCAGGTTGGCACCTTGCATGGAAGCTTCTGCCATCAGTGAATGAATGTGTGTGTGAATGAGTGAATGCTGACATGTAGTGTAAAGCGCTTTGAGTGATCGGAAGACTAGAAAAGCTCTATATAAATGCAAGTCCATTTACTTCAAAGTATCCTTCACAACTGTTGGCATAGACTTTTTATCTACCCTCTTTGCTGATAATGTCAATCATCAGAGCACTGTCTTACTATCATGCATGTTGTTGTGAGGCACAAGAGCTGTGTTTTTGACTGGAGTCTTGATTTTAACTACTTTTAAGACTTGGTTTGACATTTTGTCTCTCTAAGGCGAGACAGAAACACTCAATGTCACATCTAACAGTAGTGGAGGAACCACTGAGTCATCGTCTTCAACGAATTTTTCCATCCAGTGTGAACTGTAAATCATTAACAAATGGAAGCGGTGTTATACTGGTTATCTGCAGTATATGCCCAAGGTGTCTTGTTCACTGCAGTAAAATAATGTTTCCCTGACATCAAAAACAAACTGTACATCAAACAGTATGATTGCTAACATCTATCCGTCTACAGAGAAAAAGCCATACCTCTATACTTGAATCTATACCAACTTGAATGTCCCTTTAGAAGCACAGGAAGAAACATATGCACATTCTGCTCAAATGATTTATTACTGACATTTGACCAACAATAGCCTTTGTCGTGCAACAAAGTACAGAAAGTCATTTTAGATATTTAAAGGTTACTTCATGTGCATTCATGCTTTCTCTCTTCAGGCTGCTGACCTGAGCAAGCCCATAGACAAGCGCATCTACAAGGGAACGCAGCCCACCTGTCATGACTTCAACCACCTCACCGCCACAGCAGAGAGTGTGTCCTTGCTGGTGGGTTTCTCGGCAGGACAGGTACAGCTCATTGACCCCATCAAGAAGGAGACGAGCAAGCTCTTCAATGAAGAGGTAGGACTCTGAGTTTAGATTATTAAGAGTTGTGTGTGTCGGTAGAAGAAAAGTTAGGAGAGACGGTGGATTTTCACATTCATTTTTCACTAAATCGATTATCGTTTAAAGCATCTGAATGACAAAAAGTTTAATGTGCTCAAAGAATTTACCATAGCGTTTCTTGTCCTTTGTGCTGCTTTTTAGGGGTGGGAAAAACGATTTTGAAATAGATTTTTTTTTTTAATGCCAGAGTTGATATATTTGCCACATTTGAGTCTTTGCAGATTAGAAGGAAGTTACTGCTTTTATTGTTGTAGTCAGAGTAACGGGACGTCATATCCATTCCGTATCCATCACCAATAAACCGCAGCGAGCCGAAACGACTAAGCAGAAAACGGCGGATGGTCTGCATGGATACGACCTGCAACCTCACATTTTAAATCCAAAGTGGTTAATATATTTGACTTCAGGACATCTCTGAAAACATTTTTACTGTATCAATTTAGATATTTTCCTAAGTAAAAGTCCCTAGAAGTGTATGATTCAACTTTTTCTGATGGTCTAGTGTTAAAAAAGTGATAAATCATAATATCGAATCGCAATACTTGTAAGACTTTCAACATGTTCAGACTATCAATTTCTTGATGATGCTGTGCTGACATTATTTTTTTTCCTCTCCCCTTCTCCCTCTGCTCTCTCCTCCCCTGACTGCCTCTCAAACCTCAACCTTCCCTTCCTCTTGTCAGAGACTAATAGACAAGACCAGAGTAACATGCGTGAAATGGGTACCAGGCTCTGAGAGCCTGTTTCTGGTCTCTCATGCCAGTGGGAATATGTACCTGTACAACGTGGAGCATACTTGTGGCACCACGGCACCCCACTACCAGCTGCTTAAACAGGGAGAGAACTACTCTGTACACACTTGTAAGAGTAAATCCACGCGCAACCCTCTCCTAAAATGGACAGTGGGTGAGGGGGCTCTGAATGAGTTTGCCTTCTCTCCAGATGGGAAGTTCCTAGCCTGTGTTAGCCAAGACGGCTTCCTACGAGTCTTCAACTTTGACGCGGTCGAGCTTCACGGCACCATGAAGAGCTACTTTGGTGGCTTGTTGTGCGTGTGCTGGAGCCCCGATGGAAAGTACATAGTTGCAGGTGGAGAGGACGATTTAGTGACTGTGTGGTCGTTTTTGGACTGCAGAGTCATCGCCCGAGGTCATGGGCACAAGTCGTGGGTTAGTGTGGTGGCGTTTGACCACTACACCACCAGCGTGGAGGAGAGTGACCCAATGGAGTTCAGTGGCAGCGATGAGGACTTCCAGGATCAGATGATCCACTTTGGACGAGACCGGGCCAACAGTACGCAGTCTCGACTCTCCAAGCGCAACTCCACGGACAGCCGGCCTGTTAGTGTCACGTACCGGTTTGGCTCAGTGGGCCAGGACACTCAGCTGTGCCTATGGGACCTCACTGAGGACATCCTTTTCCCCCATCTTCCGCTCTCACGGACACGGACACACACCAACGTGATGAATGCTACCAGCCCCCCTGCGGGTGCTACAATAATCACTAACACCTCTAGTAACACTACTAATGGAAACAACAGTGGTGCCAATACTCCTGGCATTAACTCCCTCTCTACTACACTACCACGCTCCAACAGCCTACCCCATTCAGCCGGCACCACAACAACAACAACAACGGCAAACAATACCAACAAGGCTGGCAGTGGTGGTGGTGGCGGCGGCGGCGGCATCGGCAGTGGTATTATGGACAGTGCCATTGCTACAGGTGTGAGTAAGTTTGCCACGCTGTCACTCCATGATCGGAAGGAACGCCACCACGAGAAGGACCACAAACGCAACCACAGCATGGGTCACATCAGCAGCAAGAGCAGCGACAAGCTCAACCTGCTTACAAAAACCAAAACAGACCCTGCTAAGACTCTGGGCACTCTGCTGTGCCCGCGCATGGAGGACGTGCCCCTCCTTGAGCCCCTCATCTGTAAAAAGATAGCACACGAGAGACTGACTGTACTCATATTTTTAGAGGACTGTTTAGTGACTGCTTGTCAGGAGGGATTTATTTGCACATGGGCGAGGCCAGGCAAAGTGGTAAGTTCTTTTTAATGTAGGAAATGTGGGGAAAATTGAAGTGTCTTTCAATCTTAAGCTGTCCTAAAATCAGTTGGTGGGCTGTAACTAAAAATCAAGACATATTCTGAAAGCATAAAATAAACGTATGGACATTTGGAACAGCATTTCTAGCTTTTATAGTCTAAACTCTTTGTAGGCAGGCAAGTAACATATCAGACTTTGTTTAATGTACATCTGCTTTCCAATGAAAGACCTCTTATGCCTCAGTTTCAAATATAACCCATGCTATGAAAATATTAGTCCGGTTATATAATACATTCTGATAAGGAGGATTTCCTGTGTAGACCCGTGAGGGGAAAGAAGACGTTAATCCATATGAAGTGTGTCCATTGGTTCATCATAATCATCCCACAATGCATAGCAGCATAGCCCAAGAAGTCATCTGCATACACTCTCACATTTCAACTCTTATGCAAATGGCTCTGTATTTGCCCAAAGAATCTCTGCAGTTCCTCACACGCTTGCAGCTTAATATGTGTGTACACCTTTATATACTTCCCTATTTGTCTGTGTTTTGAGAGACTTTGCCAGAACGAGGTACATGATTGTCTGGAACATGCAGGCTAGTTAGTCCAGTGGGATTGTTACTACATTAACAGGCACTAGAGGCAAGAATGCCCTTGAAATTTATTTAAATTTCTCTTTAGTAAAAATGAGAACACAAACAATGCCATGATGATAGGAGTACACTAGTAGCAGTAAAAAGTGATGGCGCCATACAGCCTGTAGTGGGTATAAATTCTGATTAATGCAAACCACTTTATATACAAAAGTGCAATTAGAATTCAGAAATAAGAAAGAAGTTCAAACAAACCTCATTTTTATAGTTAAGGTTTGAGTATGTAATGGCAGAAGTGCAATAAACACTTTAACAGTTTGGTAAGTTTGCCCTGTAAAAAGGTCAGATCAAGAGGTTAGAAAAGCCCTCTTGAAAAGTGCCTTGATCAAGCAAACTTCTCAAAGACATCATTAGTCTTACACTGTATACTCGGCATCCACTTTGACTGCTGTGCACAGGCTTTTGATTAAATGCAGGGGACCGGGATGTTGAAAGAATAGGCTGGAGACTAATTTCTAGTGAGCTATTTGTTGCTTGATTTTTGCTACAGTATGTGAACTTTCCCAATGCAAATCTCCTTGTTTTCCTTTTTCCAGGGTTTATTGTCATCCCAAAACCAAGCCAGCTCTCCCAGTGGAACAGTAGTATAGCCACAATATTTCTGCTGCTAAAGAACCCTGCAACCCAGAGTCTGATGCTGCTCTTCACCCTGCAAGCATTGCAAGTTTTCCTTTTCTTTTATACCCCTCCCCTCCCCCCCCGATTTTGTTAATGGCTTTTCTGTTCTTTTCGTTTATCACTCACTTGACCTAGTGGAGGAATGAAGCAAGAAAAGGTGTGGTGCAATTGTGGACTGTTGCGCTGATGTACTATTGTTCTCTGGAGTTTTAACACATTTTTAGATTTTTAAAAATCTTTCTTCCATGTCAAATCTCATCAGACGGTTGTCCCCTCTGGAAATAAAGCTTTGCTTTGTTAGATGCAAACCAGACAAATGTGGCTTGAGATTAAAGGGATAGTTCATTTAGGTGTCATAATCTGTGTACCTTTTTTTTAACCTCGTGGTGTAGCCCGGTCTCGGCTCAGGGTTACTGACTAAAATGTGATTTTTGGATGAACTATCCTTTTACGACCAAGTGCGTGAGCATCTGAAAATTTTGCATCCATCCACATTCACCCACCACTTCTGTCTTTTCTTGAGTAGAATCTCCCCATCAACAACTTTGCACTGATTTTGTTATTTTGTTGTTTGTTTTTATAACTACTCTAATGGAACAAAAAAAAAAAAGAAGAGGGTTGAGGACTGCCTTGTTGCACTCGGCTTTAACATCCTCAGTCTTGAAATCTGAATCTATAAAGTTGGATGCTGCAATCATAGTCTTTTTAAAGAAAAAAAATGTTTGCACTTAAATTAGTTTATTAGAAGAAAATGGCTTTACATTTTTGGGTGTGCTCAGAACTCACAGATGGCTAATAACAGTAGGTGAAGAAAAATGATAAAAACTATTAAAACCTTTATCTATTGAGCATTTATTTTAATATTATTTCAGATTAAAATCTGCTCTGTATCATAATGTGTATATTGTAATTAATTGATTTGATGGGGGCCTAAGCAAACTACCATTACTCCAGTGGAAGTTTTGTCATTGATAGTTATATTTCTAAAGCCTAAAGTATACATATTAATAATATTAAAATAATCTTGAATACACTGTTTTCTGTTCCTTTTTTCATTCATCCACATGTACTGTATTTACACAACAAAGCTGTAATGCCGCTGGCACGGAAATTGCTTGCATTGTCACAAAAGTGCCAAAGTTGCACGAAAGGAGCTGTCAAGTATGGAAGTGTTTGAAGCTCAGGAAGACCACGATTGAATCTCAAAAGACTTCTCGCTTTATGCCTCAGCCACAAAAAAAACAATACTGAGAAGAAAACGAGGAGCTTTTTATCCTCAGATTTTCTCCTTGAAAGAATTTTACACATGGTGGTGCAGTGGTTAGCGCTGTCGCCTCACAGCTAGAGGGTCGCAGGTTCGAATCCGGCTTGGGGCCCTTCTGTGTGGAGTTTGCATGTTCTCCCCGTGTTAGCGTGGGTTTTCTCCGGGTACTCCGGTTTCCTCCCACAGTCCAAAGGCATGCAGGTTAATTGTTGACTCTAAATTGCCCGTAGGTGTGAATGTGAAAGTGAATGGTTGTCTGTCTCTATGTGTCAGCCCTGTGATGCACTGGCGACCTGTCCAGGGTGTACCCCGCCTTCGCCCAATGTCGGCTGGGATCGGCTCCAGCCCCCCCGCGACCCCTAACAGGATAAGCGGTTGAAGATGAATGGAATGGAAGAATTTTACAAAAGTCACATGAAAGCTTTCAGATAAGAAACTTCAACCAGGGAGTCTTTCTCATTTGAGACTACTGCAGTATTCATGTTACTTTATTTTGGTGTGATAACCAATCATTGTTGATGCCACGAAGAGTTCAGCGAACCCCCCCCCCCCCCCGTACACTAGGCAGAAAGTTAATGAAGCAAATATATTTTTAAAGTGGATAACATTTCTCACTTTATTATTCATTAAAAAGGAATTTCTCATCAATTTGTCCTCTAACATTTTAGTGTCAGGTGGTTTTCCCACCTTTAACGACAACATCATACAATGACACTTAACATTTGTACTCTGATTATGCCCCACAATAAGACTGAGTCACAGACCATTTCACTGAGCTCACAGCTCTGAATTAAATTATATATTTTTTTAAAGCCACAATGCTTCAATTGAAGGTACTGGCTGAGCTACATTCTAAACAAAACATTTAAAAAAAATCAGGACTTTTCTTAAGGCCATATAAAATACAGATGTTTTCACATACATGATTGATCTAAAAAGAAAGTCATTTCTACTCCAAGTCCGTGTTTTGGTTCATTTAATGTGCCTTTAAAATACTTCTCCAAAGACGATGTTGTGGCTTAGAATAATTGTGACGCACTTCATGTTAATGTGTTTGCTGTTAACCTTCTGCACAGGAAGACTGTTGCCCTACAAATCAGTTAGTTCTTGTTCACAGCTATTGAAAAGAAATTATTACAAGTATACAGTGCCTATGAAAAAGTATTCAACCTCGCCCTTGGAGTTTTTCTTGTTTATTGCTCTACAAATTTGAATCACAGCTGATTTATTAGTAACCGTGTAGTATTTGGTCAAAGTCCTGCTAAAAATCCAGGACGTTAACATACTCCAGTACAGCTTCACATTTTCTTGTATCCTATCCCAGAATGATACTCTTCAATCTCTTTGAGAATGTCTTCATGACAGTTTTTACCAGGACATTGACTGTTTGATCTTCCATATCTACTTCTCACACCACAATTACATACAGGTGATCTCACTCTTATTACTTAAACTTGGTGATATTTTAGGTGCGTCACAGTGCTAGGGCTGCAACTAATGATTATTTTCATTGTCCATTAATCTGTTGATTATTTTCTTGATTAATTGATTAGTTGTTTGGTCTATAAAATGTCAGAAAATGGTGAAAAATGTCGGATCAGTGTTTCCCGAAGCCCAAGATGACGTCCTCAAATGTCTTGTTTTGTCCACAACTCAAAGATATTCAGTTTACTGTCTTAGAGGAGTAAAGAAACCAGAAAATATTCACATTTAAAGAAGCTGGAATCAGAGAATTTTGACTGTATTTTCTTAAAAAAAAAATACTCAAACCGATTAATCGATTGTCAAAGTTGGCGATTAATTTAATAGTTGACAACTAATCGATTAATCGTTAGTAACTCTAATGAATATTTGAACATATTTTGTGTTTTACAGTAGCACTTAATTTAGATGTTTGTAGACATGTTCACTTTGACATCAAAGTTGTAAAATAATACAACCAGAACAAGTCCAAGGGGTGTGGCGACTTTTTAAAGGCACTCTATTATTTTCCGGGAAGCTGACTATGTTCCTCATCAAAGATGTTAGACCATTTCATCCACCGATGGTAAATGTTAACTTGTTATCTTATTGCTTAGCTTGTGTAACAGGCTCAGGTTGAAGTATAATTCTAAACAGTTGTAAACACCTGACTAGGCCAAGTAAAACTGAGGTTGTGACTAAACTACACACTCTCAATCCAACATAATATGACAGACTATTATTGTTTGTGTATATGTCACATTGACTTTTCTCATTACAGTGAGGGTTGAACAGTTTGATGTAGCAGTCATAACAGGTGAGATGACAGGCTTGGCGGTCTTCGCTGCATTATTTTTGTTTGTGTTGCTTCACAGATTTCAACATCAGGCCTGTCCGAACATTGTCCTCTCAACAACGTGTTTAACAGTAAAGGTCTATCCTGTTTTTAAGAGGCAATTTTTAATAAAACGTTGAGTGGGTTTTGGCTCTCAGTAGCCTCCATGTTTCCTATCCAGAGGTGGAATATAGTAGGTCTTGAAAGCTGCGCGGCGTGACTCATCCCGGGGCTGTGAAGAGAGGAAATACAGCCTGAATGCCGAATCAAAGCCCTTAATGAAAGCGCTACCAAGGCACTTGTTTGGTTATATTAATGTGACGTTCCTCTTCTAAAACATCTGATGCACAAAACAAATCTGACAGCTGCTTTATTCCCACAGTGCCCTTGGTAGATGTGACTCCCCTAAATGACTGATTCAAAGATGTTAAAAGCCTGACGTCTGTGTGTTTACCTTGGCCAACCGAGTCTGGCACTTTTTCGATGTGATGGTTGGCAGCGTGCCTCGGTGGGTGACGGTAAATGCAGGCATAGTGGAGCCTGGGAAGGAGATCTGTGGTCCTGGTACGACCATGTTGATCTTGGGCAGCTCTATAGGATGATGGGGGATGTTCCGTCGGATGAGGGGCTCTGTTACATGCTTCAGGTTGTGCTGAAGAGGAAGGAAGTATCAGTTGGTACCAACTGTACATAACATATTTCTTTGGACATTTCACTTCAGTTGACTGGAACGTTGACTTACGCTTATTAAAGGGGTTTGCCTTGTGTGTCTTCCCCTCAGCTGTTTGCCGAGTCTGGCTGGGCGCCAAATGTGGTCTAAGGAGTTGTGCGTCCCACTACTCTCCAGTTCTTCCATGGTCCCAGAGACTCTGTGAGTCTCGGCTTTCTTCTCTGCCAGCCTGGGAAAAAAAAAAAAAAAAACTTATATTACATATGACAGGATATGAGTATATAAAATGAAAGTCCTTTGTCTCCACAGTCTGTCTTATCAACAAACTTTGTCATCTAAATTTGACTTAAAGGTGCTATTGATAACATTCAGCCACTAGATGTTGCATTCTCCCTCCCCTGTTCCATTGCATTTACTTCACAACAAGTTGCTGCTGCAAGGCACTTACCGTCAGTATCAGCCATTTCTCCGTTTTTTCCCACACTAACTGACGACCTAGCGATAACCCGTGATACCAACGCTGTTATACTATTGGCTCACAAGCCTTGTTAGAAGTGGGAACCAAATGTCAGATATCTCCCACAGAGATAAACAAAACATTCATTTTGGACCCGCCAAATTTTCTTTAAATGATTCATTCACAATCATAATATTTTTTTTAGGAAAAGCCATACTTTGATTTGGCACCTTTCCAAAATATTTGTCTACATAGAAATGTTATCAATAAGACCTTTAATAAGTTGCAAGGCGATGAATTGATTCTTATTTGCACGGTTTACCTGGTTTCCCTAAAGTATGTGTGCCGCAGGGCAGTTTCCGCTGTGATGCGTTCATCGGGGTCATAGGCGAGCATCTGGTAGAGCAGTGACAGAGCTGGAGCCGGGCAGTGAGGAACTAACCGTGAGATACCGCTGCCTTTTTTAGGGGGGAAGTCGAAATGCATCGCTCTAGACCTGAAGAAACCATGAGGAAAAATTGATATTCATAATTTGTGTGCACAGCTTCTGTAACAAAGACACACACTCTTCAAACATATTTGAGGAGGATCACCTACTGCTTGAACTTTTGGAGGATACTTTCATCTGGTGTCCCCAGCACATCGTGGATCTTGGAAACCTGGTCCAACTCATTGGTTCCAGGGAAGAGAGGATTCAAACTGAAACACACAGGTACCTGAGTGCCACAACAAAGCTATTTACATAGCATTTGTTTGACATTTGTTTACGCCTGCTGTGGTGGCAGACAGGATCGATCAAATAGAACAAAGGAAAAACTGAATCCAGACGTTGGTAACATTGGAATTGTACATGTAATCAAGTCTGTGCATGACCTCATAAGTTCCTATCTTGTCGCATTAACTCATAAACTGCTGTCCTATTTGGGTACAACAGGTGAAATGTTGTGCCCTTCCCCTGCGGAGGTACCTCATGATCTCATAGAAGACGCAACCAGTGCTCCACATGTCCATCTTTAAGCCGTAGTACCCGTCAGTGAGGAGGCACTCTGGGGCTCGGTACCAGCGTGTGGAGATGTACTCCGTATGCGGGGGCTTGGAGTACACGCTCCGACACGAGCCAAAGTCGCCAAGCTTCAGACCACTTTGCTGCAATTTGCACAAAATCATTTTTTAAAAAAGGGGAATGACACAAATTACCACTGTTATGTTTCCATAAAGCAAATTATTATAATGATGCATCTCACTTTGATGAGTATGTTTTCTGGCTTCACATCTCTGTGAAAGATCCCACAGCTGTAAAATAAGAAAAAGAGGAAACAATCTCAACATAGCTAATTATATATGTTATCATTTCACATGAAGTGAAACGTTTTCATAACTACCTGTGCATATGCTCAAGTGACTTGCAAAGCTGGTACATGTAGTTCTTTACTGTACTGTCAGGCAGTGGCGTATGTCTTCCTGTAAGGAATGAATATCAGCCCGTAAACTAGTTCCAGTTCATCCTCATAATGATTAATGATATGCTTGCACTCTGTCATACTGTCAGACTTACCTTGTATGAACTCAAAGATGTTCATCTCCATCAGCTCACAGATCAAAGACACAGTTCCAGTTTCTTTGTCGCTGAAACATTGTGTTAGATTAATATGACATGCAATGAAAAAAAGCCTGAGGCAATGCAATAACCTCATAATAGACAACACTGGTACTCACAAAATCAGTTCATGCAGCTGGATGATATTTGCATGCGGGCTCAGCCTCTTCATAGCCTGGACTTCCCGCAGGTTGTTGGCCTGCTCCAGACTTGATGACAGAGAACAGATGACATTTTCATACATATAATATTGTTAATTGTAAAGTAAAATTGCACATCTCTTGTATATGGACAATATAACAATTTAACAAGATAAATGACAGATTTAAAGGGCACAGTTAATGTTAAAAACCAGTGCACAGACAACTCACATTTCAAAGCAGACATCTATTGTTACCTCATCACTACAAGGTCAAAGGCAGAGTAAGCTGACATTTAATCGGATACTTAAGACAAAGGGGGTATCAAGCTGCTACCTCAAGTTACAAGAGTCCATACACACATAACAGAGTATGGTAAAAATACACCACTGATTACCTGTGCACAGGTACAACATTTTGTTGCAGAATACATACCTGTTAATTGTCTGCTTCATGGTTTTACATGCGTAGTACTTCCCATCTTTCAGGCTCTGAGTTTTCAACACCTCTGAAAATGTGCCCTCCCCGATTTTCTTGATTGTTTTGTAGCCTGCACAACAATATAAAAAAAACAAAGACAAAGGCTGATAAAGGGGAAAGATTTGCATTAAAACATTTCTATAATAATACAGTTGAACTTTGTGAGTAGCTGGACACTGGACATTAAAGTCTATGAAGATTTTTATTGGGATAGGAAATTGGGATTTTCTGATTCACAGCTGGAAGCCCAACATAGGGCTGCAACCAATGATTATTTTCAGTATCAATTTGTCTGCCGATTGTATTCTCAATCAAATGTTTGGTCTATAAAATGTGAGGAAATAATAAAAAATGACCAACTTAATTTACCAGAACCCAAGCTGACATATTTAAATGCCCCCCCCCCCCAAAAAAAACTAAAATAAATAAATAAAATAATATAAATAAAATCAGTTTACTATCATATAAGACTAAGGAAAGCAGCAAATATTATCACACACTCATGTTCAACCGCTTGAAGATGAGTGAGTGAGTAATTTTCCAATAAAAAAAAAAAAAAAAAAAATTAATGTAAAATTACTCAATTATCAAATTGCTGCTCAAGGATCGACTGACTAATCGACTAATTGTTGCAGCTGTATCTCTTAAATCCCACAGTTTAGTGTAAATCATTATTAGCCGAATTCATCTTTAAACTCTGGTGGTCATGTCTGAGGAGACAGTTATCTGAGTTTAACAGGTTTAAGTGTCCAAAAGGGATTGAAAAACACAGAATAAGTTGGTGTTTTTAAAGTGGACTTCCGGTTCAAAAAGCTGACCGTTAACAAATCAAACAGTCGGAACAACAAAATACTGTGACCCGTTGAACTCTACTAATGATCCAAATATAACTTAGTTACTCTGAGACGCTGCCGAGGCGAGAACCGTGAGCCACGTAAAGACAGGTGAGGCAGGTGTCTTTACATATTTGTTGTAGCTACTCCTAAAGGTTAAAACAGCTAGAACAACATAAGAAAGAAATCTTTAAAGATAGCTGAACCTGTCACACCTGTCATCATCATCACGCTGCTCAGCCTTTAACTTACAATGCATCCCTTTGTGTCTTTTATCCGCTTGTGAGTCGATTATCCATAACACGCGTATCCGTACGGAACATGTCAATATGAGGGTTGAAATGTTGTTGTTTTTTGGCGCATCTAGGCGTCAAAAAGGACACGAAACTCAACGCATTACGGGTGCTAGCCTAGCCTAGCCCCCGCTAGCCTAGCCCTGTTAGCTGACCGTCGCCTTGGTAACGGAGCAACGCCTTCAACCTCCACTCTGACCTGAAGGAGGGAAACTGGAAACTCCTGCTGAGTGTTTGACTCTCTCTCTCTCTGTGGCCTTACCGCTGAGATATCCAGCATTAACAGCAACAACGCAGCATAATATGCCTTTGCCATGTATGAAAAAAAAATAGCCAGTCAAAGCTTTTATTCGCTACAGGCCCCGTGATATTTGACGGTGTTTTTTTTTTTTTACAGCTGCATAATAATTCAACCTTCCTTACCTTTCTTCCAGAGGTGGCTGGTAACCGCTAGCAACGACGTGTTTTCATCAGGCTGCGGATTGTCGACATTTCCCCTTTTGTTCCAATCCACGTTAGGTGGTGTTTTGCACGCATTTCGAACGCTCGCCCTGTTTTTCACGCCAATAAGCCAGCTTGAGTAGTGCATCATTAGTGCACTTTTTAATGCCAAAGAGCCTACCATGAGCTTAATAATAATATCCAGAAACAGTCCCTGCAAAAAGAGCACCACGGGTCCACTGCGTTCATTTCATAGCATAACGTTACCAGGCACCAGTGCATCCCATAGACAATCAATGCATTCTGTTCACTGTGTTGAAAAGGCGTGGATCTGCTCATTTTAGCCCTACGTCGGCTTCCGTAGAAAGTTGTCATTTCTGCGCATGCGCAGTACTTTCCTGCATGTTTTCCTTTGCTGATGTAGCTCTAGAAATGTGAATTTCTCAGTGTTTTTTCCTTTTCTTCTTCTAATTGTAGCCAGCTTTTCAGTCACCATGAAGACGAGATTCACCACCATGGATATCAGGGCAGTTATTGCCGAGATTAATGCCAAGTAGGTGATATGTGTTATTGCCTCCAGTCGGGTGGCTAAGCTAACCATCGTTTAAATGTTTGTCTACAGATGTTGTTCAGCCATTCATTTATGTTTTTGCTTCATTCTTCCACAGCTACATGGGCATGAGAGTAAACAACGTGTATGACATCGACAACAAGACGTATCTCATCCGTCTGCAGAAGTAAGGAGAGGTTGACAAACTTGTCTTTAAAAGTTTCACTCCAATGGTGTGTCATATAGCATGTAGCCATACCACAATATAGAAATATTATAAATAAAAGTCCTGCATTCAAAATTATAATTTGCTATAAGTAAGAAAATATTATCACTCACATGTGATTCAAGTATCAAAATAAAAGTAGGTATTATGCAGCAGAGTGGCCCTGTCACTCTCATTAGCTCACCATATGTTTTGTATGCAAAATCAGAATATGCAAAGTATCTATTATATAATAGCTGTCAAATAAATGTGGAGTAAAAAGTACAGTATTTTCCTCTGAAATGTAGTGGAGTAGAAGTATAAAGTAGCACCTGAATGAACCCACTGAATATACTTTCAGTCAGCGTGTGTAACTCAGTGTCATATTTTTTTCTCAGGCCTGACAGCAAAGCTATTATCCTGATTGAGTCTGGGACTCGTATTCACTCCACAGACTTCGAATGGCCCAAGAACATGATGCCTTCGGGCTTTGCAATGAAAGTAAGAACATCTTGTTTATTGAATAAGACTGACCAACTTTTTTTTTTTAATCATTATGGTATAATTTTAACCATACTGTAGGCTTTTATAATATTTTTGATTTGTGATTCGAGTCAGATTTCACTGAGAATATCATATAAACACTAGTGTCCTTGAAGGAATGAACGTGATGAACATGAACCAGTTATGTCAATGTCAGTTCAAACTTCTTGTTATTGATGTTCCTGTATTTGTTTTTTTTATGTATTAGTTGTGATGAACTTTCTCCGTAGTGTCGGAAACACCTGAAGTCCCGGCGGTTGACCCAGGTTAAGCAGCTCGGGATTGACAGGATTGTTGACATCCAGTTTGGCTCAGATGAGGCTGCCTACCACTTGATAATTGAGCTGTATGACAGGGTGAGAAAACTCTGTGAGATGCGTATATCAAACTTCAGCCCTGATCCCGGACCATGACATTGATACATGCCTATGTGTTTGTGTTGGTCCGTCTTCAGGGTAACGTCATTCTCACAGACCACGAGTACACCATCCTGAACCTGCTGCGGTTCCGTACAGCAGAGGCAGAAGATGTAAAGATTGCTGTAAGAGAGCGTTACCCTGTGGAGAGCGCCCGACCCCCTGAACCTCTCATCAGTTTAGAGCGGTAATCACATCTTATCATGTGCTTGTTGAGTTTGTGGACCAGATCATCAAAATTCAATAAACATATATTATTTTTATAACAGTGAAAACAAATTCTCTCTCTTTTTTTTAATGTAGACTCACTGAAATCCTCAGCAAAGCATCGAATGGAGAGCAAGTGAAAAGGGTCCTGAACCCTCACCTTCGTAAGTAGCCAGGCAACGCTTCTGAATTGTTGACCTAAAGCAGATACACTTGAGTTTAAACTTTTTTAATCATGTAAATAAATAGACTGAAACATATTTTTTTGTCCTTTCCAAACACACCTCCAGCCTACGGAGCCACTCTGATAGAACACAGTCTGATAGAGGTCGGACTGCCGGGCTTTGTCAAAGTTGACAGCCAAGTTGATGCTGCCCAAGGTATAGTAGAGAAGTAAAGGTTACTGTTTTAAGGTTAATTGTAGAAACACACCAGTGCATCTAGTGGTTCTATTTTAAGATTTTATTTTGTTATTTGTAATGTTACAGTATTTGATCTGACTGCTTTTTCAGTTGCACCTAAAATCCTGGAAGCCCTGCAGATTGCAGAAACCTATATGGAAAAAACAGAGAACTTCAGTGGCAAAGTAAGGGCATCTTTCATAAGCAGGGAAAGTTCTTTGGGATCCTGTAATAGATTTGTTATGTTCACAAACTCTGCTTTGTTTAATTCAAGGGTTACATCATTCAAAAGAGTGAGAAGAAACCAAGCTTAACTCCTGACAAACCCAGCGAAGAACTGCTCACGTATGTCCGGTTTTGTTACTATACATATTTTTTTTTTCAGCTGTTTTTTTCTAATATGGTTACTATGGTTACAACTAATCCACGTCAACAATGTCTACTTCCAGATATGATGAATTCCACCCATTCCTCTTTGCCCAGCATGCAAAAAGCCCCTATCAGGAGTTTGATACTTTTGACAAGGTAAATATTGGGATGGCTGCTCATTTGGTTTTATTACTTGATGTCTAGGAAAGAATATTGATCCTTTCTCCTTTACAATGTGATCTTCTCACTCAGGCGGTGGATGAGTTCTTCTCTAAAATGGAGAGTCAGAAGATTGACATGAAGGCCTTGCATCAGGAGAAACAGGCTATGAAGAAGTTGGAAAATGTTAAGAGGGACCACGTGCAGAGACTGGATGCCTTGCACCAAGCACAGGTCAGCATTACTGCCAACGTTTCGTCTGCTGTAACTGTAGCACAGAATGGCTCCTGCTTTCCCATATGTATGAATTTGTGAAACATTAATGTTGGTGTTGTTGAGAAGAATTGACTGAAATATGCAAATACAGGTCAGGCAATTTATCTCGACATCTAACTATAAAGCGAGGAATCTCTGTCTGTCTGTCTTTCCGTATGTCCCTCGCATATCTCGAAAACCGCTTATTCGATCCACTTGGCGGGTGTATTGCTCAGGACCCAACGGAGTGCACTGTCAAATGTAATACAATTTGTACAACTTTTGAACCATAAGTCTCAGAAACAAAATTCTTTTTCCTGGATTTTATGGGTCCAGATGAATCTATCCATATAAGCCATGCCCAGTTGCTTCCGCCATTTTGAATTTTGTCCAAATCAGATTTTTTGCTTCTCCTCCTACAAATTTTGAGCAATTGCCACAAAATTTGCTACAGAGCATCTCTGGACCAAGCCGGAAAAATGTACTGTTTTGGATTGTTGATGTTCCACAGAGTTTTGCTATAACTGGCCCTCAAATTTATCTCAAACGCTGTGAGCAGGGCTTATATTACAAAAAATGTCACATCTCCTGAATGCTTTGTGCTATTGCGACCATGTTTGGTGCAAGCAGGACTTCTGGGGACCAAGCAATCAGCCCGTTCCGGATGGGCACGTGCTCCGAACGGGCACTGCATTAGTTGCTGAAATACAAGAAATCTTGTCTGGTGTGTTGCAGGAGGTGGACAGAATAAAGGGCGAACTGGTGGAGATGAACCTGTCTGTGGTAGAGAGGGCGCTGCAGGTGGTGCGCAGTGCACTGGCGAATCAGGTGGACTGGACCGAGATCGGCGTTATCGTCAAAGAGGCACAAGCGGCTGGAGACCCGGTGGCCTGCGCCATCAAGGAGCTGAAGCTGCAGACCAACCATATCACCATGCTTTTAAAGTGAGACCATCTGATACAGAAACTTAAGTCCCACAGACCTCTCTGCTTATTCCTACTCCATTTGGCTCATGTGTGTCTTTTTCCCTCTAGGAATCCATATATTTCTGAGGAAGACCAGGAAGAGGAAGAGAAACAGGATGTGGTGGAGGAGAGAGGGAAGAAAAACAAAAATAAAGACAAAGGACAGAACAAGAAGGTGCAAAGGAACAAGCCCACGTTAGTGGATGTGGATATTGGCCTTTCGGCTTACGCTAATGCCAAAAAGTAGGTTTACATGTTATCCTTTAGATATCGAATTCAGCATTATGTGGTGTTGTTTTTACAGATGATGGATCTTGTCATTGTGCTTTTTTTTAGGTACTATGACTTCAAACGCAGTGCTGAAAAGAAGGAACACAAAACCATTGAAGCAGCAGATAAGGTAAGAAAGCTGTTTTAAGATCAAAGCAAGGCCTGTATTTGTGTTTCTAAGGAACATTGCTCATAACCACTTGCAATTTATTGACACAAGACAGCTTTGCAGTTGACAAGTCTTCATAATTTTGTATACTGTTAAATGTTCTTCTATTTTCATTCCAGGCTATGAAATCTGCAGAGAAGAAAACACAGAAAACACTGAAAGAAGTTCAGACTGTGACCACCATTCAGAAGGCCAGGAAAGTCTACTGGTAAGACTCACATCACCATATGTGATATATACATCATATACATATTTATCAGACTTTGATGCAGTATTTTTATATGTACATGATGAGCAGTGTAGCCTTTCATTCTCTCAACCGTTTCTCCCCTTTTGGCAGGTTTGAGAAGTTCTTGTGGTTCATCAGCTCAGAGAATTATCTCGTCATCGCAGGAAGGGATCAGCAGCAGAACGAGATAATTGTCAAACGCTACCTCCGGGCAGGTAATGAATGAACTTATGCATACACAAACACACGCTCACCTTTTTAAAAGTAAGTACCTTCAACACGGAGCATGATTATCCTCTCATGTTTGCCTTTACTTTGTCAGGTGATGTCTATGTTCATGCTGACCTCCATGGAGCGACCAGCTGTGTCATCAAAAACCCCTCAGGTAAAGCTGCGCTTTTCCATACGCTATTTGACCTAATGTTTTCACTTTGTTGACATACTTGATGTTACTTTTTCCACTCATTTGTATGTGTCTCTGCCTCTCCATCTTCCTGCACCAGGTCACCCCATCGCTCCTCGTACCCTGACAGAAGCTGGCACTATGTCTGTGTGCTACAGCGCTGCTTGGGATGCCAAGATCATCACCAGCGCTTGGTGGGTTCATCATCATCAGGTGAGTCATCATATTGTATAAGCGCGGTTATTCTGTAACATATTTTTTAACTGTGTAACCTAATGTACTGTAACTTTTAAAATACCCTGTGGAGTTTTCTTGTAAACCGTTATATTCACATTCAGTTTTTCTGACCAAAAAGCATCGTGTGTGTCCTTGATATACCCTAATATGTGCGTTTAGTGCACTTCCTTCCTCATCGATCATTTTTAAATCTGTTTTTTTTTAATATCCTAAATTGAGCATTGTTTACATTCCATGTCTGCTAACTGACAGTCTATTCCCTACCTTTGCTGGTCCATTGTTACACACAAACAAAAAGAAGACCAACTTGTAAAAACATTGCTAATAGAGGCATAAACTCCACAGAGTAACTTTTAAATTACAGGTACAAAGTGTGTTATCAGACACGGGGAACTAAAAATAGACTACAAGCAGTAAAATATTTAAATAATGACACAGATACAGTAGTAAATGTTGGAATTATTTATTATTAATTAGCTGTATTGTATCTATTATTTGTGTTCAGGTGTCTAAGACGGCTCCCACTGGAGAGTACCTGACCACTGGAAGTTTCATGATCAGAGGTATGACACACTAAAATCTGAGGTGTATACATGTTTTAAGGCACCGGAGCAAAAATATGAGATCACTAATGATGATTTCTAACAGAGGACCTAACATTTAACATATTTCTCTCCAGGAAAGAAAAACTTTCTGCCACCTTCTTACTTGATTATGGGCTTCGGATTCCTCTTCAAGGTAAATACCATCATGAGCTGTGAGTGTATGTTTAACTCTTTGTCTTCAAACAATTAATTTTCGCACTCTTCGCGTCTCTGTGCAGGTCGATGAGCAGAGTGTGTTTCGGCACCGAGGGGAGAGAAAGGTGAAGACAGTAGAGGAGGACATAGAGGACGTCACATCCAGAGCTGCCGAGCTGTTAGAGGAGGGAGAGGAGCTGATAGGTAGCAGATATTAAATGATTGTAGTTGTTGCATACACAGTAAATTAAGTCAGCCAGGTGTTGTAACTGATTCTGTTGCCTTTGCAGGTGATGACAGCAGTAACGAAGATCAGGGTGAGGAAAGAGCGGAAGGAGACGGAGAGATAGAAAAGAAGATTAAAAAGGTGGTTGGGGGGGATGACGGTGCGAGTGGAGAACTGGCCGCTGTTCCTGAGGAGGACAACATGGAGGAAGAGGAAGAGGAGGGTGGAGAGGAAGACAGTGGCGAGGAAAAGGAGATGAAGAATGAAGAAAGTGAAGAATTCAGCTTTCCGGATACGACCATCTCCCTGTCTCATTTACAGCCCAGCAGGTAATGTTAACAGTACAATGCAAACAGTGTAAGAATGGAAAGGCTTCTAAACACCTGATGGTTCTCTCGTTGTACATGAACGGTACTTAATGAAAGTGTCTCTCCGTATTTCTAGGAATACTCAGAACCCTGGTTTCAAAAAGGAAGTGACCACTCTGGTAATTACTCACCATCTTAGGCGTTTCATCCTAGTAAAATCATAAAGGTATAACACTTCATACTCATGTTGATTCATTCATTTCTCTTCAGGTTGAGGTCGACTCACAGGGGAGGAAACATGTGACCGCCAAGCAGAGAAGGTGAATGAATGAATAAAATACAACAACTTACAGTGAACATGTACTTCTTCCCGTTAAGCCCATCCCACAAACATAAGAGGTTTTCGGGTGCTTTCAGCTAGTGTTGAGACATTTGGTTGGTTTAAGAAAAAAACGTAACAAGCGATATGCAGAGGACTTTATTTTATGTAGCCCTTTTGAACATTTCTAATCGTCCAGTCATTGATTTAATCCTTAGGTTTTTTTTGTCTTTGCCTCTAGAGAAGACAAGAAGAAGAAGCAGAAACAGGAAGGTTGCGATACTGAGGAGAAGACTGAGATTCCGTCCGCTGGAGCAGCAGTCGATCAGGGATCCAAAGGTGGAGGAGGAGGCCCCTCCCAGCAGCCACCGAAGAGAGGACAAAGGGTAAGCGAGGAGTTTGATAAGATAAGACGTTCTGTTGTTAGGACCGTATCTAAAACAAAGTAGTACTACCTTTAACAATACATGGTCCTTTTTAAATTTACAAATCTTTCCAAAGGAGGTACAATTTCAAAGAGAAAAATAAAATCTAAGACTAAAACATACACAAAAAAGGAATAAAGCAAGAACAAACCATAGTAAATGTACAAGAGACTTGGAGGCAAACACCAGTATAATTATTAAAAGCATGAGTAGGGACATGTTTTTTTATCATCTGCAGCTCAAAGAAGGCTATAATTTTGATCACAAATCACAGAATGTATGTAAACAATATCAAATATCAGAATAATTTAAGATAACATCTCGGATAAAGTCGAGTTTTTATAAACAATAACTATTGTGTTGCATGTCATAGTGAGTTTATTTGAGGGATCAGTCTTGAACCTTAATGGATTCAGTACTTAAATCTGTGTTGTTTCTGTGTGTCTTTCTTCCCTGTTGTCACCGCAGAACAAGTTGAAGAAGATCAAAGAGAAGTACAAAGACCAGGATGAAGAGGACAGGGAGCTGATGATGCAGCTGCTCGGGGTGAGGATGAATAAAAACGACCCTCAACAAACACACAGTCATTATTATGTTCTGTACAGGGACATTGCCGTCACGCCATTTGCAGAATTTTTAGTAGTAATTGCAACACAGTTGTCATGTGCACAGTCTTTGAGACCGACAGAATAAATAACAACAGTATAACTACTTTTCTCTCGTAGTCAGCTGGTTCCACTAAGGAAGAGAAGGATAAGGGGAAGAAAGGAAAGAAGGGGAAGGGGAAAGACGAGTCCGTCAGGAAGCCAGCCCCTCAGAAACAACCCCAGAAACCTCGTAGTGTGGAGGCTGCAGCGAAAAAACCAGAGCAGACAGGAGGAGGGGAAGGTGATGAGGAGAAACAGCCTGGAGAGGAGGGAGGTCCTGCTGAACAGGAGGACAAGGTATGTGACGCAATGAAGATCCAATACCGGTGTCTAAAATTGACTATTTGTCTGGTGATGATAACTAATTTACCTAGACATTTTGAACAACCCTGTATTGTAAATGTTTTCCTTTGAATGGTGTCCTCTCTATCAGGAAGATGAGGTGGACCAGGACAACCCCGGAGCAGAGGTGGGTTCTTCTTGACGTAAACCTTTAACTGTGGATTAATAGTTCATAGAAAGAAATCATTATTCCGTCTTTGTTATATATTTTTTAATAATTCAAAAAACATTTTGGGCATAAATGCATGTTAATTCTGCATCATACATTTTAAAGGTACAGTGTGTAGGATTTGGTGATATCTAGTGGTGTGGTTGTAGATTGCCAACAAATGAGTGCCCCTCCGCTCACTCCTCCTTTTCCAAGACTATGGTAATATGAGCCGGCGAGTGCAAAACCGTGGTAACGCCGTTCGCCTCGCTCAGAGGCCATCCTTTTCATAATAACACTTTATTAGGAGTAGCGGAAGTCAGATGGTGGCTGGCGGTAACACGGTTTTGCACTCCCTGGTTCACGTTACCGCATTTTCGCAAGCGCGTCGGAGAACTACGGTGGCCTTCAGGTAACATAAAAACGTGAAAGGCTCTCTCTAGAGCCAGTGTTTGGTTTGTCCGTTCTGGGCTACTGTAGAAACGTGGCGGAGCAACATGGCGGCCTCTGTGAACAGGACCCACTCCCTATGTAGATATGAAGGGCTCATTCCAAGCTAACAAAAACATGATTCTTAGTTTCAGGCGATTATACACTAGTTAAAACATAGTTATTAATATTATATTCCATTTCTGCTAATAGATCCCCCGAAAGACTACACACTGGCCCTTTAACCCACCAGTAAGTTTACTACTGCATTAGTCTAACTTTAGTTTTCCTTTGTGCTGCCTCAGGAAGCAGAGAATCTGCTCACCTCTCTGTCGGGCCAGCCTCATCCTGAAGACGTGCTGTTGTTTGCTGTGCCAGTCTGTGCTCCATACACCGCCCTTTCCAATTACAAGTATGTTCAATTAACCTTTTTGTGTGTTAGAGACAAAGTGAAGCGTGCAGGGGCTAAATGAGTCATTTGTTTTTCACAGACACAAGGTGAAACTGACACCAGGTTCTCAGAAGAAAGGAAAAGGTAAGAATATTGATCCATTCTAATATTCAGAAAGCCTTTGCTGTTTTTACAATGTTTTTACAGTGAAAATTATTCGTAGAATTGATTGTTATTTTTTGTTCATACCAGCTGCACGCACTGCAGTTTTAAGCTTTGTGAAAGCGAGAGATGCCTCAACCAGAGAGAAAGACCTGTTCCGCAGTGTCAAGGTAAAGATGTTAATTGCATTTTTTTTATGACATACAGTACTATACAATGACTTTTTTGTTTTTTTATCATACTTTTATCTGACTTTTTTAATGACATTTTCTGACTTTTTCTGACATTTTTTCTGACGGGTTAAAACCTGAATGCAACTGTGACGTATGATTCTAGGACTTTTTATGGCTTTTTTGATATACTATACTGTGACAATTTTTTTCGACATACTATACTATACTACTAAACTATATAGTCATAGTATATTATGTCGATAAATTTCATGAAAAAAAGTCATAGTATAGCATGTCGAAAAATTTCATTAAAAAAAGTCATAGTATAGTATGTCGAAAAATTTCGCCAAAAAAAGTCATAGTGTAGTATGTTGAAAAATTTCATGAAAAAAGTCATACTATAGCTATCGAAAATTTTATGAAAAAAAATCATAGTATAGTACGTAGAAATTTCTATGGAAAAAAAAGTCATAGTACGTCGGAACATTTTATGAAAAAAAGTCATACTATAGTAATTTGAAAATTTTATGAAAAAAAGTCATAGTATAGTATGTCGAAAATTTTATGGAAAAAAAAGTCATAATATAGTATGTCGAAATTTTTATGAAAAAAAGTCATAGTATAGCATGTCAAAAAATTTATTGAAAAAAAGTCATAGTATAGTATGTCGAAAATTTTATGGAAAAAAAGTCATACTATAGTATGTCGAAAATTTTATGGAAAAAAAGTCATACTATAGTATGTCGAAAATGTTATGAAAAAAAAGTAATGTATAGTATGTCGAAAACGTTATGAAAAAAAAGTCATAGTATAGTATGTCGAAAATTTTATGAAAAAAATAGTCATAGTATAGTATGTCGAAAATTTTATGAAAAAAAAGTCATAGTATAGTATATCGAAAATTCTATGGAAAAAAAAGTCATAGTATAGTGTGTCGAAAATCTTATGAAAAAAAGTCACACTATAGTATGTTGAAAATTTATGGAAAAAAAGTCATAGTATAGTATGATTTTAATGAAAAAAAAGGCATACTATAGTATGTCGAAAATTTTCTGAAAAAAGTCATAATATAGTATGTCGAAAATTTTCTGAAAAAAAAGTCATAGTATAGTATGTCGAAAATTTTATGGAAAAAAAGTCATACTATAGTATGTCGAAAATGTTATGGAAAAAAAGTCATAGTATAGTATGTTGAAAAGTTTATGAAAAAAAGTCATAGTATAGTATGTCGAAAATTTTATGAAAAAAAAAGTCATACTATAGTATGTCGAAAAGTTTATGGAAAAAAAGTCATAGTATAGAATGTCGAAAATTTTATGGAAAAAAAAGTCATAGTATAGTATGTTGAAAATTTGATGAAAAAAAGTCATAGTATAGTATGTCGAAAATTTTCATGAAAAAAAAGTCATAGTATAGTATGTCGAAAATTTTATGGAAAAAAAGTCATAGTATAGTATGTCGAAAATGTTATGGAAAAAAAAGTCATACTATAGTATGTCGAAAATTGTATGAAAAAAAAGTCATAGTATAGTATGTCGAAAATTTTCATGAAAAAAAAGTCATAGTATAGTATGTCGAAAATTTTATGGAAAAAAAGTCATAGTATAGTATGTCGAAAATGTTATGGAAAAAAAAGTCATACTATAGTATGTCGAAAATTGTATGAAAAAAAAGTCATAGTATAGTATGTCGAAAAGTTTATGAAAAAAAGTCATAGTATAGTATGTCGAAAATTTTATGGAAAAAAAAGTCATAGTAGTATGTCGAAAATTTTATGACAAAAGAAAGTCATAGTATAGTATGTCGAAAATTTTATGTAAAAACAGTCATAGTATAGTATGTCGAAAAATTTATGAAAAAGAAAGTCAAAGTATAGAATGTCGAAAATTTTCATGAAAAAAGGCATAGTATAGTCTGTCGATTCATTTGGTGGAAAAAAAACTCAGTTTAAAATTTCGACATTTTCATGAAAAAAGTCATACTATAGTATGACTTTTCATGAAAATTGACGAAAATTTAAACTGAGTTTTTTTTCCACCAAATTAATCGACAGACTATACTATGCCTGTTTTCATGAAAATTTTCGACATTCTATACTATGGCATTTTTTTACGAATATTTTCGAAAATTTTCATGAAAAAAGTCATGTCGAAAATAATCGTAAAAAAATGTCATACTATAGAATGTCGAAAATTTTAAAGAAAAAAGGCATAGTATAGTCTGTCGATTCATTTGGTGGAAAAAAAACTCAGTTTAAAATTTCGACATTTCATTGAAAAAAGTCATACTATAGTATGACTTTTTATGAAAATTGACGAAAATTTAAACTGAGTTTTTTTTCCACCAAATTAATCGACAGACTATACTATGCCTGTTTTCATGAAAATTTTCGACATTCTATACTATGACATTTTTTTACGAATATTTTCGAAAATTTTCATGAAAAAAGTCATGTCGAAAATATTCGTAAATTAATCGACAGACTATACTATGCCTGTTTTCATGAACATTTTCGACATTCTATACTATGACATTTTTTTACGAATATTTTCGAAAATTTTCATGAAAAAAGTCATGTAAAAAATATTCGTAAAAAAATGTCATACTATAGAATGTCGAAAATTTTAACGAAAAAAGGCATAGTATAGTCTGTGGATTCATTTGGTGGAAAAAAAACTCACTTTAAAATTTCGACATTTTCATGAAAAAAGTCATACTATAGTATGACTTTTCATGAAAATTGACGAAAATTTAAACTGAGTTTTTTTTCCACCAAATTAATCGACAGACTATACTATGCCTGTTTTCATGAAAATTTTCGACATTCTATACTATGACATTTTTTTACGAATATTTTCGAAAATTTTCATGAAAAAAGTCATGTCAAAAATATTCGTAAAAAAATGTCATAGTATAGAATGTCGAAAATTTTAATGAAAAAAGGCATAGTATAGTCTGTCGATTGATTTGGTGGAAAAAAAACTCAGTTTAAAATTTCGACATTTTCATGAAAAAAGTCATACTATAGTATGACTTTTCATCAAAATTGACGAAAATTTAAACTGAGTTTTTTTTCCACCAAATTAATCGACAGACTATACTATGCCTGTTTTCATGAAAATTTTCGACTTTCTATACTATGACATTTTTTTACGAATATTTTCGAAAATTTTCATGAAAAAAGTCATGTCGAAAATATTCGTAAAAAAATGTCATAGTATAGAATGTCGAAAATTTTAATGAAAAAAGGCATAGTATAGTCTGTCGATTCATTTGGTGGAAAAAAAACTCAGTTTAAAATTTCGACATTTTCATGAAAAAAGTCATACTATAGTATGACTTTTCATGAAAATGACGAAAATTTAAACTGAGTTTTTTTTCCACCAAATTAATCGACAGACTATACTATGCCTGTTTTCATGAAAATTTTCGACTTTCTATACTATGACATTTTTTTACGAATATTTTCGAAAATTTTCATGAAAAAAGTCATGTCGAAAATATTCGTAAAAAAATGTCATAGTATAGAATGTCGAAAATTTTAATGAAAAAAAAGTCATAGTATAGTATGTCGAAAATTTTATGGAAAAAAAGTCATACTATAGTATGTCGAAAATGTTATGGAAAAAAAGTCATAGTATAGTATGTTGAAAAGTTTATGAAAAAAAGTCATAGTATAGTATGTCGAAAATTTTATGAAAAAAAAAGTCATACTATAGTATGTGTAAAAGTTTATGGAAAAAAAGTCATAGTATAGAATGTCGAAAATTTTATGGAAAAAAAAGTCATAGTATAGTATGTCGAAAATTTGATGAAAAAAAGTCATAGTATAGTATGTCGAAAATTTTCATGAAAAAAAAGTCATAGTATAGTATGTCGAAAATTTTATGGAAAAAAATTCATAGTATAGTATGTCGAAAATTTTATGGAAAAAAAAGTCATACTATAGTATGTCGAAAATTGTATGAAAAAAAAGTCATAGTATAGTATGTCGAAAAGTTTATGAAAAAAAGTCATAGTATAGTATGTCGAAAATTTTATGGAAAAAAAAGTCATAGTATAGTATGTCGAAAATTTTATGACAAAAGAAAGTCATAGTATAGTATGTCGAAAATTTTATGTAAAAACAGTCATAGTATAGTATGTCGAAAAATTTATGAAAAAAAAAAAAGTCATACTATAGTATGTCAAAAAGTTTATGGAAAAAAAAGTCATAGTATAGTATGTCGAAAATTTTATGGAAAAAAAAGTCATAGTACAGTATGTTGAAAATTTTATGAAAAAAAGTCATAGTATAGTATGTCGAAAATTTTATGAAAAAGAAAGTCAAAGTATAGAATGTCGAAAATTTTCATGAAAAAAGGCATAGTATAGTCTGTCGATTCAGTTGGTGGAAAAAAAACTCAGTTTAAAATTTCGACATTTTCATGAAAAAAGTCATACTATAGTATGACTTTTCATGAAAATTGACGAAAATTTAAACTGAGTTTTTTTTCCACCAAATTAATCGACAGACTATACTATGCCTGTTTTCATGAACATTTTCGACTTTCTATACTATGACATTTTTTTACGAATATTTTCAAAAATTTTCATGAAAAAAGTCATGTCAAAAATATTCGTAAAAAAATGTCATAGTATAGAATGTCGAAAATTTTAATGAAAAAAGGCATAGTATAGTCTGTCGATTCATTTGGTGGAAAAAAAACTCAGTTTAAAATTTCGACATTTTCATGAAAAAAGTCATACTATAGTATGACTTTTCATGAAAATTGACGAAAATTTAAACTGAGTTTTTTTTCCACCAAATTAATCGACAGACTATACTATGCCTGTTTTCATGAAAATTTTCGACATTCTATACTATGACATTTTTTTACGAATATTTTCGAAAATTTTCATGAAAAAAGTCATGTCGAAAATATTCGTAAAAAAATGTCATAGTATAGAATGTCGAAAATTTTAATGAAAAAAGGCATAGTATAGTCTGTCGATTCATTTGGTGGAAAAAAAACTCAGTTTAAAATTTCGACATTTTCATGAAAAAAGTCATACTATAGTATGACTTTTCATGAAAATTGACGAAAATTTAAACTTTCATGAAAAAAGTTATACTATAGCATATCGAAAATATTCGTAAAAAAATGTCATAGTATAGAATGTCGAAAATTTTAATGAAAAAAGGCATAGTATAGTCTGTCGATTCATTTGGTGGAAAAAAAACTCAGTTTAAAATTTCGACATTTTCATGAAAAAAGTCATACTATAGTATGACTTCATGAAAATTGACGAAAATTTAAACTGATTTTCTTTCCAACAAATTAATCGACAGAATATGCTATGCCTGTTTTCATGAAAATTTTCGACATTCTATACTATGACATTTTTTTACGAATATTTTCGAAAATTTTCATGAAAAAAGTCATGTCGAAAATATTCGTAAAAAAATGTCATAGTATAGAATGTCGAAAATTTTAATGAAAAAAGGCATAGTATAGTCTGTCGACTCATTTGGTGGAAAAAAAACTCAGTTTAAAATTTCGACATTTTCATGAAAAAAGTCATACTATAGTATGACTTTTCATGAAAATTGACGAAAATTTAAACTGAGTTTTTTTTCCACCAAATTAATCGACAGACTATACTATGCCTGTTTTCATGAAAATTTTCGACATTCTATACTATGACATTTTTTTACGAATATTTTCGAAAATTTTCATGAAAAAAGTCATGTCAAAAATATTCGTAAAAAAATGTCATAGTATAGAATGTCGAAAATTTTAATGAAAAAAGGCATAGTATAGTCTGTCGACTAATTTGGTGGAAAAAAAACTCAGTTTAAAATTTCTAAATTTTCATGAAAAAAGTCATACTATAGTATGACTTTTCATGAAAATTGAAGAAAATTTAAACTGAGTTTTTTTTCCACCAAATTAATCGACAGACTATACTATGCCTTTTTTCATGAACATTTTCGAAATTCTATACTATGACATTTTTTTACGAATATTTTCGAAAATTTTCATGAAAATTTTCGAAAATATTCGTAAAAAAATGTCATAGTATAGAATGTCGAAAATTTTCATGAAAAAAGGCATAGTATAGTCTGTCGATTCATTTGGTGGAAAAAAAACTCAGTTTGAAATTTCGACATTTTCATGAAAAAAGTCATACTATAGTATGACTTTTCATGAAAATTGAAGAAAATTTAAACTGAGTTTTTTTTCCACCAAATGAATCGACAGACTATACTATGCCTGTTTTCATGAAAATTTTCGCCATTCTATACTATGACATTTTTTTACGAATATTTTCGAAAATTTTCATGAAAAAAGTCATGTCAAAAATATTCGTAAAAAAATGTCATAGTATAGAATGTCGAAAATTTTAATGAAAAAAGGCATAGTATAGTCTGTCGATTCATTTGGTGGAAAAAAAACTCAGTTTAAAATTTCGACATTTTCAAAAAAGTCATACTATAGCATGACTTTTCATGAAAATTGAAGAAAATTTAAACTGAGTTTTTTTTCCACCAAATTAATCGACAGACTATACTATGCCTGTTTTCATGAAAATTTTCGAAATTCTATACTATGACATTTTTTTACGAATATTTTCGAAAATTTTCATGAAAAAAGTCATGTCAAAAATATTCGTAAAAAAATGTATACTATATATACTATAGCATGTCGAAAATATTCGTAAAAAAATGTCATAGTATAGAATGTCGAAAATTTTAATGAAAAAAGGCATAGTATAGTCTGTCGATTCATTTGGTGGAAAAAAAACTCAGTTTGAAATTTCGACATTTTCATGAAAAAAGTCATACTATAGTATGACTTTTCATGAAAATTGAAGAAAATTTAAACTGAGTTTTTTTTCCACCAAATTAATCGACAGACTATACTATGCCTGTTTTCATGAAAATTTTCGACATTCTATACTATGACATTTTTTTACGAATATTTTCGAAAATTTTCATGAAAAAAGTCATGTCGAAAATATTCGTAAAAAAATGTCATAGTATAGAATGTCGAAAATTTTAATGAAAAAAGGCATAGTATAGTCTGTCGATTCATTTGGTGGAAAAAAAACTCAGTTTAAAATTTCGACATTTTCATGAAAAAAGTCATACTATAGTATGACTTTTCATGAAAATTGACGAAAATTTAAACTGAGTTTTTTTTCCACCAAATTAATCGACAGACTATACTATGCCTGTTTTCATGAAAATTTTCGACATTCTATACTGTGACATTTTTTTACGAATATTTTCGAAAATTTTCATGAAAAAAGTCATGTCGAAAATATTCGTAAAAAAATGTCATAGTATAGAATGTCGAAAATTTTAATGAAAAAAGGCATAGTATAGTCTGTCGATTCATTTGGTGGAAAAAAAACTCAGTTTAAAATTTCGACATTTTCATGAAAAAAGTCATACTATAGTATGACTTTTCATGAAAATTGACGAAAATTTAAACTTTCATGAAAAAAGTTATACTATAGCATATCGAAAATATTCGTAAAAAAATGTCATAGTATAGAATGTCGAAAATTTTAATGAAAAAAGGCATAGTATAGTCTGTCGATTAATTTGGTGGAAAAAAAACTCAGTTTAAAATTTCGACATTTTCATGAAAAAAGTCATACTATAGTATGACTTTTCATGAAAATTGAAGAAAATTTAAACTGAGTTTTTTTTCCACCAAATTAATCGACAGACTATACTATGCCTGTTTTCATGAACATTTTCGAAATTCTATACTATGACATTTTTTTACGAATATTTTCGAAAATTTTCATGAAAAAAGTCATGTCAAAAATATTCGTAAAAAAATGTATACTATATATACTATAGCATGTCGAAAATATTCGTAAAAAAATGTCATAGTATAGAATGTCGAAAATTTTAATGAAAAAAGGCATAGTATAGTCTGTCGATTCATTTGGTGGAAAAAAAACTCAGTTTGAAATTTCGACATTTTCATGAAAAAAGTCATACTATAGTATGACTTTTCATGAAAATTGACGAAAATTTAAACTGAGTTTTTTTTCCACCAAATTAATCGACAGACTATACTATGCCTGTTTTCATGAAAATTTTCGACATTCTATACTGTGACATTTTTTTACGAATATTTTCGAAAATTTTCATGAAAAAAGTCATGTCGAAAATATTCGTAAAAAAATGTCATAGTATAGAATGTCGAAAATTTTAATGAAAAAAGGCATAGTATAGTCTGTCGATTCATTTGGTGGAAAAAAAACTCAGTTTAAAATTTCGACATTTTCATGAAAAAAGTCATACTATAGTATGACTTTTCATGAAAATTGACGAAAATTTAAACTTTCATGAAAAAAGTTATACTATAGCATATCGAAAATATTCGTAAAAAAATGTCATAGTATAGAATGTCGAAAATTTTAATGAAAAAAGGCATAGTATAGTCTGTCGATTCATTTGGTGGAAAAAAAACTCAGTTTAAATTTCGACATTTTCATGAAAAAAGTCATACTATAGTATGACTTTCATGAAAATTGAAGAAAATTTAAACTGAGTTTTTTTTCCACCAAATTAATCGACAGACTATACTATGCCTGTTTTCATGAAAATTTTCGACATTCTATACTATGACATTTTTTTACGAATATTTTCGAAAATTTTCATGAAAAAAGTCATGTCGAAAATATTCGTAAAAAAATGTCATAGTATAGAATGTCGAAAATTTTAATGAAAAAAGGCATAGTATAGTCTGTCGATTCATTTGGTGGAAAAAAAACTCAGTTTAAAATTTCGACATTTTCATGAAAAAAGTCATACTATAGTATGACTTTTCATGAAAATTGACGAAAATTTAAACTGAGTTTTTTTTCCACCAAATTAATCGACAGACTATACTATGCCTTTTTTCATTAAAATTTTCGACATTCTATACTGTGACATTTTTTTACGAATATTTTCGAAAATTTTCATGAAAAAAGTCATGTCGAAAATATTCGTAAAAAAATGTCATAGTATAGAATGTCGAAAATTTTAATGAAAAAAGGCATAGTATAGTCTGTCGATTCATTTGGTGGAAAAAAAACTCAGTTTAAAATTTCGACATTTTCATGAAAAAAGTCATACTATAGTATGACTTTTCATGAAAATTGACGAAAATTTAAACTGAGTTTTTTTTCCACCAAATTAATCGACAGACTATACTATGCCTGTTTCATGAAAATTTTCGACATTCTATACTATGACATTTTTTTACGAATATTTTCGAAAATTTTCATGAAAAAAGTCATGTCGAAAATATTCGTAAAAAAATGTCATACTATAGAATGTCGAAAATTTTAATGAAAAAAGGCATAGTATAGTCTGTCGATTCATTTGGTGGAAAAAAAACTCAGTTTAAAATTTCGACATTTTCATGAAAAAAGTCATACTATAGTATGACTTTTCATGAAAATTGACGAAAATTTAAACTGAGTTTTTTTTCCACCAAATTAATCGACAGACTATACTATGCCTGTTTTCATGAAAATTTTCGACATTCTATACTATGACATTTTTTTACAAATATTTTCGAAAATTTTCATGAAAAAAGTCATGTCAAAAATATTCGTAAAAAAATGTCATAGTATAGAATGTCGAAAATTTTAATGAAAAAAGGCATAGTATAGTCTGTCGATTCATTTGGTGGAAAAAAAACTCAGTTTAAAATTTCGACATTTTCATGAAAAAAGTCATACTATAGTATGACTTTTCATGAAAATTGACGAAAATTTAAACTGAGTTTTTTTTCCACCAAATTAATCGACAGACTATACTATGCCTGTTTTCATGAAAATTTTCGACATTCTATACTATGACATTTTTTTACGAATATTTTCGAAAATTTTCTTGAAAAAAGTCATGTCGAAAATATTCGTAAAAAAATGTCATAGTATAGAATGTCGAAAATTTTAATGAAAAAAGGCATAGTATAGTCTGTCGATTCATTTGGTGGAAAAAAAACTCAGTTTAAAATTTCGACATTTTCATGAAAAAAGTCATACTATAGTATGACTTTTCATGAAAATTGACGAAAATTTAAACTGAGTTTTTTTTCCACCAAATTAATCGACAGACTATACTATGCCTGTTTTCATGAAAATGTTCGACTTTCTATACTATGACATTTTTTTACGAATATTTTCGAAAATTTTCATGAAAAAAGTCATGTCAAAAATATTCGTAAAAAAATGTCATAGTATAGAATGTCGAAAATTTTAATGAAAAAAAAGTCATAGTATAGTATGTCGAAAATTTTATGGAAAAAAAGTCATACTATAGTATGTCGAAAATGTTATGGAAAAAAAGTCATAGTATAGTATGTTGAAAAGTTTATGAAAAAAAGTCATAGTATAGTATGTCGAAAATGTTCATGAAAAAAAAAGTCATAGTATAGTATGTCGAAAATTTTATGGAAAAAAAGTCATAGTATAGTATGTCGAAAATTTTATGGAAAAAAAAGTCATACTATAGTCTGTCGAAAATTGTATGAAAAAAAAGTCATAGTATAGTATGTCGAAAAGTTTATGAAAAAAAGTCATAGTATAGTATGTCGAAAATTTTATGGAAAAAAAAGTCATAGTATAGTATGTCGAAAATTTTATGACAAAAGAAAGTCATAGTATAGTATGTCGAAAATTTTATGTAAAAACAGTCATAGTATAGTATGTCGAAAAATTTATGAAAAAAAAAAAAGTCATACTATAGTATGTCAAAAAGTTTATGGAAAAAAAAGTCATAGTATAGTATGTCGAAAATTTTATGGAAAAAAAAGTCATAGTACAGTATGTTGAAAATTTTATGAAAAAAAGTCATAGTATAGTATGTCGAAAATTTTATGAAAGGAAAGTCAAAGTATAGAATGTCGAAAATTTTCATGAAAAAAGTCATAGTATAGTCTGTCGATTCAGTTGGTGGAAAAAAAACTCAGTTTAAAATTTCGACATTTTCATGAAAAAAGTCATACTATAGTATGACTTTTCATGAAAATTGACGAAAATTTAAACTGAGTTTTTTTTCCACCAAATTAATCGACAGACTATACTATGCCTGTTTTCATGAAAATTTTCGACTTTCTATACTATGACATTTTTTTACGAATATTTTCGAAAATTTTCATGAAAAAAGTCATGTCGAAAATATTCGTAAAAAAATGTCATAGTATAGAATGTCGAAAATTTTAATGAAAAAAAAGTCATAGTATAGTATGTCGAAAATTTTATGGAAAAAAAGTCATACTATAGTATGTCGAAAATGTTATGGAAAAAAAGTCATAGTATAGTATGTTGAAAAGTTTATGAAAAAAAGTCATAGTATAGTATGTCGAAAATTTTATGAAAAAAAAAGTCATACTATAGTATGTCGAAAAGTTTATGGAAAAAAAGTCATAGTATAGAATGTCGAAAATTTTATGGAAAAAAAAGTCATAGTATAGTATGTCGAAAATTTGATGAAAAAAAGTCATAGTATAGTATGTCGAAAATTTTCATGAAAAAAAAGTCATAGTATAGTATGTCGAAAATTTTATGGAAAAAAAGTCATAGTATAGTATGTCGAAAATGTTATGGAAAAAAAAGTCATAGTATAGTATGTCGAAAATTTGATGAAAAAAAGTCATAGTATAGTATGTCGAAAATTTTCATGAAAAAAAAGTCATAGTATAGTATGTCGAAAATTTTATGGAAAAAAAGTCATAGTATAGTATGTCGAAAATGTTATGGAAAAAAAGTCATAGTATAGTATGTCGAAAATGTTCATGAAAAAAAAAGTCATAGTATAGTATGTCGAAAATTTTATGGAAAAAAAGTCATAGTATAGTATGTCGAAAATGTTATGGAAAAAAAAGTCATACTATAGTCTGTCGAAAATTGTATGAAAAAAAAGTCATAGTATAGTATGTCGAAAAGTTTATGAAAAAAAGTCATAGTATAGTATGTCGAAAATTTTATGGAAAAAAAAGTCATAGTATAGTATGTCGAAAATTTTATGACAAAAGAAAGTCATAGTATAGTATGTCGAAAATTTTATGTAAAAACAGTCATAGTATAGTATGTCGAAAAATTTATGAAAAAAAAAAAAGTCATACTATAGTATGTCAAAAAGTTTATGGAAAAAAAAGTCATAGTATAGTATGTCGAAAATTTTATGGAAAAAAAAGTCATAGTACAGTATGTTGAAAATTTTATGAAAAAAAGTCATAGTATAGTATGTCGAAAATTTTATGAAAGGAAAGTCAAAGTATAGAATGTCGAAAATTTTCATGAAAAAAGTCATAGTATAGTCTGTCGATTCAGTTGGTGGAAAAAAAACTCAGTTTAAAATTTCGACATTTTCATGAAAAAAGTCATACTATAGTATGACTTTTCATGAAAATTGACGAAAATTTAAACTGAGTTTTTTTTCCACCAAATTAATCGACAGACTATACTATGCCTGTTTTCATGAACATTTTCGACATTCTATACTATGACATTTTTTTACGAATATTTTCAAAAATTTTCATGAAAAAAGTCATGTCGAAAATATTCGTAAAAAAATGTCATAGTATAGAATGTCGAAAATTTTAATGAAAAAAGGCATAGTATAGTCTGTCGATTCATTTGGTGGAAAAAAAACTCAGTTTAAAATTTCGACATTTTCATGAAAAAAGTCATACTATAGTATGACTTTTCATGAAAATGACGAAAATTTAAACTGAGTTTTTTTTCCACCAAATTAATCGACAGACTATACTATGCCTGTTTTCATGAAAATTTTCGACTTTCTATACTATGACATTTTTTTACGAATATTTTCGAAAATTTTCATGAAAAAAGTCATGTCGAAAATATTCGTAAAAAAATGTCATAGTATAGAATGTCGAAAATTTTAATGAAAAAAAAGTCATAGTATAGTATGTCGAAAATTTTATGGAAAAAAAGTCATACTATAGTATGTCGAAAATGTTATGGAAAAAAAGTCATAGTATAGTATGTTGAAAAGTTTATGAAAAAAAGTCATAGTATAGTATGTCGAAAATTTTATGAAAAAAAAAGTCATACTATAGTATGTCGAAAAGTTTATGGAAAAAAAGTCATAGTATAGAATGTCGAAAATTTTATGGAAAAAAAAGTCATAGTATAGTATGTCGAAAATTTGATGAAAAAAAGTCATAGTATAGTATGTCGAAAATTTTCATGAAAAAAAAGTCATAGTATAGTATGTCGAAAATTTTATGGAAAAAAAGTCATAGTATAGTATGTCGAAAATGTTATGGAAAAAAAAGTCATACTATAGTATGTCGAAAATTGTATGAAAAAAAAGTCATAGTATAGTATGTCGAAAAGTTTATGAAAAAAAGTCATAGTATAGTATGTCGAAAATTTTATGGAAAAAAAAGTCATAGTATAGTATGTCGAAAATTTTATGACAAAAGAAAGTCATAGTATAGTATGTCGAAAATTTTATGTAAAAACAGTCATAGTATGTCGAAAAATTTATGAAAAAAAAAAAAGTCATACTATAGTATGTCAAAAAGTTTATGGAAAAAAAAGTCATAGTATAGTATGTCGAAAATTTTATGGAAAAAAAAGTCATAGTACAGTATGTTGAAAATTTTATGAAAAAAAGTCATAGTATAGTATGTCGAAAATTTTATGAAAGGAAAGTCAAAGTATAGAATGTCGAAAATTTTCATGAAAAAAGGCATAGTATAGTCTGTCGATTCAGTTGGTGGAAAAAAAACTCAGTTTAAAATTTCGACATTTTCATGAAAAAAGTCATACTATAGTATGACTTTTCATGAAAATTGACGAAAATTTAAACTGAGTTTTTTTTCCACCAAATTAATCGACAGACTATACTATGCCTGTTTTCATGAACATTTTCGACTTTCTATACTATGACATTTTTTTACGAATATTTTCAAAAATTTTCATGAAAAAAGTCATGTCAAAAATATTCGTAAAAAAATGTCATACTATAGAATGTCGAAAATTTTAATGAAAAAAGGCATAGTATAGTCTGTCGATTCATTTGGTGGAAAAAAAACTCAGTTTAAAATTTCGACATTTTCATGAAAAAAGTCATACTATAGTATGACTTTTCATGAAAATGACGAAAATTTAAACTGAGTTTTTTTTCCACCAAATGAATCGACAGACTATACTATGCCTGTTTTCATGAAAATTTTCGACTTTCTATACTATGACATTTTTTTACGAATATTTTCGAAAATTTTCATGAAAAAAGTCATGTCGAAAATATTCGTAAAAAAATGTCATAGTATAGAATGTCGAAAATGTTATGGAAAAAAAGTCATAGTATAGTATGTTGAAAAGTTTATGAAAAAAAGTCATAGTATAGTATGTCGAAAATTTTATGAAAAAAAAAGTCATACTATAGTATGTCGATAAGTTTATGGAAAAAAAGTCATAGTATAGTATTTCGAAAATTTTATGGAAAAAAAAGTCATAGTATAGTATGTCGAAAATTTGATGAAAAAAAGTCAGTATAGTATGTCAATTTTCATGAAAAAAAAGTCATAGTATAGTATGTCGAAAATTTTATGGAAAAAAAGTCATAGTATAGTATGTCGAAAATGTTATGGAAAAAAAAGTCATACTATAGTATGTCGAAAATTGTATGAAAAAAAAGTCATAGTATAGTATGTCGAAAAGTTTATGAAAAAAAGTCATAGTATAGTATGTCGAAAATTTTATGGAAAAAAAAGTCATAGTATAGTATGTCGAAAATTTTATGACAAAAGAAAGTCATAGTATAGTATGTCGAAAATTTTATGTAAAAACAGTCATAGTATAGTATGTCGAAAAATTTATGAAAAAAAAAAAAGTCATACTATAGTATGTCAAAAAGTTTATGGAAAAAAAAGTCATAGTATAGTATGTCGAAAATTTTATGGAAAAAAAAGTCATAGTATAGTATGTCGAAAATTTTATGAAAGGAAAGTCAAAGTATAGAATGTCGAAAATTTTCATGAAAAAAGGCATAGTATAGTCTGTCGATTCAGTTGGTGGAAAAAAAACTCAGTTTAAAATTTCGACATTTTCATGAAAAAAGTCATACTATAGTATGACTTTTCATGAAAATTGACGAAAATTTAAACTGAGTTTTTTTTCCACCAAATTAATCGACAGACTATACTATGCCTGTTTTCATGAACATTTTCGACTTTCTATACTATGACATTTTTTTACGAATATTTTCAAAAATTTTCATGAAAAAAGTCATGTCAAAAATATTCGTAAAAAAATGTCATACTATAGAATGTCGAAAATTTTAATGAAAAAAGGCATAGTATAGTCTGTCGATTCATTTGGTGGAAAAAAAACTCAGTTTAAAATTTCGACATTTTCATGAAAAAAGTCATACTATAGTATGACTTTTCATGAAAATTGACGAAAATTTAAACTTTCATGAAAAAAGTCATACTATAGCATGTCGAAAATATTCGTAAAAAAATGTCATAGTATAGAATGTCGAAAATTTTAATGAAAAAAAAGTCATAGTATAGTATGTCGAAAATTTTATGGAAAAAAAGTCATACTATAGTATGTCGAAAATGTTATGGAAAAAAAGTCATAGTATAGTATGTTGAAAAGTTTATGAAAAAAAGTCATAGTATAGTATGTCGAAAATGTTCATGAAAAAAAAAGTCATAGTATAGTATGTCGAAAATTTTATGGAAAAAAAGTCATAGTATAGTATGTCGAAAATGTTATGGAAAAAAAAGTCATACTATAGTATGTCGAAAATTGTATGAAAAAAAAGTCATAGTATAGTATGTCGAAAAGTTTATGAAAAAAAGTCATAGTATAGTATGTCGAAAATTTTATGGAAAAAAAAGTCATAGTATAGTATGTCGAAAATTTTATGACAAAAGAAAGTCATAGTATAGTATGTCGAAAATTTTATGTAAAAACAGTCATAGTATAGTATGTCGAAAAATTTATGAAAAAAAAAAAAGTCATACTATAGTATGTCAAAAAGTTTATGGAAAAAAAAGTCATAGTATAGTATGTCGAAAATTTTATGGAAAAAAAAGTCATAGTACAGTATGTTGAAAATTTTATGAAAAAAAGTCATAGTATAGTATGTCGAAAATTTTATGAAAGGAAAGTCAAAGTATAGAATGTCGAAAATTTTCATGAAAAAAGTCATAGTATAGTCTGTCGATTCAGTTGGTGGAAAAAAAACTCAGTTTAAAATTTCGACATTTTCATGAAAAAAGTCATACTATAGTATGACTTTTCATGAAAATTGACGAAAATTTAAACTGAGTTTTTTTTCCACCAAATTAATCGACAGACTATACTATGCCTGTTTTCATGAAAATTTTCGACTTTCTATACTATGACATTTTTTTACGAATATTTTCGAAAATTTTCATGAAAAAAGTCATGTCGAAAATATTCGTAAAAAAATGTCATAGTATAGAATGTCGAAAATTTTAATGAAAAAAAAGTCATAGTATAGTATGTCGAAAATTTTATGGAAAAAAAGTCATACTATAGTATGTCGAAAATGTTATGGAAAAAAAGTCATAGTATAGTATGTTGAAAAGTTTATGAAAAAAAGTCATAGTATAGTATGTCGAAAATTTTATGAAAAAAAAAGTCATACTATAGTATGTCGAAAAGTTTATGGAAAAAAAGTCATAGTATAGAATGTCGAAAATTTTATGGAAAAAAAAGTCATAGTATAGTATGTCGAAAATTTGATGAAAAAAAGTCATAGTATAGTATGTCGAAAATTTTCATGAAAAAAAAGTCATAGTATAGTATGTCGAAAATTTTATGGAAAAAAAGTCATAGTATAGTATGTCGAAAATGTTATGGAAAAAAAAGTCATAGTATAGTATGTCGAAAATTTGATGAAAAAAAGTCATAGTATAGTATGTCGAAAATTTTCATGAAAAAAAAGTCATAGTATAGTATGTCGAAAATTTTATGGAAAAAAAGTCATAGTATAGTATGTCGAAAATGTTATGGAAAAAAAGTCATAGTATAGTATGTCGAAAATGTTCATGAAAAAAAAAGTCATAGTATAGTATGTCGAAAATTTTATGGAAAAAAAGTCATAGTATAGTATGTCGAAAATGTTATGGAAAAAAAAGTCATACTATAGTCTGTCGAAAATTGTATGAAAAAAAAGTCATAGTATAGTATGTCGAAAAGTTTATGAAAAAAAGTCATAGTATAGTATGTCGAAAATTTTATGGAAAAAAAAGTCATAGTATAGTATGTCGAAAATTTTATGACAAAAGAAAGTCATAGTATAGTATGTCGAAAATTTTATGTAAAAACAGTCATAGTATAGTATGTCGAAAAATTTATGAAAAAAAAAAAAGTCATACTATAGTATGTCAAAAAGTTTATGGAAAAAAAAGTCATAGTATAGTATGTCGAAAATTTTATGGAAAAAAAAGTCATAGTACAGTATGTTGAAAATTTTATGAAAAAAAGTCATAGTATAGTATGTCGAAAATTTTATGAAAGGAAAGTCAAAGTATAGAATGTCGAAAATTTTCATGAAAAAAGTCATAGTATAGTCTGTCGATTCAGTTGGTGGAAAAAAAACTCAGTTTAAAATTTCGACATTTTCATGAAAAAAGTCATACTATAGTATGACTTTTCATGAAAATTGACGAAAATTTAAACTGAGTTTTTTTTCCACCAAATTAATCGACAGACTATACTATGCCTGTTTTCATGAACATTTTCGACTTTCTATACTATGACATTTTTTTACGAATATTTTCGAAAATTTTCATGAAAAAAGTCATGTCAAAAATATTAGTAAAAAAATGTCATAGTATAGAATGTCGAAAATTTTAATGAAAAAAGGCATAGTATAGTCTGTCGATTCATTTGGTGGAAAAAAAACTCAGTTTAAAATTTCGACATTTTCATGAAAAAAGTCATACTATAGTATGACTTTTCATGAAAATGACGAAAATTTAAACTGAGTTTTTTTTCCACCAAATTAATCGACAGACTATACTATGCCTGTTTTCATGAAAATTTTCGACTTTCTATACTATGACATTTTTTTACGAATATTTTCGAAAATTTTCATGAAAAAAGTCATGTCGAAAATATTCGTAAAAAAATGTCATAGTATAGAATGTCGAAAATTTTAATGAAAAAAAAGTCATAGTATAGTATGTCGAAAATTTTATGGAAAAAAAGTCATACTATAGTATGTCGAAAATGTTATGGAAAAAAAGTCATAGTATAGTATGTTGAAAAGTTTATGAAAAAAAGTCATAGTATAGTATGTCGAAAATTTTATGAAAAAAAAAGTCATACTATAGTATGTCGAAAAGTTTATGGAAAAAAAGTCATAGTATAGAATGTCGAAAATTTTATGGAAAAAAAAGTCATAGTATAGTATGTCGAAAATTTGATGAAAAAAAGTCATAGTATAGTATGTCGAAAATTTTCATGAAAAAAAAGTCATAGTATAGTATGTCGAAAATTTTATGGAAAAAAAGTCATAGTATAGTATGTCGAAAATGTTATGGAAAAAAAAGTCATACTATAGTATGTCGAAAATTGTATGAAAAAAAAGTCATAGTATAGTATGTCGAAAAGTTTATGAAAAAAAGTCATAGTATAGTATGTCGAAAATTTTATGGAAAAAAAAGTCATAGTATAGTATGTCGAAAATTTTATGACAAAAGAAAGTCATAGTATAGTATGTCGAAAATTTTATGTAAAAACAGTCATAGTATGTCGAAAAATTTATGAAAAAAAAAAAAGTCATACTATAGTATGTCAAAAAGTTTATGGAAAAAAAAGTCATAGTATAGTATGTCGAAAATTTTATGGAAAAAAAAGTCATAGTACAGTATGTTGAAAATTTTATGAAAAAAAGTCATAGTATAGTATGTCGAAAATTTTATGAAAGGAAAGTCAAAGTATAGAATGTCGAAAATATTCATGAAAAAAGGCATAGTATAGTCTGTCGATTCAGTTGGTGGAAAAAAAACTCAGTTTAAAATTTCGACATTTTCATGAAAAAAGTCATACTATAGTATGACTTTTCATGAAAATTGACGAAAATTTAAACTGAGTTTTTTTTCCACCAAATTAATCGACAGACTATACTATGCCTGTTTTCATGAACATTTTCGACTTTCTATACTATGACATTTTTTTACGAATATTTTCAAAAATTTTCATGAAAAAAGTCATGTCAAAAATATTCGTAAAAAAATGTCATACTATAGAATGTCGAAAATTTTAATGAAAAAAGGCATAGTATAGTCTGTCGATTCATTTGGTGGAAAAAAAACTCAGTTTAAAATTTCGACATTTTCATGAAAAAAGTCATACTATAGTATGACTTTTCATGAAAATGACGAAAATTTAAACTGAGTTTTTTTTCCACCAAATGAATCGACAGACTATACTATGCCTGTTTTCATGAAAATTTTCGACTTTCTATACTATGACATTTTTTTACGAATATTTTCGAAAATTTTCATGAAAAAAGTCATGTCGAAAATATTCGTAAAAAAATGTCATAGTATAGAATGTCGAAAATGTTATGGAAAAAAAGTCATAGTATAGTATGTTGAAAAGTTTATGAAAAAAAGTCATAGTATAGTATGTCGAAAATTTTATGAAAAAAAAAGTCATACTATAGTATGTCGATAAGTTTATGGAAAAAAAGTCATAGTATAGAATGTCGAAAATTTTATGGAAAAAAAAGTCATAGTATAGTATGTCGAAAATTTGATGAAAAAAAGTCATAGTATAGTATGTCGAAAATTTTCATGAAAAAAAAGTCATAGTATAGTATGTCGAAAATTTTATGGAAAAAAAGTCATAGTATAGTATGTCGAAAATGTTATGGAAAAAAAAGTCATACTATAGTATGTCGAAAATTGTATGAAAAAAAAGTCATAGTATAGTATGTCGAAAAGTTTATGAAAAAAAGTCATAGTATAGTATGTCGAAAATTTTATGGAAAAAAAAGTCATAGTATAGTATGTCGAAAATTTTATGACAAAAGAAAGTCATAGTATAGTATGTCGAAAATTTTATGTAAAAACAGTCATAGTATAGTATGTCGAAAAATTTATGAAAAAAAAAAAAGTCATACTATAGTATGTCAAAAAGTTTATGGAAAAAAAAGTCATAGTATAGTATGTCGAAAATTTTATGGAAAAAAAAGTCATAGTATAGTATGTCGAAAATTTTATGAAAGGAAAGTCAAAGTATAGAATGTCGAAAATTTTCATGAAAAAAGGCATAGTATAGTCTGTCGATTCAGTTGGTGGAAAAAAAACTCAGTTTAAAATTTCGACATTTTCATGAAAAAAGTCATACTATAGTATGACTTTTCATGAAAATTGACGAAAATTTAAACTGAGTTTTTTTTCCACCAAATTAATCGACAGACTATACTATGCCTGTTTTCATGAACATTTTCGACTTTCTATACTATGACATTTTTTTACGAATATTTTCAAAAATTTTCATGAAAAAAGTCATGTCAAAAATATTCGTAAAAAAATGTCATACTATAGAATGTCGAAAATTTTAATGAAAAAAGGCATAGTATAGTCTGTCGATTCATTTGGTGGAAAAAAAACTCAGTTTAAAATTTCGACATTTTCATGAAAAAAGTCATACTATAGTATGACTTTTCATGAAAATGACGAAAATTTAAACTGAGTTTTTTTTCCACCAAATTAATCGACAGACTATACTATGCCTGTTTTCATGAAAATTTTCGACTTTCTATACTATGACATTTTTTTACGAATATTTTCGAAAATTTTCATGAAAAAAGTCATGTCGAAAATATTCGTAAAAAAATGTCATAGTATAGAATGTCGAAAATTTTAATGAAAAAAAAGTCATAGTATAGTATGTCGAAAATTTTATGGAAAAAAAGTCATACTATAGTATGTCGAAAATGTTATGGAAAAAAAGTCATAGTATAGTATGTTGAAAAGTTTATGAAAAAAAGTCATAGTATAGTATGTCGAAAATTTTATGAAAAAAAAAGTCATACTATAGTATGTCGAAAAGTTTATGGAAAAAAAGTCATAGTATAGAATGTCGAAAATTTTATGGAAAAAAAAGTCATAGTATAGTATGTCGAAAAGTTTATGAAAAAAAGTCATAGTATAGTATGTCGAAAATTTTATGGAAAAAAAAGTCATAGTATAGTATGTCGAAAATTTTATGACAAAAGAAAGTCATAGTATAGTATGTCGAAAATTTTATGTAAAAACAGTCAGTATAGTATGTCGAAAAATTTATGAAAAAAAAAAAAGTCATACTATAGTATGTCAAAAAGTTTATGGAAAAAAAAGTCATAGTATAGTATGTCGAAAATTTTATGGAAAAAAAAGTCATAGTACAGTATGTTGAAAATTTTATGAAAAAAAGTCATAGTATAGTATGTCGAAAATTTTATGAAAGGAAAGTCAAAGTATAGAATGTCGAAAATTTTCATGAAAAAAGGCATAGTATAGTCTGTCGATTCAGTTGGTGGAAAAAAAACTCAGTTTAAAATTTCGTCAATTTTCATGAAAAGTCATACTATAGTATGACTTTTCATGAAAATTGACGAAAATTTAAACTGAGTTTTTTTTCCACCAAATTAATCGACAGACTATACTATGCCTGTTTTCATGAACATTTTCGACTTTCTATACTATGACATTTTTTTACGAATATTTTCAAAAATTTTCATGAAAAAAGTCATGTCAAAAATATTCGTAAAAAAATGTCATACTATAGAATGTCGAAAATTTTAATGAAAAAAGGCATAGTATAGTCTGTCGATTCATTTGGTGGAAAAAAAACTCAGTTTAAAATTTCGACATTTTCATGAAAAAAGTCATACTATAGTATGACTTTTCATGAAAATTGACGAAAATTTAAACTTTCATGAAAAAAGTCATACTATAGCATGTCGAAAATATTCGTAAAAAAATGTCATAGTATAGAATGTCGAAAATTTTAATGAAAAAAGGCATAGTATAGTCTGTCGATTCATTTGGTGGAAAAAAAACTCAGTTTAAAATTTCGACATTTTCATGAAAAAAGTCATACTATAGTATGACTTTTCATGAAAATTGACGAAAATTTAAACTGAGTTTTTTTTCCACCAAATTAATCGACAGACTATACTATGCCTGTTTCATGAAAATTTTCAACATTCTATACTATGACATTTTTTTACGAATATTTTCGAAAATTTTCATGAAAAAAGTCATGTCAAAAATATTCGTAAAAAAATGTCATAGTATAGAATGTCGAAAATTTTAATGAAAAAAGGCATAGTATAGTCTGTCGATTCATTTGGTGGAAAAAAAACTCAGTTTAAAATTTCGACATTTTCATGAAAAAAGTCATACTATAGTATGACTTTTCATGAAAATTGAAGAAAATTTAAACTGAGTTTTTTTTCCACCAAATTAATCGACAGACTATACTATGCCTGTTTTCATGAAAATTTTCGACATTCTATACTATGACATTTTTTTACGAATATTTTCTAATATTTTCATGAAAAAAGTCATGTCAAAAATATTCGTAAAAAAATGTCATAGTATAGAATGTCGAAAATTTTAATGAAAAAAGGCATAGTATAGTCTGTCGATTCATTTGGTGGAAAAAAAACTCAGTTTAAAATTTCGACATTTTCATGAAAAAAGTCATACTATAGTATGTCTTTTCATGAAAATTGACGAAAATTTAAACTGAGTTTTTTTTCCACCAAATTAATCGACAGACTATACTATGCCTGTTTCATGAAAATTTTCAACATTCTATACTATGACATTTTTTTACGAATATTTTCGAAAATTTTCATGAAAAAAGTCATGTCAAAAATATTCGTAAAAAAATGTCATAGTATAGAATGTCGAAAATTTTAATGAAAAAAGGCATAGTATAGTCTGTCGATTCATTTGGTGGAAAAAAAACTCAGTTTAAAATTTCGACATTTTCATGAAAAAAGTCATACTATAGTATGACTTTTCATGAAAATTGACGAAAATTTAAACTGAGTTTTTTTTCCACCAAATTAATCGACAGAATATGCTATGCCTGTTTTCATGAAAATTTTCGACATTCTATACTATGACATTTTTTTACGAATATTTTCGAAAATTTTCATGAAAAAAGTCATGTCAAAAATATTCGTAAAAAAATGTATACTATATATACTATAGCATGTCGAAAATATTCGTAAAAAAATGTCATAGTATAGAATGTCGAAAATTTTAATGAAAAAAAAGTCATAGTATAGTATGTCGAAAATTTTATGGAAAAAAAGTCATACTATAGTATGTCGAAAATGTTATGGAAAAAAAGTCATAGTATAGTATGTTGAAAAGTTTATGAAAAAAAGTCATAGTATAGTATGTCGAAAATTTTATGAAAAAAAAAGTCATACTATAGTATGTCGAAAAGTTTATGGAAAAAAAGTCATAGTATAGAATGTCGAAAATTTTATGGAAAAAAAAGTCATAGTATAGTATGTCGAAAATTTGATGAAAAAAAGTCATAGTATAGTATGTCGAAAATTTTCATGAAAAAAAAGTCATAGTATAGTATGTCGAAAATTTTCATGAAAAAAAAGTCATAGTATAGTATGTCGAAAAGTTTATGAAAAAAAGTCATAGTATAGTATGTCGAAAAT